>OX327007.1:21127074-22327074 GCA_946800695.1 Geum urbanum
AAGAGCCGAACGCTTTTGACATTCCGGAATCATCTACGATTCGCCTTAATAATGTGAGATCTGGGAGTGTGGTTCGAATTACTGGAGCAGAACGTCTGGATGTTAATCCATATGAAGTTAACGCTGATTCAGATGACGAGGAGCGGCACATATTGCCAGAGGTTACCTATGAAACCGAGTCAGACTCAAGTGATGAAGATGATTACGATTATCATCCTTAGTACGTTGGAAAATGTAGTCGGAAATTGTACTCGGAAAAAGTACTCGGAAAATGTAGTCAGAAATTGTACATAGTAGGAAATCGTGTTGGAAATCGTAGTCGGAAATTGTAGTCGGAAATTGTAGTCGGAAATCGTAGTCGGAAATTGTACTCGGAAAATGTAGTCGGAAATCGTAGTCGGAAATTGTACTCGGAAAATGTAGTCGGAAATTGTAGTCGGAAATCGTAGTCGAAAATTGTAGTCGGAAATTGTAGTTATATATGGTCGGAAATGTTGTCGGAAATTATTTAGTCGGAAATTGGTCGGAAATTGGTCGATCGGATAATCTTCGAGAAATAATGACATTACCAACGAGTTGATAAGCAACTCGTTGGTAATGAGATTACCCACGACGTACGTCGTTGGTAATGTCATTACCAACGAGTTGACGTAACTCGCCGGCAATGGTGGCGGTATTACCACCACAGCTCGAGCTCTCCTCCCCTCTCTCCTCCTCCCCATTTCTCTTCGGCCGAATCTCTCTTCCCTCTTCCCTCTCTTACACCGAAATTCTCTCCTCTCCTCCCTCTCCTCAATCCTCTCTAATTAGGTTCCTCTCCTCCCCTCTCCCCTCTCTTCCTCTCCTCCCCTCTCTCCTCCCCTCTCTCCTCCTCCCCTCCTCCTCTTCCTCCTCCCCTCACCTCCGTCGCCGGACGTTTTCAGTTGGGTCGAGCTCCACCATGGCAGGTAATAGCTCACTCTCTCTCCCCTCTCTCTCTCTCATTCCACATTTTTTTTTGTGTATTTTGATTAATTAATTTTTGATAATTGTTGGATGTATATATGTATGCATGTGGAAAATATTTGTAAAATGTAATTAAGGTATGTTTGAAAATTGTGGGAAAATAATGTGGATAATTGTGGGGTGAAGGAGAAATATATTCCACGATGTATATATGTGAAAAATGAATTAGTATATATGGAATGTATATATATACGTATGTTTGAAAAATGTGGAAAATTAATTAGCTAGGGTGAATTGGATTAATATGTGATGTATATATATATGTGTGAATTAAGGTGAAATTAAGATGCATGATCGATGTATACAAAGTGTATATTTGATGTATATATATGTGAAAAGTTTAAAGCCGGAAATGATGTATGTATATATGTTAAGTTAGGTGATATAGTTTTTAATTTAACGTATAATAGGTGATATTGGAACCATAACAAATCGGAACCGGAACGGTTTGAAACCGGAACCGTTTGAAAACAAAAGGTTCCGGTTCCAAACCGTTCCGGTTCCGATTTGTTATAGAACCGAAACGGTTTGGAACCGAAACGGTTTGGAACCGGAACGGTTTGGAACCGGAACTGTTTGTAACAGGAACCGTTATGTTACAAACGGTTCCGGTTATAAACAGTTCCGGTTTCAAACGGTTCCGGTTCCAAACCGTTCCGGTTCCTATTTGTTATAGAACCCCAGTTTGGAACCGGAACGGTTTGGAACCGGAACTGTTTGTAACCGGAACCGTTATGTTACAAATGGTTCCGGTTTCAAACGGTTCCGGTTCCAAACCGTTCCGGTTCCGATTTGTTATAGAACCGAAACGGTTTGGAACCGGAACTGTTTGTAACCGGAACCGTTATGTTACAAACGGTTCCGGTTACAAACAGTTCCGGTTTCAAACGGTTCCGGTTCCAAATCGTTTCGGTTCCTATTTGTTATAGAACCCCAGTTTAGAACCGGAACGGTTTGGAACCGGAACTGTTTGTAACCGGAACCGTTATGTTACAAACGGTTCCGGTTACAAACAGTTCCGGTTTCAAACCGTTCCGGTTCCAAACCGTTCCGGTTCCGATTTGTTATAGAACCCCAGTTTCCATGACTATTACGGTGTCCATGCCAGGAGGTTTTGTGGCTAATTGGCTTCGGAGAGGTTCCCGAAATAGTGGAGGGAACAGTAGTCAAGCTTCCTCCTCGCCCGCAGTTAGCAACACGCCCAGTGGGCCAATGATGACTGCTCGCACGAGAGCCTTGCTAGAGGCGCTAGCTGAGGAGGAAGCTGCACGATCAAGAGCCGTGGAACCGGAAGTCGAGGCTCGAGCCTCAGTCTCCAGACGCTCAAATAGCAGACGTCCCTCCAGTGGCAGAGCCTCAGACGAGCGACAGTCAACGGGGGCATCAGAAACTCCCTCAGTCTGAATGCCCCATATTCGCCCGGTGCCTACTCCGGTTTCACGGGAATCATCTGTGACACATGGTGGTGCTGGCGCCTCATCGTCCAGGCCTCGTCTATCTCCGCCGTCCGGTCTCTTCCTACCTGACGAGATTCCTGTCATCCCTGAAATCGATGATAGAGGGATGCCTGTTTATGTTGAAGGACGGCCGGAGTTCCTGAGCGTGGAGGAAGCGTATAACTTCCTCCCGTTCGACCCCGTGTATCTTTGGAGTGTGAGGTGCACCAACCAACAAACGGACGATGCAGGTAAATTTTATTTAACATCAGATTGATTACTTAATTATTACTTAAGACTTGCGATAGGTTCAATTAATGATATCCATTTGTTGACATTGTATTATTAGGCAATTTCGTTAATGGGACTGGAAAACGGAAAGGGGCTAGAGGCACCTGCACCAGGAAGAGACTTGAGCAGGCCACCGGCGGAAGGAAAACGCCCATAAGGGCCAATAAGGATGGCGAGGTGATCGAGGCATTCGACACCACGCGCAAATATGTCAGCATGGCCGGTGCGATCGTGCGGGACAAGGTCCCAATGCTTTGGCCAGATTGGGAATCTGTGCCTATCTACGTGAAGATGCAAGTGCATAATGCACTCAGTGTGAGTAAAATCGTATTTTCATTATGTAAATTTTACATTTATTAATTAAGTCCGAATAAATATATAATTTTACCTTTTATATATTCATATTGCAGGTGTGGTTTGACGTGGATGAAGTTCTTATTCACACGTGGGTAGAGCGTCAACTACATATGAGGTGATGTGCTTCGACTTATTTGAATATATATCGAGTTAGATTTTTGTTTATCAAGTGTTTTAATATCTCTAACTTTTTTTCCTTGTTTTAATATAGGTATAAAGAGTGGAAGAACGAGCTTTCTTCCCATTACACTGTATACAAGGAGCTAGGCCGAGGTTCTACCCCTAGCGAATTCCGGTTTAGGGAGTACGAGTGGCTGTGGCTGATAGCCCACTTCGAGCACCCCAAAGCTCGGGTATGCATCCTTAATATATCATACAAGCCTAATGTATCGTATCAGATTGAAATAGTTAGTTACTAATTTTTTTCCATATGTTTATCAAACAAGGCGATTTCGAAGACGAACCGGGCGAATAGATTGAAAAACACCAGGGCCCATCATGCAGGTTCACTCAACTACATGGGTTGGTCGACTAAGGCGCAGCAACAACAAGAAGTGAACCCCTTGGTGTATATTCATCAGAAGTTCTATCCACAGTGCCCTGACGAAGCGGTAAGTCTTTCGCCTCTCCATGTGTTAATAAAACTATTTTTCGATATTAATTTATATTGGTAGCTAATACGTTATTCATTTTCACTTTTCAATTAGGCGAGAGTGGAAGAGGCGACCGTGGAAGTGACCATGAATATAGCTCGGACTAACCATCCTGACTGCTCCAAGGAAGAAGTCACCCAGTATGCCTCTCAGATCGATCCGCTTGATCGCCCTATAACGGCTCAGATCATGGCAAAAACGTGCGGGACTGGAAAGAATACCTACTACTGTAGGGGAATGGGCACGGCGGGCGAAGGACTATTGAAGAACACTTCAGAATACTCTACCGGGTCAAGAAGTTCAACTTCTAGTCGTAACCTCGCAGCGGAGCTTCACAGGACGCAGAGGGAGTTGGAGGAGCAAAAGAGGCAGATGGCCGAGTACCAAATGCAGCAGACACAGGTACAGGCTCAGATGTACACATGGATGCGGACGATGTACGAGGCTCAGACTACCGGACAACCGTTCCCCACACCTCCCCTGGTCCCTCATATCCCTAGCTATCCACCACCACCACCGCACCAGTCAACGCCAGAGCAAGACCAAGGTAGCCACCGGAATTCAAATGAGTATATGGATTACTTCGACCCTGACCCGCAAGTTCCTCGACCTGACTTGTAGTTGTAGTTAATTTTCGTATCGTCGTTGCTATTTGTACTGTAACGTTGGACATTTATGTGTACTGTTGAACTTGTATGATTGTACGGCTCAAGTCGCCGGCAATGTCAAGACATTACCAGCGACTCAAGTCACCGGTGATGTCTCGGACATTACCGGCTACGGCGTTTCCCGTCGCCGGCAATGTTAACACCGGCGGGGAATCTCCGGCGACGTCATTGCCGGCGAAAAAAAAAGACAAGGCCGGCGACGGGAGGTCGCCGGTAATGTCTCCATTTCTGGTAGTGACATATTAGTAAATACTTAACAAGTTTGAATACGTAAATTAATTCATCGTCTTAAATCCCACTTTTTATATATACGATTCTTTAATCGATATTTTACGACAATTCCATTCAAATTACAGGTCCAAAAATTCATTACAAATTATTTTTAAAAAATTATTTTACGGAATTTTCACCTAGACGACGGAGATGTGTATTTCCGTCGTCTAAGTAATTTTTTTAATTTTTAATTTTAAAAAATAATTTTTTTATTTTTTTTTTAAAAATTAAAAATTAAAAATTAAAAAAATTCACTTAGACGACAAAAATACACATCTCCGTCATCTAAGTGAATTTTTAAATTTTTAATTTTTTTTAAAAAAAATATAAAAATTATTTTTAAAAATTAAAAATTAAAAAAATTACTTAGACAACGGAGATGAGTATTTCCGTCGTCTAAGTGAATTTTTAAATTTTTAATTTCTGGCGGTGTTTTTCCCACTTAAAATTTGGCAAAAATTTAAATCCACTTAGACGACGGAAATTTGTCATCTTCGTCGTCTAAGTCAAAATAATTGGCGGTATTCTTTTCCCGCTAAAATTTTGGCAAAAATTTAAATCACTTGGACGACGGAAATACTGATTTTCCATCGTCTAAGAGAAAAATTGGCGGTATTGTTTAAAAATTTAAAGCACTTAGACGACGGAAATACTGATTTTCCCTCGTCTAAGTGTTTTAAAACTATATAAATTCGTCATTTTCTCAATCTCTCTTCATTTTTTCCTCTCCCTCAATCCACTCTCCCTCTCCCTCTCTCCCTCTCCATCTCCCCCCCCCCCAATAAAACCACCCACCATATATCATCACCATCACCATCCACTATCATCATCACCACCACCACCGTCGCCGCCACCACCGGCATCACCACCACCACCTACAACGTTGCCTGCACCACCACCACACACCACTAGCTACCGCCTACATTGTCACCTCCACCACCGGCCTCCACATTCCGGCCAACACCACCGGCGCCGCCACCACCACCGCCGCCTATAATTAGTTTAGTTTTAGCTTAATTTTGTTTATTTAGGCTAGATTAATTTACTTTATTATATTATGAATTTTGTATTCATTGTATTTAAATCCATAATAATTTAAATTATTTATTCATTATGAATTTTGTACGTATTATATATTATTAATAATTAATATTCAATAAATTTTGCAATATTATGAATATTGATATACAAAAAATTAAATAAAAAATTCATTAAATGCCAATTATTAAATTATTAATTAGCATTTCATGAATTTTTCATTTAATTTTGTTTTACAAAATCACCACTTAAACGACGGATATGGACGATTTCCGTCGTCTAAGTGTTCACTTGGACGACGGAGATTGTCCATATCCGTCGTCTAAGTGAAAATTCCGTAAAATTTTTTTTTAAAAAAAAAATTTAAAAATTCACTTAGACGACGGATATGGACAATCTCCGTCGTCCAAGTGAATTTTTAAATTTTAATTTCTTTTAAAAAAAAAAAATTATTTTTAAAAAAAAAAAAATTACGGATTCACTTAGACGAGGGAGATGACAATCTCCGTCGTCTAAGTGAATTTTTAAATTTTTAAATTTTTTTTAAAAATAAATTTTTTTTTACGATAAAAAAGTTTAAAAATTCACTTAGACGACGGAGATTGTCATCTCCGTCGTCTAAGTGAACACTTAGACCCCGGAGAATGTCCGCGTTCTAAGTCTCACTTAGACGACGGAATTCTCCATCTCCGTCGTCCAAGTGCTTGGACGACAGCACTTGGAGCACGGAGCTTGGACGACTGAGATTCCGTCGTCTTAGTACTTAAACGACGGAAAATTGCATCTAGACGACGGAAATCGTCCGTGGTCTATGTGCATTTTTCTTGTAGTGGAAGTTCCACATCTCCAGCTCAGTTGCAGAGATGTCATAGTTAGTCTAGCACATAAATTAAAAATATGTTAATTTTCTTTACTAAATACATAAACCCTAAATTAAAAAATAGTTAGTAAGCATAGAAATTATACCTCAATACCGCTATTTAAGATGTCGCGGTGCTCATGTTTAAGTCCCAAAAAGCTAGGCGCAAGCATGGGTACTTTGCTGCGGATGATGCTGCCAATGTCTCTGGACAACAGACTTCTCAACTCTCTAGTCGCAGGCCCTCGATGCCTCGTAGAGCAAGGCACTTGTAGTTGCTGATTGTTGTTCAGCCGGACGAGATACTCAGTCTTTGTCCCGACAACAACCCCACGTTGCGTCGTCGTTGCATTTCTGGTTGCCATGTCCACCATGTCTGCTCAAACCGAAATTACTAGGAGTTATACATTTACCAAACCAAAACAATAATGAATAAACTAAAATCAAGTAGCGGACCTGACCTGGAAGTTTTGTCTTCTTGCAGCGGATGCTGAGGGAGGGCGGACGCTCTTGGGAACCGGAGGCGGAAGTGGCGCTGTTGGATACTGCAGCGGAGTTTTCCACCGATGGAAAAGTGTCTTCGAGCAGTGGGGTCGGCGTTTCATGCTCCCTATGAGGCTGCGGAGGAGACCCGGATTGTGTCATGGCGCCAGCGGATACCGCAGCTTCCGCGGCCGCTGTTTGTCGATGCTCGAGCACCGCTCTCCTCATCCGGTAACTAGTACTCTCGGGAGGCATTCTATAATTTCCAACATAAGTATGTACATGGAGGTTAATATTTCTAATTACTCTAACGAGCTATTATAAATTGCAGCGACGGATAATAAAGTTGAACAAAGTAGTAATAACATACCTAATAACTAAGCTAGCTATATTAATTAGTACTTATATAAAAGTATATTAATCATGCTATGATTAGTATAATCATACTAATTCCAGTAGCTACGTTTAAGATTTGTGCTATTCTCCTCTTACTCAACTAGAAACTCGGCTACACAACAAAATTATTGGTTTAACTCCATCACACACCAAAATTCTGTGTATGTTGGAGAAGGCAAGAAGAGGAGGTTTGTGATTCCGATATCGTATCTGACCCTTTGTCAATAATCATGCTATAATGGTTGATCTCAGGAAAGTACTGTCCCCTCATCAAATAAAGTAGTGCTGTATGTGTGTGAAGGGCCTACAAGCAAGTCAAAAATGTCTGCTACGATTGGCCATACAACACAGAAATCGTTTCATCTATTTTTGTGCTGTATGTGAGTGAAGGGCCTGAACACAGTAGCTGTGACGCTGTGAGTATGTTTCATCAATCGGCTTTGCAGAATTACAGGTCATTCAACACTGGACTTGTTACACCTGTGACTATTCTTTCTTTCCTGACAGAAAGAGGTCGCTTAATAAACAGAAGATTGGAGGTGGGATATCATGGATTGAAACCTTCCCTTGTTTAAGAACGACCAAACTGCCATCACTTGGAATCCAAGTAGAGCTCACAGAAATACATAATCTTAATGATTCTACATTGTCAATAAACTATACAATGTATCCAAGAAAATAATGCAATACATCTCAAGCAAATTCAAATGTATATTATGTATATTGACTTAATAAAACATATGCATTCACAAAGCATCAAAGTCTCAAGGAAACTCAATTGCAAACACAACACTGTTAATGAAACTGTTAATGAAACTCAACTTCTCCAATCCTATAATTGATGGTGTTGAATTTCCAGAAGAATCGTTCACCTCGAAGATGAAGCAAGTTGGAGGATTCCTGGACTTGAAGTGATGAGCGCCGGAGTTCGATTGTTGAGCGCCGGAGTTGGAGGAATCCCGGATTCGGTCTCAGGTTTAGGGATAGACGGGGGAGACGAGGGCCGGGGCTTTAGGGTTTCGGGGAGGGGTGGGTTAGGGTTTACGGGGAGGGGATTTAGGTTTGGGGGAGGGAATCGTTAATTTAGGGATTCGAGGATTTGGGGGTGGAGCAGAAACGTAGAAGAAGAATAAACGAAGAAGAAAGAAACCGTTCCTTCTCTGGATATATAATCTGAATTAGGCGACCAATATTGGTTTCTTCGTCACCTCGAATAACTTAAGCGACGAAGAATGATTCTTGGTCGCCTGTAACATATGAGGCGACAAATATTGAGATTCCTCGACGCCTCTTACAATTTGAGGTGACGAGTTTTAATTTCTTGGTCGCCTCAAATTGTGTTCTTTTTAGAAATTAAAAAAATTAGAATTAATGTTTTCAAATACATAATTCATAGTTTACAAATACGAATTTAGTTTACAAATTCATAATAATATTAGTTTAGTCTTCCTCCTCCTCGTCCTCTTCATCATTCTCATCATCTCCATCTTCGTCTTCGTCTTCGTCTTCGCTTCCATCTTCGTCTTCGTCATCGTCTTCGTCTTCATCTTCATTAGATTTGTCTCCTTCTTCAACCAAAACTAGGTGAAGATCATGGTAAAATTGTATCACCATAAGAGTGTCCTCTTGGTAAGGCTCGAATACATGATCTCCTGTAGGCGACCTGCTTTCATCAATGGCAAGTACTTCTGCACTGTAGACATTTCGGTGTGACATTTCTTGTACTACCTTCCAAGTACCACCCGCCTTTGGATCGTTCATGTAGAATACTTGTTTTGCTTTGGTTGCAATAATGAAGGGTGGTGAATCCTTATAGTAACTGTTGTTTGTATCCATTGATATTAATCCATGATCTATCTTGACGGTGTCAAGATCGTCCTTGACTTCGGAGTTGTGCTATGTGCACTTAAACAACACCACTGGCATACGGCCTGCATATAATACTTCGACTACGTAGTTAACATGGCCGTAGAACTTGGATGAACCCATCCATCATGACACCGCTGTTTTGAGTCACGGTTCTTTGATCCCTATCCCACGAGGTGAACTTGACACCGTTCACATAGCACGATTTAAAAACCCAAAATTGCTGAGGTCGTTGGGCTAATGACTTTACTCCTAACACCAAGCCCTGGTCCAAGTTTTTATCCTTGAGAGACACCTGAAAGATAAGTTTTAGATAAGTGAAATCTTCACCATTTTTAGACACCTCGAAGATAAGTGTTAGATAAGTGAAATCTCCTGGCAACAAGTATTAGTTTTCAGTACCCATGTTGAGAACCATCGAAGAAAACTACTCTGATGACGAAGATCGTCGAAATCTTCACCATTTTTAGCCTTGAACCTTGTGAGATGTTCTTCTAGGTATAGTTTCACTTCATCTGTTTCCACCAAAACTTGCCAGTGAGCCTCAGTAGTCTCTGTTTCATTCAACCTAAACTGGCTACGAGTCTTGATAATCTCTGGCCTTACTTGTTATGAAACACTGCTAATATTTCATTCTAGGGAAGTGTCAATTTCTTCGTGGTCTGCCCGTCTTAGATAAGACTTACAGTATGTCACCGACTCATGTACGAGGTACCGTTCAGCAATACTACCTTTCGGGTAACGTGTATTCCTCATTGACTTTTTATATTTTCCTAATTGCCTACAATTTCATATAAATGGTTAGTACATATTAAGTAACTAGCATAGTATTAGAAATTTGATAGTGCTACCTTTCAATTGGATACATCCATGTATAGTGTACTGGGCATGTAAGCAATACTTGTTCGGGCAGATGCACCATGAGATGAACCATAGATGTAAAAAAATGAGGTGGAAAAATCAGCTCCAAATTGCAGAGAATCATTACTATCTCAGTTTCCATGTCACCCATAACCTCCTTCTTCAACTCCCTACTGCATAATTTACGAAACCAATTTGACAGTGCTATCAATGGCTTCACAACGTTATCTGGCAAGAACCCTCTGATAACCACTGGAAGAAGACGTTGAAGCAATACATGGCAATCATGCGTCTTCAATCCATAAAACTGTGACGGGGGACGAACTTTGACCTTATTTCTCAAACTTCCTGCATAACCAAGAGGATACTTAACATCCCTGAACCACTCGAACACATCTTCTAGAGCATCCTTTTTAACTAAAAAGGGTGTATGAGGAACCTTCGCCGTCCCCTCGTCACGGTCTCTTTACCGCTGGTGTTTGCGCACATTCCTCTTTTTCAAAGCAGCGCTAGTTTTTGGACTATCCTTGGTCTTCTTATCAATTGCAAAAATGGTTCCGAGTATGTTGTGACACAGGTTTTTTTCAATGTGCATGACATCTAAGCAATGTCTGTCTTCAATGATGACCAATAAGGTAGCTTCTAAAATATGTTCTCGTGAGTCCAACATTGTCTGTTATTCGGATTGTACGGCACCTTCAAGTCGTCATGTTGGCTTAGAATGGGGTAAGCGTATGACCTAATGTCCTCCAAAATTTTATCTTCACTCTTCTGAACGGGTCTTCCGCCAAACTCCACCTTCCCATTAAATGCCTTACTCAATCGCCAAGGGTGGTCTTGGTTGAGCCATTTCCGATGACTTTCATAAACTATCCTCCCACATATATGCTCTGAAGTCAGCTCATCTAGACAGATTGGACATGCCTTGTACCCTTTCTCCGTTGAGTCCACAAGCATCCATAAACCAAGAAAGTCGCTGATAGTCCACATCACCGTTGCCTTCATCAAGAATACCTCATTGTCTACTCGATCAAAAGTATGGACTCCAACGACCCATAAATGTATTAGCTCCTTGATCATTGGCTCTATGAGTACACTAAGGCACTTTCCGGGAGATTTAGGGCCCGGAATCAACATCGATAGCATGTTATATTCCTTCTTGATGCACATTGATGGTGGTAGATTGTATGGCATCACAACAACGGGCCATGTACTATGCAAAGTTTCCATTATTTCGAATGGATTGAAACCATCTGCTGCAACTCCAAGGCGCACATTTCTGCAATCCCGTGCAAAACTTGGAAAAGTTCTGTCAAAATGTTGAAACGCTTCTCCATCAGTTAGGTGGCTGAGGCTACTAGCCACGCATATCCTCTCCCCGAGCCATCGCATATGCTTCGCAGTGTGTGCTGATATGAATAGATGCTTCAACCTTGGTGTCAGAGGGAAGTAACGAATGATTTTTTTGGGAATGTCATCCGTATATGGCTTATATCTTTCAGAATTACACACTGAACAAATCCTCTCGTTTACAAGTGCCTCCCTGAACAACACACAGTTGAATTCACACGCATCAATTCTTTCATAACCAAGTGAAAGATCACTCACGATTTTTTTAATTCTCGAAGTATGAACAGGGGAATGTGTGCCATTTAGGAAGAAGTTTATTAATGTAACTACATAAAGAGTCAACACTTGTGTCTGACCTTCCTTTTTCATTTTTCATTTCCATTGCATCTAATATGGCATTCAAAACAGTTTCCTCACTGCCTTCATATAATAGGGTCTGTGACTCCTTTAATAATCTATCTTATTTTTCATAATCATCGTCTACTATGTCATTGAAGTTGATACCAGAATTATCTTCAACAAATTGTTGGGGTGCATCTGCATGGTATCCGAGATAATACGGATATGCATCATGCAGAATCTCCAACTGCGGGTTCACTGAAGGACCGACACCACTAGAAGGACTGACTCTGTCTTGAAGCCACTGTCTTCGTTGACTGAGCATTGTCGGTTCACTTGAAACTTCCCCGTGAAGGTGCCAGACTGAAAGGACCCAACCCCGATTTAGTTGCCTAAACCGGAATCGAACCCCTTTGAAAACACGAATCAACAAAAACCGTAAAAATTTTGGCAGAGTTTCGTTACTAACGTGGAATTACCATTACCTGCATGCGGAAAATACACTTCATCCTATGCCACAAAAAGCAAACCGTGGGCACCAATCCCATCCGGATTTCTCAATATATCAACAGTAAAGTAAAACAATAAATATATCTGTACTTTACTGAAATCCGGAGTAAAATCGTCGTAACTTATTCCTCGGTCGTCCCAATAACGATCCGGAACCGCCCACGAACTCGAAATCACACGTACAACAACTCTCGAGAAGAGACTCAGCTCCAATTCTCGGCCAATAATTTAGTCGTTAACAAGCCTGGCGATTCAAATAACTGTCATAAATCTGCGACTACGCGATAACCTCGTAGATTAAGCTGATTCCTCTGCTGATTTTGTTCTGGGTCGTCACAAATCCACCCCCCTTAAAAAAATTTCGACCTCGAAATTTCCGAGTCTGCCGACCAAAAGTAAGAGCACTGCCTCTGCATACTGCTCAACTGCCCAGTGGCTACGTCAACTGAACAACTCTGACAACTGACTTCACAATAGGAGATAGCTCCGTGCTGAAAATCCCTGTACCCTCAATCTTGAATCTAAACTGGCTCTACACAATCGCCAAGTGTTCTTGCATAAGGAACAGATAGGGTACACAATATGTAATAAACCTGAAACATAGTTCCGCCACACGGAACACAACACACACCAAAAGCCAACAATATAGGAGACGCCGAACTATACGGCACAACACAAACTCGCCTATGACCACATACGGATCAAAATAACATGGCAAATCACAACACAGTCTACACACATCAACATAACTCACATATCAAACTCGAGCAATAATCAACCCATTTTCGCTAATCTGCCAGTCTGTGGTAGCACATTCCACAAAATCCGAATCAAATGTCAACTCAAACTCAAACTAAACTCGCTCCAGCACAGTGGAGTACAACATCATTCCTCAAAATGACATCATGCAACATCAAAACCATAGTGGTCCACAAACAAGTACTGTATGCAATCTCGAACAACTGAAACTGCTGGTCCCAAATCCTCTGGAACTGCAATACCGAGGTCCACAATATGCCCTCCAAGGTCTGACTAGTCCTCAAAGATCGCCCGCCAATCTGAGGATAAGAACCAGTACTAACTTGTAATCTGGTCCCCAATGCTTGCTGCAAAGCTTGTCAACACCCTGTTGTAGCTGATTATCTCAACCAGCAAACTGGGACACAGGTACACCACGTAGATGGACAATCTTCGTCAAACATAGCTATGCCAGTCTGTCACTGAAATCCTTTCCCGAAAGTACAAGGAAATGTACCAAATTCATCAAATGCTCCACAATGGCCTGACAACTGGTATCACAAATCAAAATGCGCACAAACACACACAAGATCACAGTGACAAACGCCACGTCCAACCGGAAATCTCTAATGGCTGACACTTCTCGGCAAGTCTCTGCCTCCTAGCCATCGTCAGTCGACAAATGTGGCATCTGCACACTCAAGCTGCTATATTGCTCTTCATGTTGCGTCACGAGTAATAAACTCGAAGTATCTGATACATCTCCGCATCACTAGCGCCAAATGCGTGTGAAACCTCGAGCCTTAACATCATCACACACTAACTCAGCTTCTGTAGCGCACACTCGGCTAATACGGAAACTCGAGCCACACTCATATGAAACAATGAAGCTCCTGGCTCTCAACTAAATGCATCAGCAACAACATCCCAGATGGATAGTCAAAGTACAACCTCTAGCCTTTCCCGAACAAACTCAAAGGTGCAGCCATAGTCGTGAGTCGACCCCATCCATCTACACTGCCTCAAGCCCAAATCTGGCCGAAAATGCAAGTGGATGAAACTCAAGTGATCAGTGTACGTCTTACACAGTGCTGCACGCCATAGCTGTAGTGTCTCGAACTCTTCGATGCTAACATAAAGACAGCTACACCCAAACCACACATAGGATACGTAGCTACATAAAGTTTCCACTGCCTGAAATCATGAGCCACCGCTCTGCTACACAGCATCAATACACAACCAAATCAAAACCTCGATGCATCGCCATAACCCACGAACTCACCACGATCGTCAGGTAAGGTCAAAACCGAAGCAACGGTCAACCATCCTGCAGGAGTAAGTAACTCTCCTCGCGTGCATCGAACCACACGAACTTGACGCCTTCTTCGTTAATCCGGAAAGTGAAGTGGCAATCCGAGAAAATCCTGCACAAGCCGTCAGTAATAGCCTGCCAAACCCAAGAGACTCCCGATCTCTGGTACAATGGTAGATCAACCCCAAATCAACACGGCTTCAAACTAGTCAGGATCCACACAAACTCCCTCGGCTGACATCACGTGGCTCAAAATCTTCACGCAAATCAACCATAACTCACACTGACTGAACTTCGCCAACAACTGATCACCTCGCGAAGTCCGCAAAATCGATGACAATAGCTTCAGGTGCTGGCCCACACTCCTGGAGTACATCAGGACGTTGCCAACGAACATGACCGCAACTTATCCAGAAACCGTCTGAACACCTGGTTCATCAAGTCCGTAAAAACTACGGGGCATTGGTCAACCAATGACGTGACCAAGAACTCCTGATGCCCGTACCATGATCTGAAAGTCGTCCTAGCCACATCTGACTCATCAAACCTCAACTGATGGTATCCGGACCCGAAATCAAGCTTCGAAAAGACTGAAGCTCTCGCGAGCAGATCAAACCAGTCATCAATCCGAAGCGGAGGATACTTACTCTCTTCTGAAGCGAATCAAGCTTCCGGTAGTCAACACATCACCACGTCGAACCATCCTGCATCCACACAAACAATGCAAGAGCACACTGCGCAAATACGTGGGGTCGCATGAAATCTCCTGAAACCTCCTCCAGCAACTCCTGGAGTCGAACCTGTAGCTCCATCAGCTCCGCTGGCTCCTAATGACAAGATGCCGATAAAATGAGTCCATCGCCCGGTACAAGCTCAATGGTGTAGTCAGTCTCCCGAATTGGAGGAACACCTGGTAACTCCTCCGGAATACACCTAGAAACTCGGGAACCACCTCAATGTCACCAATGTCGGGCACAGCAACCGAAGTATCCACAACATGAACTAGGCAAGCAACATAATCCGTCTCCATCATCCGCTCGACTATCACCAAGAAATAGTATCTCGAGGAAACCTGGTCGTCGAAACACAACCTTCTTCTTGAGGTACTCGAACACAACCAAATGCATCGTCAGTAAGTCCACACTCATAGTCACATCAAAACCACGATGTCCAGCTATAACAGATACGCGGCTAACACATATCCTCCAACAAGGATCTCGCGACCTCCGGATGGATGCAACACTCTCCAAAACCTCCGAAGTGGAAATACAGGTACAATCGCCATGGATATCAAGCAACAGTAACCTCGGAGAAGAGTCTGTCCTCAAACAAGGTCATGGCACGAACTCCAACATGCCCAACTAGCCGCCCACGTCAATTGCGACTTGCTGAATAGCTCATCAAAAGGGTACATTGATCAAACTTCAGGAATAGCCTCATGACCTCCCCGTGAACTCTGAGCTGTCGAACCGCAAACACAGCTGACTGAGGGCGCTCCCTCGTAACGTGACCCTCCTGGCCACCGAAACAGCAACTGAAAGTGCTCCACAAACACAAATCACTGCAACACCTACTGCGTGATAGGATCACCAACGATCGCCCAAACTCATGCCACAGGAGCAAATCCGCTACTCTGTGATCTCCGCCATCACAAAACGAATCCTCTGCTTGATCTGATGACCCTCAACATAGTCGAAAAGACCACAGCCTGATGAAGTCACTGATCTCGAAGCGTCGGAACTCAACTGAAAGGACCCAATCCCGATTCAATTACTTAAACTGGAACCGAACCCCTTCTGAAAATACGAACCTACAAAAAATTTTCGAAATTTCGGCAGAGTTTCGTTACTAACATGGAATTACCATAACCTGCACCCAGAAAATAACACTTCATCCTATGCCACAAAAGCCAAACCGTGGGCACCAATCCCATCTGGATTTCTCAACATCAATATAATCAATAACAGTAAACAAACTGTACTATGTATATATGTATATCCGAGAAAATCCGTATAACATGTATCAGAATGTATCAGAGCGACCTCTAAAGTAAAACATATACAATATACACATCAGTAGGCGAAACAAGAACCTACTGGAAAGCACAGGTAACTCTGATCACTAGCCTCCAAACCGCGACGTGAAAATACCAAAACCTGAACTGCAACTGGGCACGGAAACCGAAAAGCCCAAGGGAAAGACAATAAATACGTTAGAATGAGTGGATGAAAATAAATGTCTTTCACCAGTTAAATATATGTTTAAAATAACATATGCGAGTCCAGGTAAATAAAAACAACAAGTACACGAGGTAAAACCATAATCCTCCAGCGTACTGAGCATGCAAGTATAAATCCCACGGGGTCACTCATGGACACACACCGTGCTAGTACAGTCCGAATCACGAGGTCCTTGGTCCCCGTGATTCTAAGCCAGAAATGGCCTCGGTTCCGGGGAAACGCCCCTCACCGGTCAGGTAGGGATGACGACGCCCCTCCTGGAAGGCCTACCATCGGGGATCAACCGAGAGGCAAAGTGTATCAATACAACAACGTAACCAAGACTGTACTCTGTGAAAACCAAATCATAAACAGTACGATGCAAATGCATGAAACAACATATAAGTGTATGCATATTCGTATACGTATATCCGTATAAATATAATCGTATAATCGTAAAACACATGCTCATGTTCATAAATCATATAAAAGAATCGCAAGATTTCCGTGAAAAGAAATTGTCCAATCACAGACTCGCGAAATGCGCACTCGCGCTAAACTCGTGGTCCGGCGGAAGATCCCTCGCCTGAAGCACGATCACGATCCAGGTCACGATCTCGATCTCCTGAATATTCAAAAAAACATAACTGATCAAAATCATAGTCCACAACCCTGTACTGATTCACAGAAACCAACCGTTCCCGGAAATATGCAATGCGATACAAAATGAATAACGGAATTTCCGAAATCCCCACTCGAAACCTCGACTGAAAATCGGCTAATCAAATCAACCCGAAAACCTCTGGACGATAATCAGGGCGTGATTTTGAGAAAAACGACACTAATTACACCAAAATCCAAAAAGTCAACTCTTGGCCGGAGCTCCGCCGTTGACCACCGCCGCCGCTGGCGGCGCGCCGTCAACGGTGGAATTCCACGGCCAAAACTTCCAGATTTCAAGTTCTCACCCATCCAAACATTTTTCATAACTGGTACCTAGGCCAATTCGAACTCAAACCTCATCAATTCCATTGAAAACCAGTTTGGAAACTCACCGGAAAACCCAATCGGCTTCAAGCCAAAACTTAACCAATTCTGAAACAAACCACATAGGAAGCTTCCTTGGGGCAAGGCGAGTTAAAGCCCTCACCCCTCGGCCACCGAAACTCACCGGAAAATGTCCCCTCGTTAAGGCCGATTTCCGGCAACCTAACCCGAATCGGGTTGGCACAAAACCAAACCAATTTCCACAAACTCAATTACCATTCAACTCGAAATTGCACAAGGAATCGAACCATACCCTTGCTGAAGTCGTTGGTGGCCGGAATCTAGAACGTCGGACGGTAACTCCCAAACGGGAAACTTCCTCCTCGGTCAAAGTAGTCAACTTGCCAAATATAGAAAGTCAACGTCTGGTGAACGAAAAACAATGTTTTACGACTAATTCTCGACTATTCCGCTATTTATACTCGAACCTCGGGTCGATCGACGGTCCAAAACAAATATACGAAATGATTCGGATAAACACAAAACAATCGGATAAACACGTCGAATACCAAAACTTCAAATAATTATAAAATATTCCTCGGTTATCGGAAAACACTTCCGGAACCGCCTACGAGCTCAAAATCACGTACTCTACAATTTCCGTGAAGACACTCAACCCAAATTCTCGACCGAAAACATAGTCGCGAATCGGATCGGCAAACCACAAATACGACGAAAAACCGCGACTAAACTCAATCTCGAGAATCGTGCCAAATACACAATAGATTCTGGTTCGGGTTGTCACAAATCTACCTCCCTTAAAGAAATTTCGACCTCGAAATTTACATACCTGTCAAGTGAAGAGATGAGGATACTGCTCCCGCATACGCTGCTCGGTCTCCCAGGTGGCCTCCTCCACTGAATGGTTCTGCCACAAGACCTTCACTAGCGGAATCACACGGTGCCTCAACTCCTGCTCACGACGATCGAGAATCTGCACTGGCTCCTCAACATACGATAAATCCTCTCTGATCGGCAACTGCTGTGGAGTTAACACATGTGAAGGATCTGAGATGTACTTCCGCAACATTGAAATATGGAAGACATCATGAACACGAGCCATCTCAGCCGGTAACTCAAGTCTATAAGAAACAGCTCCAACCCTCTCCGTAATCTTATACGGACCAATGAACCGCGGTCGAAGCTTGCCCCGCTTCCCGAAACGCACAACTCCCCTCCACGGAGAGAGTTTCAGGAAGACCCAATCTCCAACCTCGAACTCTAAATTCTTCCTCCTCACATCTGCATAACTCTTCTGCCGATCCTTGGCGATCTTTAACCGATCCCGGATAACCTGTATGTCCTCCATCGTAGTTTTCACCAAATCTGGACCAATAAGCCAACGCTCGCCCACCTCACTCCAACACAATGGAGTGCGACACTGCTTCCCGTACAGGGCCTCGTACGGTGTCATCTCAATACTGGCCTGATAGCTGTTGTTGTAGGCGAACTCAATCAAATGTAAATGCTGATCCCAGTTTCCACGAAACTGCAACACACACGATCTCAGCATATCCTCAAGAGTCTGAATGGTCCGCTCGGACTGCCCGTCAGTCTGAGGATGAAAAACTGTACTAAATCGCAACCTCGTGCCCAACGCCCGCTGCAACGCCTGCCAAAACTCAGAAGTGAACTGACTATCTCGGTTAGAAACAATCGACACAGGCACACCATGCAAGCGAACAATCTCTGATAAGTACAACTTGGTGAATCTGCCCACTGAAATCTTCCCTGGAAGTGCAAGAAAATGTGCTGATTTCGTCAGTCGGTCAACAATAACCCAAATGCCAGTGTTGTCCGCCGAAGTACGCGACAACTGATAAACGAAATCCATCGTAATGTGCTCCCACTTCCAAACCAGAATCTCAAGTGGCTGTAGTTTTCCTGCAGGTTTCTGCCTCTCCGCCTTCACCTGCTGACAAATCAAACATCGACTCACATACGCGGCAATTTCCCGCTTCATGTTGCGCCACCAATAGTACGCTCGAAGTGTACGAAACATCTTCGTACCTCCGGGATGCATCACATACGCTGAACTGTGGGCCTCATCAAGAATCTCCTTCTTCAAGTCCTCGTCTTTGGGTACACATAGCCTACCTCTGAACAACAACGTACCGTCGTCGCTCAATCGGAACTCTGTAGGCACACCATTCCGTATCATGGTCTTCTTGCCCAGCAAGTAAGAATCTGAATCCTGTGCCTCTCGTACATGATCAACCAACACTGGTCGAACCTGAAAACTGGCCAACAAAGCTCCATCATCATCATACCCAAACACAGCACCAGTAGCTCGAAGCTCGGCTAACATCGATACTCTGGCCACACACATATGAAACAACGAGGCTCCCGATTTCCGGCTAAGTGCATCTGCCACAACATTAGCCTTCCCCGGATGGTACTCAAACGTGCAATCGTAATCGCTAATCAACTCTATCCATCGGTGCTGCCTCATGTTCAGATCCGGCTGCGTCCGCAAGTAGGTGAGACTCTTGTGGTCAGTGAAAATCTTACACTGAGCACCATACAAATAATGCCTCCAACTCTTCAACGCTAATACGATAGCGGCTAACTCCAAATCATGCGTCGGATAGTGTACCTCAAGCGATTTCAGCTGTCTGGAACCATATGCCACGACTCTACCATGCTGCATTAACACACAAACAAGGCCCAACTTCGACGCATCACTGTACACAACAGACTCACCACTGTCGTCTGGCAATGTAAGAACCGGTGCGGTAGTCAATCTCTCCTTCAGGAGCAAATAATTCTCCTCGCACGCATCAGACCACAAAAATTTGACGCCCTTCTTCGTCAATCTAGTCAGTGGTGTAGCAATCCGGGAGAAATCCTGAACAAATCGTCGATAATAGCCTGCTAACCCCAAGAAACTCCGAATCTCTGGCACAGTAGTGGGTCTACTCCAATTCAGCACGGCCTCGATCTTGTCAGGATCAACACTAACTCCCTCGGCCGAAATCACGTCGCCCAGAAACTTCACACTATCCAACCAGAACTCACACTTGCTAAACTTCGCGAATAACTGATGGTCCCGCAAAGTCCGCAACACTGCCCGCAAATGCTTCTTGTGCTGGCCCACACTCCTGGAATAGATTAGGATATCATCAATGAATACGATCACGAACTTGTCCAGGAACCATCGAAATACCCGATTCATCAAGTCCATGAAAGCTGCGGGGGCGTTGGTCAACCCAAACGGCATAACCAAAAACTCATAGTGCCCATACCGCGTCCTGAATGCTGTTCTAGCTACATCAGAGTCTCGAATCCTCAACTGGTGATATCCGGATCGAAGGTCAATCTTCGAAAAGACTGCTGCTCCCTTCAGCTGATCGAACAAGTCGTCAATCCGCGACAACGGATACTTGTTCCTCACTGTAATCTGGTTCAGCTTCCGATAGTCGATGCATAAACGCATGGACCCATCCTTCTTCCGCACAAACAACACTGGAGCACCCCACGGAGAAACACTCGGACGAATGAATCCCTTCTCTAACAACTCCTGGAGCTGAATCTGCAACTCCTTCAACTCCGCAGGCGCCATACGATACGGTGTCTGGGAAATCGGTCCAGTACCCGGCAATAACTCAATGGTAAAATCAATCTCCCGTACAGGGGGTATACCAGGTAACTCCGCTGGAAACACATCCGGAAACTCAGACACAACCTCAATACTACCCAGATCCGGCACAGCAGCTGTAGTGTCCACAATATGGGCTAAGTAAGCAACACAACCCTTCTTCATCAACCGATCCGCCCTCATCGCGGAAATCAATTCAAACACGATAGTGAAGTGTTCTTCTCGCCACGAAACAGTATCTCAGGTAACCCTGGTCGACGAAACGCAACCTCCTTCCTGTGGCAATCAAACATGGCCCAGTGCGACTCCAAAAAGTCCATACCCAATATCAGATCAAAATCCACAATATCAAGCAATAACAGATCAGCGCATAAACCATGGCCATCAATAAACACCTCACAATCTCGGTAAACCCAATTGATGCTCACAACCTCACCTGACGGATACAACACTCTTCACAACCCCGGAAGTGGAGACGCAGGTACCATAGGCAATGATGACAGTCTAAATGATATGAATGAATGTGTGGCGCCCGGATCTAACAATGCAAGTACAGGAATACCAAAAACATGTAACGTACCGATAACGACCTCCGGTGAAGCTCTGCCCTCACGTAGAGTCATAGCATGCACTCTCGCCTGTCTGGCTGGTCGTCCTCGCTGGGGCTGTCCCTGCTGCCTACCCTGACCTGCAAACTGTGCTGGTCGAGCTCCTGAGGTGACTCCTCGCTCAGCTCCAGAACTCTGGGTCGCCTGACCACCAGCACCATATGACTGAGGACACTCTCTCGAATAGTGACCCACCTGGCCACAGCTATAACAAATAACCGTACTCCGCTGACATACACCAGAGTGATACTTGTTGCAGAAGCTACACAACGGATGATCTCTCGGAACAGGAAATGTACCACCGGTACGCCGGGGATAACTATAACTGCTGGAACTCCCACTAGCCTGTGGTCGCTGCGGTCGATCTCTCCTCCATAACGATCTCCGTCTAGGTACTCCAACTGGTGGTCAATATGATTCACCACTTGAGGACGAAGCTAAACCGGAAGTATCAGAGCTCAACCTCTTTGAAGGTCCCTGACTCGGTCCACCTTCCTCCAACTGTCTCGGTTGGTACCTCTGCCGCTGTCTCTCCTGCTCAATGTCCTCACCTCGGAGTGCAGCACTAACAAACTCATCAAAATTATTCTGAGGCATCGTAGTCAGTGTCGCCTTAATGTTCAGATTCAATCTCAGCTCAAACCTACGACACTTGGCTTCCTCTGTAGCCACCATATCCTGCGTAAAACGAGACAAACGGGTAAACCGATCCCGGTACTCAAGTACAGACAAACTGCCCTGCCTCAAGTTTGTGAACTCCTCGTACTTGCGCTGCTGGGTAGCCTGATTAAAATACCTCCGCATAAACAGATCACGAAACAATGTCCACGGAGTATCCACAGGAACTCTGTCAGTGCTAACCCACCAAAAGTATGCATCACTCTCAAGTAAACCAACTGCGGCTACTGTCATCTGCTCAGGAGTAAACTGCAGACGCTCACAAACACGTTCAATCTGAACCAACCATGCCTCGCATATCTCTGGATCAACTGAACCCGAAAACACAATAGCACCCGCAGTGCGAGCCCTGACCACAGGGTCAAAACGCTCTTCCAAACGCAGCACTCGCATAAGCAAGTCGCGCGTTCGGCGATCCTCATCAGGATCATCATCCCGGTCAATACGGGGACCACGTCAAGGAGGCATCTTACTGATACAAGACAAGCATTAGGTACAAGCAGAAAGAACGTAATCATGAAACAGCAGATATTTGAGGACACACAACACCCGAAGTATTGATAAGTACCGCTGGCCAGTCGGGTCATCACTCCAGTCATGCTGTATCAACTCAAATACCCTAAGCGTCACAACTACAAGAGTCTACAGAATCTGACAACCTAATGCTCTGATACCAAGCTGAAAGGACCCAATCCCGATTCAGTTACTTAAACCGGAACCGAACCCCTTCTGAAAATACGAACCAACAAAAAATTTTCGAAATTTCGGCAGAGTTTCGTTACTAACGTGGAATTACCATAACCTGCACCCAGAAAATAACACTTCATCCTATGCCACAAAAGCCAAACCGTGGGCACCAATCCCATTCGGATTTCTCAACATCAATATAATCAATAACTGTAAACAAACTGTACTATGTATATATGTATATCCGAGAAAATCCGTATAACATGTATCAGAATGTATCAGAGCGACCTCTAAAGTAAAACATATACAATATACACATCAGTAGGCGAAACAAGAACCTACTGGAAAGCACAGGTAACTCTGATCACTAGCCTCCAAACTGCGACGTGAAAACACCAAAACCTGAACTGCAACTAGGCACGGAAACCGAAAAGCCCAGGGGAAAGACAATAAATACGTTAGAGTGAGTGGACAAAAATAAATGTCTTTCACCAGTTAAATATATGTTTAAAATAACATATGCGAGTCCAGGTAAATAAAAACAACAAGTACACGAGGTAAAACCATAATCCTCCAGCGTACTGAGCATGCAAGTATAAATCCCACGGGGTCACTCATGGACACACACCGTGCTAGTACAGTCTGAATCACGAGGTCCTTGGTCCCCGTGATTCTAAGCCAGAAATGGCCTCGATTTCGGGGAAACGCCCCTCACCGGTCAGGTAGGGATGACGACGCCCCTCCTGGAAGGCCTACCATCGAGGATCAACCGAGAGGCAAAGTGTATCGATACAACAACGTAACCAAGACTGTACTCTGTGAAAACCAAATCATAAACAGTACGATGCAAATGCATGAAACAACATATAAGTGTATGCATATTCGTATACGTATATCCGTATAAATATAATCGTATAATCGTAAAACTCATGCTCATGTTCATAAATCATATAAAAGACTCGCAAGATTTCCGTGAAAAGAAATTGTCCAATCACAGACTCGCGAAATGCGCACTCGCGCTAAACTCGTGGTCCGGCGGAAGATCCCTCGCCTGAAGCACGATCACGATCCAGGTCACGATCTCGATCTCCTGAATATTCACAAAAATATAACTGATCAAAATCATAGTCCACAACCCTGTACTGATTCACAGAAACCAACCGTTCCCGGAAATATGCAATGCGATACAAAATGAATAACGGAATTTCCGAAATCCCCACTCGAAACCTCGACTGAAAATCGGCTAATCAAATCAACCCGAAAACCTCTGTACGATAATCAGGGCGCGATTTCGAGAAAAACGACACTAATTACACCAAAATCCAAAAAGTCAACTCTTGGTCGGAGCTCCGCCGTTGACCCCGGCGGCGGCGGCGGCGCGCCGTCAATGGTGGAATTCCACGGCCAAACTTTCAGATTTCAAGTTCTCACCCATCCAAACATTTTTCATAACTGGTACCTAGGCTAATTCGAACTCAAACCTCATCAATTCCATTGAAAACTAGTTTGGAAACTCACCGGAAAACCCAATCGGGTTCAAGCCAAAACTTAACCAATTCTGAAACAAACCACATAGGAAGCTTCCTTGGGGCAAGGCGAGTTAAAGCCCTCACCCCTCGGCCACCGAAGCTCACCGAAAAACGTCCCCCCGTTAAGGCCGATTTCCGGCAACCTAACTCGAATCGGGTTAGCATAAACCAAACCAATTTCCACAAACTCAATTACCATTCAACTCGAAATTGCACAAGGAATCGAACCATACCCTCGCCGAAGTCGTTGGTGGCCGGAATCTAGGTCGTCGGACGGTAACTCCCAAACGGGAAACTTCCTCCTCGGTCAAAGTAGTCAACTTGCCAAATATAGAAAGTCAACGTCTGGTCAACGAAAAACAATGTTTTACGACTAATTCTCGACTATTCCGCTATTTATACTCGAGCCTCGGGTCGATCGACGGTCCAAAACGAATATACGAAATGATTCGGATAAACACAAAACAATCGGATAAACACGTCGAATACCGAAACTTCAAATAATCATAAAATATTCCTCGGTTATCGGAAAACTCTTCCGAAACCGCCTGCGAGCTCGAAATCACGTACTCTACAATTTCCGTGAAGACACTCAACCCAAATTCTCGACCGAAAATATAGTCGCGAATCGGATCGGCAAACCACAAATACGACGAAAAACTGCGACTAAACTCAATCTCGAGAATCGTTCCAAATACACAATAGATTCTGGTTCGGGTCGTCACATCAACCTCATCAAAATCTTGACTAAGTCCACTTTCCCCAAAACATCACATCGGAAACCGCGTACAACTTTCTTTCTCAATAGCCTCGCCACTGAGTGCAGCACACTAAGCTCCTCACGAATATCTCGAGGCACAACAATCAGATTCTCTCTGATGCTCAGGTTCAAACTCATCTCGAACCTCGTGCACTGCTTCCTCTGAAGCCACATAACTCGTGCAAACAAGGACAAACATATGAACAATGCATCTCTGCCTCAGGTGGTTAAACACTCCTTATTCGATTGCTGGGTAGCCTGATAAACCTTTACCGTATAACAACACCCTGAATGTAGGCCATGGAGTCGCAACAGGAACTCACACAATATCAGCCCACCAAATACAATGATCTAACTCAGGCAACCATCAATTGCCACAATTCTCAGCTCTGAGGCAACATGTAGACGCTCACACACATACAACCAGGCAAACCGTGCCACACAAATCTCTGAACTCAGAATACTCATCCAAACCCATAATTCACTGGCAGATCGCGCGTCGATTGATCCTCAATAGGATCCACAACCGTACCGACACGGAAAGCACGTCAAGGAGGCATCCTAATAAATAAAATATCGTTCACAACAAGTGGAACGTAATCATGGAACTTCAAATATTTGAAAGTATACAACACCCGGAATATTGATGAGTATCCGCCGGCCGGTCGGGTCATCATTCCAGACATGTTGTACATTCTCAAATATCCTTAGTAAACACGACTACAGAAGTCTACAGAACCTATAACCTAATGCTCTGATACCAAGCTGAAAGGACCCAACCCCGATTTAGTTGCCTAAACCGGAATCGAACCCCTTCGAAAACACGAATCAACAAAAACCATAAACATTTTGGCAGAGTTTCGTTACTAACGTGGAATTACCATTACTTGCACGCGGAAAATACACTTCATCTTATGCCACAAAAAGAAAACTGTGGGCACCAATCCCATCCAGATTTCTCAATTTATCAACAGTAAAGTAAAACAATAAATATATCTGTACTTTACTGAAATCCGGAGTAAAATCGTATAATATATACAACAGAATACTCAGAGCGACCTCCAATACATAATCATATATGTATACCACAGTAGGTAGAACAATAAACCTACTGGAAGAAACAAGGTAGCTCGAGCACTATGCCTCCGACCACGATGTGCGACACCAGAGTCCGAACTGCAAACTGGGCACAGAAACCGAAAAGCCCAGGGGAAAGACATGAAAACTGTTAGAGTGAGTGGACGAAAATAAATGTCTTTCACTAAGTAATATATGTTATAAAAACATATGCGAGTCTAAATATAAATAAATCAAATCAAATAGTATACGAGGAGACGCTGACTCCAACTCGTAAACAGAGCATGCATGGAAAATCTCACGGGGTCACTCATGGACACGTCCGTGCTAGTACAGTCAGAATCACGGAGTCCCTGACTTCCACGTGATTCATAGCCAAAAAGGCCTTAGTTCCGGGGTACTGCCCCTCGCCGGTCAGGTAGGGGTACTGCCCCTCCTGGTGGGCCTAGCATCGGGGATCAGCCGAGAGGCAAGTGTATCGATACAACAACGTAACTGTGACTGTACTCTGTGTAAATCAAATCATAAACAGTTCGATGCAAATGCATGAAACAATATATAAGTGTATATACGTAATATATATATATACTGGTATAATCATAATCGTATAAAACATGCTCATAATAAATATAATCTCGTATGAAAACTCATGCTAGTAAAACCATGATCATGCTGCATGCTCAAGTTAGTAAAACGTATATAAAAGACTCGCAAGAATTCCGTGAAAAGAAATTGTCCACTCACAGACTAGCGTAACGCAGTTCGCGTTAACCCGTGATCCGGCGGAAAGTCCCATGCCAAACAAACGATCACGAACCCCTGAATAATCACAATGTCCATTACTCAAAGTCATAACTCGACAATTCAAAACAAATCATGAGAAACCACCGTTCTCGGAAACACATAATCTGATTACGACAAACTGTCAAAAATCCGAAAATCACACCTCAATACCTCGCTGTACTTTCGGATGCTCAATTCGAAAAACAAACCTCACCACTGCGATCGGGGCGCGATTTCGAGTGAAATGACATGCAACTTGTCGAAAATCCCAAAAAGTCAAACATTGACCGTTGACCGCTGGCGGCGGCGGCGCCACCACCCGAACTGAAAATTCCTCGGCGGAGCAATCTCTATTCCACTCAAAATCATCCACTGAGCAACTTTGTCAACTGCAACAAAGGCCAATTCTCACTCTAACTAGTCCAATTTCAAGCAAAACCGAATTGCCTCACAAATTTCAAATCCAAAATTCTCCAAGCACAATCAAAATTAGATCACCAAACTTACATGGTAGCTTGTAGGTGAGGAGAGCTACAAAACCCAGTCCAAATCGCAGCTCAAATCGGTCGGAAAAGTGAAACCTGATTACCCCCAAAATCTCACTATTTTGGCCGGGATTTTCCTCTCACTCCGGCGAGCCTCGCCGTGCGTGGTGACCGAGGATAGACTCAGGACGTCGGGGCGAGGAGAATGGAACAAGTCCCGTGCCATGGGGTGGCCGGACGGTAAACCTCCGCCGTGAGTCGCCTACCACCGTCGAACTCCTCCATCTCCACCGAGTTGACTCGGTCAATCCAATAAATGAGGATGTTGACTTTCCAAAATAGGAAACCCCCCTATTTATAGTCTTCCCAAAATGGAAACTTCGTAATTATCTTTTCGACAAACTTTGAATACCCATAACTTTCTCGTCGTAATTCCGATTTCAATAAATCTCGCGGCAACAAACCCGACTCGACATGTTCTTCAATTATCACCCGAAGTCAAACACATTGACCAATCGGATAAAAAGTCAACTTTTCAAACCAACACATATTTAAACCGACTAAATAATCAACAATCGAAAATATTCATAACTTAATCTTCTTAACTCAGAATATTGCTCCGGAAGTTCCCACGAGCTCGAAATTAAATTCTCAACAACTTCCGTGAAGAAGCCGAAACCAAATTCTCGTCCGGTAATTTAGTCGTTAAGAAATCCACTAATTTAACCCGATTCCGTCGAAACTTCAAATAGTCGTAACTTATTCCTCGGTCATCCCAATAACGATCCGGAACCACCCACGAACTCGAAATCACACGTACAACGACTCTCGAGAAGAGACTCAGCTCCAATTCTCGGCAAATGATTTAGTCGTTAACAAGTCTGGCGATTCAAATAACTGTCGTAAATCTGCGACTACGCGATAACCTCGTAGATTAAGCTGATTCCTCTGCTGATTCTGTTCTGGGTCGTCACACAAACAGTATAGTCTGGATTCAAACCACTGTGTGACAAGTGATGATACATGGTATCCATAGTAACCTTGAAATGACTGTTCTTACAACGTTTGCACGGGCAGAAGTGATAATCGGCTCCATTACTATGTCGCAGGCCATAATTCATAAACTCGAATATGCTTGTGATGTACCTTGGATCAGCATGAGGATAGGTCATCTAGATTTTTTTTGGGTGTTCTTCTATGTTTCCTATCAACATAAACTATCAATATGAACAATGTTACCACACCACATTTACGATACAACCTGTCCCCACACTTCTTCTCCTTATGCCTTCGGGTTGGGTCTTATCTCCTTCAGGGGAACACGACAGTTGTCAACCCTCTTGCACCCATGGGTATTAGCTCCAGTTTTGGGAAATTTCGCCAGCATCTCCCTACAGTTCCTTGAGTACACACATATTTAAACAACCTAATTTGCACTCGGGGAATATTGTAAGGAGACACTGTCGAAAACATATCCCAAAACTGAAACTGAAACTGAAACCACATGAATAGCAAAAGGAACAACAAAGTCATGTTCACCTCAAGTGTCCAAAAACGGGACAATTCGATAATCAACAACTCATCTCGATCAACTAGATGAGTTCTTGATTCTCAAACGGGAGTTCTAAGTTGATAAATACCACAATTATATATAACCATACACTTGATTTCTTAATTAACACTAATAACACCACTAATTGAGACCAATAAACCTAATCTACACTAATCATCACAAATTTCACTAAATTTATGTGACGACCCGGACCAGAATCAGCAGAATGATCAGCTTGATTGATGAGTTACTGCGTAGTCGCAGCTGTCCGACAGTTATTGGAATCGCCAGAGATGTTAACGACTAAATTATTGGCCGAGAATTGGAGCTGGGTCTCTTCTCG
This sequence comes from Geum urbanum, assembly GCA_946800695.1. Lineage (NCBI taxonomy): Eukaryota > Viridiplantae > Streptophyta > Magnoliopsida > Rosales > Rosaceae > Geum > Geum urbanum. The sequence continues at coordinate 21,156,876 of OX327007.1, forward strand.
AGAGTCATTGTACGTGTGATTACGAGTTCGTGGGCGGTTCCGGATCGTTATTTGGACGACCGAGGAATTAGTTATGAATATTTGAAGTCTCGACGGAAACGGATTTAAATGGCGGGTTTATTCGCGACTAAATTACCGGACGAGAATTTGGTTTCGGTTTCTTCACGGAAGTTGTTCAGAATTTAATTTCGAGTTTGTGGGAACTTTCGGAGCATGATTTTGAGTTACGAAGATTTAATTGTGAATATTTCCGTTTGTTGATTAATTAGTCGATTTAAATATGTGTGGTGTGAACAGTTGACTTTTTATCCGATTGGCCGATGTGTTTGACTTCGGGTAATTATTGAAGAGTATGTCGAGACGAGTTTGTGGCCGCGAGAATTATCGGAATCGGAGTTACGACGAGAGAGTTACGCGTGTTTGAAGTTTGTCGAAATGGATAAACATGAAGTTTCCTAATCGGGAAAGGCTATAAATAGCAGGTTGCCATTTTGGGGCAAGTCAAACATTTCCTATTCGGGTGTTGACCGAGTTGACTCGGTCAACTCGGTGGTGAGAGAAGGTGGCCGACGTGCATGACGGTGACTCCACGGTGGCGATCGATTCCGGCCATCCCGTGGGACGGGGTTGGTCCCGTTCGAAGCACCTCAGCTTCCTCGTCCTTTCCCCGGCCACCGTTCAAGGCGAGACTAGCCGGAAATGGAAGAAAATCCGGCCAAAAATGGAGGGAAAACTTTGTGATTCGGGTTCTTGGATTCGGGCCGATTCGAGCTGAACTTTGGGGTGGGCTTTGTAGCCCTCATCACCATGATGCTTCCCTGTAAGTTTCGTGTTCCAATTCGATTTGTGGAAGGAGAATTTTGGGATTGAAATTTGTGTGTTCATTCGGTTTTTCATGAAATTGACCATGTTAGAGTGAGAATTGGACTTCGGTGCAGTTAACAAAGTTGCTCAGTGGGTGGTTTTGCATAGAATAGGGGTTGCTCCGCCATGAATTTCTCCGGTCAACAGTGGCGCCGCCGTGGACGGCGGTCAACGGCGGTCAACGGTCAAAGTTTGACTTTTTCGGACTTTCGACAAGTCGCATGTCATTTGACTCGAAATCGCGCTCCGATCGCAGTGGGGAAGTTCGTTTTTCGAGTTGAGCGTCCGAACGTAAAGCGAGGTATTGTGGTATACATATACGGATTTTCGACGATTCGTAGACTTTGGATTTCGTGTTTCCGAGAACGGTGGTTTCTCGTGGTTTGATTTGTATTGTCGGATTATGATTTTGAATATTGGACATTGTGAATATTCAGGGGTTCGTGATCGTTGTTTTGGCGATAGACTTTCCGCCGGATCACGGGTTAACGCGATACGCGTTACGCCAGTCTGTGAGTGGACATTTTATTTTCACGGAATGATTGCGAGTCTTTTATATATGTTTTATGAACTTGAGCATGCAGCATGATTATGGTTTTACGAGCATGAGATTTCATACGAGATTATGATTATATGAGCATGTGTTTACAATTATACGATTATACCTATACGGATATACGTATACGATTATGCATACACTTTTATATTGTTTCATGCATTTGTATCGAACTGTTATGATTTGGTTTTCACAGAGTACAGTCTTGGTTACGTTGTTGTATCGATACACTTGCCTCTCGGTTGATCCCCGATGGTAGGCCATCCAGGAGGGGCGTCGTTATCCCTACCTGACCGGTGAGGGGCGTTTCCCCGGAACCGAGGCCATTTCCGGCTTAGAATCATGGGGACTAAGGACCTCGTGATTCGGACTGTACTAGCACGGTGTGTGTCCATGAGTGACCCCGTGGGATTTATACTTGCATGCTCAGTACACTGGAGGAGTATGAGTTTTATCTCGTGTACATGTGTTGTTTTATTTATCTGGGCTCGCATATGTTTTTATAACATATATATTATCTGGTGAAAGACATTTATTTTCGTCCACTCACTCTAACGTGTTTATTGTCTTTCCCCTGGGTTTTTCGGTTTCCGTGCCCAGTTTGCAGTTCAGGCTCTGATGTCGCACGTCATGGTCGGAGGCATAACGCTCGAGCTACTTTGTTTCATCCAGTAGGTTTATTGTTCTACCTACTGTGGTATGCGTATACGATTATGTATTAGATGTCGCTCTGAGCTTCCTATTAAATACGTTTTACGATTTTACACTGGATTTCAGTAAAGTACTATTATATTTATTGATTTACTTTACTGTTGATATATTGAGAAATCCGGATGGGATTGGTGCCCACGGTTTGCTTTTTGTGGCATAGGATGAAGTGTATTTTCCGCGTGCAGGTAATGGTAATTCCACGCTAGTAACGAAACTCTGCCCAAATTTCGAAAAGTTTTTGTTGGTTCGTGTTTTCGAAGGGGTTCGATTCCGGTTTAGGGAGCTAAATCGGGGTTGGGTCCTTTCAATTTAACCAAATTTCAAACATTATTGATGAACCCATAATATGATTTATCACAATTCAATGATTCAAACACTAAAACTACAACATAGGACCAAATTCAATTCAATTTCAAAAACTTCACATTTACATCAATTTCACTTCTTAATTAACATGTAATATTGTCATAAAGAGAGTTAAAGAGATAAAAATCAAACTAACGTTACTTAAGAATCGAATGAATGGTAAGAACAACCTTCTTTCTCAATTTCTTCAAATTTCTCTCCAAATCGGCCAAGAACAGCTCCAGAACCCGAATGCTATATTTTCCCAAAATTTCAACTTTATAAAGGGTTTGACTTTAAGAAGGAGAGCAAATCCAGTTTAAAAAAAATCAGGCGACGAAGATTGATCAATCTTCATCGCCTCAAATATCTTTGAGGCGACCAACATTGATATGCGTCGCCTCAAATATCTTCGAGGTAATCAACATTGATATACATCGCTTCAGATACCTAAATTTAGTTATTTCCTTTTTTTGAAGCGACGTAGAACAATGTTGGTCGCCTCAAGGATGTTGAAACGACTTAGGTCGTTTCTGAGGCAACGAATTCAAACTTCATTGCCTCAGTGTGATTGGAGCGACGAAGGTACTTACCTTCGTCCCTTGGAAGCTGATCTCCAGTAGTGTATATCAAATGATCTGAAATAATTAGTTGATCAACTTGGATGCAAGGTAACACTTTCAATGGTTGAAGCTTAAAGATGGACTACGTAAAGCTTGGATATTAAGTCTCATAAATGTCAACAAAAAGGTTAGGGTACAGTGACTCCTTGTTTGTCATCAACTGCATCATGGGGAGTTGCTCTATGCTTTGGAGACTTAGTTTTGTCATACAAAATATCAAGCTTATCTCAAATCGATTTGATAACATTAACTTCCATCATGTGCTTAAGAAGCCGATTCTTAAAGCAACCAAATTGGTCATAGTAATAGTATTCTTCATATATGGGATGATTTTGTCCTTAATAGTGCTAGATATGTTGTTTCTTTTGTCATGCTTTGGAGTTCTACCCCAAAGGATTCTCTTTGTAGTTTTATTTCTTTGTTACTTATAAAATACATGCAACGATTTTGACGTACTCTCTCATGCAATGATTTGTATCATTTTCTGTTTAATTTTCATCCGTTGAAAGATATACGAAGTTATTACATGGTCTTATGATAGGCCTATTTGGGAATGTTTCCAAAATCGCAAGAAGTGTTTTCAAATCGATAAAAATCATTAATTTTTATATGAATCTAAAGATTTTGTCAAACATTCAAAACTGCTTTGAGAAAAGAAAAGAAAAAACACACTTATAGGAACCTCTTAAAAGAGGTTTCATGAGAATGATTTTTCATGTGCTTCCTCTTCGAAGCACTACAAGTAGAAACGTTACTAATTAATGAAAATTGATCACTTTCAGAAAACAATTCCAAACATGCAAGATATTTTCTTGATTTAGTCGGGGTACATTGCTTTGTATATTTGCATTCAAATAAAATTTGCCTTGTTTTTCTCTCGGATGAAAAATGAAATTTATTCAAGCAAAGCCTCACACACTGTGTAGTACTGTCAGTACTGCAATTTACGGGGAGGGAAAAGTCAAAAAATATATGCCAGATTAAAAGTAGTCTGGATAAAATTTGGATTAAAAAAATATTTATTTTAACAAGAAAACATGGATAATTACAGGACCACGCATAGTGATGAATACAGCACAAGCATTCTGTTAGATTCTCTGCATAGAAAACTAATTAAACAAACAAATTAAGAAATGAAGGGTGTGATAAGGGGCAGATTGTCATCCGAGCTAATGTTTTCTGTCACGAAGTTTTTGCCGTATAAGAGAACTTTATTAATCATAGATCGTAGAAAATTTTCTGTTAACCAAAAATTTACTATAAAATTTAGAGAACGTACTCGATCAAATATAATATTTTCTTCTAGAAATTATCACAATGAATCTCCGTTCTTGATTAGTTCTAAGTTCTAAGTTCCGACACAAATGTATTTCATACTCGAACATGTGGAATATCAAATAATCAAAGGATTTTTTTGGTAATTTCATCTATGAAGAATAGGGATCAAATATTTATTTGACTAATTGGCAACTATATATATAATAACTATTCTTTTACCCTCCAAAATCTTACCTTGAAGGCTACTAGGGCTTCAAGTGGATCAGCCCATGGGTGTGATCCAACGACCCAAATTACCCCAAACTGGATAACATAACGCAGCTAATTACAGCAACTTCTAGCAAGCTGGCATGGTAATTAACCTAGCAAGTAAGTGAGTAACAAAAGTTCCTAAATATAAATTTGGCTAGTCGTACCTGCACAGCATCGATCCATTCCCTCCTAAAAAAAACTAATGGTAACTTACAGAAATAACATTCAAATCGAGAAAGAATAAAAAAATTCAGAGTCTGGGGCATGGGGGTGGCATAGTACCTGGGGAAGAGAAAGGCTTTGATGATAATATTGGAGTTAGGCTGAGGCAGCATGCATGGAAAAACAAAAAAAAGGGGTTTAGAGTAAGCAAGTAAGCCAACTTCGATGTATAAATTATGCAGCATAAAACGTGGTCCTGGTGTTAATAAAAGGCTAAGGTTTAAGGTAGCGTGGAGACAGAGGAACCTTTATTGTAGTGTACTGGGTTATTATTTACTTACTGCTGGATTAGCAAGGAAGGGTGAAATTAAATAGGTTGCAGTGATTTGGTTACCGAGATGGAGCTGGTGGGTTTGCTTTGGGAGTGGAGAGCAACAGAAAAATGTAAATTAACACATGAAATATTGGTAAAGACTAAAGAGGCATTTAGGGGGGGATATATTACGATTAGGGTTTCATGACTGTCCAGCAGCACAAGGTAATCACGTACAGTCAGACGAAACCATTTGAATTTACATGCAGTAGCTTGGGGACAATCAGAAAATTACAGTAAAATAGTTTTTGTTACGTACAACTAGAGGAGAAACACACACGTTGTTGTGTGTATAAAAGAAAAAAAAAATTGAGCACAAAATAATTATTAACAAATCACATGAAAAGAGAAACATAAAATATTTTTGTTAACTGCACATCGATGTGGGAAAGAGAGGAGACAAAACAAGATTTTCTTTTGTTAAATCTTTTATATCTATTTTGTATATTACAATATTAATCTTCATTTATTTAACACAATCAAAGTTAAAAGGTTAAATTTGGAAGAAATTGATAACTTGGGAAAACAAACCCTCTTTTTATTATAATAACTAAAAAAATCCTCACCCATACGGGTGTGGTGTGGAGTAGGAGAAAAATATGGGTGTGGTGTAGGAGAAAAATATGAAGGAAGTTATGAATATTTATGTTTCAGTTTCTATGTTATATTAAGAATTTACAATATAACATTTTTTTTCTTCTTTTATTTGTAATTAGCTTTTATTATTATTTATGGCATTTTTGTCAACTCCAAATTTAGTGAAGCCGATGACACCAAAACTACTTTTGGCTTCCCTTTATTATAGTAAACATATAGATTAGCTAACAATAATATACATTGATTAACCTTAATTTAATTAATAAATTATAAGCCCGCCAACTTATTTTCATCCTTTTTGTCCAGTAGCAGTAGGGATCTGGGCTGACCTCATGGCCACGCCTCGACCTCTGGGTTCTGTTGTCGGGCGGGGAACTCCTAACGTGAGTTTGCTTGATTAGGTGTTTGATTTCGAGTACAACTTTTGTGCAAGTTATTAGCGGCGAAAACGGTGGTGTGGCTGCATGGCGTACGTTACATCGCTTGGTTTTCCGATGGGGTTTCTTCGGTTTTATCAGGGATGCGATATTCGAATTTTGGCAGTCGATCGAAGATGCTTGATTTAGTGACAACCGGTTTGCGCCGTGGGTCCTCGCTTGTGATATCCCTATTTTTTTTTTGTAAAATTAATTCTATTTTGTGATAATTCGAGATTGATTTAGCGAACACGGTAAACAATATTTAGTGATATTAAATGTTAGAAGGTCTTCGGTTGAATTTTTCATATGTTGATTATATGGATTGACTTTGTTGATTGTTGAGAGAAGTCATAGTTTTCGTCGAGACGAGTTCATCGGCCGGTGGAATGTCATAAACAAAGTTACAAAATGAAAGTCATTGTCAACAGAAGTTTTGACGAGATTTATGGAAATTGAAATACGCGACTATATATACGAGTTGCCAAATTTGGAAATGGAGACTTTCCGTTTCAGGAAAACCATCATTTAACCCGCGTTGACTAGATCTGGCAACAAAAATTGTCACCGAGCTTCTAGCCGGCGGTGTGATGCACTCCAGCCACCGTTGGCCGCGATTCTTGTCGTGTTTTGAAGCTCTCCTCGCCTTCTTTGCATTTCTGGGCTTAATTTCAAGGATTGAGCCTCGAGGAGACCCAATCGAGTGAAGCAAGTTTTAGGGTTTGATATGCTAAAATTAAGCATTAAATTAAATACTTAATACATAATTTAAACGCTCAATCAAAAATCATTTTTATGTAGATGTAGCATTCGTAAGTAAAGATCGTTCTAACCGGGGATTGAAGTGCGCATGCAATAATTGTGTAAAAGAAGGGGGGTATAAACATTTTGTTTTCTAACCTAAATTACTGTCTAAAAATGTCATAAATATGAAACAAAGAACCTAGGACTCTAGCATGCGTAAACTAATAAACAAGTAATGCATAAAAGACCCCTAAGAACTCTAAATCATATTTATGACAAAAACAAATTAAATCTACTTAATTATATACATGTGATCATCTTACTTTACCCTAGCCAAATTTTCCTTACATATTAGAGTGAGTGGATAAAATATAAAACAGTTAGAGTGAGTGGACAAAATAGTATAACGTAAGAAAACGTGTAAAAATAAAGTTATGGTATTCCACTAAAATTTCTATGAAAAACTGTATGGAAGTGATGTAAAGTCTCTTGTTGTATTCAACAAGTAAACGAAAATAACAACTGCCTTTAAAGACAACAAAACTGATGCGAAAATTGAGATCCAACTTAAGAGTGCTAAATCTAAAAACTAAAGATTTGAAACTGAAACAAATCACTTAATTAAGGTAGGGACCTAACATCACAAGTCGTCCAATGCCAGTTAGAAACCTAACATCCATGATGACATGTGACTAAAGTGGCACACTAAAATATCTGAAATAACTATGCGATCTAGCTGGCACTTTAGGAGATGATAGCTCAAACATCATGGGTGTACCTAAGGGAGGCAATGATCAAACGGTCTAGCTTGCGCCTCCCACCTAATGTCGTCTAGGGTCTAGCTAGCCTAGATGACATAAGTCACTCAGTGATCAGTCGAGTGACTCGTATGCGCATACATAAGTTGATCTGAACTGAGCCTCCTATGCATTGACTATAAGAGCCTGAAACTAAAATACTCTAAACTGAGATCTATCTAAACTAAACGCTTAACTGAGGGTGTCATACATTGAGACACATCTAAACTGGATGCTAATCTGAAGGCGTCGAATGTTAGAATAAACTAGATTATGACATCCTATTAGCTGACTGAAATCATAAACATAGGAACTAAAAACATTTGAGATTTCTAACTAAGCTAAATTGAAACATAAATGTTAATAATTAAACGCATGAGCTCAACTCAAAACATAAGCACATCCGCAAAGAATATCCAGAATACATAATGCATAAACACTAAATGAATTGAGAAGTCTAATTGAACTAAAATGAAAACATTATATCAGAAATATAAATCGCAACGTAAATTATAACCAACAACCATAGCCAAAAATATAAAAGATTTGCAGCTTGGAAAGCTGAACTCCAAACTAGGTCAACCAAAAATCTAAAACGTAAAGTAACACAAAAAAAGGTTTAGCATACGAGAATCATAAGGCATAACCACTTGAAAAACTATCCTTGATAACCATAAATAATATATAAAACTCGCATACACGTTTGTTGCAAGGAGACGAGTCCACTCACCAATTACGACTAGGTTGATCCCTCGGCTAAACTCCACGCCGAAAACCACACTCATCATTCTCCTTGCATTCCAAAATCACATTTGCCGTGGTTTGAATCAACTAGACAATGCTCGATAATTTTATTCTGATTTCCTAATCGAATGCCTAATTTTAATTTACGAGTTTAACGTGAGAAAAACTACCAAAAACAGGGTAAATTGGATTCTAAAACGCCACCCTTCAAAGGAAGAATTCTATCTGAAATGGGACAACTGTGCACTGGGCGTGGGTCTCATGCACCACAACTATTGACCACCTCTCAAGTTTGCAATCTATATACCAATAGGAAGATCATGTCTAGCCCAACAACTTAATTGAAGCAACCTATATCAAAATTTGGCGGGAACGCGTCCGAAATACCTCGAAAACTCAGGAAAACTCACCGGAATTCGGCGACGTTCGTATGCTGTGCTCAGGTGGAGATGAGCTGTGCGATTAGTGGCATTCAACTCCCGCTGGAACATTGTTGTCGGCGACGGAGCCGAACTGCGAAACACACAAAGTTTTCTCGGCTTCGAGTCACCTTTGATTGGTGATCCATGGCTGAAATAAAGGTCAGGGGAGGTCATGGAGAAGAAGGCCGCCATGTTTTTGACCGGAAACCCGACGCAATGGCATGTTGGCAAAGATCATATCGATTCAGAGATTCGAGTCGGATCTAGCCGTCGGGTCACTATCCGGGTCGCATGAGATGGGTTTTTACCCTGGGTTGAAATTTTTGAATTTATACTATAAGGTTTAAAAGAATCAATGGTCCAGATCAATCCTGTGATAGATCTGACAGTCCTACAAATTTGACCAATGGTAGATTTAATAATTACATTTATTACTTCCACGAACTTCCAAAATTCATATCAATTGGCTAGGACCTCCGAAAAATCAAATAAAAATATGCACGAGTTCGTAATAATTTTCTCTACAACTTTCTTGAAGCAAGTTAATCGAAAACACATCCTATAAAAATATCAATTATTATATTCAAACTAAAATAATATTCTCGATAAACGCGCCAAAGTTGGATTGACTTGTTAATATGCTCGACAAACAATGATTAGCGAGATAATCTGAGTTCGGGTTGTTACATGTCGTGGGGGTCTAAACAACGTTGGTGTAGTGGTGTGGCTGGGGCTATGGCTTGGCGACAACCAGACGGTGGTATACGGTTGCATGGGCCTAGTGCTACAGCTTGCATGCTAGTGATTTGGTTGTTGAGCAATTTTATTGGGATGTGTTTTTGGGTTTAAATGTTTATTTAAGCCTAGTTCTAGATATTTAGTTTATCTATTTACAATAATATTTTATGTATTTAGGATCCTAGGCACCTAGTGTGCATTAGCGTCTCCCGAGTAGTACCGAAAGAGATAATCCCGAGTAGGTCTATTCTATGTACACTTATGGGTACTATCACTAACTTCTTGTATGTCTTAAACTGGCAACGAGACAGTATATAACGGCATATTCTAGTTTTCGATGAATAATATGTTGCTCTAAAGTTTCAAAGTTTAACTTCAAAAAAGAAAGACACTATAATAAATTATTAGCAGCTCAGCGATAAATAAGAGTGTAGAGTGAAAAACATCTATACTATATTATATGCTATCAACATTAAGTAAGAACCATTTAGCTATAATATGTGCAGTTTGGAGCTTTGGAAATCAACTCTTGAACATCTAATTAAGCAGGATGCGACATAAACAGCTGAAAAGTCATCAATAGCTCGAACCAAAGTCTAAGAATTAGAACTGAACATGGCACGGAGAGAATCCCCTAATTCAGTTTCATTTGACATGCGTCGCAACCTGCTGCAAGCTCTTCAATGTGAAAGGATGAGAGAGTGCACCTCCTAAAGCCTATGTCAATCCCATACAACAACAAAAATTCCAAACAATCCTCGAATCACCATATCAATATCACCCCGATGTAGCCTATCTATAGTCATAGACACCATCCATGCAGAGACAATAACCACAATACTATGCGTTTAACCCTATGTCACCGCTACGAATACCTCACTTAGACGGCGAAATAGTTTCGTCGTCTAAGTTCAATATTTCGTCGGCTAGATAGTTAGGCAATGAAAAATTCGTTGTTTAAGGTTCATTGTATAACTGTCTTCGTATAGGAACTTATACCACAAACAAATAAATTTCGGCGTTTAAGGCTTTACTAAAATGACGAAAACAAAGTCATCGTATAAGATCTTAGATAACGAAATCTGGTGAACTACAAAGACGAAAAAGTCGTTGCATAAACAATTGGTAGATGACGAATTTGCTCAGAAACTTAAGACAAAAATAAATTGGGACAATAAGACAACAAAAGCGTAATGGTCCTTGCCTCGTGTTTACCACTAAGAAGACGAAATTAAGAGTGGTTCATCGTGTAGTACGTGACATTAAAACAACGAAAGTTACTTCCATCCATCGTCCAAATTGTAAAAATAAAACGACGAAACTTTTTGTTTAGTCGTTATTTTTTTATTTATTAAAAAATGAAAAATTCAATATAAATAAATAATTATTAAAAAAATTCATTTGTCCATAAAAGTTAAGCATTTAAAAATAAACTAAAAAACATAAAATCTGACACATCGATATTGATATTTGGAGTTGTGTTGAGCCCACTCTCACTACCTTCATCAAGGTCTCCCGGATCTCGAGATAGGACATTTGGACGGTTGCAACCAAGCCGAAGGCTCTTCTGCACGATCATAAGCTTCGAGGCTTCAAAACGCTCTTGGTTCATTTGTTGCTCTACCATGGCCTCTTCCCAGACTGCTCGGGCCTCTTCCTTGGCCTCTCAGGCCTCCTCCAAGGCCGCTTGGGCCCGTTCCTCGACCGCACTAGAACAAGGGCGCGACAAAATAGTAGATGATGAGTGGCTCAAATCTCGCCCGCTTGCCCATCTAAGGCCTTGAATCTCCTTCCTTGGTCGGACTCTGAGTGCCGTCTCGTACAACTTGACTTAAGTACTGAAATCTAGAGGGGGGAGCTCTTCAAGCAGAATCTCCGGGGTTTGTGTCACCATCTCTGCTAAATGCTCATCAGCCAATTGCATCATCTTCTCCTGCATTAAAATAAACATTTATATATTATATAAAATTATTTCAAATTTAAATAAACCTCCCAGCTTAATTGTTAAACCAAGATTAAGCTCCAACGAATAATCAATAACTCAGAAAACTCTACCGTAAATTTGACATAGTTTCTCTTAAAACTCAAGGAAACCAAAAAAAACCTACACGATGGAAAACACTTCGAATAACCAAATTCCCAAAAACAAACTGTGGGCACCGATTCCTTTGGTGGAGAATTAGATATCTATTATTCAAAATACTACAATGAGTAACCCTGCTATTCGAAAGACTAGAACGAGTAACCGATATAATATTTTACGTAATGATTAACAATATTTTACTCCTTTGCCTTGCAGATGTTCGACCCAGGTCCTGTGCGATGTAACGTCACCTTCTATCCCTGGTTGATTGTATTGGCGGCCTAATTTTTCTGTTACATAAAAAAATAATTAGATAATAATAAATTATCTAAAAAATAAAAATTATACCTCCATTAAAAAGACATTACCTTGTATGTATCAGTTTGGAACTGCTGAACCAACTAATCTCATTCATCACGCCTATTCACGAGCTCCTTCAGGAAAAAGGATGCTCCGCGCACCTGAAAGTGTTAGTGCAACTTATACTTACAATCATAATATATTCTTAGCTCGCTCAGTAAGTAAAAAGTTTTGGAGTTAATTTCAAATTATAGTGCACATACTTAAAGTATAAAGAGAACTTAAAATTTATATTAATTGCTAATTATTAACAAAATTAAATAAAATAAAATTAATGAAAACTCTTACCGAGATATCGACGACACTTTATTTCTCTCTTCCTGGGAAGCTCCATCCAAGTCGCCGACGTCATCGACACCTTGCTCCGTATGGCAGCCCTGATTTTTTTCGTTACCACGCTGTTTATCTCTTTTGTCAGCAGGCCTTCACTACCGAATTAAGACACATTGCCGGCGACTTTCCGTCGCCGGCTTTGTTTTTTTTTTTCGCCGGAATTGTCATTACCGGCGACAAGTCGCCGCCAATGACGTCGCCGGAAATAGGTCGCTGGTATTAACATTGCCGGCGACGCCGTTTCACGTCGCCGGTAATGTCTTGACATCACCGGCGAATCAAGTCGCCGGCAATGTCAGCGCCGCCGTGGCCGGAATTTGAAGACATTGCCGGCGACTTAGGTCCATGTCGCCGGCAATGCTTGGAAAATTTTTGAAAAAAAAACGCGGTTCTGGATTGGGCCCAATTCCAGAACCTGCATTGAAAGACATAAACCGTACAATCATACAAGTTCAACAGTACACATAAATGTCCAACGTACAGTACAAATAGCAACGATACGAAAATTAACTACAACTACACGTCAGGGTCGAGGAACTTGAGGGTCAAGGTCGAAGAAATCATGTAATCATTTGAACTCCGGTGGCTACCCTGGTCTTGCTGTGGCAGTGACTGGTGCGGTGGTGGTAGTGGTGGTGGTGGATAACTAGGGAACACAGGGTGCGGGGGAGGTGTGGGCAACGGTTGTCCGGTAGTCTGAGCCTCGTACATTGTCCACATCCATGTGAACATCTGTGTCTGCTGCTAGACCATGTGTTGGTACTCGGCATCTCTGATTACCTGCTGCTCAGCTATCTGCCTCTTTTGCTCCTCCAACTCCCTCCGCGTCCTCTGAAGCTCCGCTGCGAGGTTACGACTAGAAGCTGAACTTCTTGACCCGGTAGAGTATTCTGAAGTGTTCTTCAATACTGCTTCGCCCGCCGAGCCCATTCCCCTACAGTAGTAGGTATTCTTCCCAATGCTGCACGCTTTTGCCATGATCTAAGCCGCTATAGGGCGATCAAGCGGATCGATCTGAGAGGCATACTGGGTGACTTCTTCCTCGGAGCAGTCAGGATGGTTAGTTCGAGCTATATTCATGGTCACTTCTGCGGTCGCCTCCTCCACTCTCGCCTAATTGAAAAGAGAAAATGAATAACGTATTAGCTAACAAAATAAATTAATATCGAAAAATAGTTTTATTAACACATGGACAGGCGAAAGACTTACCGCTTCTTCAGGGCACTGCGGATAGAACTTCTGATGAATATACACCAACGGGTTCACTTCTTGTTGTTGCTGTGCCTTAATCGACCAACCCAAATAGTTGAGTGAACCTGCATGATGGGCCCTGGTGTTTTTCAATCTATTCGCCCGGTTCATCTTCGAAATCGCCTTGTTTGATAAACATATGAAAAAAAATTAGTAACTAACTATTTCAATGTGATACGATACATTAGGCTTGTAAGATATATTCAGGATGCATACCTGAGCTTTAGGGTGCTCGAAGTGGGCTATCAGCCACAGCCACTCGTACTCCCTAAACCGGAATTCTCTAGGGGTAGAACCTCGGCCTAGCTCCTTGTATACAGTGTAATGGGAAGAAAGCTCGTTCTTCCACTCTTTATACCTATATTAACACCAGGAAAAAAAAGTTAGAGATATTAAAACACTTGATAAACAAAAATCTAACTCGATCTATACTCAAATAACTCGAAGCACATCACCTCATATGTAGTTGATGCTCTACCCACGTGTGAATAAGAACTTCATCCACGTCAAACCACACCTGCAATATGAATATATAGACGGTAAAATTATATATTTATTCGGACTTAATTAATAAATGTAGAATTTACGTAATGAAAATACGATTTAACTCACACTGAGTGCATTATGCACTTGCATCTTCACGTAGATAGGCACAGATTCTCAATCTGGCCAAAGCATTGGGACCTTGTCCCGCACGATCGCCCCGGCCATGCTGACATATTTTCGCGTGGTGTCAAATGCCTCGATCACCTCGCCATCCTCATTGGCCCTAATGGGCGTTTTCTTTCCCCCAGTGGCCTGCTCAAGTCTCTTCCCGGTGCAGGTGCCTCTAGCCCCTTTCCGTTTTCCAGTCCCATTAACGAAATTGCCTAATAATACAATGTCAACAAGTTGATATCATTAATTGAACCTATCGTAAGTCTTTAGTAATAATTAAGTAATCAATCTGATGTTAAATAAAATTTACCTGCATCGTCCGTTTGTTGGTTGGTGCACCTCACACTCCAAAGATACACGGGGTCGAACGGGATGAAGTTGTACGCTTCCTCCATGCTCAGGAACTCCGGCCGTCCTTCAAAATAAATATGCATCCCCCTATCATCGAATTCAGGGATCACAGGAATCTCGTCGGGTAGGAAGAGACAGGACGGCGGAGATAGATGAGGCCTGGACGATGAGGCGCCAGCACCACCATCTGCCTCAGATGATTCCCGTGAAACGGGAGTAGGCACCGGGCGAATAAGGGGCATTCGGATTGAGGGAGTTTCTGATGTCCTCGTTGACTGTCGCTCGTCAGAGGGTCTGCTGACGGAGGGACATCTGCTGACTGAGCGTCTGCTGACTGAGGCTCGGGGCTCGACTTCCGGTTGCACGAGTCTTGATCGTGCAGCTTCCTCCTCAGCTCGCGCATCAAGCAAGGCTCTCGTGAGAGCATTCATCATTGGCCCACTGCGCGTGTTGCTAACTGTGGCTGAGGAGGAAGCTTGACTACTGCTCCCTCCACTATTTCGGGAACCTCTCCGAAGCCAATTTGCCGCAAAACCTCCTGGACACAGTAATAGTCATGGATTCGGTTCTATAACAAATTGGAACCGGAACCGTTTGGAAGCGGAACCGTTTGAACCTGGAACCATTTGGAACTGGAACCGTCCAGGTTCAAACGGTTCCGATTACAAACAGTTCCGGTTCCAAACGGTTCCGGTTCTATAACAAATCGGAACCGGAACAGTTTGGAACCGGAACCGTTTGAACCTGGAACCGTTTGGAACTGTAACCGTTATGTTTCAAACGGTTCCGGTTACAAACAGTTCCGGTTCCAAACGGTTCCGGTTCCAAACCTTTCCGGTTCTATAACAAATCGGAACCGTTTGGAACCGGAACCATTTGGAACCGGAACCGTTTGAACCTGGAACCGTTATGTTTCAAACGGTTCCGGTTACAAACAGTTCCAGTTCCAAACGGTTCCGGTTCCAAACCGTTCCGGTTCTATAACAAATCGGAACCGTTTGGAACCGGAACCGTTTGAACCTGGAACCGTTTGGAACTAGAACCGTTATGTTTCAAACGGTTCCGATTACAAACAGTTCCGGTTCCAAACGGTTCCGGTTCCAAACCGTTCTGGTTCCAAACTGTTCCGATTTTTCACCTTAATTTATACGTTAAATTAACAACTATAAATCCTTAATCCAAACATGTTAAATTCCGATTCCGATTTTTCACGTATTATACGTTAAATTAGCCTTTATATCACCTAACTTAACATATATACATACATCATTTCCAGCTTTAAATTTTCCACATATATATACACATCACATATACACTTTGTATACATCATGCATCTTAATTTCACCTAATTTTCACATATATATATACATCACATATTTCTCCAAATCACCCT
Source organism: Geum urbanum (assembly GCA_946800695.1). NCBI lineage: Eukaryota > Viridiplantae > Streptophyta > Magnoliopsida > Rosales > Rosaceae > Geum > Geum urbanum. Next base: position 21,172,926 of record OX327007.1, read on the forward strand.
AACTAATTAATTTTCCACATTTTTCTAACATACGTATATATATACATTGCATATAAATTAATTAATTTTTCACATATATACATCATATATATTTCTCCTTCACCCCACAATTATCCACATTAATTTTTTGACATTTTTCCACATGCATACATACATTTTTCCACATTACATTTTTCAAATATTTTCCACATGCATACATACATCCCACAATTATCAAAAATTAATTAATTGTTGGTTAATTAAAAGGCATAAAAATAAAATGTGGATTGAGAGAGAGAGAGAGGGAGAGAGTGAGCTTGCACCTGCCATGGTGGAGCTCCACTAGAATTTCCGGCGACGGAGGTGAGGGGAGGAGGAAGAGGAGGAGGGGAGGAGAGGAAATTGATATTTGGGTTTTTTTTTTTGTGGAGAGGGGAGAAGGGAGAGGAGGTGAGGGGAGGGGAGAGGGGAGAGGGGAGGAGAGGGAGGCGAAGAAAATTTTTGAGATGAAGAGAGAGGGGTTTTAGGGTTTGAGAGAGAAGAGAGATGTGAAGAAATGGGGAGCAGCTCGAGCTGCCCTGAAAATACCGCCACCATTGCCGGCGAGTTACGTGGTAACTCGTTGGTAATGACATTACCAACGAGGTAAGTCATAGGTAATATCATTACCAACGAGTTGATAACTCGTGGGTAATGTCATTACCAATGAGTTGCTTATCAACTCATTGGTAATGTCATTATTTCCCGAAGATTATCCGATCGACCTATTTCCGACCAATTTCCAACTAAATAATTTCCGACCATTGCCGACTAAATAATTTCCGACCAATTTCCGACCATATATCTGATACAAATATTTCCGACTACAATTTTCGACTACAATTTACGACTACAATTTCCGACTACAATTTACGACTACAATTTCCAGCTAGAATTTTCGACTTCAATTTCCGACTAGAATTTCCGACTATAATTAAAATACGTACATCATTAACGTACTAAAGATGATAATCGTAATCATCTTCATCACTTGAGTCTGACTCGGTTTCATAGGTACCCTCTGGCAATATGTGCCGCTCCTCGTCATCTGAATCAGCGTCAACTTCATGTGGATTAACATCGAGAAGTTCTGCTCCAGTAATTCGAACCACACTCCCAGATCTCACATTATTAAGGCGAATCGTAGATGATTCCGGAATGTCAAAAGCGTTCGGCTCTTGGTATGCAGTAACTTCCTCATCATCTGCGGTCTTACCAAGTGTGGCAACACTGTATATGTTTCTATGAGCAACATGGTTAACCACCTTCCACGGGACTTTGTTCTGAAGATCGTCAAGGTAAAACACTTGTTTTACTGATGAGGCAAGAACGAAATGGTCATCTTCATACAAGCTAGTAGCAGTATTCACCGAAAATGTTCCGTACTGATCGGTCCTTGTGTTCTCCGGGCTAGTATCAAACCATCTACACTTGAACAAGTGCACTTTCATGCGGTTCCCATAAATTAGTTCAACAACTGAATGAAGGACACCGTAATAGTCTCCGCCATCCTGCCCACCATGGACCATCACCCCACAATTCTGTGTTTTCAGTCGGTCGTCTCGATTTTCACATATAAATTTCACGCCATTGACCTGACACATCGAGTAAACTTTTGAAGCTATCGGTTTCATCGCCAGGACCCTCAATTCGTTTGACCACTCTGGGCAACCATCATTTGCTACATGGTTCATCTGAAAACGACGTACCAAACTTAGAAACCACAAAACCACGTACGTACACACATGCTAGATAAGGATATATATAAAAAATAGACATATACACATATACCCTTACCCATTGACCAAAGTAGTTTGCAAACGTCCGGTTGTGGTAATCAACATTTCTGGAAATAGCAGGGCAGTGAAGATGATAGTTTTTCCAATATTGTACTTCTTGACAGTTAATCAGTACCGACCAGTGGGCAATGGCTACCTCATTTCCATCCAACTTGTGCGACTTTTGCAAGCTTCCCTGTACTACCACATCATTGGAGATGATAGAAACGTTGAACTGGGGTTCATCTATCGACATCTGTTGTTGGGGGCCCTCAAGCGCTCCCAAATACACTTTGGTGTACGTTACACACTCGTGCACAACATATGCTTCAGCGATACACCATTCAGGTGCATATTTATTCTTCACATAGTCCTTATAGGCTCCCAATTGTCTACAAGTTAACAAGTGCATGTTAACTTACTTAAAAAATAAGAATTTACATATAAAAACAGAGGCAAACCAAATGTATGAATCATTTGTACCTTTCCATGGGATACATCCAAGTGTAGTGTACGGGACCGGTAAGCAACAATTGTTCGGGAAGATGGATCATCAGGTGAGGCATGATGTCGAAAAAATTTGGGGGAAATATCCTCTCAAGCTTGCACATGATAAAAATGATGTCATCTTGCATCTCCCTGAGGTCTGATTTATTAACTTCCCTGGTGCATAACTTCTGAAAGAATCTTGCCAAGGCCACCAACGGCTCCACCACCTCTTTAGGCAGGTACCCTCGAATGAAAATAGGGAAAAGACGTTGAAGCAGTACATGGCAGTCATGACTCTTTAATCCATACATCTTATTGTCCCGGAAGTTAACACACCTGCTTATATTTCCTGCATAGCCATAAGGATACCTGCATATATATATATATATATATATATATAGCCATAGGCAACAATTATATTTCTCGCATATAACCATAATCCAGTAAAAATTTAAGGCCAAATTCCTGCATAGCCATAAGAATATATACCAGACATTACTCAGCCACCGAAAAATTTCATGCTTATGCTTCGGCTTTACGGTGTAAGGAGCTTGCGGCATTTTTCTCTTACCATCTCTTAACCACAAATGTTTCCGCAGACCCATAGCTTTCAGATCAATGCGTGCCTTAGGGATGTCTTTTGTTTTCCCCTCCAAGTTAAGAACTGTGCCCACAACACTTTCACACACATTTTTCTCTATGTGCATGACATCTAGGTAGTGTCTGATAGGCAACCTGGGCCAGTAGGGGAGTTCCCAGAATATGCTCTTGTGTGTTCAAAACTTATACCTTTCGGGCTTGTCTGGAATTGACGCGACTATGTCAAGATGATTGCTCAGCTGGCCAAAATCATATTCATTCAACACTTCCAAAATTTCTTCCCCTGTCCATCGCCTGGGTGCCACACCTGTTTCCACAGTACCATCAAACGCGTCTGGATCCTGCCTAAATGGGTGATCATATGGAAGCCAACAACGGTGACGCATCTGAACAATTTTACTGCAATGAGGACTGCAACAATCAACCGTCATGCACTCTGAACAAGCCCTGTAACCCCTGGTAACGTTGCCCGACAACATACCGCGGGCAGGAAAATCACTGATGGTGCCAACAAGCATGGCATGCATCTGGAACATCTCATTTTTGAACCTATCGTAAGTGGGGTGGCCACACTCACTCATGTACTTAAGCTCCTCAATCAAAGGTCTCAAATACACATCGAGACACTTTCCTGGATAACCCGGGCCCAGAATTTACAGAGTGAGCATATTGTATTCCTTCTTCATGCACATCCATGGTGGAAGGTTGTACGGTACCAAAATAACTGGCCATTTACTGTATTGAAGACTCATGTTGCCAAAAGGGTTGAATCCGTCAGATGAGAGCCCTAGCCAAACATTTCGGACCTCTGCTGTAAAATGATCAAACTCCCTGACCATGTGCTTCCAAGCCTCTCCGTCGGAAGGGTGTATAAGGGTGTCATCGTCAGGCAAATTCCTCTCAGCCCACCATCTCATTGCTTCGGCCGTGAAAGCACACATGAACAACCGCTCCAGCCTATCAATAAGCGGGAAATATCGAAGTATCTTCACAGCTTTCTTGTTGCCTGCAGGAGTCAACTTATACCTTTCTGTAAAACATACCGGGCAGGCTTCAACGTCTTCAAGATCTTTTCCCCAGAAGAGAATACAATCATATCTGCATGCATGGATTTTGATGTAGGAAAGCCCAAGATCTTTCAGGATATGTCGCACCTTATGATGAGTGGTAGGAAGACGATGACCGGGTGGCAGTAGCGAAGATGTCCACTTCAGCCAAGAATCAACAGCTTTGATAGACATTTTGTTCTCCATTTTCAGCTGCATCACTCCCATCACACTTTCAAGAACAGTCTTACCACAACCGTCGTACAACGGAGTCTGTTGCAATGCAATCAGGTTGTTGTACTTCTCCATACCGCTTGTGTTGACATGAGCTCCAGGTAATGGCTCGACTGGCTCAATATGGGGGAAACCCACAATGACGGGAGGGACATTTGGTGCTTTATCAGCAAATACACCGCTCTCATGAGGAAACATATCATTGATTAACATCGATGTTGGATCATAGGATGGACTGCCCCTCTCTGCAAAATCTCCATGATCATAGCGTGGACTGGCCCTCTCACCAAATTGTCCATGATCATGCGGACCCGCTAACGATGTTTCACCGTGATAAATCCAACAAGTGTACTTATCCCAAAACCCGTATTTACTCAGGTGCTTCTGGACTTTATCAATGGGAAAACGAAATCGATCGCTGCGACACTTACATTCTTTACACGGGCAATAATGAAGTGTAGTGTCTCCACAATTAACCTTCACAAAATTCACAAAACTCCTAATTCCCTGGTGATATCTCACATCCCATCTTTCGAGGCTCATCCAACTCTTGTCCATCCTGAAAATTCTAACAATTTTACGTATTATATATACACACACATTCACTACTAATAATCGACGCAATATCTCAATTCAACTCCAATTAAATCAACACATGCATGCATATATATATATATATCGATCTAATCTTTGAATTCGATTCAGTACTCGATGATGGTATTCTTCTTTTTTCAGTTCAGTATTTGACTAGGTAGGAGGCTCTCTTATGCCTGACTCCGATAGCACTACGATAATACCAGTCGTTGATTCAGACACAAGATAAGATTAACTACAAGCAGTTTTCTCGTTTCGGTGACATCAACAACGTTTCATATCTCACGAATTGGATTTGATCAACACACACACATATATATACATACACATATACGTATATATACACGTATCTATATATATAGCTTCCCGAGTGATCGAGTTTTCGACGCGCGCCTTAATTTTGACAATACCGTACCGAAGGATCGATTTCAGAGCGTTTTCCTTCTTTCGATTTCACCGGATTTTTTTCGATCCAAATGAATGACCTGCTACGATCGGCATCCATCTAATATAAGAGGCATTCCCGGCGATTCAATAAATCGCCGGAAATGGAGACATTCCCGGCGATTTTCCGGCGAAAAGTCGCCAGTAATGTTTCAAAACATTACCGGCGACCTCCTCCGTCACCGGCAATGTCAAGCCAAACATTGCCGGCGAAATTCCGGCCGGAAAATCGCCGGCAATGTTTGGCTTGACATTGCCGGCGACGGAGGAGGTCGCCGGTAATATTTTGAGACATTACCAGCGATTTTCCGGCGACATTACCGGCGACGGAGTAAGTCGCCGGTAATTATGAACATTACCGGCGACTTTTCCGGTCGCCGGCCTTGTTTTCGGAAATCTCGCCGGTAATGTTGCTTATTCCGATAGTGCTTTGGTGAAGTCATCGTACTCCACCTCGATCTTCTTCCCCGTCTCCTTAACGATAGCTGCAACTTTAGCCCCCTTCACCAATCCCTGAGTGCATTTCGTGTGCAGTGCTACAAGAAAGAAAAGAAAAATTAGTAATTAATGAACGCTTAACTAAAAAAACCATGAAACTTCCTAAAAAAAATGAAACAATATACATATTTATTTAAGATTACTTGAGGGGTTTGGCACGTTTTACCGGACACTAATGTACTCCACATTGTTTTAGTTGAAAAATGGTGACTCAGTCGGTTGAGTCTGAATCATCTTTGGTGGGACTAATGGAGGGCCCAATCCTTTAGGTGCCGACCAAGTCATGGACTCCTCTGAACCACCACCTCCAAACCTCTTACTCAAAACATAAAATGATTGATTTTTTTCTTCGTTTTTTTGTTTCCTCTTCCCTCCTGGCATCTTTTGCGCTGTCCAAAAACATAAGCGAAAGAAAAAACCACTTGGCAAACTAATGGAGTTTGGGTATAACTATTCTCATCCTTAATCAATAACATCTTGGCTGAAGTTATTACTCTCATGAAAAGCATAATACTGGTACTTCTTTCTTGAGTAAAACCAATATCAATATTCACAAACCACAAATCGAAGTCAAAAACGAACCAGGAGTTTAAGGTGGAGAGAGAGAGAGAGAGAGAGAGAGAGAGAGAGAGAGGGAGGGAGAGAGGGCAACGACACTTTTAACTGTGAGGAGAGAGAGAGGAGGCAGCGATGCTAATGATCATGAAGAGAGAGAGTGGGGGCGGCTATTGATTGTAAGGTGATAAGGGCGTCGGCATCAGAAGAGGAGATGAGGGCGTCAGCGTCAACGTCGAGATCAGGAGGAGAGAGAGAGCGGCGATTAGAATTTGATTTAGGATTGCAAATGGATTTGGGGAAGATAATCGAATTCTTGCAATCTTATTAAATACACATAGACAACGAATACCTTTCGCCGTCTAGGAGAAAATTTTCATCGTCTTAGTGAACACTTAGGCGACGAAACCAACAATTCGTCGTCTAGGATTCAACATTTAGATGACGAAAATAATACAATTTTCTCGTCTAGGTCTTACATCTAAATTAACCTAAACTAATTATATTGGTGTGTGGTCGTGCGGTGTGTGGTGGTGGTGGTGGTGGTGGCGGTGATGGTGATGGTGGCATGGTGATGGCGTGTAGTGGCATGTGATGTTGGTGGTAATGATGATGGTGGTGGGAGGTCTGATTTTAAGAAAGAGGGAGAGAGAGAGAAGTGAATTTGAGAGAGTTGAGAAATGATCTATTTAAAGGGTTTGAAAACGACAAAGACAACGAAACTTAATAGATTCGTCGTTTAAGTGATTTAAGTTTTTAAAAAATCCACCAACTTTTTGCATTTAGACGAAGAAGCCTAATAGTTTTGTCGCCTAAGTATTTTAAATTTTCAAAAAATCCGCCAACTTTTTGCATTTTGACGAGGCAACCAAATATTATGTTTTTTCATCTAAGTTTTTTAAATTTTCTAAAAAATTGCCAACTTTTTTTACTTAGATGACGAAACCTAATTGTTTCCTCATCTAAGTGATTTGAATTTTTGGCAAAAATTTTGGCAGAAAAAAAATGTCAACTTTTTTACTTAGACGACGAAACATAATAGTTCGTGGCCCAAGTGATTTAAATTTTTGGCAAACATTTTGTTAGAAAAAAAAATGCCAACTTTTTGACTTAGACTAGCTATGAAACCAAATAGATTCGATGTCTAAGTGTTTTAAATTTTTGCCAAAGTTTTGGCTGTAAAAATTAATTTTTCTGATATTTATAAAAAAAAACTAAAAAAATTATACTGAGAAGACGAAATATAAAAGTTTTGTTAGACGATGGATTTTTTCTCTATTAGACGACGCTTTTGTTTCGTCATCTCAGTGTTACTTAGACGACAAATTTTCTCTCTCTTAGGCTACACTTTATGTTTCGTCATCTAAGTGATACTTAGATGACAAAATTTTGTTCTTAGGCAACAAAACCTTAATGGTTTCATCGCCTAAGTGTGTTTTTCTGGTAGTGAATAGTAAGTACTTTTGTGATTTTCTCATCCTTTTCTGTTAGTGTAATTGTGCAGAAAGGATATGCATGCATGTTATGTGATGGCTTTCCTTGTTTGGGTTCTGAAAAGGAAAGTAAGGTGTTTACTTTCCCTTTCCTGTCCCATTGGAAGGAAAACAAAAATTTGCCTTCAAGTTTACTGTGTGGTGTTTGGCAACACAAGGAAATGAATCCTAAGGAAGAAATAAAAAAATTATATTTTACATAAATTAATGAATTTGATAGAAAATTCGGAGAGTTTGAGGACTAAATAATAGCCAAAGAAAGGGGAAAGAATCAAAATCCCAAGGACTAAATTATATTAATGAATTTGATAGAAATCGAAAATTCTAAGCTAGATAATTAAACACCGGAATCATTTTATCATTTTTACATTCATCCAATAATTAATAAACATAACACACTAATATGTATTTAATCATTTTAATCCACAAATAATTTTCAAATAATCTAACTTTCCACAATATAATCAACACATGCAAGCAATATAGTTAGTAAACAATGATATAGCAACAAGGGTAGACGAAAATCATTCACCAGAAAACTCACCGGAAAACTAATATGAACATGCGCCAAATTTGTTTTTTTAGAGAAAACCAATTATACCAAACACTAATCAATATATGAAGTGGTGGGCAAGGTTTAGCATGCCACAATCGAAGTTTTTTCGCTAGAAACCGTAAGTGTCGCCAAAGACTGAGAGAGGTTAAGTTTCAGAGAGTTTTGGGAAACTTTGTTCGATTAGGAACTGAAAATAAATCGTAATAATTAAACCAGTTAGATGGCGAATAGTTTCACTGTATAAGTGGAGTATTTTTCGTGTAATTGTTTCTCATGTACGGAGAAATATGTGAAGTTTCCCCAAGCCCAAGAGGCCACCAAAAGTCCAAACTCAAATATAAATGTTATTTTAAAAAAAAATCAAATCGGGTTAAATGCTTATCAACTTTCATTCTTCTTTCAATATCTACATAGAAAGACTATTACGTCAATCAATCACATTACCCAAGGCAAACCCTCCAAACACCAAAAAAATATCAAAAATTGACCCAAAAGATCTAAACCCTATGAGAGAGCTTGAGAGGATAGTTAGTTTGATGCTTTGAATCTCCTGCCATTTGATCGATCCTTCCATATTTCCATACCAGATGAATGAGATGATAGAACTCCTTCATTCAATTAATCAAGAATTTCGATCGACAACTCTGATCCTATCACTATGTCAATTTTTTTGTTGGTATTTTTTTTCATCAATTACTCAATTCACTCAAATTTTTCAATAAGTTCTTTACTTCTTTTTTATTATATCTATATTATCTTTTAAGTAAAGTCAGTTTGTTTCCCAACATTGTTCAGTTCTTCCACTTTTGTCTTTTTATGTTTGATGAATAAAATAAATTAGGGTTAAAATAGTAATTAGCAAATAAGTTTTCTTTTTGTTCTTTTAACTTTTTCTACAGCAGTTTTATCACTCTTTTATGTGTTTTACAGTTTAATTTACTTTATTTCTTTTACTGTGGTAACTAATAGTAAAGAAACTGACTGTTTTATTCTTTTTCTATTTTTGATTGGTTGCATTATGTTTTGAACATTTTCGTATTTTCTTTGAAAAAACATTTTTTTTAACATTTTCAATTACCAAAATCATTTTAATTAATTGATGAATTTTATAAATAAAAAAACTAATTGATTTTTTATACACACATAGTGTGTTTGCTTCTTCTAGTGTTTGTTAATATATATGTTAGTCTTTTGTATGTTCTCTCTTGTAGATTTGTGAAAAGAGAAAAGTCATTCACTTTAGCAGTTTAAATTTTATAAACACTTCAATTATGTAATCCCGTCATAATATCTGTTTTGATCGAGATATATTTGATCTATTGCTCAATTAATAATGTATTGTAGTATCTATTCAAGATTTTTTTTTTGTTAATCCAGATTTGTAGTTTTCAAAAAAATTTGGCCTCAATTATTTTTTTTTCGCCTAGGGCCTAAAATTTCTCTGGCCTGATGATAGGGCTGATAGGCCTGCCCATATTCTTACTAACTACTAAAGTCATGATGCAAAGTTCAGTAACCGTAGAAATGCTCAGGCCGAACCAATGTTAAGAAGAGATTCGTCCGTGGCCGAAGTGAAATGGTATTACATGTGCACTAATTTGTGAAGTACAAGCAACGAACTACGAGATGATCCAAAAATTTATATATTAATACACAAATTGCATATTTTGACTTACTGGGATTGATTAGATGAAAACCTTTAAATACCGAGTAGTCAACTATGGGTGGGAACAACTGTATAAAAAGTTAAAAACCATAGACCATCCTATACAATTGGACTAATATTCAATCATTTTCAGTTTGAGGTTTAAGGATTTATCCAGTAACCATCTGCCACATTAGTACTGATATTAAATCTTGCAATATATGTTAATGAAATACAGCTTCTTATTTCGTAAGATTGAAGTATAAGTCATGCGCTCATGTCCAAAAGTTGGTATTCTACGTCAAGTTGATTGTCAAGCAAGCTATGCATTCCATTTCCAGAAAACAAAAATTTGAAAAAAGGCAACATGTTTGTTTATAGCAAGACCACTACCAGAAAAACGCACTTAGACGACGAGGTAATTTCGTCGCCTAAGTAGTCCTTTTCGTCGTCTAAATACCTACGTGATGAAATGTGGGTACTACTTAGACGACGAATATTATTGTTCTTCGTCTACGGTATACCACCTAGGCGACGAATGTGTCATCGTCTTAGTGATTGAATCTAGGCGACAAATTATTGTTTGTTCGTCACCTAAGTTGCTATTTTTTTGTTTTTGTTTCTGAATTATAAATTAAATATTAAATATTCATTAAATATAAAAAGTGTATGTACATTGATCGAAATATACATAAAATAATTTACGAAACTAAACCAAAACCCGGAGTAGACATCCTGCCAATTCGGTCGCCGCTGATCACATCGTTGCCCTCATCGTGCCTAGGAGTGGGGGACGACACTCTGCCGGAGGTTGCATGCCTATTGACTCGAGAAACTTGACGACGGTGCTCATCTGAGAGCATATCAACCTCGCCTTCTCCCAGCCAATCTAACTTCCTCCTTGGCCGATCAAGTCTCCTTTTCCACCGCTCGGACCCATGCCTCGGTAGCTGCCATATTGCGCCTACTCACCGATGCGGATGACTAGGTCAAATCTCTCTGGACCGCCCGTCCTAGCCCACGAACCTCCTTGCTAGATCGGCAGCCAAAAACAGCATCGACAATACTGATCTGAGCCTCCCTCAATAGAGGAGGGAGCTGTTCAGGCGTCATCTCCGAGTTTTTCAACTGTGTTTTCACCAATTCCTCTTGGGCCATTGTAGCAACCTCTCCTAAAATTAAACATGTGAACAATACATAAATATTTTATTTCTAAAAAAAAATCCATAGTTTCCCCTAAAATTGGAGGAAACCAAAAACCTAAAGGGAAGAAAACACTTCAAATAACCAATTCCAACAAAATAAAATCACTGTGGGCACCGATTCCCATCTGGATTTCTCAAGTCCAGAATCATAATTTAACAAACTTAAAGAAAATTTCGAATGCCAAGAGCACAACCTAATTAAATGTACTAATCATAATTCAATGTCTACAAACGAATAACTGTTAGATTAAATTCAATAAATTTTGGAAGCACAATTAAATTCAATTAATTTTAGAAAAATAGGTACTTATAGAACATTGACTCGTTCATTGACTTGCCCGGGCTTGACATAAACATCCTTGCTTGCATCCAGGAAATAATGCTACGAACCCGCATCTATGTGGTCCTTTGCATAGTAGATGATACCTCACGAACCCGTACCATGGTAGTCGGTCTTCTTATCACGATTTTCCTTGTTGGCATTCGACTTTAACTGTTTCAGAACAAAGAATAATAAATAAATATTTAAAAATAAGAATTATTCATGTTCATTACATTAGAAAAAATTAAGACGAACCTTAAACTTTTATGACTCAAATTGTCAGACTAATCATTGTAACATGTTTTCACTTTCCTTCCACAGCTCTTGTAGAGGTTGTACTTCCAATCCTTAAAAATGCGGGTTGTCGTGTCCTCTACGTATTCCCACATCTCTGGTCGGCCTTCATAGTCAAAAAGTACCTAGGAAAAATTAACAAATAATTAAATTTCTAGACCTTATGCTTTGAAATTAATTATGAAATTAAATTCAAATTAAATAGACCCTATTACCGAGAGTTCGCAATACACCCTAAACTTTTCAAAATCGGGGAGCTAGTTCCAAGAAGAGGCAATCATACATATGTTGTTATGTATTATTGCCCTGATGTTGTGCGAGCACAAACTGCTGAGGTCAAAGGTCGTAGGGCTTCAGGTGAAGTCTTCGAACGACACCTCAATCCTTCTTCCTCGTTGACTTTACTATGCGCTCGCTTTTAGCGCTCTTCCTAAGTCCCCATGTATCTTTGGGGACTGGGTCTGAGGGCTCCCTCCTGGTCTTGCGTCAAGCGCTGTAGTGAATAGAATCATCGACAGATTCTCGAGGACCTTGTGACTACGCAGCCAAAGACGAAATATATGCCTCGTCTGTATAGGTTGTAGCCTCTTCATTTGGGGCATTCGGTATCGATTGTCCATCCATCCGAAATGAAGGATCCATAACCGTCTACTTTGAGGTTTGATCCCAACCCAATTGTCATCCAATGAATTGGAATTCCGCAACCTTATCTATTGCCATCCTCCTCTTCCTACCACCAAGCATCCTGATTAAGCTGTACAAAATCAAATATTCATAATATATAAATATCTATTTTATATTCATCGACATCATAATTTACAAATCCATCCAAAATTCATCCAATATTAATATATTCATTTCAAATATTCAACAAAATCACGGATTACGTCATTTCGCAAATTCATATCCATATATTCATATATTTATCGGCATATCCAACAAAATCAAAAACCCAACAAATAAAATTAATTCATTCCACTAAAAATTTATATATATAGTTAATTCATATATTTATATTAATTCCACTAAACATTTATATATATATACACTCCAATAATTTATATATATACTTCCATTTATATATATATATATAACTGTGAGAGAGAGAGATTGACCGAAAGTAACGAGGCAAGTGGAGGCAATGGGGGTGGCAGAGGGGAGCGGTGGTTCCGGCGAGTGGAGAAAGAGAGAAGCGACGACTAGTGGAGAGAGAGAGAGAGAGAGAGAGAGAGAGAGAATTTCGTCGCCTAAGTTGACTTACGCGACGAAAATCTACCACTTTTGTTGTCTAAGTCGTTTTGAAAATTCTCCAAAAAAATGGCGCAAAAAAAATTACCGCCAAATTTTTGGGGTTAGACAACAAAACTACATGGTTGCAAGAAGAAAGAAGGGCTGAGTGGGATTGGTTGGTCAGTCACTTCGAGTCGGAGTAGTTTGTGGTTCGTATTTCTTTATTTTTGATTTTTTAATCAAATAATACTTTTATAAGTTATCTTAGTAATTAATTTCCCTGGTTGTAAAAAAGACAAGGTTGAAGGCGAACACAGCCAATCGGGCAATGAAGAATCGTCACCACGGTTTAGGCTCCACGGAGATTGCCTACCTTGCAAAAGCTGACAGAGATAAGGGTTCGAAGCACCCGCATCTCTTTGCCTCTGTAGATGCTTACAATAGGCCTGGCCAAGAAGAAGATGTCAGGACTCAAAATGCTGTAAGTAACACTTATTTCGAAATAGAATGAGTTGATTATTATTGTTGGTTTAAAGTAATTGAATTATGATCATGTCATTTAATTAGGTTAATTGTTGTTGTTGTTGGTGGTGGTGGTGGTGGTGGTGGTGGTGGTAATAGTAGTGGTGGTGTTGTTGTTGTTGTTGTTGTTGGTGGTGGTGGTGGTGGTGGTGGTGGTGGTGGTAATAGTAGTGGTGGTGGTGGTGGTGTTGTTGTTGTTGTTGTTGTTGTTGTTGTTGTTGTTGTTGTTGTTGTTGTTGTTGTTGGTGGTGGTGGTGGTGGTGGTGGTGGTGGTGGTGGTGGTGGTGGTGGTGGTGGTGGTAATAGTAGTGGTGGTGGTGGTGTTGTTGTTGTTGTTGTTGTTGTTGTTGTTGTTGTTTTTGTTCTTGTTGTCTTGAATTTTGGTATAGTTGGCTATATTATGTTGGAAACAGGTGGTTTTCCACCATTTTAATATGACAATTTAAATAAAATAATTGAGTGTATTGCACTTAATTTTGATGTGAGGGAAACATGGATTTGTGTTCTCCTACAAGAGTACATAAAGATTATGTATTCATTTGTTTAAATTGGTTAAGGGGTGAATGAGAAATTGTCACCCATAGATGGCTACTTGAAACAAAAGGAAGGAATGTGATCCCACATGGGAGAAATTAGAAATGTGGAAGTCTTTATATATGATTGCACCCTAGTATACCTTGAGTAAGTGAGTAGAGAGGCTTTCTCTCACGCGCGTAAGGAGGGGTGTAAATCTTGGGTGAAATGAGTATGCGATATGGACTTATCTCCCTCTCTCAAAAGTGTGCAAATCCGGTGATAGAGTAAGGTATTCTTCAGTTCGACGAGAAGTTCTTGTGCTGCGGTACAAAACTTTGAAATTGTTTTATCTTGGGAGAACAACGCCATACAAGCCTGTGGATGGCGTAAAAGTTCTTAAAGAAAGCGTGTGAAACACGTAACTCAACTTAGTTCATCTTCGTCGCGTAAAATTGTAAATTTGAGCCGTCTGAGACTTTAGACGATGCATATAGTTTCGTCACTTAAGATATCACTGAGGCGACGAAACAACAACTTTGGGCTACAACACTTAGGCGACGAAAATGTTTCGTCGTCTAAGTGTTGTTTTCTGGTAGTGTATATAACTTATCAATTTAATGTAGCAATTAAATGGTCAAATCATCCCCAATTTGATAGATGTTTTGTAAGTATGATCATCTAATAGTAATATAAAGAATGAGTGATTTCAATCATCGAGCAGCTTTATCAATATTGTGAAAATCAAAATTCACTCCATTTTCTCAAAGCGAAACTCCACTCTGAATAAGGAATGTATACAAATATCTAACATCCAAAATATTGTTGAAGTACTAAACATTTGACCGCAAAAATTACTAAACTAGTCTTCATAATAGAGCCCCTCATTAAGAAAAATTTCTCCTTCTTAACAGCATGTTGGCAAGTATCAGAAAGAGAACACGACTAGAATGCTATTGTTGGAAGTTCATGTAGATGAGTTTTAGCATCTTGCTTGGCGTTTTTTAGGTCTTCAAATTCTAATCATTGAGCCCCAAACCCTCTTAAACTATTTCAAAAACAATACATCTTGTTTAAAGACTAGTTGAAGTTTTCATACAGGTCTATATAAATTTCACTGTCTGCTGCATAGTGATCACTTTTGTTTTCTAGCACAGGTGACTGCGGCTACTACTACCACTAGTTCAATACTATAAGCAGTGCCTCCTTCACCATCCCATTAATTATGGAAGTATGATTACCTATTATTTTACCCCAAGTTTTGTTTTCTAATCAGGTGTACAATGCATACATCTAAATCTATACAAACCCATCCCCAGGGGCTACAGGGATAGACCCAATTAACAAAGTTTGGAAGGAAAAATCCATAAGATTGTTGATTATTTAGAATTTATTCGGGGAGTTAAAGTCCCAAAAAATGACTCGAAAAAAAATTATAGAATTTTTAATCTTGAATCAAGTGTTGAACTGACCACAATTTCTTGGAGACCAGTACTGCATTAAGACTACACCTTGTATATCAAACATGACTGTAATTTGCAATTGGTTTCCTCGATTTTAACCAAGGGGAAACTTCCCGACTTCACTATATCAAGCAACTACAGAAGACTCGACCATGAGTCGTACTAGTATCCTCTAAACAAAACATATAAAATTGCACGTGTCTGACATCTTTATCCATCAGACAAAATGAATCCAGAATCCAACTGGATTCGTTCATGACAAAAAAGAAAAAGAAAAAAGAGAGGACATTAATTGGATTGTAGAATCATATATACTGTAGTTTGATTTGAGTTTGACTGTTTAACCTGATGGTACACAGACTTAAGAGCAATCAGTCAATCACCAAGTTCATGTTCCAAAGGAAAAGATTTTTGTTAATCTATTTGAAACTAGAGAAACGAATATGGGTACTAAATTAAATGAATATGATCGCTTCCTAGAGTGACAACTTACACAATCCAATCAATGCAAGCAACTCAGATTAAAAAAATGAAAGTAAAGATTTAAATACAACAAGAACTTACATGATTTACAAAATTCAGTAGCATGCTCAAGGTAGAATCAGGTCTCATGCTGTGAATCTTTTGCATTTTGCTTCTTTAGCGTTTTCAATAGGTCCTGAGCTAAACCAAGTAAATGGACCTTTTGAAGGCTAATTCCAAAACTTTCATATTCTCCTTTTTCCTCTAAATGGATCAGTGGCTTTGAGAAGGTGGCCAGGAAAACTGTCCCCTTCATATTTTTGATATCTGAAGCACCTTAAGTCCCAGATTTGTTTCATTACTTCTCAAATTTGAACCAGTTCCAATTTGCATACATGTTTAGTTCATCAAAAGGTAGAGAATCCCCTTCAGGTATTTCTGACCTACGTGAAGGAACAGCAGGCAGCTTTTGCCGGTACTTTTTTGCCATCACTTCAGCCTCTGAGAATAATTTCTGCAGATATGAAGAAATATTAACAACAGTCAAATCATTATGGAAACATTACAAATGCGAAATGAGTAATGAGTAACTTCAGTTGTTTGGCAAGAGACGATATACATACCTCTTTGTTTGATACAAAGAGCCCAGGCTCACTCTCAAGTTCTGCAATGCTGTTTGAGAGAAGTAAAGTTATAGGGATTAGTCCAGATTCTCCAACCGAAACGAACTTCATAGAAGCATATTAATTAAAAGAAAAATAAGTAATGACAATAAGTAGCTCATGATTGTCATAACAGAAAGAAAGGAGAACTAAAGGTTGAACTAAATCTGGGTTTAAAATGATAATTGCCTAAATCAATGCAGATTTTATCACAGTTGTACCTTGGCCCGAGTCATAATCATAACACAAACCACACAACTCAAGAAACAATGGTAAACTAGATACAGTAACTCTGTGCACAAAATTTGTCTGAGATGAAGTTTTCTCAATTACCTCTAAAACTACTGATATCTACATGTGACCATTCTATTCCGGATCCAATCTGTATGAGCTTTATAGTGGTTACAACTGGACTGCCAATCCAGGCAGCCTATTCATCATATAGTACTTCCCACAAGCGCAAGAATGAGATCGAAAACCTATGGTCTAGTGGTTTGTCTAACCTTTATAAGTGGGAAGACTGCAGTCTGACACGATGAATGATTTTTGTGTGATTAAGAAATAAAAATAACTCACTGTGCACAATTCAGCTCCTGAACTCGTAGTTTTGCACACAAAACTTATGATGGAAAAAAAGTATGTTACTTGAAAACTTATTATAGAAAAAGTGAAGAACTTCCCAGGAGGATACAAGTTGGTTGGTTTACTAAATTTGGCAGGTTCTGGTACCCTACATCTAGAATAAAACACAGAAACAACTGTGGCCAGAACTATCAAGATTCCCTTGGCAAAGGAAAAGTGAAGTACCTAACAGCATTTACGTTACGGACAGCTATTAATCAATCATGACCAGTACATTGGGCCAGCTCAAAAGTCAAATCCCCCATCCAGAATTCCTTGGAAACATTTCTAAACTAGGATCTCTGCCAAAGACAGTTCATGGCTCATTTTTACACCCGCTACTCTTCTAAAGTGATTCTTTCTATTCTTGTACAAGTTAGATCTCAACAAATGTATATCTTGATATGTTAATCTTAAGATAACATTTATTACTTTTTGCCGTTTTTGGATTGAGTGAAATTCAATGTTGTCTAACAAGTGATATAGGATCAGAATGTGGGTCTGATTTTCACATTTGAGAGTCAATGGACATTTTTTAAGCATTAACGAAAAATTGTTATAAAACATTATTATGCCTAACAAAATGTCTACAACTAGCATCAGAATGTAGTTCTGTCAATCATGGTGGTAAGCAAGACAATTTCTTCACCAACCAGATTTCCAGAACAGATCACCAATTTATAATCAATCCACTTATCAAGCAATAGAAATGCGTATGTTTGGTCCAGAAGTCTGACATGTTTTTCCAATTGAATAGATTACACCGTCCATTTGAGTCTAGGATTTATATGATTTTTCCAGAAAGCAAGAAAGATTATGACTTCACTAGGTCTGAAACAAAAGAAATTTATTTATAATAATTCCAGTTCTACCTGAGAGATATCTTGTCAGGAAACATTGACTTCACCACCAGAACTTTGATTTTCTCATTAACAGAAAGTAAGTCGCCAACAGATGTGATTCGAGCACGGGTAATGTTTGAGATATGCAACAAGCCGCTGAGAGAACAAATAAAACAAGTTTTGAGTCATTTATTTACAATAGTTTAAAAAAAATAAGGATATAAGAGATGCATATTTTACTTTCAATAGATACATAATGGGATAAGGCACCTGAGATTAAATAGTCGCAAGCTATTCAACAAATAAGAAGTTGCATCATTTTACATTACTATGTCAAGGTGACAGCGAAACAATGAAAGGGAAATACACTTATTTATTTATTATTAAATCCTTTCATATATATTTTGAATTTAGGTCAAAAGTTATCTTTCTGATACTGCACATGGTTTTGTTACCTTCTGTTAGTTTCACCTATCCTTACTTGTGCTCCATATGGAAAGATTTTCTTAACAGTCCCTTCTAAGAGTGTTCCTTCTCTAAGGTTTAACATTTCCTGCAGAATATATGGCAAACTGATATCAATTTCAAGAATGATAAAAATAAAGGGTATATAGTTACAAGCAAGCAGATTCCAGAGAACAAAAGAGCATGAATAAAATAAAATTCAGTACACAACTGACCCAAGCTTCCCTTTCGCTCAATACCAAGTCATTCTTGGCTTCATTAATTCGAGTGATCTGCACATACATCTCGCATCCCACCTACACCGAGAAACACACTTCAAAATGAGCACACAAATAATAAAACCTCTTCTATCATGTACAAAACATATGAGGTACCATGTGTTGGTAGACTCTAAGTATCAAGTACATAATGACTCTTGATATCACAACATTTTCTACCGAAAAAGAAATAGGGGCAAAAAAGAGACGGAGACAACTTGAACTAGGACACCCTTGAAACTGGGATTTCCAGGATCCTCTAAGGCCCTGCCTATATCATTATGAAATACTTTCTACAAGAAAAACAAAGTATAACTGCTCGAGTCTGGCCATTACAATCACTTCCAGTAAAATTCGAGCTGCACTTACAGTGTATATATTCTAAATATATAGAACATCTTTAGTCAGGAATAGGTAACTTATATAGAACTGTCTTGATATCGGAATCAGCAACTCAGTTGTATTGATGGACTTATATTAAATTTGCACCAAGAAATACTTGCAGTGGGAACATGACATCAGCATTAAGTAACGGAGCAAATGCATAAGCATAAAGAAGTACATACCATTCCTGAGTAGCCAAATGAATAATTTATGGCGACAGAAAAAAATAAAATAAATCACTTTCAAAAATCCCAGTAACATTGAGCATACATTTTCTTTCAGCTCAGTGAAGTTGTTCACTCTGCTCATTAACTCAGCTTTTGGAAGGAAAGCTCGCAAACCCTGATACATCAAGTATAAGAAATGTCAGTTTAGAGACAAGTGCATTTCCTTTGAGCTAAAATCAGAGACACAAACCTCAATTCTCGTAAGAAGGCCTCCAGTATTCCATTCTGTAATTCTAACTTTAATGGGTTCACTGAGCTGTTTTATCTGTACAACACATAGCAAAAGCTTCAGAACAAGATCCCATTATTTTCTCACCAAACTTCATCAACAAAGATTAACTTCATACATGCGTACTCTTACAATCAATGGCGAAAAAATCAGAGTTCCGTGAACTACAGTAATAAACAATTGTGCACTTCCTAACAACCAATAGAGATAAGCATCTTGCTCAAGAGAAGTCAACAACATGTTCATAGATTTCTAATGTAAATTTCAATAATCACCAAACATAAAAAGCGAAAAAGCAAGAAAAGAACCTGCCTCACTCGGTGCCAAGCAATCCTCCGGAAGAGTCGCCTGGTCGAAAGCAAGGGCCGGCCGCTGAGCGTTCTCCCAAGAACCTCAGCAAACAAAATAGTTCCAGTTTCCACAACAGGCTTCCCTGGCTGTGGCACCCCGTTCACAGCTTCACACCTCACAATTCCCATCTTCCCTCGAACCATAAACTCTTCGGCATCAAAATTCGTATCACAAAGCAAGTGTTCCGTCTCTTTGCCATATAAAGGCAGCACCTCCTTAGTCAACATTGTACCTAATAAGTCTGCCCCCACATTCACATCGAGCTTATTCTCATTGCCCGAAACAACGACACCAACCACAAAATCACCCGGTTTCGGTTCATAGTACTCAACTTTAACCTTCTCAACCACCTCATTTTCATCATCCTCTTCATAAAAAACTTCTAATTCATCCCCTCCCTTATCATCTTCTACTTCATCAATAGAATCTCTAGAAGTGAAAAACTTCATAAAAGGCGCTAAAGCCTCCTTTTTTACAGATTCCTTATCTACTTCTAAAGCAGGCCCATTATCCATAGGAACTGGAGAAGGTTTGTTCAGCAACTCAAGCTCTTCATTCTCTTCCATTTCCACACCATTAGACTTATGGGGCGAATGGATGCTCGGAAAACCATCATAAACTTCATTCCTAGAGCAAAAGGTGATTGCCGAGCTTCCCCAGAGTGGTAAATTCTTAGAAGTTACGAGTCTTTTAAGAAACCCAGTAGTAGAAAATGAGCTATAACTTTGAGGTTTGGGAATTGAATATTTTGGGATGGTTATGCTTAGTGGTGAGTCTGGAAAAGAGAAAGACTTACAGGGGTGAACAAGGAGTAGCATATCTCTATCTTTTTACATGAGCTATAAACCAACCTTGGAGTCGACCATACTTGGTTGCGTGGCCTTCCCCGGCCAGTTCTATCCCTTCACTTCACTCCGATATGTTCTTTCTACACGTTTTAGCGAACCCCTTTATTTAGTTTATCTCACTGCTCAAATTATCAAAGGAAATTGAAACGAAATTGAAAAAAAATAAAAAAAAATAAAACTGTTTAAGAAAATTATATTCGGTATAATATGTATTGTCTGAATTAGAATAGAATAAAGATTCTAGGAATCCTATTATTCGGGATATTGATTGTAATGTCTGTATTTAAGGTCTCTTTATCAATGAATAAAATGACAGTTTCAATTATTATTATTTTATCATTCAACATGTTATCAGCATAATCTAAGTTGATAGTCAAAATTTAGTAAAAAACAAAAAAAAACCTTAAAACCTTAAACACAACATTCATCGCCGGCACCACCACCTCCTCTGATCACCGGCCACATCCCAAGCCTGCGCAGCACCCCTTGCATCTCTTGTGACATCTTCTCAAATCGCCGAGATTGCTCGACTGCCTAAATTTCGAGTCAAATGAGTATTACTTTTAAGTCGTCCACAGCCTACTCTCACAACTTACCTATTTGTGAACCACTCGAGGTAAGTATTTCAACCTTGACTCGAACTGGATATTGAAAAATGTAATTTCCGCAACACCCTAGAACTTAGGTTTATTATTGTGCATCATGGGAAGGGGATTTCATCACCCATTTGCTCACAAAAGTTTGATTAGTGATGATCCTAGGGGAGTCCCGATGAAAAAAAATCGATTATAGTGATTGGTTATGAATATTACGGTTTCTGGGTGTGGTATGTAGTCACCGTTTATCGAGCATCAATTTTTGTAATCATACATCTTGGATCACGTTGTTATATATTCTCTAAACTTGGGATTAGTAATCGTATTTTCAATACTAATTATCTCCCTTGTCTATTTTGTAGATAACTGAGTCGGCTAGCTAGGCTAGAGCTTGACATCCTTGATCCAAAAGGAATAAAATATCATTGTTGGGTCTTTGATGTAGAAAATATTTTCATCGGAAAGAGATACACTAACACCATCAACCACCTACAGATCCGAATGCAATCTCCCTGAATGATGAACCTAAAGCCCAAACTCGCATGTTTTCGAGACGTTATATATATCCATCTCTCCATAAGCAACATTAAAATAAGAGTGATTCTAAGGATTTATGGGACATTTTGAAGGAACGCTTCAATAACATGCATGATGAACAACTTTCTAAGTTGACCGATAGATAGGAAACCATTTGGTTATTTGACTATACAAAGGTTGATGCTTATAACCAAGCTATGTTTGATCTACAATATGAGCTTAGGTTATAGAGGGTTAAATATTTGATCGAGAAGACTTTGACTACCTTTCCTTCCTCCATGAGTGTAGTTGCTCATTACTATCGCTTAATTGAGTACTCTAAAGTTCAGATTTTCAGTGATCTCATCAATTTCCTAGCTAAAAAGAAAAGGCATCATGAAATTACTCTCAACAACAATTCAAGGCCCGCTGTGACCAAGAAAGTTCCTAAGAATTATCACACTGGAGGAAAGGCTCCTAAGCAAAAGAAAACCAATCGATTAGAGCCTTATGGTCATGGACAGGATGCTCCACATGGTAATAGGGGCAGTAGAGCCAATGGTAGAGGCCAAAGTCGAAACTTGTCTTGGCATAGAGATTAGGGTGCCATCTCACACAAGAACCAGATAGGTCCAAAGCATAAAGGAAATTGTTCGCACATTGCTCTGTCTGGAAAGTATCCATGTTTAAAATGTGACTCTACTAAGCATATGCATAAGCAATTCATGTAAGCAAGGAAATTAAAAATATCTACAAAAGGCACAAGCAATATTTGGCACAAGAGGCAGGGCCGGTCCTGAAAAATTGAAGGCCCGGGGCGAAAACTTAACTTGGTCCTTGACGAGAAAAAAATCAATAAATTTTAGACAAAAAAAATCGCTGCAAACAACTCAAATATACATTAGTATCATTATCGTAATATTGTGCCCCTAAATAAATTTTTTTGCTAAGTTATTTAGCAACAAGATAATAACAAATAATAACGTCATTTGAAGAATAATGGTTGCAAACAAATCAAATATATAAGACTACAAATAAACAACGAAGAGACAAAGAAAATTATCATTTCTCTATTAAATATTACTGACTTGTTCAAGTTAAAGCACCTAAAAGATGGACATTCTCAACACATTTCATCACCTTGTTCTTCTTCTTTTAAGTATGTTAAAATGAGTTAGAGCCTCGTAGGAGTCATAGACATTATATCAAGCACTTGGTGGACATATTAAATCAACTCATGAATCAGCTAAAATCTTTCGAAGAAATTGAAGGAAAGAAAATAAATGATTTCTCAATTGCGCAAATTACAACAACAATATAACAATAGTGAGACTAATTGATCGAGTAACAAACTAAACTCGTGAAATTACCTGATTTCGTACCAGTACAGTACCTGCACTTGCAGCAGATACACCCAACCAATTGAGATATGAGGTTAACTTAGAGAAATTGTTAGCATTATTTATATGGAGAATGACAGATAAAAGAATCAAATAATTGTGGGGAAGATGAATCACCTTCTCCATTTATTTGTAATGAGTATATGAGTTATGTTCTCCATGATCAATGATAGAACTTGAAAAATTGGGATGAGTGAATATTGAAAAGGGAGAGAAGTTGAGAAACGCAAAGAGGAAGGCTTCAAAAGTGTACGCAAAAAAGATTTTTTTTTTAAAAAAAAAACTTTTTTCTTTTTGTACGGTAAAAAAAATTGGGCCCCTAAGTGGTTTGGGCTCTGAACGGGTGCCCTGCCTGCCCTACCTCAGGGCCGGCCCTAACAAGAGGCTAACTTTGTTGGGGGAGACTATGAGATGGAAGAAGACGTTGACGTGAATCTCATTGTAGCAGACGACAAGAAAGCGAGTCTTGACATTATGGATTTGGATTAATTCTATGTATTTGGCTGTTATTTCTGCTATGTATTTTTTCAAGTTTAGTGTTGGGCTTTTTCAGTCATGTTTTTCAGACTTTATTTTTAGTCATTTTGGAATAAGACATCCTTGACGTAATTCAGTTGGCAAGTAATAAAATTTCTTTAATTTCTAGTTTATGGAATGGTTGAGAATTTTATTTTCCTTCATAATGCATGGATAGTTCATGATATACAACTCCATGACACTATAATATCGAAAAAAATGAAAAAACAAAGGAATACTCAGTTTTCAGCGGGTTCAACCCGTCGATGGTTCCCTTCAACGTGTCGACCCGAATTCCCTGGAAACACTTTGGCACATTTTCGACCCATCAAAAAATTTGCCTTGCTTTTCTTAGGCCCAATGAAGAAATTCCTTGGCACGTCGAGTTACATTCCCTAGACTCAAATTCAAACAATTTTGACCCATCAAAAATATTTCAACCTGTCGATTCCATGTACAGGAATGATATTGCTTGATGTAGTTTGTACATCAGTTTTGCTTTGCCATGTCAAACAATCTATAAGGGTCACAATTCATTAAAAATCTTTAAGTATTCGCTTAAAGTGTTCGCCATGTCTTGAGTTCAAAGATTGATTAATTTATATTCTTTTGTATGTGCCTAAAGGCGAGATTGAGTGTTTAGAAGATATTAGTACTACCCACACTATTCTGCGAAATAGGCAATTGTTTATAGATCGTATGCCTTATAGTTTCTCAGTGACAACCATGGTTGGTTCAGCGTTGATAATATACAAGGACGTGATTCTGCATAATTCTTGTTGCTACATAGCACTCGAATTTATGTGATTGATGCCTTATACGCACCTAAGGCCAATCGAACCTTGCTAAGCTTTAAGGACATTTGCGCTAATGGTTTTCACTTGGAAACATCTTGTGAGAATAAAAAGAGTTTTTGTGTTTAACCTCCATAGAATGTGGCATAAAATGCATTGTGGAGAAGTTTAAGAGCATTCATAGTGGTTTATATCTTACTACAATTTAGATCATTGAATCCAATGAAGTTACTCACACTACTACGTGTAATTCTGCCTCATATAAGATTTAGCATTATCGTCTGAGTCACCCTGGTCGAGATATGATGAACAAGATATTGAAAATTCACATGGTTATTCATTTTTTAGAGAAAATAAGCAAGCGGGAATACCCAACACCATTGGTAATGATGGAGGGGCCAAGATTACTCTTCTCAGTCCAGTCTCGGTCTCCAAGACGAGTAAAGCACCATCCTGACCACATAATGCTGAGGCGGCATGTGTTACCCCACCAGATTCCTTCGTGGCAATCTTTGATGCACACAGCTCGTTCTGCAAAGATTATTCATTAGCAAAGTTACAGGCATAACTTTCTTTTGTTGTAGACACCACAGAGACCGTTCCATTCTTACAATGAATCCAAAATGACATGTGTGGACCTATCAAACCTAAATGCAGACCATTTAATTAAATACTTTATAATTTTTGTAGAAGCATCGACGCGTTGGTTACACGTCATTTTGCTATCCACAAGGAATGCTGCATTTGCTAAACTCTTAGCTCAGATCATTAAGCTCTAGGCTCACCACCTGGATCACCTAATCAAGTCTATTCGATTGGATAATGAAAGAGAGTTCACATCAAAGTCTTTTGTTACATATTTGTTGGAATTGATGTTGAACATCTTGTTCTCTATGTTGATTCCCAGAACGGTCTTGTAGAAGCACATATCAAGCGATTATAGCTTGTGGCACGGGCATTACTGATGCACACAAATTTACCCGTCTTAGCATGGGGATATGCAATTTTACATGCATTTAAGCTTATTCATTTCAGATCTGTTACCCGTCAACCATTCAGTGTGTACAAGTTGGTAACTGGATATGAGTTTGACATTTCACACTAACGCATTTTTGGTTGGACAGTCTATGTGCCTCTTACGTCTCCATTGCGCACAAAAATGGGTCCTCGATAACAATTAGGTATTTATGTTGGATATGAAGCTTCAACGATTGTCTACTATTTATAACCTTTGATAGAAGATTTCTTTACTTGATTGTCTGCTACTTCGAACCTTTGACAGGAGATCTCTTTACTACAAGATTTGCAGATTATCACTTTGATGAGACATACTTCCCGCCGTTAGGGGGAGAGAAGAATAGTTTCATTCTAGTAAAACATCATGAATTAACGTGGTCTATCCCCATTATTTCTCATCATAATCCCCACACATCTCATAGTGAGATTGAAGTGCGATGCATTCTTGATCTTCAAAAGGTGACATATTTGATGCTCGACTTATTTACTGATATCGCGAAAGTGATGAGATCATATATACTTGCTGCAAACGTTCCTGTAAGGTTGGAAGTCCTCAAAAGTAGGCAAGCTAACACCACACCCGGGCAAGGCACCATCCCTCCTGCACACAGTGGGGGTTTGGTGTCGGCCTCGGCTCCCACCCAAAAGAGGGGGCAACCAAGAAAAGGTTCTAATAAGCTGCCAGTTAAAAGGCAGACCATCTAGATACAAAATGATCCATTTTTCAGCAACATTGTGAATCCATCATATGAGATTATTTCTGGCTACAGTTACTACGTCCTAGAATAATAATTGGGAATGTTGAGGGACGCTTCAGTGTCAATGGTGATGTAAAAAAAAAATCTCGCTAAGTCACTCAAGTGCGCACGTTATTATGGATAGATCTTCATGTATGTTTATAATACATTTGTTTATTCCGTCATCCAGGGAATCAATGATGACGTTGAAATAGAACCTCACTCTGTTATGGATTGTCAATGTAGAGAAGATTTGACAAAATGAAAAAATGCAATTCAGGCTGAACTAAGACTCTCTTATAAAAAGGCAAGTTTTCGGTTCGATACTGCTATTCCCACTGAATCTTAAGCTAGTTGGACATAAATGGGTCTTTATTCAAAAGAGCAATAAGAAGAATGAAGTCTTTCTATATAAAGCTAGACTAGTGACGCAAGGATTTTCTTTACGCCCTGAACTGATTATGAGAAGACATATTCTTCGGTCATGGGCATCATTACTTTCCGCAACTTAGTTAATTTGGTAGTGTCCGAACAACTGATTATGCAACTTATGGATGTAGTTGCCGTATATCTCTATGGAGATCCTAAGTCAAAGATATACATGGAAGTGTCGAACGACATAGTATTACCTAAATCAAGTAACTTTAAACCACGGAGTGCTCATGTGATCAAATTGAGACGTTCACTATATGGATTGAAGAAATGTGGTTGGATGTGGTACACATCTAAGTGACTACTTGATTGGGAAGGAATATAAGAATAATGAGTTATGCCCATACGTGTTCATTAAACAAACAAGTTAAGGATTTGCCATTGTAGCAATCTATGTTGATGATATGAATATGACCGGATCTCTTGATGAGATTAATGAGACAATTGCTACTTTGAAATCCGACTTTGAGATGAAAGACCATGGAAGAACTCGATTTTGTCTTAATTTAGAGCTAGAACATCAAGTTGGTGGAGTTCTTATTCACCACTCTACTTATATCCAAAAGATGCTCAGCCAATTTAATACCCTCTTAACAACCCAAAAATGATCCGTTTCGTCTGAAAGATGATGATGAGGAAATTTTGTGAGCTGAGATTTCATATGTTAGTGCAATTGGAGTTTTGTTGTATTTAGCTTGGTACACATGTCCAGACATTGCCTTCTCAGTGAACTTATTAGCTAGATTTAGCTATGCGCGTACGCAACGTCATCAAAATGGAGTAAAACAAATATTCAGGTACTTGAAGGGATCCATTGACTTAGGCTTATTATTTTCCTTCAAATAAACTAGG
Source organism: Geum urbanum (assembly GCA_946800695.1). NCBI lineage: Eukaryota > Viridiplantae > Streptophyta > Magnoliopsida > Rosales > Rosaceae > Geum > Geum urbanum. The sequence continues at coordinate 21,200,633 of OX327007.1, forward strand.
AGAAACTACAAATCCCGAATGGGATGCCAGAGACATTGCAATTCGACTTGTAGAAAACATGTCTTGACCCGTTGAACCAGACTCTCTAGAAGTCTTTCTACCCATCGGAAGAATCCTTTAACCCATCAAAGGATCACCTAGCTGCCAACGCTATATCTTCTTGCAGTGTAGTCTCCTATTCTGAGACACGGAATGATGTGTTGGTAGGATTTGCTGAAGCCAAATATCTCTCTGACCCTCATAAATGATGTTCTTAAACTGGTTATATTTTCGCCATTGGGAATGATTTCTTGGAGATCTTCAAAGAAAACCCTTGTTACTACTTCTCGAATAATTCTGAAATCATTGCTCTGCATGAAGTTGTTAAAGAGTGTGTATGTTACGACCCGAACAAAAATTATGTATTTATCGAGGCGTATTAAGCAATTTTGTTAGCGACTTTTTCACCAAGCGAGAATTTGATTTGACTTTCTTCGCAAAATTCGTAGAGTATTTAATTTCGAGCTTGTGAGAATTTTTGGAGAATTTTTCAGATAAGCAAGCTATTTGTTAGGTTTATCAGAAGTCGGCATGTGAAATAAATAAATAATAATAATTTTTAGTCAGTTAAGTCTCGACTGTTTGATCAAAATAAGATTGAATTTGGGCCGTCAATCTGTCGAGGAGTTTGGGGTATAAATAGGGGTTTTTCGAAAATAATTTCAGAAAATCAAGAAAAAATAGAAAATTTGTCGGTTGACCCGTTTTTGGTTCTCTGCCAACCCGCACCGTTTTCTGGTCAAAACCGCCGATTCTGGCCACCTCCGACGAGGAAAATGGTAGGAATTGGAAGCCCTGAACTTTGTTGATTGTTTTTTGCGGATTTTTTAGGAATCATGCAAGTATATGGGCTACCCGAATTGGGTTTATCCCGTGGGGTTGTCATTAGTGGCGGTGGCACTCTGGCGTGTTTTTGGGGGGTCGAGGGTAGGGGGATTTGGTTGCCCTTTCCCTACTGAGTATTTCAAGGTAGACGGCGTGGTCCGTTGAGGCTCCACGGTAGAGCTTCGACGCATTGAAATTTTTGGCCAATTTCGGGACGTGGGGTTTCTGGGGGAATTCCGGCCACCTGAGGTGATGTTGGGGCGCATAAGGTTAGGGTATTGGTGAGGCTTGTTGAAGGGAGCATTTTGAGGGACGGATCACTACCGTTGGTGGCGGTTTCCGGAATGTGGTTTTCTGGTCTGTTTTGGTTAATTTCGGTCAAACGCTGCCGAGTTGGACCTCGGTCTAGTTATGAAAGTGATTGGCCTCATTGAGTGTAATGACCCGAACTTTGAGTCATGTGATTATCGGCACGAATCATGTTTATCGCGAGTTGGTTGTACATTTGGGTTTGTTAACGACTAATCTATCAGACAAGAGTTTGGTTTGAGTTCCTTCACAGAAATCTTAGAGGATTTGATTTTGAGCTCGTAGGAAGTTTCAAAGGATTTTTCGGATAATCGGAGAATATAAAATGAATATTTGAAATTGTTGTCGAGTTAGTCGTACTTATCCAATTGTGTTGGAGTTATCCGAGTCGTGGGTTTGGTCGGTTCGCGACGTATAAATATCGAATAGTCAAAAAAAAAAATCACACATTTGGACCGAGTTTGACTGAGTTGACCCGTTGACCCGTTTGAGCTCCATTGACCCGGTTCGAGTTCGTCGGCCGACCCATATTTTTCGGCCATCTTCGGCCACATCCTTGGTATGGTTAGAATCCTCTTGTGATTCTCTATTGGTTTATGCTTGATTTGGGATGGTTTGGTTAGGTTTGGAGTGAGTTTGAATTCGATGAAGTTTGAGATTTTCGCCGGAATCAGGTGGCAGTTTCTGGAGAGATTTGGCGTCGGGTAGGTTGGAGGTTTGGTTCCCTTCAACCTCTAGATACTTTCTAGGCTGTTAATTTGGGACAAGGAGGAGTTTTGTGGTGGCCTGTGGTGGTCGCCGTAAGGGAGGTTTTGGCCTCCTCTTTCGATTGAAATTTCGGCCACAGTGGTGGTTGGATGGAGATGTGGTTTTGGAGGTTTGGTTGGACTTGAGGAGAGGAAGAGTTTGGTGTATGGCTCATCGGGGAATGTCATCATTGGCGCCGCACCGGCGGTGGTCCACGGCGGAGCTCTGGTGAGGATCCAATTTTGGGGGTTTTCGGAGATTTTTATGTCGTTTTGCTCGTAATCACGCCCAAATTGTAGTCGTGAGGGTTTTGAGTTGAATTGAGTGTTTTAATTTTGGACGAGGTATGTTTGGATATATTTTGGGAATTTTGTTATCCTCGTCGATATTTCGAGCGATACGATTTTCGAGAACGGAAGGGGTTCTTGACGTATTTGCTCCGTATGAAATTCATTATGTATTAATCGTATCCCTGTTATTCAGGTGATCGTGAAAGAGTTTTTGGCGAGGGATCATCCGCTGGGACTCAGGGCTAGCTGTTATCTGTGAGTGGACACTTTGATTTTCGCACTTTGATTTTCACAGTGGATTTGCGAGTATATGAGTATGCTTTACGATTATGCATTTACGAGTGTGCATTTATGATTATGCATTTTATGAGCAAACATTGGTTTGGAGGCACATGTGATTTGTTTTTACACTGAATATGGATATATGGATGCATCGATGCTATGGCCTCTCTGCTAATCCTCGAGATGCTCCGGGAGGGTTACGTCTATATGAGTACCTGACCCGTGATTCACAGTACCCGGGAGAGTTACGTCTTTATGAGCACTTGACCCGGTCATGTTGTAACTTTGAGGAAAATGTACTCAAATTACTGCCTCCAAGCACATAGTACCCAGGAGAGTTACGTTTTTATAAGCACTTGATCTGGGATTTTTTGTTTTGACTCGCATGATTTTATGTGCATTTATTGTGAAAGGCATATTAGATTTATTTATGCGGCATATTATGATTTACGTCCACTCAATCTAACAGTATTATTATTTATATGCTTTTCTCTGGGCTTTTTGGTTTTCGTCGCCCAGATTACAATTTCTTTCCCATGGTTGCACGTCATCGCAGGAGGCTTAGAGTTCAAATCACACTTTCATTCTAGTAGGTTCCTAATGTAACCTGCTAGTCTTCTATATTTTGTAATTAGAAGTCGCTTTGAATACTTATGTTGTGTTATTCAGTTTGAGTTATACTCCTAAATATTTTCTGGATTTCTTGTAAACCTTGAGTTTAGTTATATATATGGATTTTGAGAAATCCGGTTGGACATTGGAGGTCCACGGTGTGTCTGGGAATTTATCTGTGAAGTGTAATCTTCTTGCAGGTTTTTGGTTTATACAATTTTTAAAGTAAACTCTGGCAAAAATTTTCTAAGTTGTGGTGTCGTTAGGGCCTAATTTCGGTTTAGGCAACTAAATTGGGGTTGGGTTGCCTAAACCGAAATTAGGCCCTAACGACACCACAACTTACAAAAATTAGGCCATTGGCCGAGCTCCGATGAGGCAGTTTGTAGAAGTATTCAATGGAACATTCGGGGTTATTTCTAGAACGTATTTCTATAGTTTCACCTATTCTGAGATAATGTAATCCAGGCCACGCAGCGCAGTCCACGGCAGAGCTCCGGCGAGGCAGTTTGTGGAATTTTTCGACGAGACTTTCAGGGTTATTTCTAGAACATATTTTCATAGTCTTAGCTATTATGATATTATGTAATCCATATGGGCAGGACATCGTGATTGCGACCCTTGCTGCGAAGGGAATTCCGCTAGACACCAGTAATAGTAGCAGACTTGTGAGTGGAATTTTATTTTCACAGTCGATAGCGAGTTCAAATTTGTATGCTTTATGCTTTACGGTATATTTTCAGAGCATTTAGTTGGAGGATTATTATTGTGATGGTTTTATTTAGTCGGATCGATGCCTTAGTTATTCGGCTGATCACCGGATAATCGGTCGGACCGGGTTAGCACAATCACCCTGCTCAACCCAGATTATCTCGGGTTAGGACAAACGCCCTAGATGATTCCATCACCTTACTTTTCAATGTTACATGCTCTCCGGATTAGGAAAAACATGTGATGACCCGGACCAGAATCACCAGTATGATCAGCTATATACGTGAGTTACAACGTAGTCGTAGAGTTCCGACAATATTTGAATCGCCAGGCTTGATAACGACTAAATCATTGGTCGAGAATTGGAGCTGGGTCTCTTCTTGAGAGTCGTTGTACGTGTGATTTCGAGTTCGTGGGCGGTTCCGGATCGTCATTTGGATAACCGAGGAATTAATTATGAATATTTGAAGTTTCGACGGAATCAGATTATAATGGCAGTCTTCTTAACGACTAAATTACCGGACGAGAATTTGGTTTTGATTCCTTCACGGAAGTTGTTCAGAATTTAATTTCGAGCTTGTAGAAACTTTCGGAGCATTATTTTGAGTTATGAGGATTAAGTTGTGATTCTTTCCGATTGTTGATTATTTAGTCGATTTAAGAATGTGTTTGGGTTGAACAGTTGACTTTTTATCCGATTGGTCGATGTGTTTGACTTCAGGTGATTATTGAAGAACATGTCGAGTCGAGTTTGTTGCCGCGAGAATTATCGGAATCGGAATTACGACGAGAAAGTTTCGGATATACGAAGTTTGTCGAAGAGATAATTACGAAGTTTCCAAAAATGGAAGGCCTATAAATAGAAACCTGCTGTTTTGGGCAAGTCATACATTTCCATTTTGGGTGTTGACCGAGTCAACTCGGTGGAGATAGGCTTCACGACGGCGACTTCGGCCTTGCCGGCGACGGTGCCCGTCCGGCCACCACGGAGCTCGGCTCCGGTCCCATTCACCTCGCCTCGACCCCCTCGTTCTAACCCCGGCCACCACGCACGGCGTGGCTCATGGAGGAGGAAGAATTTCCGGCGAGAAAATGGAGGAATTTTGGGGTTTTAGTTGGTTTTGATTTCGGCCTAATTGAACTTCAAGATGTAGTGGGCTTTGAAGCTCTCCTCTCCATGATTCTAACCATGTATATATGGAGTTCTAATTCGATTTGTGGATGGAGAATTTTGGATTTGAAATTTGTGTACCAATTCGGTTTTGCATGAAATTGAGCTAGTTAGAGTTGAATTGGCTTTCGATGCAGTTGACAAAGTTGCTCAGTGGGTGGTTTTGCATGGAATAGGGGTTTCTCTACCGTGGAATTTTCAGTTCGGGTGGCGGCGCCGCCGTGGGCGGTGGTCAACAGCGTTCAACAGTTTGACTTTTTGGGTTTTCGACAAGTTGCATGTCATTTCACTTGAAATCGCGCCCCGATCACAGTGGGGAGGTTCGTTTCTTGATTTGAGCATCCGAACTTACAGCGAGGTATTGAGGTGTGATTTCCGGATTTCTGACTGTTTGTCGTAATCGGATTACGTGTTTCCGAGAACGGTGGTTTCTCGTGATTTTTCTTGAATTGTCGAATTATGATTTTGAGAAATGGATTTTGTGAATATTCAGGTGTTCGTGATCGTTCGTTTGGCGAGGGACTTTCCGCCGGATCACGGGTTAACGCGTATCGCGTTACGCTAGTCTGTGAGTGGACAATTTCTTTTCACGGAATCCTTGCGAGTCTTTTATATGATTTACGAACTTGAGCATGCGTATGAGATTTTGGATTACATGAACATGTGTTTTACGATTATACTTATACGGATATACGTATACGATTATACATACACTTATATGCTGTTTCATGCATTTGCATCGAACTGTTTATGATTTGATTTACATAGAGTACAGTCTCAATTACGTTGTTGTATAGATACACTTGCCTCTCGGCTGATCCCCGATGGTAGGCTACCAGGAGGGGCGTTACCCCGACTGACCGGCGAGGGGCGTTTCCCCGGAACCGAGGCCTTTCTGGCTAGAATCACGTGGAAGTCAGGGACTCTGTGATTCTGACTGTACTAGCACGGATGTGTCCATGAGTGACCCCGTGTGATTTTTACTTGCATGCTCAGTACGCTGGAGGTGTATGATTTTACCCTTTGTACTTTGTTATTTTATTTACCTAGACTCGCATATGTTATTTTAAACATATATATCAACTGGTGAAAGACATTTATTTTCGTCCACTCACTCTAACGGTTTTCATGTCTTTCCCCTGGGCTTTTCGGTTTCCGTGCCCAGTTTGCAGTTTGGACTCTGGTGTCGCACGTCGTGGTCAGAGGCTTAGTGCTCGAGCTACCTTGTTTTCTTCCAGTAGGTTATTGTTCTACCTACTGTGGTATACGTATATGATTATGTATTAGAGGTTGCTCTGAGTTTTCTGTTGTATATGTTATACGATTTTACACCGGATTTCAGTAAAGTACAGAGATATTTATTGTTTTACTTTACTGTTGATATATTGAGAAATCCGGATGGGATTGGTGCCCACGGTTTGATTTTTGTGGCATAGGATGAAGTGTATTTTCCGCGTGCAGGTAATGGTAATTTCACGTTATTAACGAAACTCTGCCGAAATTTTTACGGTTTTTGTTGGTTCGTGTTTTCGAAAGGGTTTGATTCTGATTTAGGGAGCTAAATCGGGGTTGGGTCCTTTTAGCTTGGTATCAGAGCATTAGGTTATAGGTTCTGTAGACTTCTGTAGTCATGTTTACTAAGGATATTTGAGAATGTACAGCATGTCTGGAATGGTGACCCGACCGGCCGGAGGATAATCATCAATATTCCGGGTGTTATGTACTTTCAAATATTTGAAGTTCCATGATTACGTTCCACTTGTTGTGAACGATGTTTTATTCATTAGGATGCCTCCTGACGTGCTTTCCGTGTCGTTTCGGTTGTGGATCCTATTGAGGATCAATCGACGCGCGATTTGGATGAGCATTCTGAGTTCAGAGAATTGTGTGGCACAGTTTGCCTGGTTCTGTGTGTATGAGCGTCTACATGTTGCCTCAGAGCTGAGAATTATGGCAGTTGATGTTTGCCTGAGTCAGATCATTGTATTTGGTGGGCTAATATTGTGTGAGTTCCTGTTGCGACTCCATGGCCTACATTCAGGGTGTTGTTTATACGGTAATGGTTTTTTCAGGCTACCCAGCAAGCGTTATGTGGAGTGTTTACCCACCTGAGGCAGAGATGCATTGTCCACATGTTATCCCTGTTTTGCACGAATTATGTGGCTTCGGAGGAAGTAGTGCACGAGGTTCGAGATGAGTTTGAACCTGAGTATCAGAGGGAGTCTGATTGATGTGCCTCGAGATAGCCATGAGGAGCATAGTGTGCTGCGCTCAGTAGCGAGGCTATTGAGAAGGAGAGGTGTACGCAGTTTTTGATGTGATGGTTTGAGGAAAGTGGATATAGTCGAGATTTTGATGAGGTTGAGTTCTAACATCTCGGGATCAGTGACTTCATCAGGCTGTAACCTTTTCAATTATGTTGAGGGTCATCAGATCAGACAGAGGATCCGTTTGGCGATAGCGGAGATCACAGTGTAGCGAACTTGCTCCTGTGGTGATCCTTTCTCGCAGTAGGTGTCGCTATGACTTGTGTTCGTGGAGCACTCTCAGTTGCTGTTTCGGTGACCAGGAAGGTTACGTTACGAGGGAGCGCCCTTAGCCAGCTGTGTTAGTGGTTCGGCAGTTTGGCAGCTCAGAGTTCGCGAGGAGATCCTCATGTTGTACCTGAAGTTTGACCAATGTAGCCTTTTGATGAGTTATATAGCAAGTTGCATTTGACGTGGGCAGCTAGTTGGGCATGTTGGAGTTCGTGCCATGACCTTGTTTGAGAACAGACTTTTCTCCGAGGTTACTGTTGTTGGACATCCATGGCTATTGTACCTGTATCTCCACTTCCGAGGTTTTGGAGAATGTTGTATCCATTCGGAGGTTATGAGATCCTTGTTGCAGGATATGGCTTAGCCACGGATCTGTTATAGCAGGACATCGTGGTTTTGATGTGATTATGAGTATGGACTTACTGACGATGCATTTTGCTGTGTTCGAGTACCTCGAGAAGGAGGTTGTGTTTCGATGACTAGATTTCCCCGAAATACTGTTTCGTGGTGATGGTCGAGCGGATGGTGGGGACAAGTTGTGTGGTTTGTTTAGCTTATGATGTGGATACTATGGTTGCTGTACCCGACATTGGTGACATTGAGGTGGTTCCCGAGTTTCCAGGTGTGTTTCGGAAGAGTTACTAGGTATTCCTCCTGTTCGGGAGACCGACTACACCATTGAGCTTTTACTGAACCCTGGACTCATTTTACTGGCATCTTGTCGTTCGGAGCCAGCGGAGCTGATGGAGCTACAGGTTCGACTCCAGGAATTGCTGGAGGAGGATTCAGGAGATTTCATGCGACCCCGCGTATTTGCGTGGTGTACTCTTGCAATGTTTGTACAGATGTTGGATGGTTCGACGAGGTGGTGCATTGACTACCGAAGCCCGATTCGCTTCAGAGGAGAGTGAGTATCCTTCGCTTCAAATTGATGAGTGGTTTGATTAGTTCACGAGAGCTTCAGTCTTTTCGAAGCTTGATTTCGAGTTCGGATACCATCAGTTGAGGTTTGATGAGTTAGATGTGGCTATGTTAGCTTTCAGATCATGGTGCGGGCATCAGGAGTTTTTGGTCACGCTGTTTGGTTGACCAATGCCCCGTAGATCGTGTGGACTTGGTGGACCAGGTGTTCAGACGGTTTCTGGATGAGTTTGCGGTCATGTTCGTTGGCAACGTCCTGATGTACTCCAAGAGCGTCGGCCAGCACCTGATGCAATAACAAGTGGTTTTGCGGACTTCGCGAGATGATAAGCTATTTGCGAAGGTCAGTCAGTGTGAATCTTGATCGCTTAGCATGAAGATTTTGGGCTGTGTGATGTCAGCAGAGGGAGTTGGCGTGGATCCTGACCAGTTAGAAGTCGAGTTGGTTTGGGGATTGCCCTACTATTGTACCAGAGATCGGGAGTCTCTTGGGTTTGGCAGGCTATGATCGACGGCTTGTGCAGGATTTTCCCGGATTGCCACTCTACTTTCCGGATTGACGAAGAAGGCGTCAAGTTCGAGTGGTTCGATGCACGCAAGGATAGTTACTTACTCCAGCAGGATGGTTGACCGTTGCTTCGGTTTTGACCTTACCTGAGGATTGTGATTAGTTCGTGGATTACGGCGATGCATCGAGGTTTGGAATTGGTTGTGTTTTGATGCTGTGTAGCAGAGCGGTGGCTCATGGTTTCAGTCAGTGGGAACCTTATGTGGATGCATATCCTATGTATGATTTGGGGTAGCTGTTTTGTGTTAGCATCAGAGAGTTCGAGACACTACAGCTATGGCGTGCAGCGAGGTGTGGGACGTGCACTGATCACTTGAGTTTCATCCACTTGCATTTTCGGCCAGATTTGGGCTTGAGGTAGTGTAGATGGATGAGATCGACTCACGACTATGGCTGCACCTTTGAGCTTGTTCAAGAAAGGTTAGAGGTTGTACTTTGACCATTCGTTTGGGATGTTGTTGCTGATGCATTCAGTCGGGAGTCGGAAGCTTCAGTGTTTTATGTGTGTGTGGCTCGAGTTTCCGTGTTAGCCGAGTTGCGAGCTATGGGAACTAAGTTAGAGTGTGATGATATTGAAGCTCATTGTTTTGCGTGCGTTATGCACTAGCAGTACGAAGATGTGTCTGATACTTCGAGTTTACTACTCGTGACGCAACATGAAGAGCAATATAGCAGCTTGTGTGTGCAGATGCCACATTTGTCGACAGGCGATGGCTAGGAGGCAGAGACTTGCCGAGAAGTGACAGCCATTTGAGATTTCCGGTTAGACATGACGATTGTTGCTGTGATTGAGTGTGCTTGTATGCACTTTGGTTTGTGATACCAGTTGTTAGGCCTTTGTGGATCGTTTGATGAACTCAGTACATTTCCTTGTACTTTCGGAGATGATTTCAGTGGCAGACTGGCATAGTTGTGTTTGATGGAGGTTGTCCATTCCCGCGGTGTACCTGTGTCCCAGTTTGCTGACCGAGATAATCAGCTACGACTGTGTGTTGGCAAGCTTTGCAGCGAGCGTTGGGGACCAGATTACAAGTTAATACCGGTTCTTATCCTCAGATTGGTGAGCGATCTTTGAGGACTATTCAGACCTTGGAGGGCATATTGTGGACCTCGGTATTGCTGTTCCAAGGGATTTGGGACCAGCAGTTTCACTTGTTCGAGATTGCATGCTGTACCAGTTTGTGGATCACTATGAATTGACGTTGCATGATGTCGTTTTGAGGACGATGTTGTACTCCATTGTGTTGGAGTGAGTTTGGTTTGAGTTTGGGTTAATATTTGATTCTGATTTTGTGGAATGTGCTACCACAGACTGTTAGATTAGCGGAAATGGGTTGATAATTGCTTGAGTTTGATGTTTGAGTTATGTTGATGTGTGCAGATTGAGTTGTGATTTGCTATGTTATTTTGATCCGTGTGTGGTCATAGGCGAGTTTGTGCAGTGCCGTATAGTTCGGCATCGCCTATAGCATTGGCTTTTGTGTGTGTTGTATTCCGTGTGGCGGAACTATGTTTTCGGTTTGTTACGTGTTGTGTACCCTATCTGTTCCTTATGCAGGAACACTTGGCGATTGAGTTGAGCCAGTTCAGATTCGAGATTGAAGGTACAGGGATTTCAGCACGGAGCTATCTCCTATCGTGGAGTCTGTTGTCAGAGTTGTTCAGTTGACATGATCACTGAAGAGTCGTTCAGTTGAGGTTGCCACTTGTGAGTTAAGCAGTATGCAGAGGCAGTGCTCCTACTTTTAGTCCACAGACTCAGAAATTTCGAGGTCGAAATTTTTTTTAAGGGGGGTGGATTTGTGACGACCCGGACCAGAATCACCAATATGATCAGCTATATATGTGAGTTACTGCGTAGTCGCAGAGTTCCGACAGTATTTGAATCGCCAGGCTTGATAACGACTAAATCATTGGTCGAGAATTGGAGCTGGGTCTCTTCTCGAGAGTCGTTGTACGTGTGATTTCGAGTTCGTGGGCGGTTCCGGATCGTCATTTGGATGACCGAGGAATTAATAATGAATATTTGAAGTTTCGACGGAATCAGATTATAATGGCAGTCTTCTTAACGACTAAATTACCGGAGGAGAATTTGGTTTCGATTCCTTCACGGAAGTTGTTCAGAATTTAATTTCGAGCTTGTGGAAACTTTCGGAGCATTATTTTGAGTTATGAGGATTAAGTTGTGATTATTTCCGATTGTTGATTATTTAGTCGATTTAAGAATGTGTTTGGGTTGAACAGTTGACTTTTTATCCGATTGGTTGATGTGTTCGACTTCGGGTGATTATTGAAGAATATGTCGAGTCGAGTTTGTTGCCGTGAGAATTATCGAAATCGGAATTACGACGAGAAAGTTACGGATATACGAAGTTTGTCGAAGAGATAATTACGAAGTTTCCAAAAATGGAAGGCCTATAAATAAAAACCTGCTGTTTTGGGCAAGTCAAACATTTCCATTTTGGGTGTTGACCGAGTCAACTCGGTGGAAATAGGCTTCACGACGGCGACTTCGGCCTTGCCGGCGACGGTGCCCGTCCGGCCACCACGGAGCTCGGCTCCGGTCCCATTCACCTCGCCTCGACCCCCTCGTTCTAATCCCGGCCACCACGCACGGAGTGACTCACGGAGGAGGAAGAATTTCCGGCGAGAAAATGGAGGAATTTTGGGGTTTTAGTTGGTTTTGATTTCGGCCGAATTGAACTTCAAGATGTAGTGGGCTTTGAAGCTCTCCTCTCCATGATTCTAACCATGTAAGTATGGAGTTCTAATTCGATTTGTGGATGGAGAATTTTGGATTTGAAATTTATGTACCAATTCGGTTTTGCATGAAATTGAGCTAGTTAGAGTTTGAATTGGCGTTTGATGCAGTTGACAAAGTTGCTCAGTGGGTGGTTTTGCATGGAATAGGGGTTTCTCCGCCGTGGAATTTTCAGTTCGGGTGGCGGCGCCGCCGTGGGCGGTAGTCAACGGCGGTCAACAGTTTGACTTTTTGGGTTTTCGACAAGTTGCATGTCATTTCACTCGAAATCGCGCCCCGATCGCAGTGGGGATGTTCGTTTCTTGATTTGAGCATCCGAACTTACAGTGAGGTATTGAGGTGTGATTTCCGGATTTCCGATAGTTTATCGTAATCGGATTACGTGTTTCCGAGAACGGTGGTTTCTCGTGATTTTTCTTGAATTGTTGAATTATGATTTTGAGAAATGGATTTTGTGAATATTCAGGTGTTCATGATCGTTCGTTTGGCGAGGGACTTTCCGCCGGATCACGCGTATCGCGTTACGCTAGTCTGTGAATGGACAATTTCTTTTCACAGAATCCTTGCGAGTCTTTTATATGATTTACGAACTTGAGCATGCGTATGAGATTTCGGATTACATGAACATGTGTTTTACGATTATACGATTATACTTATACGGATATACGTATACGATTATACATACACTTATATGCTGTTTCATGCATTTGCATCGAACTGTTTATGATTTGATTTACACAGAGTACAGTCTCAGTTACGTTGTTGTATAGATACACTTGCCTCTCGGCTGATCCCCGATGGTAGGCTACCAGGAGGGGCGTTACCCCGATTGACCGGCGAGGGGCGTTTCCCCGGAATCGAGGCTTTTCTGGCTAGAATCACGTGGAAGTCAGGGACTCCGTGATTCTGACTGTACTAGCACGGATGTGTCCATGAGTGACCCCGTGGAATTTTTACTTGCATGCTCAGTACGCTGGAGGAGTATGATTTTACCTTGTGTACTTTGTTATTTTATTTACCTGGACTCGCATATGTTATTTTAAACATATATATCAACTGGTGAAAGACATTTATTTTCGTCCACTCACTCTAACGGTTTTCATGTCTTTCCCCTGGGCTTTTCGGTTTCCGTGCCCAGTTTGCAGTTTGGACTCTGGTGTCGCACGTCGTGGTCGGAGGCTTAGTGCTCGAGCTACCTTGTTTTCTTCCAGTAGGTTATTGTTCTACCTACTGTGGTATACGTATATGATTATGTATTAGAGGTCGCTCTGAGTTTTCTGTTGTATATGTTATACGATTTTACACCGGATTTCAGTAAAGTACAGAGATATTTATTGTTTTACTTTACTGTTGATATATTGAGAAATCCGGATGGGATTGGTGCCCACAGTTTGATTTTTGTGGCATAGGATGAAGTGTATTTTCCGCGTGTAGGTAATGGTAATTTCACGTTAGTAACGAAACTCTGCCGATATTTTTACGGTTTTTGTTGGTTCGTGTTTTCGAAAGGGTTTGATTCTGATTTAGGGAGCTAAATCGGGGTTGGGTCCTTTCAAAACACCCTGAACGACCACTTCCATTGCATTTCCGTTTATTAGTTTTGAACTCGCATAATTTCACTGAAATCAGTGGAAAAGCATGATAGATCAATTTTATTGATTTATGCTGATTATATTATTTTCTTCACTCACGCTAACATTTTATTTTTTTAATTTATTTCCCTGGCCTTTTCGGTTTTCGTTGCCCAGGTTGCAGTTTATATCTCGAGAGTGCTTGGTAATGTCGAAGGCTTTGAGTCCACTAGTTATCCCTTCAATAGTATGTCTCAACTCCCTGTTGATTTCTGTCATTTGTAGCATATGTATATAGAAGTTGCTATGAATACTAGTCGTATGATATTATTTTTGTAGGGCTCATATGAATAGAGTGTATATGTAAACAGCTGAGTCAGCATCTCAAGTTATCGTAAAGTTATTTTCCTTTATATTCAGAACCAATACCTTGTAAAATGCTTTTAATTTCCTGAGTTGAGTTTCTAGTTTTTGTTTTGTCATTTGTTGAGAAATCCGGATGGACATTGGTGGTCCACGGTGTATCTATAGAATTAGTTTGTGAAGTGTCTCTTCCTGTATGTTTTTGATAGTCTCAGTTTCAGTGGAAGTTATGTCAATTTTTTTTGTAGAAATTCTTAGTTTATGTTCGGTCGTTAGGGCTTAATCTTAGTTTACTAGTTAAACTAGGGTTGGGTCCTTTCAGTGCCTGACTTCGGTCAATGATACACCATATTCGAGGGTCTAGTTGATTATTGTTTACTACGATAACACCAACCTATATCTTTGAGGATAATGCAACTTGCATTGAGAAGATGAAATTGGGTTTCATTAAAGGTGACAATACAAAGCACATTTTGTCAAAGTTCTTCTGCAATCAGCAACATCAAGAGTTCTTGAATATCCATGTGAACCATTGGATATGCGGATAATGCTGCGAACTTATTCACTAAGTCACTTTCAAAATCTACTTTTGAGTAATATGTGAAACGCATTAGAATGCCATGATTATCTGAACTCCGAGATTGAGTTAGCTTTAGTAGACATCGGGGGGGGGGGGGGGGGGGGGGGGGGGGAGTACATCACATCACATGATAGTATTATCTATAGTTGACACGTTGTACTTTTTTTTTTTCGGTTTTTCCCTTCAACCAAGCTTTTGTTTTATCCAAGACGTTCTTGTTTACTTGTCAAGATTTTTATTGAGACAATAAGTTATGCATCACATATTAGGAGCTCGACACAAGGAGGAGTCTTAAAGGAAATTATACTCCGTATCTTTCAATGTGTGTATCTTATCCGAATTAGATTAGAATAGAGATTATAGGAATCCATGATTATTCGGAATATTAATTGTATTTATTGTAATGTCTCTATTTAAGGCCTCCTTATAAATGAATAATTATACTTCACATCTTTCGGTATGTGTCTTGTCCGAATTAGATTAGAATACAAATTTTAGGAATCCCTGATTATTCAAAATATTAATTGAATTGTATTGATTGTAATGTTTGTATTTAGGAAAGAAAAATTGTGATACCTGACTTATCCATCCTTATTAACTTGATACCTAAACTTTTACAAGTATCAATTGCATACCTAGACTTTCAAAACATTATCTTAGTAATATTTAGAACACATTTTTCGTCTATCTCCGTCATTTTTTTATGACGTGAAAAACTGAAATTTCAAATTGGAGGTTAAAATACCAATTTGCCCTTTTATCTCTATTTTTTAATATTTTTTTCTTTTAATGAAGGAATTGGGGATTTGGGGTTATTTATGGGGATCCACTTGACCTTAAAGGAGACTGTCCCCTTTGGTTGGGTAAAGACCAACCCGGATGGTTGAACCCACCCCGAGCAACCACGACCTGAACCGATGCCGCTGAGGAGAGTCTGCTGAGTCGGGTCTGATCGCCGACGCTGCTTGACTGAGAGACGACGATTGGGGTCTGGGGAGTGAGAATGCAAGGCGGGGGTGGGGCAGGTTCGGAGCTGGGTGCGTGGGTTCAGGTTCATCGTCTCATCTCATGGCAATGGCATCCAAGCTGAGTGGCGTCCCAAAAGAAACAAAATCCCAAATCGATGTGCTGTCCTCTGATCCAAAAAAGGTGTATGCTAATTTGCAGACTTTACCAATAATCAATCAAGTAGAGGATAGATAAGATACAACAATTTACTTTCTATTATAACGTGTTAGATGATTATATTGGGTAGAGCCTTCAATCAAAGAAATCAAGAGGGGAATGCATATATGAAGGTCGAAGAGCAAGAATCGAAGTGTCGGGTCGAAGAGCCCATAATATAAGGCTTAGAATGACCCATATCTCATTTGTTAATCATAGCCACCAATATGGTTCAGGTGCGGGGTCGGTGTATTATAAATATATTTATGTATGACATGTTAATAAGATCTCTTGGTTGTCATGTAGTAAGCTATTGAATGCTTTTCTAAGAGGTTTAAAGTTGGATCCTCAATAACTCAAAAAAATTTGTCATTTGAAAATATATAAATTTCTTTTTTAAAATTAGGGTCTTTAGAATTTAAAATCTTTATTTGTTATGTCAGCAATGCAGAAGGAGATTGACAAAAAATTTACTCCCGCTATCATGTTGATAAGATTTTGAAAATTCAGGTATGCAATTGATATTTGTGAAAGTTCAGGTATTAAATTGATAGGGTCGGGTAAGTTCAGGTATCAAAAGAAAAAATAATCCTTGTATTTAAGGTCTCTTTATCAATGAATAAAGTGAAAGTTTCAGTTATTATTCTTTTATCCTTCAACAAGGACGACTTTTGTTTCCTATTCTTTTTATACTAATACAAAAATGAAAAAGCAATCGACTACAACTCAACTAAACTCTCTATCTCTCTCTCTCTCTCTCTCTCTCTCTCTCACACACACACACACACAAACACACACACACACACACCAACTCTGGACTGATCAAGAGAGAAAGCATTCCTTCTCAGTATGGTCGATTTCAAGGTTGGGTAAAGCACTCCTTACAGAGGAAGACAAGTTATGATCCCTCAAGTGCAAAGAGTAAGAACTTTTGTTCCAACCGCCAAGCTTATCTACCACGAAATTTGCGAGTGCATTTTTACTCACACCCCCTAGTTAAAGTGTGAGCATAATATCCCCCTAAATTTTTGCCACCTCATAAACCCATGGTTAACCATATATATAATTATATTTTATATATGTTTAATTAGCAAATTAACTATTAAGGAAAGAAAATCATAATTCAATCAAATAACATTTTCTTATATAATTGTAATTACTCTACTTTGATACATTTTTTTTTCTTAACGTCAGAAACAAGTGTTTGATTAATCGATAAAAAAACAGAGTGAGAAACAGGTGACAAACAAGGAGAAGAAAGACAAAAAAAAGCCTATCGATCGACTCATTCTGCAGATGAACAAGGAAAATTAAGGAAAATAGTTTATTACAAGAACACCACAAAATTTTATAAACTTTCAACTCTACTGCTTGATCTACAGTATAAAATTATATCTAGTCCATAAAAGATAAAAGATAAAAGATACCGTGTATATATTTATGTATGTATATGAGATTTGTAATTAACATTCTTGATGGTGCAGTTTGGCTCATGAAGTTGTGCAATTATTCTGAGTTAGCAAATTGATAAGTTTTTATTTTATTTTGTATTCCCTCTGATGCTCACGCTATGAGCAAGAAATATCAAAGTGTAGTAATCGCAATTATATAGGAATTGATTTATGATTCTCTTTTCTTAAGAGATAATCTGATCATTAAACATATATAAAATATAATTATATATAGATAGTTAATCATGGGTTAAACTATCATGAGGTGGCAGAAATTGAGTGGGGTGTTACGCTCACACCTTAACTAGGGGCTGTGACAAAAAATGCACTAGAAATTTGCTTCTCTTTCTAGTACGTAGAAAGAGGTATCAAACTAGTAGTCTTTATAATCCATGTGTTTATTTTCGCAAGCTAAAGGATGAGACCTTCATCTATTTGCTCTTATATGTTTATTATATGTTGATTGTAACTAAGAACAAGGTGAAAATAGATCAATTGAAGTTATGGTTGAGTAGTGAATTTGAAATGAAAGATTTGGGAAAAGTCATGAAGATTATAGGCGTGGAGATTGAAAAAGATAGATCGAAAGACATATTTAATTATGTTGGTCGCAAAAACGATATTTGAAGAATGTACTGTAACGGTTTGACATGGATGGAAAAGCTAAACTTTTGCAAGTACACCTCTTGCCTCTAGCTTACTTCAAGATTAATTATATTATGTCTTAGCACATATGATGAGTTGAAGTATATGGCTAAAGTTCCTTATGCACTGTTAGTAGCTTGATGTATTGTATGTTGTGTACACAACACAATCTTTTAAAATTCATGAATCCGAGCCAGGTCAATCGAATAAGTTGGATTTATTATTTTAATTAAATTTATTGATAAATTTATTACCTGACATAAATAAAATTAATCAAGAAAATAATATCTATACAAACAAATCAAAGAAATAAAAAGTAATTCAGTGTGTCAAGATAGGGTACATTTAGTTTTTCTTCAAATCCATTATAGACTAAATAATATCTATACAAACGCTTATGCACTTCTTTTTTAGAAATAGTTATGCACTTATGCTTTTTAAATTAAAGCTTAATAATAATAATAATAATAATAATAATAATAATAATAATAATAATAATAATAATAAACTGACTCGATTAGTCGGGTCAACATGACTTTTGATTGATTTTCTTGACTTTTAACCGACTTTTCAGACCGACTTGCTCAAATTAGTTCGTCTTCGAAAAAACACAACCCAATCTCCAGTTGACCAGCCTGACTTTAGAACACTTACTAGACAAGATAATTCACATGATTTGGGTGTGTTGAGAAAATACATGCATAACCTAGGAAAAGAACACTGTTAAACAGTAGACTGAATTTTGCGGTATATTTTTTGGTATTGTATGTAGGAAAAAATAGTGATATTAAACTAATAAATAAAAAAATACTAATTAATTAAGTAATTAGTAAAACACAAATGAACGAACGAAGAACAAATTCTTGAAGAAGATGAACTAAGTCTCACGTGTATCACACGTTTTCCTTAAGAACTTTTACACCACCCACATGCTTGTATGACGTTTTTCTCCCAAGATAAAACGACTTCAAAGTTCTGTACCGTAACACAAGAACTTCTCGTCGAACTGAAGAAAATCTTACTCAATAACCGGATTTGCACACTTTTGAGAGAAGGAGAGAAGTGATCAGAAGAGGAGATTGCTTTCTGATGGGATTAAGAATGAGAAAGGATGGAACCTCTATTTATACATGGAGGAGATGGAGTATGACATTCAGGCCGGCCAAAAAAAAAGGTCATGAGTTACCACTCATTAACTATGCAACATAATTTCGGCCAATAATGGTTAGAAAACCCACCATAATTCAGCCAATAATGGTGAAAAAACCCACCATAATTCGGCCAATAAACCCACCATAACCAGAGAAATCAAAAGGTCTTGAGGAATGCAAAAAAAATATTTCCTGAGTGCAAAAGGAAACTCGTGCGGCCTAGCGCAAATCAGAACGACATTTGTGTCTGCAGGACGCGGGCACACACAGGTCCATATCGCATACTCAATTCAACCAAGATTTGCACCCCCCTTCGCGCATGAGAGAGAGTCTCTCTACTCACTCACTCAAGGTATACTAGGGTGCAATCATAAATAAAGACTTCCACATTCCTAATTTCTCCCATGTGAGATCACATTCATTCCTTTTGTTTCAAATGGCCAACTTTGGGTGACAATTTTCCATTCACCCCTTAACCAATTTAAACAAATGAATACATAATCTTTATGTACTCTTGTAGGAGAACACAAATCCATGTTTCCCTCACATCAAAATTAAGTGTAACATACTCAATTATTTTGTTTAAATTGTCATATTAAAATGGTGGAAAACCACCATTTTTCCAACAATTGCCCACATGAATGAACATTGGCAACCGAAGACTCGATAGACTTGGTGAAAGGACACAATCCCGATTCAGTTACCTAAATCGGAATCGAACCCCTTCTAAAAATACGAACCAACAAAAATTTTTCGAAATTTCGGCAGAGTTTCGTTACTAACGTGGAATAGCATAAACCTGCACCTTGAAAATAACACTTCGTCCTATGCCACAAAAGCCAAACCGTGGGCACCAATCCCATCCGAATTTCTCAACATCATAATATAAACAATAAACAGTAAACATACTGTAGTATATATATATATATCCGAGAAAATCCATATAAAACATGTATCAGAATGTATTAGAGCGACCTCTAGTGTAAATATATACAATATACACATCAGTAGGCGAAACAAGAACCTACTGGAAAACACAGGTAGCTCAGATCACTAGCCTCCAAACCGCGACGTGAAAACCAAAACCTGAACTACAAACTGGGCACGGAAACCGAAAAGCCCAGGGGAAAGACATGAAAACTGTTAGAGTGAGTGGACGAAAATAAATGTCTTTCACCAATTGATATATATGTTTAAAATAACATATGCGAGTCCAGGTAAATAGAAATAACAAAGTACACGAGGTAAAATCATACTTCTCCAGTGTACTGAGCATGCAAGTAAAAATCCCACGGGGTCACTCATGGACACATCCGTGCTAGTACCGTCTGAATCACGGGATCCCAGACCCACACGTGATTCTAAGCCAGAAAGGCCTCGGTTCCGGGGAAACGCCCCTCACCGGTCAGGTCGGGGTAACGCCCCTCCTGGCGGCCTACCATCGGGGATCAGCCGAGAGGCAAGTGTATCGATACAACAACGTAACTGAGACTGTACTCTGTGTAAATCAAATCATAAACAGTTCGATGCAAATGCATGAAACAACATATAAGTGTATGTATACTCGTATACGTATATCTGTATAAGTATAATCGTATAATCATAAAAACACATGCTCATGTAATTCGTAACCTCAATACGCATGCTCAAGTTCGTAAATCATATAAAAGACTCGCAATCATTCCGTGAAAAGAAATTGTCCACTCACAGGTGAGCAAAACGCGCACTCGCGCTAATCTCGTGGTCCGGCGGAAGATCCCTCGCCTGAAGCACGATCACGATCCCGATCTCGATCTCGATGTCTTGAATATTAACAAAACATAATTGATCAAAATCATAGTCCACAACCCTGTACTGAACCACGGAAACCAACCGTTCCCGGAAATTTGCAATGCAATACAAAATGATTAACGGAATTCCCGAAATCTCCACTCGAAACCCCCGACTGAAAATTGGCTACCCAAATCAATCCGAAAACCTCTGGACAATAATCGGGGCGCGATTATGAGAAAAATGACATTAAAAACGTCGAAATCTGAAAAAAGTCAACCCTCCACCGTGGACCGCCGCCGGCGGCGGCGGCGCGCCGTCAACGGTGAAATCCCAAGGCCAAAATTTCCAGAACTCAAGATCATTCCAAGCCTAACCCTTTTTCTCTTCTACCACGAAGTCCAAATCTCACCGGAACCCATCCAATTTCACACGAAACCGAACGGAAATCATCCCTCCGGCGACCTAATCGGGTTGCCCTCAAAACTCAACCATAGCCAAAACTAATCACACCATGAGACTCAGAGGGGTAAGGGGAGTCGAACCCCCCTAACCACCACCACCATGGCTCACCGGAAAACGGCCAACGAACCTCGACGGAATCCTTGAAATCGACCCGATTCGGGTACAACCAAACCAAATACCAATCGACTTAAAATCAAGAGGGGAAGCGATTCATACCCTTTACAAGGTCGGAGGTGGCTGGAAACTGGAAGTCGGCCGGCAAAACCAAAACGAAAACTTTCTCCCCCACGGTCAACGGTCAACTTGCTATTTTTGGAAAGTCAACAACGGTCAACGCCAAACAGTGATTTTCGACGATTTTACGACTATTTCCGATATTTATACTCGCGCCTCGGGTCAATCGACGGTCCGAAACGAATATTCGAAATGATTCGGATAAGCTCGAAATAATCGGATAAACTCATCGGAAACCAAAACTTCAAATAATCACAAAATATTCCTCGGTTATCGGAAAAATCTTCCGGAACCGTCCTCGAGCTCGAAATCACATATTCTACAACTTCCGTGAAGACACTCAACTCAAATTCTCGGCCGAAAACATAGTCGCAAATAGGATCGACAAACCACATATTTATCGTAAAACTGCGACTAAGCATAATCTCGTGAATCGTGCCGAATACGCAACTGATTCTGGTTCGGGTCGTCACACTTGGTGATAGATTCTGCAGTTGAAAACCTACATAGGATAGGTGAGGGTCTACCCTTTGAACCTTCCCTTGTGAAAGCATGTTTACTTTACTAACTAAACAGTGGACGCGATATCTTTGAACTGTTTGTCATTTCTGTAAATGATGACATATTTCACATAGGTATCTTCTTGATATTTTCAGTTCTCACTGTTTTGTCTATTTTGGCCCTGGACACGTGCCTGGTTCTGTAAGAGCTTAACAAGAATTGCGCCCTGAACAATTCTTTTAGAAGCGGCCCCACTTCCCTCTTACATAGGTAATTTCTTAATGAAGAGTAACCTGCATTACTCCGCTCGGATTTTCGACGCATATGAATCATTAAAAGCTTTGAGCTTAACCTCATTCCTTATGGGCATCACTGTTTTTATCATAGGAACATACTTGGAGAAAAACCCCACAGTGATCTAGGACCGTCTCTACAATTTAGTTGTCCCTTTTGAACCTAGATCTTGGGATCTCCAATTAACTAGGTTGGGTGTCCACTGCAAAGACTTTAACTCATGGGCTCTAGTCCCATTCCCCTCGATGATTTATCAACCAAATCTCTGTTTAACCCTTTGGTTAACGGATCCGCTATGCTATCTTTTGATTTTACATAGTCAATAGAGATGACATTAGTAGAGAGTAGTTGTTTGATAGTATTGTGTCTTCGACGGACATGTCTTGACTTACCATTGTACATACTACTCTGTGCCCTGCCAATTGCAGATTGATTATCGCAACGTATGCAAATTGTAGGCACTGGCTTCGCGCAATTTGGAATATTCTCTATGAATTGGCGTAGCCATTCTGCCTCTTCCCCACATTTTTCTAGGGCAACAAACTCAGATTCCATCGTGGATCTGGTTATAACAGTTTGTTTTGGGGATTTCCAAGATACCGCTGCTGCACCCCATAGTGTGAATACATATCCACTAGTGGATTTTGAGTCTTTGATATCAGAAATCCAATTTGCAGCGTTGTACCCTTCTAAGATAGCTGGAGATCTGGTATAGTGCAGCCCATAGGTACGAGTATACCTTAAATACTTGAGTATTCTTACAATTGCTTGCAAATGCATTCCACCATGATTACTCGTGTACTTGCTTAGCTTGTCCACAGCATAAGCCAAGTCTGGCCTTGTATAACTTGCCAAGTACATTAGGCTTCCAATGATTTTAGAGTATTCTAATTGAGAAACACACTCTCCTTTATTTTTTGAAAGATGAAGAGTCATGTCAATCGAAGTTCTGCTAATTCCAGAATTCGCCTTTTAACATTCTTATGATGTTTTCTAAGGATTCAAGTGCTTTTGCAATCCAAAATTGTACATTAACGACTTTACTTGAAAGGACCCAATCCCGATTCAGTTTCCTAAACCGGAATCAAACCCTTTCGAAAATACGAACCAACAAAAATTTTTCAAAATTTCGGCAGAGTTTCGTTACTAACGTAGAATTGCTTAAACCTGCATCCTGAAAATAACACTTCATCCTATGCGACAAAAGCCAAACCGTGGGCACCAATCCCATCCGGATTTCTCAACATCAATATAACCAACAACAGTAAATAAATTGTACTATGTATATATGTATATCCGTGGAAATCCGCATAACATGTATCAGAATGTATCAAAGCGACCTCTAAAGTAAAACATATACAATATATACATCAGTAGGCGAAACAAGGACCTACTGGAAAAACACAGGTGACTCTGATCACTAGCCTCCAAACCGCGACGTGAAACACCAAACCTGAACTGCAAACTGGACACGAAAATCGAAAAGCCCAGGGGAAAGACAATAAACACGTTAGAGTGAGTGGACGAAAATAAATGTCTTTCACCAAGTAATATATACATATAAAATCATATGCGAGTCAAAAGCGTGAAAATCAAATGCTACGTGAGGAGACTCTGGCTACCACTCACGTACAGAGCATGCAACGTAAAACATATCGCGGAGACTCTCGTGGGCTTCCACGCGATAGCACAGTCTGAATCACGGGATCCCAGACCCACACGTGATTCTAGCCAGAAAGGCCTCGGGTCAGGATATCTGTCCCCCCCGGAGCGTACTCGGGGATCAGCCGAGAAGCCAATGTGTATCGATACCACAACATAAACTGAGACTATACTCTGTGTAAACCAAATCATAAATATGTTCTATGCACATGCTTAAA
This sequence comes from Geum urbanum, assembly GCA_946800695.1. NCBI lineage: Eukaryota > Viridiplantae > Streptophyta > Magnoliopsida > Rosales > Rosaceae > Geum > Geum urbanum. The sequence continues at coordinate 21,224,475 of OX327007.1, forward strand.
ACAGAATATGTACGTATATGTATATATTCGTATACGTATATTCGTATAAACATAATCGTAAAACACATGCTCGTAAAATCATAATCAATCCGCATGCTCAAGTTCGTAAATCATAAATAAAGACTCGCAATCAATCCGTGAAAATAAAGTGTCCACTCACAGACTCTCGAAACGCGCACACACGCTACACTCGTGGTCCGGCGGAAGATCCCTCGCCTGAAGCACGATCACGATCCAGATCTCGATCTCGATCTCCTGAAGATTCATAAAAAACATAACTGATCAAAATCGTAGTCTACAACACTGTACTGATGCACGGAAACCAACCGTTCCCGGAAATACGAAATGCAGTGCAAAATGAATTACGGAAATCCCGAAATACCCACTCGAAATCTCGACTGAAAATCGGCTAACCAAATCAACCCGAAAACCTCCATACGATAACCAGGGCGTGATTACGAGAAAAATGACACTAATTACATCGAAATCTGAAAAGTTGACTTTTTCCTCGCCGTTGACCGCCGGCGGCGGCGGCGGCGCACCGTCAACAGTGAAATCCCACGGCGGGAAGCTCCAGACTAGATCAGCTCAACCATGCGAACATCTTTCTCTTCTACCTCACCGACCAATTCTCTCCGTAACCCATTCAATTTCAACGAAATCCAACCGGATAACCCACCGGAAAATCCATTCGGGTCCGATTCAAAACTTCACCAATTCAAAAACAAATCACATGGTTCTGATTTGTTATAGAACCGAAACGGTATGGAACCGGAACCGTTTGGAACCGGAACTGTTTGTAACCGGAACCGTTTGTAATATAACGGTTCCAGGTTCAAACGGTTCCTGTTCCAAACCGTTCCGGTTCCAAACCGTTCTGGTTCCGATTTGTTATAGAACCCCAGTTTCCATGACTATTACGGTGTCCATGCCAGGAGGTTTTGCGGCTAATTAGCTTCGGAGAGGTTCCCGAAATAGTGGAGGGAACAGTAGTCAAGCTTCCTCCTCGCCCGCAGTTAGCAACACGCCCAGTGGGCCAATGATGAGTGCTCGCACGAGAGCCTTGCTAGAGGCGCGAGCTGAGGAGGAAGTTGCATGATCAAGAGCCGTGCAACCGGAAGTTGAGCCTCGAGCCTCAGTCTCCAGACGCTCAATCAGCAGACGTCCCTCCGGTGGCAGAGCCTCAGACGAGCGATAGTCAACGGGGGCATCAGAAACTCCCTCAATCTGAATGCCCCATATTCGCCCGGTGCCTACTCCCGTTTCACGGGAATCATCTGAGACACATGGTGGTGCTGGCGCCTCATCGTCCAGGCCTCGTCTATCTCCGCCGTCCGGTCGCTTCCTACCCGACGAGATTCCTGTCATCCCTGAATTCGATGATAGGGGGATGCCTGTTTATATTGAAGGACGGCCGGAGTTCCTGAGCGTGGAGGAAGCGTATAACTTCCTCCCGTTCGACCCCGTGTATCTTTGGAGTGTGAGGTGCACCAACCAACAAACGGACGATGCAGGTAAATTTTATTTAACATCAGATTGATTACTTAATTATTACTTAAGACTTGCGATAGGTTCAATTAATGATATCAATTTGTTGACATTGTATTATTAGGCAATTTCGTTAATGAGATTGGAAAACGGAAAGGGGCTAGAGGCACCTGCACCGGGAAAAGACTTGAGCAGGCCATCGGCGGAAGGAAAACGCCCATAAGGGCCAATGAGGATGGCGAGGTGATCGAGGCATTCGACACCACGCGCAAATATGTCAGCATGGCCGGTGCGATCGTGCGGGACAAGGTCCCAATGCTTTGGCCAGATTGGGAATCTGTGCCTATCTACGTGAAGATGCAAGTGCATAATGCACTCAGTGTGAGTAAAATTGTATTTTCATTACGTAAATTTTACATTTATTAATTAAGTCCGAATAAATATATAATTTTACCTTTTATATATTCATATTGCAGGTGTGGTTTGACGTGGATGAAGTTCTTATTCACACGTGGGTAGAGCGTCAACTACATATGAGGTGATGCGCTTCGACTTATTTGAATATATATCGAGTTAGATTTTTGCTTATCAAGTGTTTTAATATCTCTAACTTTTTTTCTATGTTTTAATATAGGTATAAAGAGTGGAAGAACGAGCTTTCTTCTCATTACACTGTATACAAGGAGCTAGGCCGAGGTTCTACCCCTAGCGAATTCCGGTTTAGGGAGTATGAGTGGCTGTGGCTGATAGCCCACTTCGAGCACCCCAAAGCTCGGGTATGCATCCTTAATATATCTTACAACCCTAATGTATCGTATCAGATTGAAATAGTTAGTTACTAATTTTTTTCCATATGTTTATCAAACAAGGCGATTTCGAAGACGAACCGGGCGAATAGATTGAAAAACACCAGGGCCCATCATGCAGGTTCACTCAACTACATGGGTTGGTCGACTAAGGCGCAGCAACAACAAGAAGTGAACCCCTTGGTGTATATTCATCAAAAGTTCTATCCGCAGTGCCCTGACGAAGCGGTAAGTCTTTCGCCTCTCCATGTGTTAATAAAACTATTTTTCGATATTAATTTATTTTGTTACCTAATACGTTGTTCATTTTCACTTTTCAATTAGGCGAGAGTGGAGGAGGCGACCGTGGAAGTGACCATGAATATAGCTCGGACTAACCATCCTGACTGCTCCGAGGAAGAAGTCACCCAGTATGCCTCTCAGATCGATCCGCTTGATCGCCCTATAGCGGCTCAGATCATGGCAAAAGCGTGCGGGACTAGCAAGAATACCTACTACTGTAGAGGAATGGGCACGGCGGGCGAAGGACTATTGAAGAACACTTCAGAATACTCTACCGGGTCAAGAAGTTCAACTTCTAGTCGTAACCTCGCAGCGGAGCTTCACAGGACGCAGAGGGAGTTGGAGGAGCAAAAGAGGCAGATGGTCGACTACCAAATGCAGCAGACACAGGTGCAGGCTCAGATGTACACATGGATGCGGACGATGTACGAGGCTCACACTACCGGACAACTGTTCCCCACACCTCCCCCGGTCCCGGTCCCTCCGTTCCCTAGCTATCCACCACCACCACCGCACCAGTCAACGCCAGAGCAAGACCAAGGTAGCCACCGGAATTCAAATGAGTACATGGATTACTTCGACCCTGACCCGCAAGTTCCTCGACCTGACTTGTAGTTGTAGTTAATTTTCGTATCGTCGTTGCTATTTGTACTGTAACGTTGGACATTTATGTGTACTGTTGAACTTGTATGATTGCACGGTTTATGTCTTTCAATGCAGGTTCTGGAATTGGGCCCAATCCAGAATCGCGTTTTTTTTTCAAAAATTTTCCACACATTGCCGGCGACATGGACCTCAGTCGCCGGCAATGTCTGACATTTCGGCCACGGCGGCGCTGCCATTGCCGGCGACGCCGTCGCCGGTAATGTTAACACCGGTGGGGAATCTCCGGCGACGTCATTGCCGACGACTTGTCGCCGGTAATGTCAATTCCGGCGAAAAAAAAAGACAAGGCCGGCGACGGCAGGTCGCCGGTAATGTCTCCATTTCTGGTAGTGCCATATCGCATACTCAATTCAACCAAGACTTGCACCCCCCTTACGCGCATGAGAGAGAGTCTCTCTACTCACTCACTCAAGGCATACTAGGGTACAATCATAAGTAAAGACTTCCACATTCTTAATTTCTCCAATATGGGATCACATTAATTTGTTTTGTTTCAAGTGGCCAACTTTAGGTGACAATTTCTCATTCACCCCTTAACCAATTTAAACAAATGAATACATTATCTTTATGTACTCTTGTAGGAGAACACAAATCCATGTTTTCCTCACATCAAAATTAAGTGCAACACACTTAATTATTTTGTTTAAATTTTCATATTAAAATGGTGGAAAACCACCATTTTTCCAACATTGTAGATGTTGGATTGGTTGATGAGTAGAATAAGACAAGTCAATTGTATTGTCGTCTACAAAAGTTGAATACATGACTGCAAGTCTACAACAAAAGGTGCAAAAAAATCCATATGACTTTGTGTTTTGGTTGAGGACTTAGAATATGTTAAAAACTATGTGGATGTTCATTGTGATAGTTAGAGTGATATTCATTTAGCACAGAGCCATGTTTCTCATGGTTGCACTTAGCATAACAAAGTGAAGTTTCAAAAAATTTGTCAAATGGTGGAGGATGGTGATATTGATCTTTCAAAATTTTTAACCAAAAACAATCATGCTGAGTGCTGACATGTTAGCTGAGATGGTTCTCTTGGTCAAGTACAATCATTTCTTGGACTTGATTGGTATTTATAGCATTTGAAGATCCCTACGGGGATGTCAAAGCCCAAGATATTGAATACACCAGTCGCCTTACCGTAGGACAGCCAATGGAGCTTTACAGGGGTTAGTGGGGTTTATTTTTCTGACATGTCAATAGTTCACCGGTGACCTTACCGTACTCAAAGGAGGATATTTAGATATTTTAAAGGAGGATTATTGAGCAAATCTTGTTTAGATGACAATTATGAGAGGTCAGAAAAATAAGAGAGGTTTAGAGAGTAAATTTGGAGGTTCTAATGACAACACTCTTATCAATTTGGTCATTCTGTCGGTCTCAATTCAATGCCAACAAATGGTGCCTTAGTGACACTGCCCCCCCCCCCCCACGCATGCCTAGATTGTTTCCTTCCTCGCTTGCCTCGTTGCCGTCCAAATCTAATAATAACTATGCTAGCTACAATGACGAAACACAAATGCGCTCCAAAAGAATCCGGCTACCTCATAAAGGACGAATAACATGATTACAAAAGAACCCAAATTGATTGGTAAAATCAACCGTCCTTATTTTAAGAAGTCAATTGTCTCATGTCCAATCAATCTACAATGCGACAAGTTGATAGATCAATAGGATAGACAGTGCAACATGCATTTGTTGAAATATAAGAGAGCAGCCTATGTATATAGGTGTGGTGGCCGACTCCAAAGTTTGACAATGGTGGAGTAAGGGTTTAAGCATGAAATAAGGAAGGAAATTTGATTTCTATTCCTAGAGAATGGACGTGCATGGGAATATCCATAGAGAGAGAGTTCCATGCAAGGTTGCAAAATATAGAAGAACCAGGAAGTTTATCTTGTGTTATACAAGAGTGTGAGATAAAGAGAAAAATTCTAAGTAGAAAGTTGTGTGTAGCAAAACAAAATGAGCGTGAGAGTGTATCCCTTTAAATGTGAGTCTTGAAGTAGTTTTTCTTGGTATAACATTTATTCACATAGTGGAGATTTTATGTTAATGTTGCTCCGTGGATGTAGGCACTTTGCCTACCACATTAATTCCAGATATCCTCCATTATTTCATTTTCGCTGTGTATTTACGCTTATGGTTGTGAGTTAATTTATAATTTCAGTGTCCAACTTATTCTTTCGTGTTCCCTAAAAGTAGTATTAAAGCTCTTGGTTCCGATCAGAAGATGTTAGAATGAAAGGATCACACAATATAATGATCAGACTCAACCATTCCAACTGGATTACGTGGAATCCGAGAACAGAAGATATTCTCTATTGCAAGGATTTGCATGAGCCGATCGAGAGTGACGATGATAAGTTAGAGGGGATTACACAACCAATTTAGATGAAGTTGAACCACACAGTCATCGGTTATATCGTGAATGGGTGGACGACAATGTGTTCTACCATGTTGCCAATGAAACTAGTGTGCATAAGCTTGGGTTGAAGTTGGATTTCTTGTTCGAGAAGAGACTATTGCCAAGAAACCTTTTCTCATTAAAGAACTCACCAACATGAAGTATCGGGAATGTGTTTGAGTGAACGAGCTCCTCTACTTCCAAAGTGTACTCAATCAGTTAGCTACTATAAACTTGAAGATTGATGATAAGTTACAAGGTCTTGTTGATGCACAGGTTTTTACACGAGAACTGAGAGATATTTGTTGTTACTATAAATAACTATACTCCTAATGATGTATTATCTAGAAAATATTGAAGTTAATATGTTGAACGAATAAAAAAATAGAATATTTTTTTTCAAGAATAGATGCAAAATGGTCAGTTCTTCTATGTAAAGAATAGATGCAGGAGCAAAAGCAGACGACCCAGAGGCCACTGAAGGATTATGAGAAAATGCAGAACAATTTTCAGTGGGAAGTGTCATTATTGTAATCTTCTAGGTCACATGAAGAAAAAATGTTACAAGTTGAAATGGGAATACAAAGAACTGCGAGAAGACACTACTCATCAACGACTATGATTGCACTTTCGAGTACCATCCAGGGAAGGCCAATGTTGTGGCTGATGCACTTAGCCGAAAATCCGGAGCTTCGTTGTTTCATGTGTGTGTGGCCAGAGTGTCGATCTTAGCCGAGCTTCGGGCTATGAGTGCCGAGTTCGAGTGGGATGATGAGGGAGCTTTGTTGGCCAGTTTCCAAGTTCGACCCGTATTGGTTAATCAGGTACGAGAGGCTCAGGATTCAGATTCCTACTTGTTGGGCAAGAAGACCATGATACGGAATAGTGTACCTACAGAGTTTCGATTGAGCGACGATGCTACGTTGTTGTTCAGAGGCAGGTTATTTGTGCCCAGAGATGAGAGCCTGAAGAAGGAGATTCTGGATGAGGCCCACAGTTCAGCGTATGCGATCCATCCAGGAGGTACGAAGATGTTTCGTACACTTCAAGCGTATTACTGGTGGCGCAACATGAAGCAGGAGATAGCCGCGTACGTGAGTCGATGTTTGATCTGTCAGTAGGTTAAAGCGGAGAGGCAGAAACCTGCAGGAAAACTACAGCCATTGGAGATTTCGGTTTGGAAGTGGGAGCATATTACCATGGATTTCGTTTATCAGTTGCCGCGTACTTCGGCAGGCAACACTGGTATTTGGGTTATTGTAGATCGACTGACGAAATCCGCTCATTTTCTCGCACTTCCGGGGAAGATATCAGTGGGCAGATTGGCCAAGTTGTACTTATCAGAGACTGTTCGCTTGCACCGAGACAGTCAGTTCACCTCTGAGTTTTGGCAGGCATTGCAGCGAGCCTTGGGCACGAGGTTGCGGTTAGTACAGCTTTTCATCCTCAGACCGACGGGCAGTCTGAGCGGATTATACAAACACTGGAGGATATGTTGCGATCTTGCGTGTTGCAGTTCCGCGGGAATTGGGACCAGCAGCTACATTTGATAGAATTCGCCTACAACAATAGCTATCAGGCCAGTATTGAGATGGCACCGTACGAGGCCCTGTACGGGAAGCAGTGTCGCACTCCGTTGTGTTGGAGTGAGGTGGGCGAGCGATGGCTTATTGGCCCTGATCTGGTGAAGAGCACTATGGAGGATGTCCAGATTATCCGGGATAGATTGAAGATCGCCTAGGATCGGCAGAAGAGTTATGTGGATGTGAGGAGGAAAAGCCTCGAGTTTGATGTAGGTGATTGGGTATTCCTGAAACTATCTCCATGGAAGGGAGTTGTGCGTTTCAGGAAGCGTGGCAAGCTTCGACCACGATACATTGGTCCGTACGAGATCACAGAGAAGGTTGGAGCTGTTGCTTACAGACTTGAGTTACCGGCTGAGATAGCTCGTGTTCATGATGTCTTCCATATTTCGATGTTGCGGAAGTACATCTCAGATCCTTCGCATGTGTTAGCCCCACAGCAGTTACCGATTCGGGAGGATTTGACATACGTGGAGGAGCCTGTGCAGATTCTTTATCGTCGTGAGCAGGAGTTGAGACACCATGTGATCCTGCTAGTGAAGGTCTTGTGGCAGAACCACTCAGTTGAGGAGGCCACCTGGGAGACTGAGTAGCGTATGCGGGAGCAGTATTCTCATTTGTTCACTTGACAGGTATGTAAATTTTGAGGTCGAAATTTTTTTTAAGGGGGGGTAGATTTGTGACGACCAGAACCAGAATCAGTAGTGTTGTCGGCACGATTCACGAGTTAGTGTTTAGTCGCGGTTTCACGTTATATGTGTGGTTTGTTGATTTAGTTTGCGACTTTATTATCGGCGGAGAATTTGAATTGGGTTTCTTCACGGAAGTTGTAGAGCGCGTGATTTCGAGCTTGTGGGCGGTTCCGGATGAATTTTCTGATAACCGAGGAATATAATATGATTATTTGAAGTTTCGGTTTTCGACGAGTTTATCCGTTCATTTCGTATTTATCCGAATCGTAATGGTTATCCATTTTGGACCATTGATCGTCCCGAGACGCGAGTATAAATATCAGAAATAGTCGTAAAATCGTCGAAATACACTGTTTGATGTTGACCAGCGTTGACTTTCCAATTTTGGAAGTTTGACCCGTTGACCGAGAGGGAGGACTTTCCCGTTTGAGCTTCGCCGGTCGATTTGCATTTTCCGGCCACCTCCGGCCACGTGAAGGGTATGAATCTCTTCCTCTTGTGATTTTAAGTTGATTGGTGTTTGAAATTGTGAGAATTGATGAGGTTTGGAGTGAACCCGAATCGGGTTAGGTTGCCGGAGTTCGCCGGAGTTGGGGGGTGGACTTCCGGTGAGCCACGGTGGTTGGGGGGTGGGGGTTTTGACTCCCCTAGTCCCTGGGATGCTTCCCCTATGGTTTAATTTGGGTTTGGTTGAGGTTTTGGGAAAACCCGATATGGTTGCCGGAGTTGGGATTCCGTTCTGTTTCGAGCTAAATTGGTGAGTTTCCGGTGAGTTTTGGACTTCGTGGTAGTTGAGGAAAAGGTTAGGCTTGATGTGATCTTCAAATCTGGAGCTTCCTCGCCGGAGAAAGTCTCCGTTGATGGCGCGCCGCCGGCGGTGGCGGCAGTCAACGGCGGCGCTCCGGCGAGACCGTTGACTTTTCAGATTTTGGTGTTTTTAATGTCATTTTTCTTGTAATCGCGCCCTGATTATCGTCTTGAGGTTTTCGTATTGATTTGGGTATCGGATTTTCAGTCGAAGGTTTCAAGTGGAGATTTCGGAAATTCAGTCGATTGTTTATACAGTTTAATATGTTTCCGGGAACGGTTGGTTTCCGCAGTTAAGTACAGAGTTGTGGGCTATGATTTTGATCAGTTATGTTTTATGATTATTCAGGGGATCGAGATCGAGATCGTGCTTCGGGCGAGGGATCTTCCGCCGGGCCACGAGAGTAGCGCGAGTGCGTGTTTTGCTCACTTGTGAGTGGACATTTCTTTTCAAGGATTGACTACGAGTCTTTTATATACGTTTTACGAAGTTGAGCATGCAGTATGATCACGATTTTTATGAGCATGTGTTATATGATTATGCCCATACCAGTATATATTACGTATATGCATATATATATATATATTGTTTTATGCATTTGCATCGAACTATTTATGATTTGGTTTACACAGAGTACATTCTCTGTATATGTTGTTGTATCGATACACTCGCATCCCGGCTGATCCCTGACGATGTGTACCGGGGAAGGCTGTGACTCCTGACTTGAGGCCTTTACCCGGGGGAGGTAGACCTCTGACCTGAGGCCTTTCTGGCTAGAATCACGTGTGGGTCTGGGATCCCGTGATTCGGACTGTACTAGCACGGATGTGTCCACAAGCGACCCCGTGGAATTTTTATGCATGCTCTGTACGCGTGAGGAGTTAGAGTCTCCCTCGTGTGCCATTTGATTATTTATGCATCTTGACTCGCATATGTTTTTATAACATATATATCATTCGGCGAAAGACAATTATTTTTCGTCCACTCACTTTAACAGTTTTCATGTCTTTCCCCTGGGCTTTTCGGTTTCCGTGTCCAGTTTGCAGTCTAGGTTCTAGTGTTTCACGTCGCGGTTGGAGGCTAGTGATCCGAGCTACCTGTGTTTTCCAGTAGGTTCTTGTTTCGCCTACAGATGTATATATTGTATATATTGTATATATTTACACTAGAGGTCGCTCTGATACATTCTGATACATGTGTTATGCGGATTTTCCCGGATATATTATATATTACAGATATGTTTTCTGTTTATTGATATTGATATGATATTGAGAAATCCGGATGGGATTGGTGCCCACGGTTTGGCTTTTGTGGCATAGGATGAAGTGTTATTTTCAGGGTGCAGGTTAATGCAATTCCGCGTTAGTAACGTTACTCTGCCGAAATTTTGATTGGTCTTTGTTGGTTCACGTTTTCGGAAGGGGTTCGAATCTGATTTAGGCAACTAAATCAGGGTTGGGTCCTTTCAAGAGATCACCATATTGATGGTCAACTAGACCACATCCTCTAAGGAATCAGTGAAAGTGACCAATCAGTCGCACGATTCACAACAAAGGTGGAGGATATGCAGGCTTCCATGCAAGGGGACAGACAATTATACAATGCAAAGTTTGATAGTCTATCAAACTCAATCACTACTGTAACTGAAACAATGACTGAGAGCTTAACCGCTATAACAATAAGGTTGAACATTATGCCAATTATACATGATCGTGAAGATGAGCGAAGGGAGGATGAAGAGCCAAAAGATGAAGAAGAATTTCAACATCTAGAACCTCCTCTTCCGCTACCAGAGGTTGAACTAGAAGAGCGGATCAACAGAATAATTGCACAGAGGTTGCTTGTTACAGCCAGAGTGGATGATACATACAACAATCCTCTGGGTCCGTCACCACGTGATTGGAAGTGGCCAAAAGGTTATCGACCTATTTCCTTTACTCAATTCAGTGGGGAAGGATCAAAATCAGCTGTCATCTACATGATGCAGTTCAGAGCTCAATGTGGCCCATGGGGAACTCTTGGTGAGTTCAAACTTAGGGTATTCACATCTTCATTGTCAGGAGCTGCATTACATTGATACACTAATTTACCATAAGCTTCTGTACTCAATTTGGCTATGATGGAAAGATTGTTCATTGAGCATTTCGATGGAGCAAAACCAATAGTTAAGTTGGGAAAGTTATGCCAAATGGCTCAGATACCTAGCGAATCCCCAGTGGCATACCTACACAGGTTTGAATTGCATACACCAAGAGCAAAACTTCATGCACTATGGAAGAGTTGGTGGATATCGCAGTAAAGGGCCTGGAAGAGAAACTGCATACGAAGTATGTGGACATGAAGTTTACTACTTTGAATGCACTCATAGAGGTAGTAGCTCAAACTCATGCAGCATACCAAGAGGTCGACAAAAGACGCAATGCATTTAGAGGTACCTATCATGCAAAGTTTCCAAATCATGGAGAATGACATAAGACAGTCGTTGTGAGTTACCTATAAGAAGAGTCCGATGAGTCTAAAGATGAAGAGACAAGAATGGTTGGAGTAGAGTTAATAATCAAGTATCCAGTCAAGTCTAGAAAGGTAACACCTACCAAGGGACCGGTGCGAGTATTAACAACTGCATTCACCAAACCAAAATTTGAAACATATATTTACAATGCAAATGCAGCACACGAAATTCTGGATGACTTGTTAGATAAGAAATCAGTCAAGACAGACTTTGGTGCATACCCGACATCGGAGCAGCTAAAAGGCAAGAAATATTGCAAGTTCCATAACATGTGGAATAACCACACAACTACGGATTATATGAAGTTGAAGGACCAAATCCAAAAGTGGATCGATGAGGGAAGAATCGCAATAGATGCAGGGCCCTAGATTTCCCTAATAGATCATCAACTGTTTGCTGAAAATTCAGTAAGTATTATTGAGTTGTTCCAATCAAGCACTACAAATACCGTCCGCGGTGACAAAGCGACAGAGATCTTGGACGACCTCATACGTGATGGAATTGCAGCAATACCATCGGCCCAGCACCAAACAGACTAGGGGCAACTAACAACTCATACTGCAAATTCCACCATGATTGGACACATGACACAGATCAATGCCAAGAACTTCAAAAGCAGATCCAACGGTGGATTAATGAAGGAAAAATAGTAGTGCCAGATGCATACGAGGAGGATGTCAGCACTGGTTTGCTCATGGTAGGAACCTTGGAGATTTCATGGAGAGGTGGGGCAAAAAGAAAGCAAACTCTAGACCATAGGGGTATCAAAGCAACTGCATCTGGCACCAAAAGATATAAGACCTAAAGAGGAAACATAAAGAAGTCATCGTTGAAGCAACTCCCGTTGTCTTTTGCACACGATGCAAGGCAGAGTGTGGATTGAAGATGACTTATGATGAGTTTATAGAGGCGGTGCGAGTAGGTCCATAGATCAGTTCTCCTTCTGAGAAATTTCAACTATCCAACCCGAAGGCAATAAAGGGAGCTCCAAAGGACTCAAATTTTTACAAAAGGTTTCGAAGAGAAGAAAAGAAGTCTGAGTTAACCAAAGGTGTACAACGAGTCTCCAAGGAGGACTTCAAACCTTACATCCCACCCCCAAGCAAGTCCATCATCAAAGAGAATGTCTGGTACATGAGGTCAGGAGAAAAAATCGTGGAAATTACTCCTACAAGGAAGAGAAAGCTGCAGAGACAGTTTGGCTCAACAAAAAGGCCTTTGGAAGCTTTGGGCAAAGGATTAATAAAGTCAGACCAGCTGGTAGAATCTTTAGAACAGATCAAAAGAAGAATGAATAGACTTGCAGTTAACCCGGTAATCACTTTTGACAAGAATTTTGACAGACCAAAAGTCAGAATATCTCATCCAAGTGTTTTCTCCAGAATCAGTGAGACTGAAGCGATCTCTGTAAGGCAGCAAATGCCAAAGAGTCAAAGAAAATTAATCGAGATGGAGGAAAAACTAATGCGAAGGTCAGTCTTGGAGCGAATTCAAAAGAAGACTGAGACAGTAGTTGAAGCTTGTAAGAGGCCAGTGCTTAGATGGTGTCCTAAGCCCTTAGTCATTGAGGAACAGAAAAAGAAAATCCTTGATTCATGTATTGAAGCCAGAAACAGATCGGGGTATTACCCAATCAAAAGTTTGAAGTACCTAAATCCGAGGTTCAAGAGCCTATCATAGCAGTGGAGCCAGAATTTGCAGCAGGCGCATCATCCACGAATGAGGTAGCAGAGGAAGACGACGATGAGAAGTTGTTGGATTATGAAGAAGAGGACGTAATGGATATGCATGTTGGAATGGTATATGTATTACCAACTCGGCTCACAAAACCAGTAGTGGCTTCGCACATGAGTCATCCTCGCACAAGCATTACGAAAATCGCAATATGAAAATCACATATGATGTTCTCGAAACCTACTGTGACTATGGCTTTGCACATGAGACCACTATACATTACAGCGAATATGGGGGGCATCAAGCTCAGCAAAATCATGGTTGACCCAGAGCAGCAGTGAACCTTTTGACTATGCGGGCGATGACTTTGCTTAGTATTTCTAGATCCTCTATACAAGCTATGTCCATGACCATTAGAAATTTTGCAGGGACAGTCTCGCATACACATGGATTATTATTCATAAAAGTCAAAGTTGGTCCGGCAGAAGCTAGTCATACTTTCTTCATGCTAGATTGCCATGCACCTTATAGTGCGATTCTAGGAAGAGACTGGATCCCCCGGAGTTACTACGCCCCTTCATCGCTTCATTAGTAGCTTTTGCTTTAGAATATGGAGACTGAGGAATCATATATTATTACTGCAGATCCAAGACTATATTCTGTCTCTACGAATGTTTTGGATGCCAATTACTACAATGGAACCTTGAGACCATTAGAGGTATGTGGCGTTGATAAAAAAAGTCAACTGATTGCCATAATGGCCTCTGAACTAGCTAAATGGGGAATAGTGCAAGAAAAAGATGATAAGGCACGTCCGTGTTTCTTTGAGCTATTCCTAGCAATCAATGATAATACAACCTTCTAAGGAGTCAGATGCAGAGGCTTGCACTTCTCTATGCGAAAGGTTGCAAACGTATATGATAGAGAAGCAAACCTATGATTGTTTACCCACAGTCGCATATGCAGAATGCATATATAAAGACGTACAGCAAGGAATCGATGAAGAGGAAGAGATCATCCAACTAGCTCTAGCAGCTTTAGATGATACTTTACATAAAGTAAAAGATCTCACTGAGAAGATTAATCTGAGAACAGCAAATGAGCCAATAGAAGTGGCTATTAGTACTTTTTGGAGCCTATGGAAATAAAAAGGCTCATTGAGTTATTACTGGAATATAAAGATTGATTTGCAGAAAAGTTTGAGGATATGCCAGAACTTTCTCCAGAATTAGTGGTACACAAATTACCGATCATGGAAGGGAAAAATCCAGTTTAGCAGCAGATGCGGAGGATGAACACAGAAACAGAAACGCTCGTAAAAGAAGAAATAGAGAAGATAATAAAGTCTGGGCATCCAGGGGGCTAAATACATAGAGTGGATATCCAACATAGTTCCAGTATGAAAAAAGAATGGCAAGATATGAGTCTGTGTTGACTACAGGAATTTGAATCATGTTACTCTTAAAGACGTGTACCCTATGGTAATGGCAGACCTATTAGTGGATTCGGTGGCAAGACATAGGTGTTATCCTTCATGGATGATATGCTATCATCATATCCCAGTTGCTGAGGAAGAACCACACAAAACTATATTTCGATGCCCGGGAGTACTAAGGGTATTTGAGTATGTCAATATGCCATTTGGGCTGAAGAACACAGGAGCCACGTATCAGCGAGCCATGCACTACATCTTCCATGATTTGTCAGGCAACACCATGGAAGTATACATTGATGATATAGTGGTTAAATCTAGAAAGCGGTTTGATCATGTTGAGGACCTAAGGCAGGTATTCAAACGAATAATGCAGCATCAGCTAAAGATAAATCTTGTCAAGTGTGTGTTTGGGGTACAAGCGGGGACCAGCAAGACATATAAGTCCTAGATGATAAGAAAGAAGCTGTAATTGAAGCATCACCACCAAAGAACAAGCGAGAGTTGCAGCAGCTTCTGGGGAAGATTCACTTCCTAGGAAGATTCATTGCCAATGCTGTAGGGAAGACCAATTTTTGCGCTCCATTACAAAAGTTACAGGGAGAGAAAAAGTTTGTTTGGGAGCCAATCCACCAAGAGGCATTTGATAATATCAAGAAATACTTAGTCAATCCACTAGTCTCGGTACTACCATAGCTAGGTAAGCCTTTGAAACTTTATATCTCAGCAACTGAGTTCTCAGTTGGAAGCTTGTTAGCACAAGATGATGAGGCCCAGGAAGAGTGAGCAATTTTCTACATAGTAGAATGCTAATAAACTGTGAAAGCAAGTATACACCAATGGAGAAGTTGTGCCTCGCTCTATACTTTTCTGGCTGCAAGTTAAGACACTACATGTTATCCTTCACCACATGTGTCATCGTTCAGAAAAATTTGGTACGATACATGTTATCCTGACCTATACATAGAGGACGGATTGGAAAGTGGATTCTTACACTGTCAGAGTTTTCATTGCAATATGTTCCGCAGAAAGCAGTAAAAGGCCAAGCAACGACCGATTTTTTAGCACATCATCCAATAGGGGATATTCCAGAGCTCAAGGAGTTAGATGAAAGGACCCAATCCCGATTCAGTTACCTAAACCAGAATCGAACCCCTTCTGAAAACAAGAACCAACAAAAACTTTTCCAAAATTTCAGCAGAGTTTCGTTACTAAAGTGGAATTGCATAAACCTGCACCCTGAAAATAACACTTCGTCCTATGCCACAAAAGCCAAACCGTGGGCACCAATCCCATCCGGATTTCTCAACATCATAATATAAACAATAAACAGTAAACATATTGTACTATATATAATATATCCGAGAAAATCCGTATAAACACGTATCAGAGTGTATCAGAGCAATCTCTAGTGCAAATATCTACAATATACACATCAATAGGCGAAACAAGAACCTACTGGAAAACACAGGTAGCTCAGATCACTAGCCTCCAACCGCGACGTGAAAACACCTGAATCCGAACTGCAAATTGGGCACGGAAACCGAAAAGCCCAGGGGAAAGGCAAATAAAAACGTTAGAGTGAGTGGACGAAAATAAACATATGCCTTTCACCAGTTTATATACATACTCAATGTAAAACAGTGCGAGTTCGGAACACAACACATATATATAGAGGTTGTCAGGCGAATCTCTCAAGCCCAACGTCAGGTGAATCGCTCAACCCGACGGTGATAGGCCAGGGGACCTCTCAACCCTGGCGGCACACAGGGGACCACTCAACCCTGCCCAGAGGAATCTCTCAACTCTGGTCCAGAGGAATCTCTCAACTCTGGTAGCCTCGATGCAATAAATGCCATCACCAATAAACATATAATAAAACCTCCGAAAATAACATATATCTCAATCATCATATAAAGTAACCACGAAAATCATAAAATCCACGAACTCGCAAGTCAACAGTGAAAATAGAAACTTGTCCACTCACAGATGAGGAAAACGCGCACTCGAGCTAATCTCGTGGTCCGGCGGAAGATCCCTCGCCTGAAGCACGATCACGATCTCGATCTTGATCCCCTGATTATTCATTAAACCCAACTGATCAAAACATAATCCATAACTCTGTACTTAACCACGGAAACCAATCGTTCCCGGAAATATGCAATGCAATACAAAATGATTAACGGAATTCTCGAAATCTCCACTCGAAACCCTCGACTGAAAATCGGCTAACCAAATCAAATCGAAAACCTCTGGACGATAATCAGGGCGCGATTACGAGAAAAACGGCATTAAGAACACTAAAATCCAAAAAGTCAACTCCTCGCCGAAGCTCCGCCGTTGACCGCCGCCGCCGGCGGCGGCGCGCCGTCAACAATGAAGTTCCACGGCGAGGAAGCTCCAGAAATGGAGTTCTCCCCAAGCCGAATCACTTTGTCAACTACAACCCAAGCCAATTCCAACCGGAACCTAGTCAATTCAGGCCGAAACCAAATCGGAATCCATTTCCGGTAACCTAATCGGGTTCGATCAAAAATCCATCCTCAGCCCAAAATAAATACATGGGGAGCATCACCAAGGTGTGGGGAGGTGAAACCCCAACAATCTCACCTCCAAAACTCACCGGAACCACTCACCCCAACTCCGGCGAACTCCGACAAACTAACCCGATTCGGGTTCAACTAAAACTCCATTAATTCCCATCAAACCAAACATCAATCAACTTGAAATCACATAAGGATGCGAACCATACCTTCCACAAGGTCAGAGGTGGCCGGAAAAAGAACGTCGGACGGCAAGAACCAAAACGGGAAAGTTTTCCCCTCGGGTCAACGGTCAACTTTCCAATTTTGGAAAGACAAAGCTCGGTCAACGTCAGTCAAAGCCCAAACTGAGATTTTCGACTATTTTTCGACTATTTCCGATATTTATACTCGCGCCTCGGGTCGATCGACGATTTGAAATGGATAACCATCACGATTCGGATAAACACGAAACAATCGGATAAACTCGTCAAAAACTGAAACTTCAAATAATCATATTATATTCCTCTGTTATCGGAAAAATCTTCCCGAATCGCTCTCGAGCTCGAAATCACGTACTCTACAACTTCCGTGAATACACTCAACTCAAATTCCCGGCCGAAAACGTAGTCGCGAAAAGAATCGACAAACCACACATTTATCGTAAAACTGCGACTAAACAGAATCTCGTGAATCATGCCGAATATCCTACTGATTCTAGTTCGGGTCGTCACAAATCTACCCCCCTTAAAAAAAATTTCGACCTCGAAATTTACGTACCTGTTAAGTGAATAGATGAGGATACTGTTCTCGCATACGCTGCTCAGTCTCCCAGGTGGCCTCCTCAACTGAGTGGTTCTGCCACAAGACCTTCACTAGCGGGATCACACGGTGCCTCAATTCCTGCTCACGACGATCGAGAATCTGCACAGGCTCCTCCACGTACGTCAAATCCTCTCTGATCGACAACTGTTGTGGGGCTAACACATGTGAAGGATCTGAAATGTACTTCCGCAACATGGAAACATGGAAGACATCATGAACACGAGCCATCTCTACTGATAACTCAAGTATGTAAGCAACAGCTCCAATCCTCTCCGTAATCTCATACGGACTAATGTACTGTGGTCGAAGCTTGCCACGCTTCCCTCCCCTCCACGGAGATAGTTTCAGGAAGACCCAATCGCCTACCTCAAACTCGAGACTCTTCCTCCTCACGTTCGCGTAACTCTTCTGCCGATCCTGGGCGATCTTCAATCGATCCCGGATAATCTGAACATCCTCCATAGTGCTCTTTACCAAATCAGGACCAATAAGCCAATGCTCGCCCACCTCACTCCAACACGACACTGCTTCCCATACAGAGCCTCGTACGGTGCCATCTTAATACTGGCCTGATAGCTGTTGTGGTAGGCGAACTTTATCAAATGTAACTGCTGATCCTAGTTTCCGCGAAACTGCAACATACATGATCGCAGCATATCCTCAAGAGTCTTGATGGTCCGCTCGGACTGCCCATCAGTCTGAGGATGGAAAGCTGTACTAAATTGCAACCTCGTGCCCAAAGCTCGCTGCAATGCCTGCCAAAACTCAGAGGTGAACTGACTATCTTGGTCAGAAACAATGGACACAGGCACACCATGTAAGCGAACAATCTCAGATAAGTACAACTTGGCCAATCTGCCTACTGATATCTTCCCTGGAAGTGCAAGAAAGTGTGCGGATTCAGTCAGTCAGTCAACAATAACCCATATACCGGTGTTACCCGCCGAAGTTTCCATCGTAATGTGCTCCCACTTCCAAACCGGAATCTCAAGTGGCTGTAGTTTCCCTGCAGGTTTCTGCCTCTCCGCTTTCACCTGCTGACAGATCAAACATCGACTCACATACGCGGTAATCTCCCGCTTCATGTTGCGCCACCAATAGTACGCTCGAAGTGTACGAAACATCTTCGTACCTCCGGGATGCATCGCATACGCTGAACTATGGGCTTCGTCCAGAATCTCCTTCTTCAGGCTCTCATCTCTGGGCACACATAACCTGCCTCTGAACAACAACGTACCGTCGTCGCTCAATCGAAACTCTATAGGCACACCATTCCGTATCATGGTCTTCTTGCCCAACAAGTAGGAATCTGAATCTTGAGCCTCACGCACCTGATCAACCAATACGGGTCGAACCTGAAAACTAGCCAACAAAGTTCCCTCATCATCATACCCAAACTCAACACCTGTTGCCCGAAGCTCGGCTAACATCGACACTCTGGCCACACACATATGAAACAACGAGGCTCCAGACTTCCGGCTAAGTGCATCAGCTACAACGTTGGCCTTCCCCGGATGGTACTCGAAAGTGCAATCGTAATCATTGATCAACTCCATCCATCGGCGCTGCCTCATGTTCAAATCCGGCTGCGTCCGTAAGTAGGTGAGACTCTTGTGATCAGTGTAAATCTTACACTGAGCACCATACAAGTAATGTCTCCAACTCTTCAACGCCAACACGATAGTGGCTAACTCCAAATCATGCGTTGGATAGTTGACCTCATGTGGTTTCAGCTGTCTGGAACCGTAGGCTACAACCCTACCAGGCTGCATCAACACACAACTAAGCCCTAACTTCGACGCATCACTGTACACAACATACTCACCACTGTCGTCTGGCAATGTCAGAACCGGTGCGGTAGTCAATCTCTCCTTCAGGAGCAAATAACTCTCCTCGCACGCATCAGACCACTCAAACTTGACGCCCTTCTTCGTCAATCTGGTCAGTGGTGTAGCAATCCGGGAGAAATCCTGTACAAATCGTCGGTAATAGCCTGCTAACCCCAAGAAACTCCGAATCTCCGGTACAGTAGTGGGTCTACTCCAGTTCAGCACGGCCTCGATCTTGTCAGGATCAACACTGGCTCCCTCGGCCGAAATCACGTGGCCCAGAAACTTCACACTATCCAAACAGAACTCGCACTTGCTAAACTTCGCGAACAACTGATGGTCTCGCAAAGTCCGCAACACTACTCGCAAATGCTTCTTGTGCTGGCCCACACTCCTGGAATATATCAAAATATCGTCAATGAATACAATCACAAACTTGTCCAGGAACCGTCTGAACACCCGGTTCATCAAGTCCATGAAAGCTGCGGGGGCGTTGGTCAACCCAAACGACATAACCAGAAACTCATAGTGCCCATACCGTGTCCTGAATGCTGTCCTGGCTACATCTGAGTCTCGGATCCGCAACTGGTGATATCCAGATCGAAGGTCAATCTTCGAAAAGACTGATGCACCCTTCAGCTGATCAAACAAGTCATCAATCCGCGGCAACGGATACTTGTTCCTCACAGTAACCTGATTCAGCTTCCGATAGTCGATGCACAAACGCATGGACCCATCCTTCTTCCGTACAAACAACACCGGAGCACCCCACGGAGAAACACTCGGCCGAATGAAACCCTTCTCTAGCAACTCCTGGAGCTGAATCTGCAACTCCTTCAACTCCGCAGGCGCCATACGATACGGTGTTTGGGAAATCTGTCCTGTACCCGGCAACAACTCAATAGTGAAATCAATCTCCCGCACAGGGGGTATACCCGGTAACTCCGCTGGAAACACATCCGGAAACTCAGACACAACCTCTATACTACCAAGGTCCGGCACTGCAGCTGTAGTGTCCACAACATGGGCTAAGTAAGCGACACAACCCTTCTTCATCAACCGATCCGCCCTCATCGCGGAAATCAAACACGGTAGTGAAGTGTTCTTCTCGCCACGGAACAGTATCTCGGGTAACCCTGGTCGTCGAAACGCGACATCCTTCTTGTGACAATCAAACATGGCCCAGTGCGTCTCCAAGAAGCCCATACCCAAGATCAGATCAAAATCCACAATATCAAGCAACAACAAATCAGCCGCTAAACCATGGCCATCAATAAACACCTCACAGTCTCTGAACACCCAACCGATGCTCACAACCTCACCTGACGGATACAACACTCTCCACAACCCCGGAAGTGGAGATGCAGGTACCGTAGCTAATGATGACAGTCTAAATGATATGAATGAATGTGTGGCACCTGGATCTAACAATGCAAGTACTGGAATACCAAAGACATGTAACGTATCGATAACGACCTCCGGTGAAGCTCTGCCCTCACGTAGAGTCATAGCATGAACCCTCGCATGTCCGGCTGGTCGTCCTCGCTGAGGCTGTCCCTGCTGTCTGCCCTGGCCCGCAAACTGTGCTGGTCGAGCTCCCGAAGTGGCACCTCGATCAATTCCGGAACTCTAGGCTGTCTGTCCATCAGTACCAAACAACTGAGGACACTCCCTCAAATAGTGACCCACCTGGCCACAATGATAACAAGTAACAGGACCTCGCCGACATGGACCAACATGGTGTCTGCTGCAGAGACTACACAACGGATATTCCCTCGGTACAGCAAAAGTGCCACCAGTACGCCGAGGATAACTGGAACCACTGGAACCTCTACTAGCCTGTGGTCGATGCGGTCGATCTCTCCTCTATCTCGATCTCTGCCACGGTGCACTAACTGGTGAGCGATAAGATCCACCGCCAGAGGATGAAGCTGAACCGGAAGTATCAGTACTCAGCCTCTTTGAAGGCCCCTGACTCGGTCCACCCTCCTCCAACTGTCTCGGCTGGTACCTCTGCCGCTGTCTCTCCTGCTCAATGTCCTCACCTCAGAGTGCTGCACTGACGAACTCATCAAAGTTGTTCCGAGGCATCGTAGTCAGAGTCGCCTTGATATCCAGATTCAATCCCAGCTCAAACCTGCGACACTTGGCTTCCTCAGTAGCCACCATATCCCACGCAAAACGAGACAAACGGGTAAACCGATCCCGGTACTCAAGTACAGACAAACTCCCCTGCCTCAAGTTCGTAAACTCCTCATATTTGCGCTGCTGGGTAGCCTGATTAAAGTACCTCTGCATAAACAAATCACGGAACAAAGTCCACGGAGTAGCAGCTGGAACCCTGTCGGTGCTAACCCACCAAAAGTATGCATCACCCTCAAGTAACCCAACTGCGGCCACTGTCATCTGCTCAGGATTAAACTGCAGACGCTCACAAACACGTTCAATCTGAACCAACCATGCCTCGCATATCTCTGGATCAAATGAACTCGAAAACACAGTAGCACCAGCAGTACGAGCCTTGACCACAGGGTCAAAACGCTCTTCCAAACGCAGCACTCGCATCAGCAAGTCGTGCGTTCGGTGATCCGCATCAGGATCCTCTTCCCGATCAACACGGGGACCACGTCGAGGAGGCATCCTACTGATACAAGACAAGCATTAGGTACAAGCAGAAAGAACGTAATCATGAAACCGCAGATATTTGAGGACACACAACACCCGAAGTATTGATGAGTACCGCTGGCAAGTCGGGTCATCACTCCAGTCATGCTGTACACACTCAAATACCCTAAGCATCACAATTACAAGAGTCTACAGAATCTGACAACCTAATGCTCTGATACCAAGCTGAAAGGACCCAATCCCGATTCAGTTACCTAAACCGGAATAGAACCCCTTCGGAAAACACGAACCAACAAAAACTTTTCCAAAATTTCGGCAGAGTTCCGTTACTAACGTGGAATTGCACAAACCTGCACCCTGAAAATAACACTTCGTCCTATGCCACAAAAGCCAAACCGTGGGCACCAATCCCATCCAGATTTCTCAACATCATAATATAAACAATAAATAGTAAACATACTGTACTATATATAATATATCCGAGAAAATCCGTATAAACACGTATCAGAGTGTATCAGAGCGACCTCTAGTGCAAATATCTACAATATACACATCAGTAGGCGAAACAAGAACCTACTGGAAAATACAGGTAGCTCAAATCACTATCCTCCAACCGCGACGTGAAAACACCTGAATCCGAACTGCAAACTGGACACGGAAACCGAAAAGCCCAGGGGAAAGGCAAATAAAAACGTTAGAGTGAGTGGACGAAAATAAACATATGCCTTTCACCAGTTTATATACATACTCAATGTAAAACAGTGCGAGTTCGGAACACAACACATATATATAGAGGTTGTCCGGCGAATCTCTCAAGCCCAACGTCAGGTGAATCGCTCAACCCGACGGTGATAGGCCAGGGGACCTCTCAACCCTGGCGGCACACAGGGGACCACTCAACCCTGCCCAGAGGAATCTCTCAACTCTGGTCCAGAGGAATCTCTCAACTCTGGTCCAGAGGAATCTCTCAACTCTGGTAGCATCGATGCAATAAATGCCATCACCAATAAACATATAATAAAACCTCCGAAAATAACATATATCTCAATCATCATATAAAGTAACCACGAAAATCATAAAATCCATGAACTAGCAAGTCAACAGTGAAAATAGAAACTTGTCCACTCACAGATGAGCAAAACGCGCACTCGCGCTAATCTCGTGGTCCGGCGGAAGATCCCTCGCCTGAAGCACGATCACGATCTCGATCTCGATCCCCTGATTATTCATTAAACACAACTGATCAAAACATAATCCACAACTTTGTACTTAACCACAGAAACTAATCGTTCCCGGAAATATGCAATGCAATACAAAATGATTAACGGAATTCCCGAAATCTCCACTCGAAACCCTCGACTGAAAATCGGCTACCCAAATCAAACCGAAAACCTCTGGACGATAATCAGGGCGCGATTATGAGAAAAACGGTATTAAGAACACTAAAATCCAAAAAGTCAACTCCTCGCCGGAGCTCCGCCGTTGACCGCCACCGCAGGCGGCGGCGCGCCGTCAACTGTGAAGTTCCACGGCGAGGAAGCTCCAGAAATGGAGTTCTCCCCAAGCCGAATCACTTTGTCAACTACAACTCAAGCCAATTCCAACCGGAACCTAGTCAATTCAGGCCGAAACCAAATCAAAATCCATTTCCGGTAACCTAATCGGGTTCGGTCAAAAATCCATCCTCAGCCCAAAATAAATACATGGGGAGCATCACCAAGGTGTGGGGAGGTGAAACCCCAACAATCTCACCTCCAAAACTCACCGGAACCACTCACCCCAACTCCGGCGAACTCCGACGAACCAACCCGATTCGGGTTCAACTAAAACTCCATTAATTCCCATCAAACCAAACATCAATCAACTTGAAATCACATAAGGATGCGAACCATACCTTCCA
Organism: Geum urbanum; assembly: GCA_946800695.1. Taxonomy (NCBI): domain Eukaryota; kingdom Viridiplantae; phylum Streptophyta; class Magnoliopsida; order Rosales; family Rosaceae; genus Geum; species Geum urbanum. The sequence goes on from OX327007.1 coordinate 21,248,532, forward strand.
CAAGGTCGGAGGTTGCCGGAAAAAGGACGTCGGACGGCAAGAACCAAAACGGGAAAGTTTTCCCCTCGGGTCAACGGTCAAGTTTCCAATTTTGGAAAGTCAAAGCTCGGTCAACGTCAGTCAAAGCCCAAACTGAGATTTTCGACTATTTCTCGACTATTTCCGATACTTATAGTCACGCCTCGGGTCGATTGATGATTCGAAATGGATAACCATCACGATTCGAAATGGATAACCATCACGATTCAGATAAACACGAAACAATCGGATAAACTCGTCAAAAACTGAAACTTCAAATAATCATATTATATTCCTCGGTTATCGAAAAAATCTTCAGGAACTTCCCTCGAGCTCGAAATCACGTACTCTACAACTTCTGTGAATACACTCAACTCAAATTCCCGGTCGAAAATGTAGTCGCGAAAAGAATCGACAAACCACACATTTATCGTAAAACTGCGACTAAGCAGAATCTCGTGAATCGTTTCGAATATCCTACTGATTCTGGTTCGGGTCGTCACATTAGAACTATCCCATATCTTCTTAACTCCGTGGAAACTATACTTCGATGGATCTAGCACGAGTGCTTTCGCTGTAGCAGGGATTACATTAGTAAATCTTCGTGAAGAAAATTTTTCTTACTCCTTTAGACTGGACTATCATTGCTTAAATAACGCAGCAGAGTACGAAGCGTTGATCATTGGATTGGAACTGCTAATTGACTTAGAGGTCAAGGATGTGCAAATCTTAGGTGACTCACTGCTAGTAATATGATAACTCGAGGAAACATTCAAGACTGGTGCAGTGTTGGAACCATATGTGCATAGAGCGAGTGAATTGTTGGAGCATTTAAATAATGTGGAATTAATACACATTCCCACAGGTGAAAATTATGTAGCAAATGAACTAGCACAACTCGCTACAGAGATTAGACTCACAGATGGTGTGCAAGAGCGTATGTTACAGGTTGAATGCAGAACTCTTCCTTCCTTTATGATAAGGAAAGAAGAAAAAAATGAATGGTACGTAGCTACTTTATGTTCTATTGATGAAGATTAAAGGTAGCCACTCATTGCCTACTTGAAGGATCCGAGTACATCTGTAGATAAACGCACAAGATATTTAGCTTCTAATTACCTTCTACGAAACAATGAGCTGCTCAAAAGAGGAGGGAATGGTGTTGACCTTCATTGTGTATATGGAGCCGAGGCCAAAAGACTAATGCGAGAGGTCTATCTAGGGGTCTGTGGTGCTCACCAATCAAGTCCTAAGATGAGATGGTTGCTACATTGACTTGGTTATTTTTAGCCCTCTATATATTCTAAAAGATTGCATTTCTTTTGCCGAGCGATGTGAAGATTGTCAGGCTCATAGACCAATTAGTCATATTCTAAATATTCCTATACATCTAATCATTAAGCCGTGACCTGCACGAGGATGGGCTTTGGACTTAATTGGAATGATTCATCCTTATTCATCTATGCAATATAAGTTCATCATTGTGGCAACAGACTTCTTCACAAAATGGGTGGAAGCAAAGCCATTAAAAGTTGCTTCTGCTGCTACGATTAGACAGTTACTATATGAGGAGGTCATCTGCCAGTTTGGTATTTCAGAATGTTTTGTCTCAGACAGGGGGGGGGGGAAACATTCGTATCTGGAGAAATAGATGAGTTGATGACAGACTTTAGGATCCAATTTTTGCACTTTTCACCATATTACGCATAGTCCAATGGCCAAGCTAAAGCTAGCAACAAGCTGATCCTACACATATTGAAAATGATGCTCGCAGATAACCCACGATTATGGCATGATGAATAATTCAGACACTTTGGGCCTACCAAACTTTAAAGCACAGCCCAACATACACTACCCATATGCCCTAATGTTTGGTCAGGATGCAGTTTTACCTCTGGAAATCGAAGTACAGTCTGTGCGAATCATGGACCAACATTAGTTAATTGGTGAAGATCATGTTCAGGTTTGAACAACCTAATCGCTGAGAAGAAAAAGGTGGCTCGCATTTACGATCGTCGCAGCAGGGGACTAAGCTTCGCAGAAGGAGAGTTAGTATGGAAGACGGTTCTTCCTCTTGGTGAAAAATAAGATGGGCGGGGTAAATGGTCTGCAAAATGGAAAGGACCTTTTGTGATTGACAAAATCAAAGGCAAAGGGGTTGTCCAACTGTAAGATATAGATGGAACAGTGCATCGTAAACCTATCAATGACCAATTTCTAAAGAAGTATAGATATCCGATATGGGAATATGAAGCACCCACAGAGCTAGGCACTTAGTTTTGCACTTTCTCGTAGCTTTTAAGTGAGCCTCGCTCTTCAGGAAAAACTAGGGGGGCAACCAGTATACATATTTAGGCCAACTTCCGTGGCCAAAATTTCAATTTTCTTTATACAAATTTGGTTGTTTTCCATTTGATTTAGAACCTATTAAAGAGGTTCTTTTTACATTTGTATTCAAAACTAGCTTTAGTGGTTTACCATTTCTATAGAAACTACTTTCGCTGCAGAAACAAGATATATACAAAGCAGTAAAGTAAATCTTTCATTTGATGAATTGTGGCCTCTAGCTCTGATATCACTCATCAAGTGATGGAAACTCTATAGCAAAATGACCAAACTTAGTAGCCAAAAGGGTGAAAGTAGTCGATCTAGCTCTTAGTCACAACAAACACCAGATGGGCGATCACTGGCCAATGGCTACATCTATCTCCGTTTACATCAGGCTCTGGCAACTCGGGATTTTCCCCCAATAAATCCCAACAAGCCTTCCCTTCATCAAACGTGATCTTCGATACTCCACCCTTACATGTAATAAGAACTTGCAGGGTGTGGGTTGGAGCATGCAAATGACTGAAACAGAGATCTTCAGGGATGGAGTGAGTGAGGGACAGCTTGCGGAGCTTCCAGCTAATTCTAAAAGGCTTGAGAACAAGAATGCAAACGAAGAGCCTAAGCTTAGGTACTTCTACCTACGACAAGATTGAGCTTGGGTACTTCTACCTAGAGGAGCATTAGTAGAACAAGAAATCAGGATGGATTACCTTAAAGCAGAGAAGAAAGAAGCCACACATGGGAAACATGATCTTTTTGGACGATGGGAGAGTGTTTTGTAAAGATGGAGGTAGAAGTAACATGCTATATATAAGGCCTAACCCTAGAGGATATAACGAGCGGAGTGGGAAGCGTTACATCTATTCAATACGATAATTATGGAAGTCCACGCTCCCCGACGATTTGCATATCTTTTGAAGACTAAAGATTGGTCATTTCAAGAAACAAATTAATGAAGCATTCAAAGCAAAGAGTTATTCTGCATTCGGTGTGATCTTTGGGGGCGCGAAATTAAAGACTCAGTAGAGATACACAGAGAGAAATAAAGGGATTTGGGCCAAAATAGTTGAATAAATAAACATTATAAATAAAAATTAAATCCCATTAATTGGGGCTTGGTCCATGATCAATACGAAAATTCTCAGGAAGATGGGCAACAAGGCTACTTAATTCTTGCAGAGTAGTCTTTGCCCGCAGATAGTTGGCATTAGCAGTTGGCCTCAGCATCAGCTGCGAAAGTCTGAATTTTAGTCACATTCTGTAGCGAGGCCTTCCCAGTTGAAAGGATTTCCGCTGCTAGCTGCTTTCTCCTATTGAAGTTGTCTTCCATCTCTCGCAATTCTACTTGCAGACGAGTGACTTCAACACGTTTGTTTTGAATCTTCTCTCACTCATCATAGTAGTCCTTGCCAAGATATGCAATCTGGGCCTGATGTTGCTTCCACTTACGATTATATTCTTTATGAAGGGAAACAACTTTCTCCTTCTCGAAATTTGCAGCGGATACAGTCTTTTGCAGCTCAGGGAGCTGGAGTAGTAACGCTTCTATCAATCGCAGCATACGGGGATCAACATCATCTTTCGCACATCGAGCAATACGAATGTTCTCCAGTATTACATTTTGAACCTCATCACTCTCTAGGTCTAGAACCCAGAGGTAACGAAGATTGGCAACAACGATCTGTACCTACGAGAGCTCTTATTCAGGGAAAACCAACTCTTTAAAAAGCTTGTGGGCCTCCTCTAAAGTATTAACCATGAAGTCTCCATCTTTAGGAGGGCCAGCAGAGGGACCAGGAGAGGGTATTATAGAAGTTACAGCGTGGTTGGTAGCAACTCCATCACAGCCTCGAATGACATTCACAAAGTGCCCAAGTGCGTAACTACCCATATTAAGAGAAAGCTCTTCTGAGTTGAGGTCTGTATGAGAGAAAACCTACATAAGAAAGGGTAGCATTAAAACTTGCTTGCCACCAAGAGAACAAAGCAGACCTAAGGCAACAGTGGTAGAGTAGAGGCATTATATAGATTAGTATTCAGGGGAGATAGAGGGTCGTGAGCAAGAGATTGAAAGAGTCTTGAGTCAGAGCATGTTCACAAATAGAGAAACATCAAAATAAAAAGAGTACCTATTGTAGAAGTAGGGTTGCTTTCAGGAACAAAAATTGGTTTTGCAAGGTCCTTGGGCTATACAAGCTCAGCTTCCTCATCCATTAGCAAAGGGATAGCCCCTGGCTTCGACATGGCAGCAGCATTCGACTAGATAAACCAAAAATAGTGGTTAAGATATTTGAAGACATATCAAATAAACTTAATGTGTGCGTGATTAGACAACCTCAGGGAGTGTAGTGTCACCTGGTAGTATAGAACCTTCACCATTTTCAGCATCCCTTCTCTCCCTAGGAGATGGGTCAGGTTCTTAGACTTCTTGAGTTTGGACTGCCACGTTAGCATGATTAGCTATAAATTCATGAAAGGATTGTTAATAGACGTGCTCAATGAGGATAATATTTTCTCGGGGTAGGGGAAGAGTGTGATCTAAGGCAGCAGAGGGGCCCTCTTTTTGGTGCTGGTTGGGAAAAATCTCATGAAAAGACTCTCCAGTTGAAGATGAAGAAGAGTTTGCAGGAACAACATTCTGCAAGCGAGACTGCAGAGGGAGAGTCTGGACTCACATCTCTTTCAGGGTCTTTCCCAGGATGTTCCACTATAGTGCTCTGTTTAGAATAACAGAGTTGTTTCTGCAATCAACATCAGCAGATAAGGCAAAAAGGGTATTAAGGTAGAACATGAGTCAATAGTACAGAGACTAAAGAATCTTACCAATGGCACTTGCTCAGATGAATTCACATCCTCTTGATTCCAATTTTCAGCCACAGAGGAACTGGAGAATGGGAAAGTCTTCTTCGTCTTTGCAGTAGCCTTCGCAGAGGCTTTCGTTGTAGAATTCGCAGTGGCCATACTAGCTGAAAAAAGCTTGGTATGTTTTACAGCAGAAGCAGGCGACACACTGTTTTCTTTTTGCTTCCTCCTTTTCTCTCTGTCACCTTGAGAAGGGGCCTTCAAATGGCCCAACACTACAAGAAAACAGCACTTAGACCACGGAAACGTAAATGTTCCATGGTCTAGGTGACACTTGGACGACGTAGAAGTCTCCGTCGTCCAAGTACCACCTGGACGACGGAGATGGTATTCTCCGTCGTCCAGGTGACCACCTGGAGGACGGAGTCTTGTCCGTCCTCCAGGTGATAACCTGGACGACGGAGATGGTATTCTCCGTCGTCCAGGTGATCACCTGGACAACGGACCGACACGCCGTGGTCCGAGTAATTAACTTCCACTTAGACGACGTACCGACACCTCCGTCGTCTAAGTGAAGCATTATATAAGCCCGATGCCAAACTCTCTTTGATCGATTCGATCATTCCATCCGATCCTCAATCTCTTCATTCCATTCGAAGAAGAATTGAAGGAGAAGGGAGAAGGAGAAGGAGAAGGGAGAAGGCCGAGGGAATGATCAGGATAAGGGATCTCCGCTGACTAGCTAGCTAGCTTAATTAACAGATATCGAGAAGGCCAGCAGGTACGCACGCAGTTAAAATTTGCTTAATTAATATATATATATATATATTTATTTAGTGAAAACGTACGTACATACATGCATGGATGTTAGCTATATATACAGATTAAATTACGTACGTACGTAATTGATGGATCGATGTAGATCGAGTGCGTATAATTAAGCGTAAATTAATGGACTAATATATATATATGTAATATATAATTAATTAATTATAATATTTTGTAGCAGTATGGACAAGAGTTGGCTGAAGTTGAAGAATAGATGTGATGTCAGGTATATGGATGGAATTAGCGAATTTGTGAATTTTGCGATAGAACATGGTCAGGGAAAGAAACGTTTCAGGTGTCCGTGTCAGAAATGTCTTAATTGTCAGTATGCGGAGGTTAATGTTATGGTGCAACACCTGTACGAAAATGGTATGATGTGGAGTTACACTACATGGAGCGAGCATGGTGAAGCAGTAGAGTTCAGCGCAGCAGACTTCAGCTCAGGGTACAGTTACCATGGTGCCTCATCCAGCGGGAGTGGTGCCGGACCCCCAGCTTGCAACCCAACTGCAGATTTGGTCCATGATGCGTTTTCGGAATGTAGTCATGGCGGACACCAACACCAAGACGGAGGTTACAGTACCACTAATGAGCATGATGGCACATTCCCCGCAGCTAGCTTGGCCACTGACACCAGTGAGATGGAAAAGTACAACCGGATGCTACTTGAAGCGCAGACCCCGGTGTTCCCTGGATGTCGAGAGAATGTGTTGCAATATGTGATGGAGCAAATGAAGATAAAAGTGAAGCACAAAATGTCAGTAAGTGCTTTTGACGAAATTCAGGAGCAAATATGTAAGTTGCTTCCTGATGATCACAATCTTCCTAAATCTCATTATAAGGTTAGAAATATCTTGAGCAGCCTCGGCCTAAAGTACAGGATAATTGACGCATGTCCGAATGATTGTGTGCTATTTTGTAAAGAGTATAAAGATTTGGACTATTGTCCCGTATGTGGCCAGTGCAGATTCCAGTTGAATAGGAAGAGTTCGAAAAAGAGAATTCCTGTGAAAGTTGTTCGATATTTTCCCTTGATTCCCAGATTGTAGCGCCTATACATGTCTCTACACACAGCAGAGGCGATGCGATGGTACGCAGAAAAGCGAATAGATGACGATGTCCTGCGACACGCCGCGGATGGGGAGGGTTTCAAACATTTCGACAGAGAATTTGGAGACTTTGCTTCAGAGGTTAGAAATGTTAGACTCGGCCTATCTACAGACGGATTCAATCCTTGGGGAAGTAATAGCTCCGCCGTCAGCACTTGGCCAGTTATTCTGATGCCATATAACTTGCCTCCGTGGATGTGCATGAACAAGGAATTTAATTTCCTTACCGTACTAATTCCAGGTCCTAAATCTCCATCAAAGTGCTTAGATGTCTACCTCAGACCTTTGATCGACGAGCTGAAAATGTTGTGGGAAAATGGAGTCCCAACTTATGACAAATTCACTGACACGATGTTCACGATGAGGGCTGCCGTAATGTGGACGATCAGCGATTTTCCAGCTTATGGGATGTTGGCAGCCTGCAGGACAAAAGGATATAATGGATGTCCTATATGTTTGGACGACGTGAACTCTAGTTGGCACGCGGGGAAGGTGTGTTACTTGGGTCACCGTAGATGGCTTCCTCACGACCACCCGTGGCGACAGGATGAAGCTCATTTCGACGGTACGGTAGAGAACAATCCTAAACCCCGTAGTTGGTCGGGCGAAGAGATTTTAGAGAGGTTGAGCTATTTCGACTTTGGTGTGTTGAGCAATGACGCGGATGTAAAGAAATGCAATCCAATTCCTCCACATGATCTGAGCTATTGGGATCACAAGAGTATATTCTTTGAACTCCGTTACTGGTCGAAGTTGAAGCTGAGGAACAACTTGGACGCGATGCACATAGAAAAGAATGTGTACGATAGCGTGGTGGGAACAATTCTGGGTATTAAGTTCAAGACTAAAGATACTCCCAAAGCGCGCAAAGATTTGGAATCAATGAATCTACGTCGTCCCTTGTGGTTGAGGAGGGATAGGAAAGGAGTGTACAACAAGATGCCAGATGCACCTTACACAGTGAAGTCGACGCTTAGACGTTCTGTATTTCACTGGTTTAAGGGCGTTCGTTATCTGGCTACGTATGCAGCTACTATAACTGGAGCAGTGGACGAGGTGCAACACAAGTTTGTTGGACTAAAGACACATGACTATCACGTTATGCTGCAACGTCTGATTCCAGTGGTAATTCGACCATACTTGCCTCGGGACATCGTAGAACCAATAGTGGCATTGTGCAGGTGGTGGCAGAGGTTATGCGCCAGAGAATTAAAGAAGTCAGATGTGGTGGAATTGCAAAAACAAATTGTGCACATCATTTTCAAACTAGAGAGGATTTTTCCCCCTGCTTTCTTTGACATCATGATTCACCTAATGATCCACCTGCCCGAGCAGGTGCTCATTTCTGGTCCGGTCCAGTACACTTGGATGTATCCTCAAGAAAGGTACATACAACTAATAAATTAATTTGTTCCACTGGAGATTATATATATACTAGCTAGCTATATGTACTTATTCTTATTGTACGTATGATTTTGTAGACAGCTTGGACAGTATAAGTCATTCGTCAAAAACAGGTCGTCCCCGGATGGCTCCATAGCAGAGACATACCTAATGCATGAGTGTGTTACTTACTGCAACAGGTACCTCAAAGATCCACCACCTCCCACTGCCTCCGAGAGCAGTGCCCGCATCAATCTTTCTGTCGTCACCAATGTCGTCCGACCGTTTAGAGGAGCATTAAAGGAATCGTTAACACGGGAAGAACTTATTGAGGCACATTGGGTAGTGTTGCGAGACTGTGACAAAGTTGAGCCGTACATGATGTCATACAGGGAGAGGCTTCAGGCGTTAAATCAAAACAAGAGTTTGGCGTGGATTGAGAAAATGGTTATGAAGAAGTTTCCCGATTATTTCTTCCAATGGGTACGTACATACATCTCGGGATTAATTATTTAAATACATATCGATCATGTTTGTAGAAAGTAAACCCTTATATCAATTTGCCCTTTTTCGCAGATGATTGATCTGCAAAAATCTGAAAACCACGGAGGGTGGTGGTCATGGCCAAAGCACTTGCTAGCAGGGAAGCTGGTTAAACACTATATTTATCCCGGATGTTTTGTGAACGGTGTAAAGTTCCATTCATTGGCCCGAGATGAAGGAAGAAGAACAGAAAACAGTGGGGTCGCGGTTGGGAAAGACAATGATCTATATTACGGGGCTATTGTATATGTGGTTCAGCTATGTTACGGGAATGATGTCAACGTTTTCCTATTCAAGTGCAGATGGTTCAAGCGTATAAAGGAAGACCTGGGACTATTATCAGTCGATACAAACTCTAGCTGGTATGAGGATGAGCCTTTCGCTCTCGCCACCTTAGTTTAGCAGGTGTTCTATCTGGACGATCCGAAAGCCGGTGAAGGGTGGAAAATAGTGAACCATATCTCTCACCGAGGAATATGGAATACAGAGACAATTGAAGGGACACCGGCGACGACTGAAGATGCTGCTGAACCAGAAAGAGACATTCCTGCCTATCAAGAGCCTAATATTTCTGTCATCCGCTCCGATATAATGGACCTGGTTCAAGATGGTGAACGGTTACCCATGCCTGATGGTTGTACAGATCTAACTGAAGATGAGATTATCGATGAGGTAGATGAAGAAGATGAGCAGGAAGAGGACGCGGACGACGACTCAGGTTATTCGTCGGACGATGTTGAGTACGATGACGAGGATGAGCCGTCGTCTAACGGGGATGAGGATGATGATGATTATGACAAAGAGTACGGTCATATGACGAGGGAGATTAATTGGTAATTAATTATTGTAATTATTATAATATATATATGATCGATGCAGGTTAATTTACGGTAATTAATTAATCCGAATTATATATCCTGGACAACGGAGAAATTACTTGCAGGTTGTCGCCTTTGGGTATTTTGGCTATCTCCCTAAATCCTCGACCCTAAATCTAGCAAATCGGATCGATCGATCATTTATTTAATTTTTTTATGGTCATTCAAAATAATTGAACGGACACCTGAATTCCGTCCACGTTTATTTTAGGTCCCCCGCCATTTTCAACTTTGGCGCCACGCCAAATCTCAATCTCATATAAAACCCTAAATCCTGGACCCTAAATCTAGCAGATCGGATCGATCGATCAATTTTTTAATTATATTTTTGAATCAGAATAATTGAACGGACACACAAATGACCGGGGACGACCTAAACCGTAAACCCTAAGGCCCTAACCCCTGAATTCGGGGTTTAGAACTTGGACGACGGAGAATGGTCATTATCCGTCGTCCAGGTACACACTAGGACGACGGATATGGTAATTCTCCGTCGTCCAAGTTCACAAACCCTTAACCCTAAACAGTAAAGTCCTAACCCCTGAATTCAGGGTCTATACACCTGGACGACAGAGAACGTCATTCTCCGTCGTCCAGGTGCTAACCGGGCCGACGGATAACTTCATATCCGTCGTCCAGGTTAGAACCTGGACGACGGAAACGCTAATATCCGTCGTCCAGGTGCAGATATCGTAATTTTTTCTAAGACAACGACCATCTAGACCTTCTTCCAATGCATATTCTTTTCCTCAAGACTTTAGAGTAAACAATTCTTGGTGTGTGAGCTTCGACGGTTCGAAAATCGGAGTTGCGAAATGCCTTGTATCCACGTTTCTGGTTTGTGAAATTATCGGTTTTGCGGTTGACTGTGCCGATCAAACCCTTCCCGAACTTATAATTTTATGGTCCTTTGAAGACAATTATATATTATGTTACGACGAACATATCCAACGGTTGTTTTGTCCAAATTCAATTTCGTTAATACTCTGCTGCAAATGAGCCTCTACTCATGAACACTTAAGTCGTAAGGATTAGTCGATACTTAACAACTTTCAAAACGAAAAATTATTCGTCGGTTCAAATTTAACTGTTCATATATACGATGTGTTCATTGGTATTGGACGACTATTTCACTCGAATGACAGATCGCTAAATTCCTAGCAAATTATTTTTAAAATTTTTTTTAACGTAATTTGAACCTGGACGACGGAGATGGACATTCTCCGTAGTCCAGGTGAACACCTGGACGACGGAGAATGACAAGATCCGTCGTCCAGGTTCAATTTACCATGGCGGTTCAATTTTTATTTTTATTTTTTCCATGTAATTTTCACTTGGACGACGGAGATGGTCATTCTCCGTCGTCCAAGTCCAAAATTATGGCGGTTCAATTTACCGCTTCCGTTTTTGGGACCGCTTGAATTTTCACTTAGACGACGGAGAATTCATTCTCCGTCGTCTAAGTCCAAGATCATGGCGGTTCAAAACGTCCCGCCGATTAATTGGCGCCGCTTGAAATTTTTTGAAGCCTCCACTTAGACGACGGACAACACTATTTCCGTCGTCTAAGTGAACTTAGACGACGGAGAATAGTGCTCCGTCGTCTAAGTTCAACTCTATAAATAGAGTTGCACCCCCCCTCATTTTCTCATCATTCCATCTCCTCCTCTCCTCTCCTCTACTCTCCTCTCCTAGCCTCTGGCGATCCTCCTCCGGCGACGCTCCGACGACAATTTTTCCGACGTGGTTCCTCCTCCCCAACGACTCAACTCCGCCTATATTCCTGATTACTCCGCTGAGGTAAATTATTTTTTTCCTTATTAAAATTATTTTCATTTAATTAATTAAATTCTAAATATAATTTATTAATTAGTTTTAAATATTTCATTATTGTAATTATAATAATGAAAAAGTGGTTAATTATTGTAATTAATAATTATTTAAATGCATAATTGTAATTAGTTGATAATTATTTAAATGAATAAATTTATTATTGTAATTATTTATTATTAGTTGATAAATGAATAAATTTATTATTGTAATTAGTTCATAATTAATTAGTTGATAAATAATAATTTATTATTGTTATTATTTATTGTTTTACTTAATTGTTAGTTACGTGTGTTTTCTAGTAAATTGCATGGTAGTACGTATTCGATTTAAATTTAGTACATAGGCTTGGTTTATTAAGTCGCACTCTTTGGAATAGATGGCGCCTCTTTTCCTAGCTTATCTCCTTAACCCCTCGTGATGTGTGGATTTCATCACCGCACACAATAACCTAAGTGAAGTTATGGACACGAGGTTGAGGGCGGAGTTTGCAAAGGACTTGAGGGAGTGTAAATTTTCGAAAAATTGGCCGAATGTCGGACATGGTGTCTAGAAACGGGTTATGACTGGTGACAGGATTTGGACTAAGAAAGACTTTTGTCGAAATTAGTCCTGCCTCTCGCGTTATCTCTATCCCTAACTGGCCATGTTTTTCGATTTAATCAAGGCTGATTAATTGAAAATTTACACTTTATCGCGCGGGTCGCACGTCCATTGAACGACCGAAAAAGCCAAGCTAGTGTACTCTATTTAAATCTTAAACGTACTTAATTAGCGTAAATTTTTAAGTTGTAATTATTATGGTAAGTAGGTATTTTAACACCGTACTCTTAGGTTTAAATGGCTCCGCCAAAGACGACATCCGGCAAGAAAAAAGCCCAACAGGAGGCAGAAGATGAGATGCTCCGAATGTTGGCGGCCCAAGTCGGTTGGCTCAACAGGAGGGCAACGACGCTCTCAATCCGGACGGATCATCTGGTCCGTCCGTAGCGCCCTCTGGGGAAATTCCCGCTCCCCCATTCATCTCGAGCGGTGATGACGTCGACCCCTTCCAATCTCCGACGCCCGGTACCGGTTCAACGGGAAGTACTCAGGCGTCCTCGACCGCCGAATCAATCATGTACAGCGCCCGCCGTAGGCAAAGGAGGGCCCCCACTGACCCGAAACCGAAAAGGACTCGGGGTCTCGTTAAAGGGGGCAAAGCGGAGCGTATTTGCAAGGCGACCGGGAAAAAGATCGACTTGCCGTACGACGAATTCACCGGTGGCCCTCCCATAGCTCAGCTAGCAAGTCTCTCGGCGCATGGGATAGGGTCAATCATCCGTAACCGGGTTCGTATCACTGCCCCTACTTGGAAGGAGGCGCCGGATCATGAGAAGGCGAAAGTCTTCAAAGATCTTTCGGTACGTAATACGTCCAATTTAGTTATTATATAATATTGTTAATATTAGTTAAAATTTCATAACATATATGATTATAATTTTCTATTTATTTTTGATAGGAACAATTTGCGGTGGATCCGACACCGGCCATGTTGAGGCATATCAACCAAACCGCCAACTCCATCTACAAAGATTAGAAGTACAAGCTCCATAAGTACTTCCAAGATGTCTGTCCCGTGCCTCCTCCGGTAGAGCTGCAAGGGGATAGAGAAGATGAGTGGGAGTGGTTGTGTAACCACTTTGCCGATGAACAATTTAAGGTATTAATTTATTTATTTTATTTCAATTAAGATAATTGAATTATTTAAATTGTAGTTATTTATTTTTTAATGATTTAATTATGTTGTGTAATAGAAATTCTCCGGTGTCAACAAAGCCAACCGGGGGAAGAAGGAGAAACACCATACTACCGGCGCCAAGCAGTTCATTCAAATAGCCAAGGAGCACAAGGATAAGGGCTCCAAACACCCTTATCTCCCTTATCTTGATGCAAGCGTAAGCGCGTACGTGACGCCTGGGCTCGATAATGAATCGAGTCAATGCGGCGTAAGTGATATATTAATTATGTGCTTTTAATTATAGTAATTATTATTTAAATATGATTTCATTATAATAAATTAATTATTCTTTTGTAGGCAAGGGTGATAGAGCGTGCGCATGAAGAGTTGGCTAACACTCAGCTTGCGTTCCCAGATGTGCCGCCGGAAAACCTGCCTCCTCTATCCTTAGAGAGCCAAATTGCAATCGCGGATGAGGTCTACGGTCGTAGAGCTGGCAAGGAGGTTAGGCACTTTGGGCCTAGGGTGGTACGAGATTTGTCGACGACCTCCGGCTCATCATCTACGGGAGGTTCGGGGCAGTGGAGAAGGAGTCAGGCAGCGGCCGTCGAAGAAGCCATTCAAGAGGCTCGACTGGCACGAGAGGAGAATCGACGGACACAAGAGCAGAATGAGTCAATGCGGCAAAGACTTGACGAACAACAAGCACAAATAGCCCAACTCATCGCGCTCATGAACCAAAATCGAGAAGTATGTCAACCTCCTCCGAACCCACACCCCGACGACAACGACCCGGTTGGAGGCGGAGGACCCGGCGGCGCATCTGCTCCTCCAGTGTATTAGCTAGCTAGTTAATTATCGCGTTTCTTTATTTTCGAGTTCCAAACAATATTTTATTATTTTTATGGGTTTTTAATTTGGATGTGTACGTATGTACAAATTATTTAATTATTTAATTAATACATTAATTAATATTAAAAATTTAGTTTAATTAATTAATTTCGACTATTTTTCATTATTTAAATTAATTTAATAATAAATTTATTTAATAATATTTAATTTCAATTTATTTTTAAAAAAAATTAAATTGTCACTTGGACGACGGAGATTATGTTCTCCGTCGTCCAGGTGCACAAACCCTAAACCTAACCATAACCCCTAACCCCTAACCCCTAAACCCTAAACCCTGCCATTCTCCGTGGCCCACGTGTTCACCAGGATGACGGAGAATTAGTGTTTCTGTCGTCCAGGTGAACACCTGGGCCACGGAGAATCTAGCATTCTCCGTGGCCCATGTATGCACATGGACGACGGAAATACTAATTCTCCGTCGTCCAGGTGAACACGTGGGCCACGGAGAAACAATCAATGTCCGTGGCCCATGTAGTCACCTGGACGACGGAGAATTAGCATTTTTGTCGTCCAGGTGCATACATGGGCCACGGATAATGTCCGCGGTCCAAGTTAACTTGGACGACGGAAAGGCTAATTCTCTGTCATCCAGGTTCTTGGACGACAGCACTTGGAGCACGGACCTTGGACGACGGAGATTTCATCGTCTAAGTACTTAGATGACGGAAAACTGCACTTAGACGACGGAAATTGTCCGTGGTCTAGGTGCAGTTTTCTTGTAGTGCAAGGTCTTCTTATCTACTAGAAGCTTGGAAAAAGGAAGAAAAGATTTTGGGAAGATCTGATGAAACATGTCTGTCTTGCTTCTCCTTAAGATATGACCATAGTGCCGCTCGCATCATTTTGGATATGTGCTAATAATAGAATAGGTAGCATAGATGGTACGACTGCGAATTTCTTCAAGATGCACAGGAGGAAAGGTAGGAGTTGTGTACTTTTGCATCGTACTTGCAGTAATTTTATCCAGATAAGTGGTCCAGGAAGTAAATCCATTAAGGGAATCGATCAGTGGGTCGGGTAGATCTTGGGTCAAACCAAATTTTTGTGCAAAATGATTGGGAGTATACAGTTCGCTCCATACCAGTGAATCAGGAATGATAATGTCAGAACATGAGACACACTGAATAAATACCTCCTTCGCAGCAAGAGTTTGAGTCAGAAAGACTATAAAGTCAATTGCCAGCTTAGGTGGGTATTTGTGAGTGACCACTAGTTCCTCTATTTCCTTGGGAAATTGTCTCAGGGTCCAGAACTGATTGAGGCATTGAACATAACTCAGATGACAAGTCTTACCAGTATAGATTAGAGTTCTTCAGGCTCAAAATCCTTGTGAGCCGGGCTGCAAAGCAAAGGGAAGTACACCTGAAGCCAGAGGTGTAAAATTCAAATAGGACCAGCAAACTTAAGTTTGAACGGGTTCAGAGAAATCCAACCAAAACTGCGATAGAGGGCACCCAAAGCAGGTTGAGCTAGGCCAAGCCTTTGGCCATTATAGAGTACTTCAGAGGCCTTAGTAAAGGTACCTGTCATCTTATTTGCAGCAACACAAAAGACAAAGCGACACAACCAGTATTCTAAGAAGGCAATACCTTCATAGGCATTTTTTGTTTGTTGTGCATCAGAACTAGGAGCAGGTTCAACAATGGTCTGAAAGGACTCCTCACTGTAGCGTTTTCGCCAATTGGAGTACGCGACACCTATAGGACATTGGGGGTATGCATGAAACGTATATACTTGATCATCAAGGGTGCCAAGAATATATGATTGAGACGCAGTAGGAAGACCAATAATAGTAAACACATCCAGCAGACTCATACTCATATTTACACAAGGGAACACGAAGGTGTTACTGCTCGTCTCCCAGAAGCACAGCGCAGTAACCATTAGAGAATGAGCACCTCTTGAAGGAAGATTGAAACATAAATCCAAGGCCTGGGCGATTCTAGCTTGTACCCAGAATTCTTCATCCAAGGATTTACGATCCTTGTACCACTGAAGGTCTTCCTCCTTATTGTTGGGCCATTTGCCCAACTTGACATCAAAATCCTTCCCATCCCACTAAATGGGCTCAACAGCCTCGACATGATTAATAAGTGGAGGACGACAAACTTCCCAACTAAGAGCAGAAAAGGCCTTGGTAGTATAAACTATTGGACCCAATATGACTTCATCACCCTTGCTAATATCAAGCCTTTCATATGAAAAACAATGATCCTGATGGAGGCGTGAGAGCATATGGGCATAGAAGCTTTCGACATCTGTTTGGGAGGATTTTGGGCAGAACTTTTGGTATGGCGCCATAGCCGTACAAATGGAGATCATGATTGAAATAGTGGCAGGAATTTCAAAGAGTGCAAAGCGTAGAGAATAAGCTTTTAAGAGAGAGAGAAACACTAGTAAATGTATAAGGGTTTTAAATGTTGGGAGCGACTTTCCAAAGAGGCATACTCGAGTAGCCTAAGAGAGGCTATTGAACCATTGGTAACGACACGTCGCAACAAACACTCATTCGATTGCCTATGAGTTAATCTCGTAGTCTGGGGGGCAATGTTTGGGCCCAAAATAAACTTAAACATTTTATTACATACTATAAGCCAAAAGAATACAGGCCAACCTCTGCGGCCCACGAAGGATTGGTGTGAATCTGGAAAAGAATATCACATACAAGATTCCTAGGCAAGCTAGGAAGATTTACAAAAGATACATCCTTATTTTTCTAGTCCGAAATATTTCCTTGAGCGATCACAGAAGAAGAGTACCAATCTCTATAAATAGACCAATCCAAGCAGAGAAAGACACAGACATACATGAATCTGCATACAAGCAATTCATTACTCTCTCAACGAGTAAACAACAACAACGGCGATCAAAGGAGTCTGGTTCACCCGACAGAGCGTGGAGATTCTAAAGATTCAAGAAGTCACCATATCCAGTGTTCTCAACATTTGCCCTAAAAGATTGCTCTGCCTTATACTCACACTGCATGTAAAGTATTGATCCTTTGTGGCTCAGCGAAGAGACACGAAATTTAAGTCTTGAAATAACTTAGGCAAGTAGAACTCAACGAGTGAGGTTGGTGCTCTCCTCGCTCTAATCACTTGTAAAGAAGCAAAGACATCGCGACGCAAATCATATCAACTACATTCTACCCTCGGTAGTGGCACGCCAATTTATAATTCGCACTCCCGTTCTACCAAGTTTTTTTGGCTCGAATTTTCAATTATGTCCTTCATTCTCCCTTTGATCTAATGTTGTGCCCCTTTCTGCGATCCGAGGTCGAAAACTCATCGTGGCGGCGGAAACAATCAGCTTGCTTAACAATTTATTTACGTCGATTCGGATAGGGTTGACTTGCCTCCTACATTAGTGCCATCGACTCAACAACTTCAGGTGACTGCCAATTAACTCTAGGTCAGCGGCAGCTATAGTGGCGATTTTTGATCATGTTCACTACAGTAACACAAAAAACGTTGGAAACTTAAAGATTTTAAACACCTCTCAAAGATACCCTATTCACAATCTGGATATATCAATGTAGTAAGATAAATATGGGTTGTCGAACACAAGGAATTGGTGAAACTAAATCTTAACACAAAACTAAAATGCTAACAGACTTGACTATAGTACACTAATGACACCACAAACCTGAGCTAGACTGACTCAAATAACATGAAATTTGGACACAACAAACTAGACACAGTGGCGGACTACCACACAAAATTGAGGGTTTTCTGAATTGATTTGGTTACCGAAATAAATCGGCTACGCTATAGCTAATGCAGAAATCTGTAAATTACAGAAAGTAAATTGTTGTAGATAACCAATGAGATATGAATGTTAAGAACTTCTCTCCACCCTAGACATACTTACGACCTCCCCAATATAACTGAACTAACCATGGATGAATACTCCCCATATAAGAGATTTGGTTAAGTCATCTTGTGTATTACACTCTCTTACTTAGCATGAAAGAGGGAGGGACAATCCGCTCGATCTTGATCCTCAATTAACTGACTTATACATATGGTGATGTAAGCCTAGAGAACTGAAGTCATTACGTTCTAAGAATGTTTGAAGAATAACAGAGCTTCAAGGGTTGATAAGGTGGTCACCCTTTCATCACTAAAGCTTGTTGCACACAAATTCATGTTTGTCTCCTAAGCCATGCATCTAAACGTGCACTCAAAGAAACATGAACATAGAAATCATACGGTGAGAAAAAAGTGAAACAAAACTCATCCAAATAATTAATAAAATCAAAAGGGGTTCAAAATCGTAAGCATATCTAGGGCTTTAATCAGCCCCTAACAAAGTAAATTTAGCTACTCATAGTCTTAAATAATAATAACAAAGAATTCATGAAAGATGAACTAAGAAGGAGAAGAAATACACTCTTGATCCCCGTCGGGATCGCAGGATCGCAATACGGCTCTTCTCTTTTTCTTCCACTTCCTCTTCTTTATTCTTCTTTCTCTTATTCTCTTCCCTGCCGTCTAGCCCCTTTTTCTTCTCTTGCTAGCTATATATATATACAAGCATGCAACTAGGTTAATCATCCTAGCTAGCCCACGTGCATGCAACAATCACAATTATAAATGGACAAACCCACTCGCCAACTTCCTCTCGCCAAGCAGCAAATCCAAACCAGCTATATATATGTCCTCAAATAACTTGATTAATTAACTCACGTGCCAGACTTCCCTCGCAAGACCATATATGAATCTCCATTTAGCTAGTTTAATTAAACTAGCAAAAGTCACGTGCACTCTTTCATCACGTGCTTGCCAAGGACTCCAGCAGTATCCATCATGGATTATAACTCCTACACCTCGTACGTCCTCCACTTTCACAATAACTCTCCAAATATATTATTTAATCTCATTTTCTTCATTACTTTCCAAAATACCTAAAAATAAATAAACATAATTAATTCACTCAATTAATAACAAAAAACTAAATATATGGAACAAATTAAATACCGAATAGACACATAAATATGCGACTATCAAAATACTCCACACTTAGACATTGCTAGTCCTCGAGCAATACACTAAACTAAGACTCTGAAAAGACTCAAAGACTCTAACTACATGACTCTAACTCCCTCAACAAATTGTCTTAGCAATCTTCCACAATTGTAACACCAAGATTAGTGTGACTCCAAATTTATATTCCGTAAAGTTTCGAAAGTTAATTTTAATGCATGACACACATGTAATATGTAGGACGGAGACATAATCCTGGTGAATGTAAAGTTGTAGCATGCAAAAAACTTGTCAAGATTCAACCTCACAGGAATATGCTCTCAAAAGTGTTTCTCTCAAAGTATGTATAAGGTATTCACTCAACTCAAGTACTTGCCAAACAGACTACACCATATGCTTACTCGTGTGACTAATCTCCACAGATCAAAGGTTGTCAACTTGAGAATCAAAAGGACTTTCATGGGTTGTAATAGGGCTTGGCTCATAGGTTAAAGAATAAATGGATATGAAATTCAAATATGATTCTAGAACCAAGTAGAGCACCAAATAAGAGATTTCTTCAAACTTTACAACCATGAACTTTCTCACTTTTGTGGGTGAATTTCATCTTGTTGGGTCTTCACATCATTGTTTTCATCAACAGTTAACTCGGGTATCAAGCTAGCCATCACACTTTTTATTTTCTTTTCATTCATTTTTTTTACACACTAGCTTGATACCCCACACTTATTTCTTTGCATCACCTTTCGACATTGTCGCCATCTTCACATACCTGTCTCATGTATAGCTCTACCAAGTCCTAGAACAAGGGTAAAGATATAACTATTCTAAAGTTTACGGTCGGAGATATGTGGGTGATGACAAAAAGTTTAAACATATAGGGTCAAAGTGGTTAACTACAGGGGTGCACATCTTGTGTACACAAAGTCAGGACACTGGCTTATATGGCTATAGTGATGTCCCCTAAATGCCTTTATCACTTCCTCAATCAAAACATGTATTGACTATAGGCTTTGAAAAGCACAAGAGAAAGTTCTAATAATCTCTAGAGTCCATTAACTTAATCTATGGCAAGCAATTGACACTCAACAAAGAAAGCATGTATATCACATTTAGGCTCAATCGCTCACAGGTTAAATGAATCTCAACAAAGTTTAAGCATGCCAAAAATATGTACCATGTTAACTCGTTTCTACATCCACTACACATTCGCGTATGCACCATATATCAAGATTAACCAAAGAAACTTAAATAGCATGATCATCTTTTAGTCACAATTATGGAAGATATAATCACATCATGGACTCGTTAAGGGCACCTAAGACTCAAAACAAGAGACTTTTTTGTATTTTTCTTGACACTTTTTACTTTTTTATTTAGTTTTTCTAATAATATACTAAAACACACAAGAAAAACAAATAAAAACTCAAAAATACCAAATTCTAATGAGGAAATCCTTCCATGAAAAACTAGTCGTTGGAAAAGACCCCATCAGGCTTGCCAGACTCATCCCACTCGCAAGAATTTTACAGAATTAATCACATATTGGAATGAGCTGAAATTTTAAGAGAATAAACTAGACACATGTAAAAGAATTCTCTCCAAATTTCAGAAATTTACGAGACATATAGCTATGGCAAATAAATGACACAAAACAGCAAACTACACAGTACCGAAAAACGAAGCTCGCCAGAGACTCATCCCACTCGCAAGTATTTTACAGAATTAATCACACATTTGAATGAGCTGAAATTTTAAGATCTTAAACTAGACACATGTAAAAACATTCTCTCAAAATTTCAGAAATTTACGAGACATATAGCTATGGCAAATAAATGACACAAAACAGCAAACTACACAGAACCAAAATAACGAAAAATTTATACATAGACGCCAAGGATATATGTGATATAAACCCCACCCCACACTTGAAATTTGCATTGTCCTCAATTTAAAAAAAAACTAAAACATACAATACATCAAACAAGCATGGAATGAGACACATAACACATCACAAATCACACTAAACATGGAGAAAAATAAAGCAAAGGAGAAAGATAGAGAGTCAAAGATTTCAAATATGGGTTTCCACGCTTCTCCATCAACATGGGTTGTCTCCCAAGTAGAGCTAAGTTTAACGTCTTCAGCCAGACAGTGAACACCAATTTCAATCCTCTGGTGTAGGATCTTGAAGAGGAATCTCTTCCACGTCTCGCACTTGAGATGGCTCATAGAATGGCTTGAGTCTATGTCTGTTTACCTTAAATGTGATGCCGTCTCTTGGATTCAGAACTTCAACTGCACCATGAGCAAACACATTATGGACAATATAAGGACCAGTCCATCTGGACCGTAGCTTACTTGGAAACAACTTCAGCCGGGAGTTGAATAACAACACTTTTTGCCTATTGGCAAAAGTTTTTTCCTTGATCATCTTGTTATGAAACATTTTTGTTTTCTCCTTGTAAATGCAGCTAGATTCATAGGCATTATTTCGAATTTCAGCAAGCACATTTAGTTGTAACTTCCTATGAACACCGGCATCATCAATATCAAAATTGAATCGTTTCACTGCCCAATATGCTTTGTGTTCAAACTCCACTAGAAGGTGGTAGCCTTTTCCATAAATCATCCTATAGGGAGATATTCCAATCAGCGTTTTGAAAGCTGTTCTGTATGCCCACAACGCTTCATCCAAGCGTGGACTTCAATCCTTCCTTGTTGGTTCGACAGTCTTCTCCAGAATTTGCTTGATCTGCCGGTTAGATACTTCTACTTGCCTGCTCTTCTGAGGGTGATAAGGTGTTGCCACCTTATGATGCACATGAAACTTCTTGAGCAACGCTGCAAATGACTTATTGCAAAAGTGAGAACCGCCATCACTTATTATGTACCTGGGAGTGCCAAATCTCACAAAAAGTGATTTTAAGAACTTCAAAACAACAACAACATCGTTAGTATGAGTGGCTACTGCCTCCACCCACTTTGAAACATAATCAACTGCAAGTAGAATGTAATTATTCTGAAAAGAGCTAGGAAAAGGACCTATAAAGTCAATACCCCACACATCAAAAATCTCAACCACTAAAATTGGGTGCTGGGGCATTTGATCCTTAGAACCTAAGTTACCTGTCAGTTGGCATCTAGCACATGATTTATGAAACTTATGTGCATCACCAAACAGTGTTGGCTAGAAGAATCCACTCTCAATTACTTTCATCGCAGTTTTCTTTCCAGCAAAATGGCCTCCTGCTACATGTGAGTGACAAAAAGATAAAATGGAATGAAATTCAGTCTCAGGCACACACCTTCTTATCTGCAAGTATGGACAGTGTTTCCATAAATATGGCTCATCCCACACATGGTACTTAGCTTCCTTGACAAGCTTGTCCTTCTGCGCTCTGGTGAAGTCTGGTGGAATATATCTACTCACTTTGTAATTAACAATATCAGCATACCAGGGCTCCACAGCTTGATCAACAAAGAGTTGTTCATCTGGAAAGCTATCTCTGAGAGGAAGAGTGTCCTCTTCGGCTATAGACCCATGGGTGAGTCCAATCAAGTGGTCTGTCACCACATTTTCAGTGCCCTTCTTGTCTTTGATCTCAATATCAAACTCCTGGAGTAAGAGCATCTATCGAATCAACTAATCTACGCATTTTATGCATATTAATTAATGTATTTTCTCTACATTTTTACTTTGATAATTGCTTAGTTTTATTAGTTTTAACTTATTTTGTTAATTTTAGGTGTTGACCAAAAGAGACGGAGTAAAGAAGTCTATAAGCATTCAAAGGCTAGCAAAATGGAAGGATCTTGAAGAAGAACAAATGAAAATGGGTCTAATTAATTAGAAGACCATTTAGGGAGCCCAAATTACTCAAGAGTGGACTAAGATTAATGAAGATGGGTCAAAGACCAAGAGCATGTCCAAAGAAGCCCAACGAAAGAAGATGGATTAAAATGAATTAACAAAAATCGGCCTTTGTACATCAGCCCACTTCGAAAGACCACTGTGAATAGATCCGGATGAATCTAGACGTGGTTAGCATATTTTTGGAAAGATCTAGAAGTCTAGTTTCTAACGCAACTGGAATCACACGATTTGAAGTTCTAGAACGAGAGAAATTCCAGTTTTAGTGGAGAAGGGTCAGGTTATCCGAGTGGAGTAGTTAGAGTCCTAGAAGGGGAGAACTAGGCTTTGCTTGGCCTATATAAAGGGAGCTTCGGCCAGAACAAAATCATCACTTATTCTATAGCCTATGCTCTTCCAAATACTCTCCTCCTCCCCACAAATTAAGCCGACATTCTCAAGAAACTGACTACACCACCATAATGCCGCATCTCTTCTTCCACCGACGCATAGGGGATTCCGAACGTCATCTACCAAGAAGTCTAGTTCTCTTGAGTATCCATAGGGGATTCCGAAGATATAAAAGTGTAACAATGATCTCTTTACTCCGTAGTCTCTTTTTGTTCATGAAACTTGTTTGTGTGTTTTGGATGATTGTATTTCGGTTTTATTACATAAGTAAATTTCAATAACTTTTCCATGTGTTCCTTATTCTAGATTTCAATTTGCATGAAGTTAATCGGTTCTTAATGCTTTGGTTTTGATTTAGGGGATTCCTAGTCTAGATCAATGGTGTTTAGGGGATGCCTAGCACAAAATATGAATTATGCATGTTTAATCAAAATTTAGGGTTATGGGATTTCGGTAGTGTTGTTATTTGCATGTGTTAATAAACGAGTTAGATTATGGATTAAGTTGATCACTTGTATATATTAGTTAGTATTTTGTTTTCGGTCTAGCAAGCATGTTTAGGATTCTTTGTTCTTGTTTGTTTTCTACTTGTCTATGAGTGAAGCATGATAGAATCTAGGATTTCTGAATATGTTTGCTTACCAATTTCTGTTCTTATTTTCGTAGTTAATTAATAACCAAACTTCCAAACCCCCCATACTTTTTATTTTATGTTTACAAATGTTGTCATGCATTAGTACCTTCAATCCCCGGTTAAGAACGATCCCTACTTATCAATGCTACATCTACAAAGAAGGGTTTTAAATTGCATACGTGTGAGATATGTGTTGAGTATCTACTTTGTGTTAATATTTGATGCATGTTTTACGCATTCTCAATTTTTGGCGCCGTTGCCGGGGATTGAAAAATCAATTGTTTGATTTCGTTTGTGTAAATATGTTCATATCGTGTAAATAATATACTTGTGCATAATTTTTTTTTTCTCTGTTTTCGGAACTGTTCACTGACCTGTTTTGTACAATTTATTTGACGTAGCTGCAGGTATTGGAAAAATCTGAAAATTTTCAGACGTGTTGCGTTTTGTGTGGTGTTTATGCCTGTAAATTTTTATTGAATTCGGACAAGCCAAAAATTCTGGAAAAATCTGACAATCTGCTATGTTCAATTTTGTGCGAATTTGGGAATTTTCATGTGTTCTTGAGTTCCAATCATGTTGTAACTTTGTTTTTGTTTTTGAAGGTCAAAGAGTCAGAATGTATGAGGTCAAAGAGTCATTTTTTCTGTAAAAATATTCATTATTGTTATTGTATAATGTGATTATAGTTGTTTTAGTGTGATGTATCTGACGTGGTTGCAGATCTTGGAAAATTATGAAAATTTACATAGTTATGTATATATATGTCTAGTATCCTCTCGTAAATTTTTGTGAAATTCCTACGTGTGATTAATTCTGCATAAATTCTTCAAGTAGTTATGTTCAGTTTCTCCGATTTTGTAAAATGTTAAATAATAAGTTTTAGCTATGTTTTTATCACTTGTTATTTAGTTTTTAAGTTGGATTTGGATTGAAAGAGTTGATGTAATATCGTATTGAAATTTTGCTCTTAGTAAGAAATTTTCGGTTATGGTGACTAGAAGGGTTATGACTGGTGACAGGATTTGGATCTAAGAAAGCGAATATTCTCGAAATTAGTCCTACCTCTCGCGTTACATCTATCCCAATTGGCCATTTCCGAACTTGCCCAAAGGAATAGAACGGATTTCGAGCCATTACACAATTTAATCATCTAAGCCCTAATTTAAATTCTAGATGCATGTGATAATCATATATCTTTGGCGAAAAATCAATTTGGACATTGTTTGGTAAATTGTATTTGTCTACCATGTTGTAATGAATTTGTACCAAAAGATAAACCTACTTGTTGTAAACGCTACATGAGCTACGTTTATGATTAATTAGTTAATTGATCACTAACTAATGTATCTTTTCGTGGATCATGAATTCTAACAAGCTCGTAAAGAGAAGAAGAATGCCGAGCTAAAGGATGGCACCAACATATACATGCAAGTGCACATGCAAAGAAAACGTCAAGAATGTTGGAGTCAAAAGTGAAGAAGGAGAAAAGCAACACGTCTAGGCTGTAAGACGTTAAAAAAACAAGCGCTTGTTGGGAGGCAACCCAATGGAGGAGTCTACAAACAAGATTTGCTTTCTCTTCCCTTAATTTTATTTTATTTTATTTTTGTAGCTTTTATTTTTCTTAGTTAGATTTTTCGTAAATCCTTTTCTTCATGCTTGATTCTATGTTTTACTTTAGTACATTGAGGACAATATAGAGTTTAAGTGTGGGGGAGGGGTTTACAGCTTTTTTGAGTCATAAATTGTAAAAACCGGGCAGACAATGAAACTTTCCGGCGGATGATGCCCAAAAAAAAAAATTGATTTGAGTCTTTATTTTTAACTTAGTGTTTTAAAGAGTCTTAGGATACCCTTAACTCGTCTATGATGATATTTTTCTGAGATAATTTCGAGTTCATGGCTTTCATATTATTAAATTTGGAATTCTTTTGTTAATAAAAATGTTTTGATTGCATTGACATGTAGTAGATATAGATAGTAAAACTTGGTACAGAATTCGCATGCTAGAATAAGTTTAAATCATTTAAACCATAAAGTGAGTTTTGAGCTGAAATTATGTTTTCTTGGAGTGAATTTCGACATATATTGATTTTAGTCTCAAAAATGCTTACATGCCTCGTATGATTACTTGCCATAGTTTTTAATGAACTAGAGATTGCTAGAACTTGCTCATGTTGATTTTCAAAGCTTATAGTCAAAACATACTCTGATTTCGGATATGATTAAAGGCACTTAGGATTTACCACCAGTTTTGCCAAATTTACATATGTCCCATTTGTGCGCACGAGTTGCGATACCCTTAGTTAGCCATTTTGAGCCCACAATAAGCTTTTCTTTCATCACCATATACATCTAAACACTTAACCTAGTGTAGATTTTCCTTACCCTTGTTCTAAAGACTTGGTGAGAATTTTCAAAGCTAGAGACATGGAGATGGTGTGAAGATGATGAGAATATGTGTGTATGAGGATAGACTTGTCCAACAAGATAAAAGAAAGAGTAGTTGCCGAAAAAAAAATAAGAAGAAAAATCGGGAGCATGAAAAGAAAAAGAAAAAAAATTGCGAAGCTCTCCGGCAATAGATTTTTAATGTTCAAGTTTGGATTAATGTCCCTCATATTTGTGAATTTGGAGTTTGTATTAAATTGAAGGCCTAATAGTAAAGAAATAAGGCTTTTGTCCTGTTCACAAAGTTCAGAGGAAGATTAGAATGAAGTCTGGGCCCAACAAGATGATATTTGGCCATTGTTCTTGAATGCTGGCACTGGTAACATTGGTAAAAGGAGGTTTGCACAAAATTATTGAAGTTTTTGGAGCTTGACTAAGTCTTTGGAACATTCTCGAAACACCACTTATCCAAAATTTTGAATGCCTTAGCCTCAGCCCCATTACAACCCTTTAAAGTCCTTTAAGATCCTTAAGATGAGTAGCCTTTGATCTGTGGAGTTAATCGCATGAGTAAGCATATGGTTTGGGTTCATTTGCGCAAGTAATTGATTTTATTCATGAAGTATTTTGTTTATTGTTCGATATATCTTCAGTGAATACCCCTTTTTCATGAGTGAAAAAATGATGAGTGCATCCATGTGAGGATTTTGAACTTTTCTAGTGCATGCATAGCTTATAAATCACCATTGTTTTCATCTAAGTCTTGTTCATGCATGAGAATGTCTTTATTAACTCTTGAATTCCTTGTGCTTAAACTTTGTGATTTCCATGAATTTCAAAATTTAGCAGTCAAAGGGCTTAGTAGTATTTTTGTTGGGAAATTTTGAGTCTTAGTTTAATTTAGTGTTTGCTAAGGGACTAGCAAAGTCTAAGTGTGGGGGAATTTGATCTACGCATTTTATGCATATTAATTAATGTATTTTCTCTACATTTTTACTTTGATAATTGCTTAGTTTTATTAGTTTTAACTTATTTTGTTAATTTCAGGTGTTGACCAAAAGAGACGGAGTAAAGAAGTCTATAAGCATTCAAAGGCTAGCAAAATGGAAGGATCTTGAAGAAGAACAAATGAAAATGGGTCTAATTAATTAGAAGACCATTTAGAGAGCCCAAATTACTCAAGAGTGGACTAAGATTAATGAAGATGGGTCAAAGACCAAGAGCATGTCCAAAGAAGCCCAACGAAAGAAGATGGATTAAAATGAATTAACAGAAATCGGCCTTTGTACATCAGCCCACTTCGAAAGACTACTGTGAACAGATCCGGATGA
The DNA here is from genome assembly GCA_946800695.1 of Geum urbanum. NCBI lineage: Eukaryota > Viridiplantae > Streptophyta > Magnoliopsida > Rosales > Rosaceae > Geum > Geum urbanum. Next base: position 21,276,494 of record OX327007.1, read on the forward strand.
ATCTAGATGTGGTTAGCATATTTTTGGAAAGCTCTAGAAGTCTAGTTTCCAACGCAACTGGAATCACACGATTTGGAGTTCTAGAACGAGAGAAATTCCAGGTTTAGTGGAGAAGGGTCAGGTTATCCGGGTGGAGTAGTTAGAGTCCTAGAAGGGGAGAACTAGGCTTTGCTTGGCCTATATAAAGGGAGCTTCGGCCAGAACAAAATCATCACTTATTCTATAGCCTATGCTCTTCCAAATACTCTCCTCCTCCCCACAAATTAAGCCGACATTCTCAAGAAACCGACTACACCACCATAACGCCGCATCTCTTCTTCCACCGACGCATAGGGATTCCGAACGTCATCCACCAAGAAGTCTAGTTCTCTTGAGTATCCATAGGGGATTCCGAAGATATAAAAGTGTAACAATTATCTCTTTACTCCGTAGTCTCTTTTTGTTCATGAAACTTGTTTGTGTGTTTTGGATGATTGTATTTCGGTTTTATTACATAAGTAAATTTCAATAACTTTTCCATGTGTTCCTTATTCTAGATTTCAATTTGCATGAAGTTAATTGGTTCTTAATGCTTTGGTTTTGATTGAGGGGATTCCTAGTCTAGATCAATGGTGTTTAGGGGATGCCTAGCACAAAATATGAATTATGCATGTTTAATCGAAATTTAGGGTTATGAGATTTCGGTAGTGTTGTTATTTGCATGTGTTAATAAACGAGTTAGATTATGGATTAAGTTGATCACTTGTATATATTAGTTAGTATTTTGTTTTCGGTCTAGCAAGCATGTTTAGGATTCTTTGTTCTTGTTTGTTTTCTACTTGTTTATGAGTGAAGCATGATAGAATCTAGGATTTCTGAATATGTTTGCTTACCAATTTCTGTTCTTATTTTCGTAGTTAATTAATAACCAAACTTCCAAACCCCCCATACTTTTTATTTTATGTTTACAAACGTTGTCATGCATTAGTACCCTCAATCCTCGGTTAAGAACGATCCCTACTTATCAATGCTACATCTACAAAGAAGGGTTTTAAATTGCATACGTGTGAGATATGTGTTGAGTGTCTACTTTGTGTTAATATTTGATGCATGTTTTACGCGTTATCATCAACCTGGGCTTGGCATCCTGTTTAGTCATCAAATATCTCAAAGCAGCATGGTCAGTAAATATGATAACTTTAGTTCCTAACAAGTAAGACCTAAACCTTGATAAACCTGCGATAGAAACCTGCATGGTCGGACTATCTTGGAAAAATCCTTGATAAACCTGCGATAGAAACCTGCATGGCCAAGAAAAGATCTCACCTCATTTACAGTAGAATGAGGTGGTATGGTCCGTACAATATCAACTTTAGCTTTGTCTACTTCTATGCCCCTAGCTGAAATAACATGTCCCAAAACTATACCATGCTCCACTATAAAGTGACACTTTTCCCAGTTAAGCACAATGTTAGTTTCTACACAACGCTCTAAAACCATAGCTAGATTATGAAGGCATATGTCAAAAGAATCACCGAATACAGAGAAATCATTCATAAATACCTCAATAATCTTTTCAACCATGTCTGAGAAAATACTTACCATGCACCTCTGAAATGTGGGAAGTGCGTTGCATAGACCAAAGGGCATCTTCCTATAAGCAAAAGTGCCATAGGGACATGTGAAGGTGGTCTTCTCCTGATCATCCTTATGTATGACTATCTGGTTGTATCCTGAATAACCATCTAAGAAACAGTAATATGCATGACCTACCAACCTTTCCAACATCTGATAAATGAATGGGAGCGGAAAGTGATCTTTTCTTGTGGTGGCATTGAGCTTGCGGTAGTCAATACACATTCTCCATCCTGTTTGGACTCTTTGAGGCACCAAAACGTTCTCATCATTCTTTACCACTGTGATTTCTGAACGTTTGGGCACCACCTACACAGGACTAATCCATTTGCTGTCAGAAATAGCATAAATAATACCTGCATTGCGAAGCTTAATTACTTCTTTATTGACAACTTCCATCATGGGAGGGTTGAGACAACGTTGAGCTTCCCTAGTTGGCTTAGCTCCCTCCTCTAGATGGATCCTGTGAGTACACAATGTTGGGTAGATGCCCTTGATATTGGCTACTGTCCAACCATTGGCGGCCTTGTACTCCTTAAGTACACTCAGCAACTTCTCCTCTTGTAATGTTGAGAGCTTGGAAGAGATGATAGCTGGAAGTGTATCATCCTTCCCCAAGAAAGCATACTTCAAATACTCAGGAAGAAGTTTCAACTCTAAAGTGGGTATCACCTGTATAGACGGAACAAGAACGTCATCTGAAATTGGAAGAGAAATGGGTTTAGAATATTTACCTTTCATACTTGGTAGAGATTTAAGTGCTTCTTTCATAGCATAATACTCCTCTTCCATTTCAAGATCCTCAGTCGAAGCTATCTCAAAAATATGTTCAAATTTGACGGGTCGAAATTTCTTCTCCTCGCCAAGCTCCAGTCCTCCCTCGCCAAGTTTCTTGACCAGCTCGCAATGCTCCAGACCTGGAATGTCTTCTTTCTCGGATACCTCTAGGACCTTTCTCAAAGGATCTTCCTCCAATGAATATTGAATGAATTCCTGCACAAAACTCTCAAAAGTGTCAATTGAACAACATGAATAAGCATAATCACTATTTGGATGTTTGAGAGCTTCATAAATATTGAAGTGTATTTTCTCCTCAGCTACTTCTATACTCAATGATCCATCAAAACAATCTATCTTTGTACGCGCTGTTCTCAAGAACGGTCTTCCAAGAATCAATGGTATTTTTGATGGCATTGGCTCATGCTCCATCTCCAGCACAAAGAAATTTGCTGGGAATATCAAATCTCCCACCTGCACCAAAACATCCTCAATAATACCTTGAGGGTAACAGTTAGACCGATCAGCAAGTTTAATGGTGACTCTTGTGGGAATAAGTTCTCCTATTTTCAAACTGTTATAAGCAGTCACTACCACATATTTACCCATTGCCGGCGATTTTTAAATCGCCGGCAATGTTTTTTATCATTACCGGCGATTTTTGCCGGAAAAATCGCCGGTAATGTATTTTTTTTTTTAACATTACCGGCGACTTAAATGTAAGTCGCCGGCAATGTCCCGTCGGTATTGCAAAAAAAAAAAAAAAAGACATTGCCGGCGACATAAATTTCCGTCGCCAGTAATGTTTAAAAAAAAAAAAGACATTGCCGGCGACATAAATGTATGTCGCCGGCAATGTCTTTTTTTTTTTTTTTTGCATTACCGACGGGACATTGCCGGCGACTTACATTTAAGTCGCCGGTAATGTTAAAAAAAAAATACATTACCGGCGATTTTTCCGGCAAAAATCGCCGGTAATGATAAAAAAATATTGGCGGCGATTTTTAAATCGCCAGCAATGGGTAAATATGTGGTAGTGAGTGTATGACATTAAATTAATGGAAGCACCTAAATCAAGTAAAGCACCCGCAACCCTGCGATCACCAATGGTACATGGGATCGTAAATCGTCCTGGATTACCCAGCTTAGATGGAAGCTTTCTTTGAAGCACGACATATACTCTCTCTCCCAAAGCCACAGTCTCAATTCCATAGAATTTTATCTTTGTTGTGCACAAATCTTTCAGGAACTTTGCATACTGTGGTATCTGCTTGATCACATCCAACAAGGGAATGTTTACTCCTACTTTTCTAAACAATCCAAGATCTCCTTCTCTTTGTCAACCTTCATCTGCTTCTTCAACCTGCTAAGAAAAGGTAAATTAGGAATAATAGAAGGAGAAGGAGTAGAGGATACTAGACCTGATTTTTGATATGTCAGTTTTTCTGTTTCAGGTGCAATTTCGACGGCTCGAATTGGGGTTCCTGTAGAATCTTCTGACGACTTGTCCAACGGCTTGTAAGGGATAAGTTGTTCAAGCACGGGCTCCTCCCACTTTCTCTTTGTTGACTCAGGCAATTCTCCCAACACCTTCCCACTCTTCAAGGTCATTGCATGAGCTTCTTATTTTGTATTGGGATTGGGAAGAGTGTTGCTAGGAAGACTTCCTTCTTTGACTTGAGCAAGTGTTTGCTGAATTTGGTTCACTTGTCGCTCTAGCAAGTCAATTGCCTTCCCTTGTTGCAGAGTTGTAGCTTTAATATCTTGGCGAAAGGCACTACTCTTCTCTCGTTCCTTCTTGTTGTCAAACATCATTTGTTGCATCATGGCTTCCAAGGTAGAATTTCCTGATGATGTTTGAGCTTGAGCTTGTTGTTGCTGAGCCATACGCCTTTGGCCAAACTGCCGCCCATCTCCTGTAGGCTGTCTTTGTTGAAATCCAGGTGCAACAATAGGAGGATTGAGTACATTGTTGCTGCTATAGCTCAACAAGTCTCTATTTCCACCATATGTGTTGGGTTGTCTCTAGAAGTAATTTGTTTCTTCCTCTTGATCAACCTCTTCATCTGCTCTGAACTTAAGACAATCTTTTGCTAAATGGCTTGTAGCTGAACATAAAGTGCACACAACCTGAGCTACAACAATTGTTGTCTTCTTGTTCACTTTCAGACTACTAGCAATCAGAGCAATATCATTCTCCATAGAGCTTAATCTTTTTTCCATGGCTCCATCGAATGCAACTGTATTGAGGGATCGTCTACTTGCTCCCATGGATCTATCCCTTGACTGAAATTGCCTTGAATTTTTAGCTTGATTCTCAACAACTTCCTCAGCTTATGTTCCAGTCATATTCCACCAACTTCCCCCACAAGCTGAATCAAGCTTTGATCTATTGAAAGAATCAAGTCCTTCATAAAAGAACTCCATTTGAGTGTTGATGTCAAACTTATGGTGAGGGCATTGTCAAAGAAGACTCTTAAACTGGCTCCAGGCTTCATGTAATTCATCACTGTCTTTCTACCTGAATGTGCTAATTTGCTTATTCAAGTTCTTGGTGTGAGAAGCAGAGTAGAACTCTTTCATAAATGCAGAGTACATCTTCTCCCATGTGTCTATAGATAAAGGAGCTAAAGAATTATACCATGCTTTTGCTTGCTCCTTCAAAAAGAATGAAAACAAGAGAAGTGTCACAGTATCCTCTTCCACATTAGTCGATCTCTGGATTCTGCACAATGCTGTAAACTCATTGAGATGGTCATGAGGGTCTTCAGAAGGTGTTCCTCTGAAGTGTGGCAGATTCAATATAAGTGATGGGGGAATAGAATAAGACCCCAAATTCTCTGGTAGTATGATCGGTGAATTTGCTGCACCTGTGCCAGGTATAAAGGACTCTCTCAACTTGGCTGCGTTTGCCATTCTTTTTGGTGGTGGTGGTGGTGTTCGAATACTCTGTTCTTCCTCAAATTCAGATCCTGTATCAGAATGTATTTCTTGCTCAGACTAACCACCACTGTTCACATTCATGGACCGTTGTCCCTGCTTCTTTCTGTTTTGGCTTGCTGAGCGTTCAATCTCTAGATCAAGTAATAATGGCTCAACACTTCTTATGTGCCTAGTACGCATACACACTGCTCTTGCACACAGAAAAGACAGTAAGACTCAAAAGAAAAATAAAATAAAGCAAAACTGAAAATTAAAGACTCTGTTAAGACTTAGAATTAAGCAATTCCCCGGCAACGGCGCCAAAATTTGACAAGGCGGGTAAACACCTCTCAAAGATACCCTATTCACAACCTGGATATATCAATGTAGTAAGATAAATATGTGACGACCCGGACCAGATTCAGCAGTATGTTCAGCTTGATCGATGAGTTACTGCATAGTCGCAGTTGTCCGACGGTTATTGGAATCGCCGAGCTTATTAACGACTTAATTATTGGCCAAGAATTGGAGCTGGGTCTCTTCTCGAGAGTCGTTGTACGTGTGATTTCGAGTTCGTGGGCGGTTCCGGATCGTTATTTGGACGATCGAGGAATTAGTTATGAATATTTGAAGTTCAGATTTAAATGGTGGGCTACTTAACGACTAAATTACCGGACGGGAATTTGGTTTCGGCTTCTTCACGGAAGTTGTTCAGAATTTAATTTCGAGTTTGTGGGAACTTCCGGAGCTTGATTTGGAGTTACGAGGAATTAGTTGTGAATTTTGCCGATTGTTGTTTGTTGGTTGGTTTAATTGTGTGTTGGTTCGAAGGGTTGACTTTTTATCCGTTTGGCCTATATGTTTGACTTTGGGTGATTATTGAAGAATGTGTCGAGACGAGTTCGTGGCCGCGAGAATTATCGGAATCGGATATACGACGAGAAAGTTACGTGGGTTTGAAGTTCGTCGAAATGGATAAACATGAAGTTTCCGTTTTGGGAAAGGCTATATATAGTAACCTGCTATTCTGGGCAAGGGGATGACTTTCTATTTTGGGGTTTGACCGAGTTGACCGAGTCAACTCGGTGGAGGAGGTTTCACGTCGGTACCCACGGTGGCTAGCGGTGGCGATCGATTCCGGCCACCCCGTGGGACGGGGTTGGTCCCTTTAGACGCGCCTTGGTCCCTTGAGTGTGATTCCGGCCTCCTTTCACGGCAAGGCTCGCCGGAATTGGAAGAGAAATCCGGCCAAAATGGAGGGAAAACTTTGTATTTCGGGTTCTTGGATTTGGACCGAATTGAGCTGCAATTTTTAGTGGGCTTTGAAGCTCTCCTCACCTACAAGCTACCATTTGACAAAGTTGCTCAGTGGGTGATTTTGAGTGGAACAAGGGTAGCTCCGCCGTGAAATTCTCCGGTCAACAGTGGCGCCGCCGTGGACGGCGGTCAACGGCGGTCAACGGGTTGACTTTTTGACTTTTGGCAAGTTGCATGTCATTTGACTCGAAATCGCGCCCCGATCGCAGTGGGGAGGTTCGTTTTTCGAGTTGAACGTCCGAACGTAAAGCGAGGTATTGAGGTTGTATATATGGATTTTCGACGATTCGTCGTATTCGAATTGTGTATTTCCGAGAACGGTGGTTCCTCGTGGTTTGATTCGAATTGTCGGATTATGACTTTGAATATGGATTTTGTGAATATTCAGGTGTTCGTGATCGTTCGTTTGGCGAAGGATTTTCCGCCGGATCACGGGTTAACGCGATATGCGTTACGCCAGTTTGTGAGTGGACATTTCTTTTCACGGATTGATTACGAGTCTTTTATAAATGATTTACGAACTTGAGCATGCGGATTGATTATGATTTTACGAGCATGTGTTTTACGATTATGCTTATACGAATATACGTATACGAATATATACATATACGTACATATTACGTTTTATGCATGTGCATGGAAATGATTTATGATTTGGTTTACACAGAGTACAGTCTCAGTATATGTTGTGGTATCGATACACATTGGCTTCTCGGCTGATCCCCGAGTACGCTCCGGGGGGGACAGATATCCTGACCCGAGGCCTTTCTGGCTAGGAATCACGTGTGGGTCTGGGATCCCGTGATTCAGACTGTGCTATCGCGTGGAAGCCCGCGAGAGTCTCCGCGATATGTTTTACGTTGCATGCTCTATACGCGTGAGGAGTTAGAGTCTCCCTCGTGTACCATTTGATTTTATGTGCATTTGACTCGCATATGATTTTATATGTATATATTACTGGTGAAAGACATTTATTTTCGTCCACTCACTCTAACGTGTTTATTGTCTTTCACCTGGGCTTTTCGGTTTCCGTGCCCAGTTTGCAGTTCAGGCTCTGGTGTCGCACGTCGTGGTCGGAGGCATAGTGCTCGAGCTACTTTGTTTCATCCAGTAGGTTTATTGTTCTACCTACTGTGGTATGCGGATATGATTATGTATTAGATGTCGCTCTGAGCTTCCTATTGAATACGTTATACGGTTTTACACTGGATTTCAATAAAGTATATATTATATGTATTGTTTACTTTACTGTTGATATATTGAGAAATCCAGATGGGATTGGTGCCCACGGTTTGTTTTTTTGTGGCATAGGATGAAGTGTATTTTCCGCGTGCAGGTAATGGTAATTCTACGTTAGTAACGAAACTCTGCCCAAATTTTGAAAAGTTTTTGTTGGTTCGTGTTTTCGAAGGGGTTTGATTCCGATTTAGGAAGCTAAATCGGGGTTGGGTCCTTTCAGCTTGGTATCAGAGCATTAGGTTATAGGTTCTGTAGACTTCTGTAGTCGTGTTTACTAAGGATATTTGAGAATGTACAGCATGTCTGGAATGGTGAACCGACTGGCCGGCGGATAATCATCAAATTCCGGGTGTTGTATGCTTTCAAATATTTGAAGTTCCATGATTACGTTCCACTTGTTGTGAACGATATTGTATTCATTAGGATGCCTCCTGACATGCTTTCCGTGTCGTTTCGGTTGTGGATCCTGTTGAGGATCATTCGACGCGTGAATTGCCAGAGAACAGTGGATTCAGATGAGTATTCTGGGTTCAGTGAATTGTGTGGCACGGTTTGCCTGGGGATGTGTATATGAGCGTCTATATGTTGCCTCAGAGCTGAGATTTGTGGCAGTGATGTGTGCCTGAGTCAGTTTGTTGTATTTGGTGGGCTGATATTGTGTGAGTTCCAGTTGCGACTCCATGGCCTACATTCAGAGTGTTGTGTATACGATAATGGTGTTATCAGACTACCCATCATTAGATTGTGGAGTGTTTACCCACCGGAGGCAGAGATGCAGTGTTCATATGTTTGTGCCCGTTGCACGAGTTTTGTGGCTTCAGAGGGAGCTGTGTACGGGGTTCGAGATGAGTTTGAACCTGAGTATCAGAGGTAGTCTAATTGATATGCCTCGAGATGTCCGTGAGGAGCTTAGTGTGCTGCACTCAGTGGCAAGGCCGTCGAGAAGGAAAGATGTGTGCGGTCTTCGAGGTGACGGTTTGAGGAAAGTGGATTCAGTAATGAGATTTTGATGAGGTTGAGTTCCGACACTTCGGGATCAGTGACTTCATCAGGCTGTGGCCTTATCGATTATGTTGTGGGCCATCAGATCAAGCAGAGAATTCGTTTGACGATGGCGGAGATCACAGTGTAGCGAACTTGCTCCTGTGGCATGAGTTTGGGGTGATCGTTGGTGATCCTTCACGCAGCAGGTGTTGCGGTGACTTGTGTTTGTGGAGCATTCTCAGTTACTGTTTCGGTGGCCAGGAGGGTCACGTTACGAGGGAGCGCCCTCAGCCAGTTGTGTTTGAGGTTCGACATCTCAGAGTTTACGAGGAGATCCTCATGTTGTTCCTGCAGTTTGATCAATGTATCATTTTGATGAGTTATTCAGCAAGTCGCATTTGGTGTGGGAGGCTAGTTGGGCATGTTGGAGTTCGTGCCATGACCTTGTTTGAGGACAGACTTTTCTCCGAGGTTGCTGCTGTTTGATATCCATGGCTATTGTACCTGCATCTCCACTTCCGAGGTTTTGGAGAGTATTGTATCCATCCGGAGGTTGGGAGATCCCTGTTGGAGGTTATGACTTAGCCGCGGATCTGTTAACTGGATGTTGTGATTTTGGTATGTTTGTGAGTATGAACTTACTGACGATGTATTTGGCTGTGTTCGAGTACCTCGAGGAGGAGGTTGTGTTTCGACGACCAGATTTCTCTAAGATGCTGTTTCGCGGTGATGGTCGAGCGGATGGTGGAGACGAGTTATGTTGTTTGTTTAGCACGTGTTGTGGATACTATGGTTCCTGTACCCGACATTGGTGATATCGAGGTGGTTCCCGAGTTTCCAGGTGTGTTTCGGAGAAGTTACCAGGTGTTTCTCCGGTTCGGGAGACTGACTACACCATTGAGCTTGTACTAGGCGCTGGACTCATTTTACCAGCATCTTGTCGTTCGGAGCCAGCAGAGCTGATGGAGCTACAGTTTCGACTCCAGGAGTTGCTGGAGGAGGTTTCAAGAGATTTCATGCGACCCCGCGTATTTGCGTGATGTATACTTGCATTGTTTGTACGGATGTAGGATGGTTCGACGAAGTGGTGCATTGATTACCGGAAACCTGATTTGTTTCAGAGGAGAGTGAGTATCCTCCGCTTCGGAGTGACGTTTGGTTGATCTGCTCGCGAGAGCTTCAGTCTTTTCAAGGATTGATTTTGGATCTGGATACCATCAGTGGAGGTTTGATGAGTCAGATGTAGCTATGTTGGCTTTCGGATCTCGGTGCGGGCATCATGAGTTTTTGGTCACGTTGTATGGTTGACCAATGCCCCCGTAGATCGTGTGGACTTGATGGACCATGTGTTCAGACGGTTTCTGGACGAGTTGTGGTCATGTTCGTTGGCAGTGTCCTGATGTACTCCGAGAGTGTAGACCAGTACCTGAAGCAATTGTGAACAGTTTTGCGGACTTCGCGAGACGATTAGTTGTTTGCAAAGGTCAGCCAGTGTGAGTTTGAACTGATTAGTGTGAAGATTTTGAGCTGTATGATGCTGTCCGAGGGAGTTGGCGTGGATACTGACTAGATTGAAGCCGTGATGAATCGGAGTTTGTCCTACCATTGTACCAGATATCGGGAGTCTCTTGGGTTTGGCAGGCTATTACCGACGGCTCTGTGCAGAATTTCCCCGAGTTGCCACTCTACCTTCCGGATTGACGAAGAAGGCGTCAAGCTCGAGTGGTTCGATGCACGCGAGGAGAGTTACTTACTCTTGTAGGATGGTTGACCGTTGCTTCGGTTTTGATCCTACCTGATGACTGCAACGAGTTCGTGAGTTATGGCGATGCATCGAGGTTTAGTTTTGGTTGTGTATTGATGCTGTGTAGCTGAGCGGTGGCTCATGGTTACGGACAGTGGAACTTTGTGTAGTTACGTATCCTGTGTATGATTTGGGTGTAGCTGTCCTTATGTTAGCATCAGAGAGTTGGAGATACTACTGCTATGGCGTGCAACACAGTGTAGAACGTACACTGATCACTTGAGTTTCATCCACCTGCATTTTCGGCCAGATTCGGGCTTGAGGCAGTGTAGATGGAGGGAGTCGATTACCGACTATGGCTGTATCTTTGAGTTTGTTCGAGGAAGGCTAGTAGTTGTACTTTGACCATCCGTCTGGGATGTTGCTGTTGATACATTTAGACGAGAGTCAGAGATTCAGTGTTTCATGTGAGTGTGGCTCGAGTTTCCGTGTTAGCCGAGTTGTGCGCTACGGAAGCTGAGTTAGTGTGTGATGATGTTGAGGCTCATGATTTTGCGCGTGTTTGGCGCTAGTGGTACGGAGAAGTGTCAGATACTTTGAGTTTACTACTCGTGACGCAACATGAAGAGCAATGTAGCAGCTTGTGTGTGCAGATGTCACATTTGTCGACTGACGATGGCTAGGAGGCAGAGACTTGCTGAGAAGTGTCAGCCATTTGAGATTTCCGATTAGACGTGGCGTTTGTCGCCGTGATTGTGTGTGTTGTGTGCACTTTGATTGTGATACCAGTTGTTGGGCCTTTGTGGATCATTTGACAAACTCAGTACAGTTCCTTGTACTTTCGGAGATGATTCCAGTGGTTGGCTGGTATAGCTGTGTTTGATGGAGGTTGTCCATCTACGTGGTGTACCTGTGTCCCAGTTCGCCGATCGAGGTGATCAGCTCCGACTAAGTGTTGGTGAGCTTTGCAGCGAGCATTTGAGACCAAATTACGAGCTAGTACCGATTCTTATCCTCAGATTGGCGAGTGATCTTTGAGGACTATACAGACCTTGGAGGGCATGTTGTGGACCTCGGTATTACAGTTCCAGAGGATTTAGGGACCAGCAGTTTTCAATTGTTCGAGATTGCTTGCAGTACCAGTTATTGACCATTGTGATTTTGATGTTGAATGATGTCGTTTTGAGGAACGATGTTGTACTTCATTGTGTTGGAGTAAGTTTGGTTTGAGTTTGAGTTGATGTTGATTCTGATTTTGTAGAATGTGCTACCACAGACTGTCAGATTAGCGGTATGGGTTGATTATTGCCCGATTTCGATATTTGAGTTATGTTGATGTGTGCAGTTTGAGTTGAGATTTGCTAAGTTGTTTTGATCCATGTGTGGTCATAGGCAAGTTTGTGTTATGCCGTGTGGTTCGGCATCGCCTATAGTGTTGGCTTTTGGTGTGTGAGTTATGTTGTCTTCCGTGTGGCGGAACTGTGTTTCAGGGTTGTTACATGTTGTGTACCCTACCTGTTCCTTAGGCGGGAACACTTGGCTATTATGTGGAGTCAGTTGCTAGAGTTATTCAGTTGATGTAGCCACTGGGCAGTTGAGCAGTATACAGAAGCAGTGCTCCTACCTTTGAGTTAGTAGACTTGGAAATTTCGAGGTCGAAATTTTTCTAAGGGGGGTGGATTTGTGACGACCCGGACAACGGCGCCAAAATTTGACAACGACGCCAAAATTTGACAAGGCGGGTAAACACCTCTCAAAGATACCCTATTCACAACCTGGATATATCAATGTAGTAAGATAAATATGTGACGACCCGGACCAGATTCAGCAGTATGTTCAGCTTGATCGATGAGTTACTGCATAGTCGCAGTTGTCCGACGGTTATTGGAATCGCCGAGCTTATTAACGACTTAATTATTGGCCGAGAATTGGAGCTGGGTCTCTTCTCGAGAGTCGTTGTACGTGTGATTTCGAATTCGTGGGCGGTTCCGGATCGTTATTTGGACGATCGAGGAATTAGTTATGAATATTTGAAGTTCAGATTTAAATGGTGGGCTACTTAACGACTAAATTACCGGACGGGAATTTGGTTTCGGCTTCTTCACGGAAGTTGTTCAGAATTTAATTTCGAGTTTGTGGGAACTTCCGGAGCTTGATTTGGAGTTACGAGGAATTAGTTGTGAATTTTGCCGATTGTTGTTTGTTGGTTGGTTTAATTGTGTGTTGGTTCGAAGGGTTGACTTTTTATCCGTTTGGCCTATATGTTTGACTTTGGGTGATTATTGAAGAATGTGTCGAGACGAGTTCGTGGCCGCGAGAATTATCGGAATCGGATATACGACGAGAAAGTTACGTGGGTTTGAAGTTCGTCGAAATGGATAAACATGAAGTTTCCGTTTTGGGAAAGGCTATATATAGTAACCTGCTATTCTGGGCAAGGGGATGACTTTCTATTTTGGGGTTTGACCGAGTTGACCGAGTCAACTCGGTGGAGGAGGTTTCACGTCGGTACCCACGGTGGCTAGCGGTGGCGATCGATTCCGGCCACCCCGTGGGACGGGGTTGGTCCCTTTAGACGCGCCTTGGTCCCTTGAGTGTGATTCCGGCCTCCTTTCACGGCAAGGCTCGCCGGAATTGGAAGAGAAATCCGGCCAAAATGGAGGGAAAACTTTGTATTTCGGGTTCTTGGATTTGGACCGAATTGAGCTGCAATTTTTAGTGGGCTTTGAAGCTCTCCTCACCTACAAGCTACCATTTGACAAAGTTGCTCAGTGGGTGATTTTGAGTGGAACAAGGGTAGCTCCGCCGTGAAATTCTCCGGTCAACAGTGGCGCCGCCGTGGACGGCGGTCAACGGCGGTCAACGGGTTGACTTTTTGACTTTCGGCAAGTTGCATGTCATTTGACTCGAAATCGCGCCCCGATCGCAGTGGGGAGGTTCGTTTTTCGAGTTGAACGTCCGAACGTAAAGCGAGGTATTGAGGTTGTATATATGGATTTTCGACGATTCGTCGTATTCGAATTGTGTATTTCCGAGAACGGTGGTTCCTCGTGGTTTGATTCGAATTGTCGGATTATGACTTTGAATATGGATTTTGTGAATATTCAGGTGTTCGTGATCGTTCGTTTGGCGAAGGATTTTCCGCCGGATCACGGGTTAGCGCGATATGCGTTACGCCAGTTTGTGAGTGGACATTTCTTTTCACGGATTGATTGCGAGTCTTTTATAAATGATTTACGAACTTGAGCATGCAGATTGATTATGATTTTACGAGCATGTGTTTTAAGATTATGCTTATACGAATATACGTATACGAATATATACATATACGTACATATTACGTTTTATGCATGTGCATGGAAAGGATTTATGATTTGGTTTACACAGAGTACAGTCTCAGTATATGTTGTGGTATCGATACACATTGGCTTCTCGGCTGATCCCCAAGTACGCTCCGGGGGGGACAGATATCCTGACCCGAGGCCTTTCTGGCTAGGAATCACGTGTGGGTCTGGGATCCCGTGATTCAGACTGTGCTATCGCGTGGAAGCCCGCGAGAGTCTCCGCGATATGTTTTACGTTGCATGCTCTGTACGCGTGAGGAGTTAGAGTCTCCCTCGTGTACCATTTGATTTTATGTGCATTTGACTCGCATATGATTTTATATGTATATATTACTGGTGAAAGACATTTATTTTCGTCCACTCACTCTAACGTGTTTATTGTCTTTCACCTGGGCTTTTCGGTTTCCGTGCCCAGTTTGCAGTTCAGGCTCTGGTGTCGCACGTCGTGGTCGGAGGCATAGTGCTCGAGCTACTTTGTTTCATCCAGTAGGTTTATTGTTCTACCTACTGTGGTATGCGGATATGATTATGTATTAGATGTCGCTCTGAGCTTCCTATTGAATACGTTATACGGTTTTACACTGGATTTCAGTAAAGTATATATTATATGTATTGTTTACTTTACTGTTGATATATTGAGAAATCCGGATGGGATTGGTGCCCACGGTTTGTTTTTTGTGGCATAGGATGAAGTGTATTTTCCGCGTGCAGGTAATGGTAATTCTACGTTAGTAACGAAACTCTGCCCAAATTTTGAAAAGTTTTTGTTGGTTCGTGTTTTTGAAGGGGTTTGATTCCGATTTAGGAAGCTAAATCGGGGTTGGGTCCTTTCAAAATAGGGGTTGTCGAACACAAGGAATTAGTGAAACTAAATCTTAACACGAAACAAAAATGCTGACAGACTCGACTACAGTACACTAATGACACTACGAACCTGAGCTAGACTGACTCAAATAACACGAAATTTGAACACAACAAACTAGACACAGTGGCAGACTACCACACAAAATTGAGGGTTTTCTGAGTTGATTTGGTTACCGAAATAAATCGGCTAAGCTACAGCTAATGCAGAAATCAATAAATTACAGAAACTAAATTGTTGTAGGTAGCCAATGAGATATGAATGTTAAGAACTTCTCTCCACCTTAGACATACTTACGACCTCCCCAATATAACTGAACTAACCATGGATGAATACTCCTCACACAAGAGCTTTGGTTAAGTCATCTTGTGTATTACATTCTCTTACTTGGCATGAAAGAGGGAGGGATAATCCGCTCGATCTTGATCCTCAATTAACCGACTTATACATATGGTGATGTAAGCCTAGAGAACTGAAGTCATTACGTTCTAAGAATGTTTGAAGAATAACAAAGCTTCAAGGGTTGATAAGGTGGTCACCCTTTCATCACTAAGGCTTGTTTCATACAAATTCATGTTTGTCTCTAGAGAATATGCAACGATAAGGTGGTCATATACATAATCAAGACTATAGATCCTAAGCCATGCATCTAAGCGTGCACTCAAAGAAACATGAACATAGAAATCATACGGTGAGAAAACAGTGAAACAAAACTCATCCAAATAATTAATAGAATCAAAAGGGGTTCAAAATCGTAAGTATATCTAGGGCTTTAATCAGCCCATAACAAAGTAAATTTAGCTACTCATAGTCTTAAATAATAATAACAAAGAATTCATGAAAGATGAACTAAGAAAGAAGAAATAAACTCTTGATCCCCGTCGGGATCGCAGGCTCGCAATACGGCTCTTCTATTTTTCTTCCACTTCCTCTTCTTTATTCTTCTTTCTCTTATTCTCTTCCCTGCCGTCCAGCCCCTTTTTCTTCTCTTGCTAGCTATATATATATATATATATATATATAAGCATGCAGCTAGGTTAATCATCCTAGCTAGCTAGCCCACGTGCATGCAACAATCACAATTATAAATGGACAAACCCACTCGCCAACTTCCTCTCTCCAAGCAGCAAATCCAAACCTGCTATATATATGTCCTCAAATAACTTGATTAATTAACTCACGTGCGTGGCTTCCCTCGCCAGACCATATATGAATCTCCATTTAGCTAGTTTAAATTAAACTAGCAAAAGCCACGTGCACTCTTTCATCAAGTGCTCGCCAAGGACTCCAACAGTATCTATCATGGATTATAATTTCTACACCTCGTACGTCCTCCACTTCCACAATAACTCTCCAAATATATTATTTAATCTTCTTTTCTTCATTACTCTCCAAAATACCTAAAAACAAATAAACATAATTAATTCACTCAATTAATAACAAAAAACTAAATATAAAGAACAAATTAAATACCGAATAAACGCATAAATATGCGACTATCAGATTTTGATCAGGTTGATGGTAGTAAGCAGATATATTGGATAGATTTAATGATTATAAGGAGTTCGATAATCAATGAGGCCAGGAGATATTGAACTGTGAAAAAAGGAATGATTCACAAGTAGCGGTTTTCTTCCTTGATCATTTGCTTGTTAAGTTTTTACTCCATTGAAAGTTGGACAAGTTGATCATCACACCAATTCAACAAAGATTACGTACATCCGCTAAAGATTTATTATTCTTGCTTGAATTGATCATCAATCGTGATTATAGAATTATTGATCATTTGGGTTTTGTACGGGTGGTGTTGTGTTTGAAGACTTCCCAGAAAATGAAGCAAGTACCTATACCTAAGGTTATCGTTGCTCATTATTTATTAAGCATAAAAACTCAATTTCAAGGTAGCGGACTATAGAAGTTTAATTTATAGTGATCTTCAATCTTACTGGTTACATGAGAGAGGGATGATGCAGTACCAATACTTAAGGACTCATTAATGAGAGTATACCCAAGAGGTGACCGAAGGCGAAGGTGAATGGCACATTTGAAAATTCGTGTCAAAATATTTAGTGAGTGCGAATTGTAATTGGGGAGTGCAATTCTCACTACCTCGAGTCAAAATATTTAGTGAGAGTGCGAATTGTAATTGGGGAATGCAATTCTCACTGCCTAATAAATAAGTTTGGGGAAGGTGAATGGCATAATAGATAATTCGAGTCAAAATATTTAGTGAGAGTGCGAATTATAATTGAGGAATGCAATTCTCACTGCCTAATAACTAAATTTGGATAATTTTTTGGTCAACTTTTTGGTTGTAGGTGACATTTGGATCAATATCCCTTAAAAATGTAACTGCACTACTCATAGGCCTCTTTTGGCTTCCGAAAACAAAAGTAAAGTGTTTGTTTTCCCTTTCTTTTTCTTGAGAAGGAAAACAAAATATTTTCATCATTCTTAGGCAGTGAGTCTCTAACCACTCGAGTTAATCCACTTGTTCGAAGAGTATGGTAAACCGTAGCTCAACTTGATTAGAACGTATCCGTACCTCAACTTTACCAGCTATCAACTTGATTAAAACGTATCAAGAGACCAGAGACAAGTACCAATCTCGATTCTTGCACATTCCCTTGAAATACCAACGACCCGCTGCTGTTCTCGTTGACAACAACAAGATTCCGGTCTTGCATGATTCGTCGACGGAGCTGGTTCGATTCTCCAAAGCCCCCAATGTGTTTCCGGCCAACTCCACTCATCGTTTGCTGTGATTGAGCTCTACTTGTCGGTTAGTCGGCCATTGCATACGTTACTGTGTGTTTGGTCTTAACTCGATGATCCGGTTTGGATGATGAATGTGTTTTTGAGTTTATACTCTATGTTCAAACTTCAATGTTCCCTGCAAAGAGCTGCTCTTGTCTACTCAAAGTTACAAAGTAGACAACCCAATTGTGGATGAGATATAAACGACATGAAAGGTAAACTCAAGCCTTGGACAATGACACTGTCGTGGATAAGTTTTTTGATTTAGTATAGTATATTGTATGTTCTAACTCCTCCTTTTTTATGCGTTTCTTTTTTAAGAAGTCAACATAAGATAATCCAGACATCTATACCGACTTCTGATTTGTAAGTACTCATTTCTGGTTTTACATCTCTCTGTAATTAATGGTTGACCATTTCCTCATTCATGCATCCTCCAAAAGCAATCTAATGAAGAACTGAAATGCCCACTTTTTGAGACTCATGTTTTACCCCGGAAATTATCTTTTGGTGGTCCGAACCTCTGAAATCCTCTTTGGGAGTAATATCAGTTAGCTTAGTGTCTTAAATCTTGGTGTTTTTACGTTCTTGTTTGCTATCTGTTCGATTTTGTAATGCAAGTAAATTACAGGTTGTCCAAATTGAACATAATAACTGTTTGATCACTCTGCATCTTTCTCTATTGATCCTTGCAATTCTTTCATTTATTAGATTAAAATCCACACTATCCGTCTTATGTGTTGAAAGTTATTAAAGAGAATAAAGTGTGAAATTGAAGAGTCTATAGTAGTTTACCAGTTTCTTTTTTGTTTGGCAGTTTTCCATGTCGACATATACCTCTGAATCTTGAATCATATATTTCACTTTTTACAATCAGCTTTGGAGGACCTTATTGTTTTGAACACCTAATACTCTGGAGCAGAGATATTTGAGGTCTAAATACTGTAATATAAATGTTATTTCTATTTCAACTTCATATGATATGGCACGGCAACCGGTTTTATCATGATCAGCAAGTTGGTAACATTGTTTCATTCATGTTGAGCTTCCTGTGTTGATGTTGCCTATCAGTCTGTGGTTCTACTGCTATCTTCAACTGGATACGACTAGAAGGATGCTTATCCTACTGTTTATCCTATATTTTTTTAAAATTTTCTTTTGCCTCATACATGGTTCTCTTGTTTCATTTTGATGTTCAAACTTGCAGACGTCAAACAACTTAATGTGCAAGGTTTCTAAGGAAGTTGAGTACCACTTTGATTTATTTTCTTTTGAAATTGGGATCATGAAATGTTGATTGTGAAATGTTTAGGTGCTATTTGTTACCAACCCCTTCATATTAATCGAGTTTATGCATTTGCGTAGGAATGCTCTCGTATCCTGTTTCTTCTTGCCTCAGGTCTCTGAGCTTGTAACCGAACAAGTCTACATACATTGTTATTTAGCATAGTTAAACAGATAGAAATTGAAATGCTGAAAAAGATGTTCAATCTCATGCAAATACTCTAGCTGAAACAGAACGAGAACTTCTCGAGCTTGTTACTACATTCTTCCTTGGAATTAGTACTGCTGGCCATTTTTCTCATCCTCTTCTTGAAATGGTTTTCCAACTTCACAACTTTAGCTGCCACCACAAATGCATCTCCACCATCTCCAGTAAAGCTACCAGTTATTGGAAACCTTCATCAACTAGGTTTGCACCTTCAACGCTGTCTCCATGTCTTAGCTCAACGACATGGGTCCCTCATGCTGCTTCACTTTGGTAGTGTGCCAGTCCTTGTGGTCTCATCGGCTGAGGCTGCCCATATGATAATGAAGACCCATGATGGCACATTCACTGACAGACCTAAGATGATCTTCTTCAAAAAGCTTTTCTACAATTACAACATCTTATCAGCACCTTATGGTGAGTATTGGAGGCAGATAAAAAGTATGTGTTATAGATCTTTTGAGCAATAAAAGTGTTCGCTCTTTTCGTGGGGTGAGAGAAGAAGAAACAAGATCCATGATCAACAACAGAAAGAATTGTTCTATATCATCGTTGCCATCTGCCTCCTCACCTGTTTTGAATTTAAGTGAGTTGTTTTTGTCACTAACTTTTGGGAGGAAGTACAGTGGGTTTTGGGAGGAAGTACAGTGATCAAGGGGAAAGTGGGAGGATGTTTAAAGAGCTTTCTGTAGAGTTTTCGGATCTAATGTCACATCTCAGTATTGGTGATTATATCCCACTCCCTTGGTTTACTCTTGTTAATGGTTTGGATAGTAAAGTGAATAATCTGGCAAGGCGGTTTGATGATTTTTTAGAAATGTTTGTTCAAGAGCATATGTGTCGTTCAACGAGTACTGAAAATGATCATGACCATGTTCATATGGACAACAGTGATCAGAGGGATTTTGTGGACGTTTTGCTTAGTCTTCAGAAAGAAAATGCTGATGTGGTTGGATATCCTATTGATGCAGTTAGCATAAAGGCTATTGTCCTGGTAAGTTTCAAATCCTAAACCCATTAATAATACTCTTTTAATCATTCTTCATTAAATACATATCAATTGGTAGCAGATTTCTAAGCCTTTAACTAAATTTTTAATGTTTTTGGCTTTTTACCTGTTCCAAAATTTATTCAAATTGTTTAACAACTTCAGGATGAGGTACCAGTTTCTATCAAAGTTATTGTAGCAACCTTGGTGTGGTTAATACAAGTCTTATATAGCCTGGCCTAATCGAAACACTTTTTTTTGCAATGAAGTTTACGTGAGGCTGGTAATTATTTTTCCTTTTTTTGTTATTTAATCATGTTTTCTTGTTGAAACTGAATCAGAATGTTCATGTTCTTTCATATTGGCTTAAATGTAGACTGTCTGTTAGTTGAGATGACGAATATTAAAGTTGTGATAAATATTGTTTGTCCCAAGTAAAAAGTGGCTGGTGTAGTGGCACATTGGCTGCTCTAAACATATTCATCAGAGTTGAATTTGAATAAATGAAATACTGTTGTATCATTTGCGGAACAAATTTCTAGCCATCACAAATAAATCAATTTTCATAATCTGTAATGCAACATTCACTATATACGTTTATCCATATACTGTTATTGAGGTTCGTCTAATTGGCTAAGCAATATATGTTTTGCAGGATATGTTTGCTGCCAGCACTGATACTGTATTTACGGCCATAGAGTGGGTGATGTCCGAGTTTCGAAGGCATCCAAGAGTCATGAAAAAATTGCAAAATGAGGTCAGAGCAATAGTGGGAGACAACTTGGATATAACAGAGGATGATTTGGTTGACATGTAGTATCTAAAGGCAGTGATAAAAGAAAACCCTTTGCGTACATCCTCCAGCTCCATTACTAGTGCCTAGGGTCTCACGACAAGATGTGAAATAAACGGTTATGACAAAAAGGCTAACATGCAAGTTATAGTGAATGCGTGGGCAATTGGAAGAGATCCAAAGTCATACAACAACCCAGAAGAGTTTGAGCCCGAAAGGTTCTTGAATAGTGTAATAGACTATAAGGGGGATGATTTTGAATACATTCCATTTGGGGCTTGTCGAAGGGGATGCCCGGGATTCGCGTTGGCTGTTCAAGAGGTTGCTTTGGCCAGTACAGTGCACAGTTTTGATTGGGCATTGCCGGATGTGTTGGAACTTTGTGGGACTTTAGTCTCACATGGAAGATGTATAAGGACTCCTACCCTTAATAAGGGATACCCCATGATAGGTATTAAATGGAAGTGGGCTTGAGTGAGGGAATTTCTATGAGCTTCATGGAAAATTCCCTTGGGCTCCTAGTGGGCTATGAAGATTATTTTATAATCAAAGACTGGGCCTTGGTAAAATCAAAGATTATTTTGAATACTGATCATTTTTACGTAAAGACGTAATTGTTCATCGAACAAAGACGACGTTCTGCCGAAACGGAACAAAGACGAGCTTTTGTTCAAAACTCCGAACAGGCGTCATTCGTCTATAAAAGAAGCTTGAAGGATCAGCATCAAACCACTGAAAATTCGAAATACATCTTCCTTGCTATCAAGAGAAAAACACATATTGAAGTTCGAGATAGAATTCAAGGGAATCTGCAACACCTTGAATTTGAGAGTTGTATCCTGAGAGACAGGTGTCAAAACGATTCCACAAGCAAAAGTGCAGGGACGAATTTCTGTCTTAGGACATTGCGTTAAGCGAGCCTCTCTCAAGAAACAAGTTAATGAATTTAAATTGTTTTCTCTGTTTTGATCTCATACTTCATCCGAAGCATTCAATTCGAATTTAATTCTCTGCTATTTAGTTTCATTAAATTACGTTATAGTAATAATTACTGTGATTCATATCTTGATCCATACTTATAATACACATATTGTATAACAGGATGGTGTCAATGGGGAGGACTTGGACATGTCTGAAGCAACTGGTGCAAGCATACACAGGAAATATCCTCTTAGGGCGGTCGCTTTTCCATATTCCTGTTGATATAAAAGAATTGTGCAAGTGTGTAACCGACTGTATATCACTCATATAAGAAAACTGGAAGTCAGAATAGCATGTTACATGGGTAAATCTTCTCTTTCTGTGATGTATAAATATTTTTAGATGACACATTTTGTGGTAAATTCTTCTGATGACACTTTCATTTCAGATGACCCAATGGCCAGTCTCATGCATTTAGTATACTGGGATTGTTAATTATCACATGTCCTTTGTTCAATTCATGGAGTATCAATAATTGTGTATGTCGTTGATGAAGTTTTTGAACACCAGGGAAGACCATGACGATCAGGCAGGGTCTTTTAACTCGTTGATCAAGTATAAATTACATATTGAAAAAAGTAGGGACTGTGATGATGAAGAATGACTTGAAATGCCATGTTAGACTAAAAAGGCATCATGATTAAGGTCTTCTTTGAGACCAACAACGTATTTCCGTTGTGGTACGCAATAGTGGAAACTAGGAAAGAGGCATGGAGATGCATGCATAAACCAAAAAATCTTCTGTTCTTAGTACCAAAATAGAAACCAAATCATGGCATGGTTCAACTTGCAATAAGTTCCGATATCTAAATTGACTAACGGTGCTCATCTTTCTGTGAATAAATAGCTGTAAACCAATAAACCTTCACTACATAATTAAATACCCTGAAGTTTTCACCCGTTTCACCAGTCCTTTCGAACATATATGCTTATTGAAAAGAGAAAGGCGAACCATTAGTACTAGTAGATGCGTGGTAGCTAGTTCAACGCATAACAATAAATTTGATTTCAAACCATTAACTTCTCCAACTGTTTTCATCTCACTCTGGTCGAACCATTAAGCCTCGGAACGAGCTGTAAGCCAATGACCTTTGAATATAAATATGTTCGCATTCGTATAGAACCTTTTCACAATATATCAAACATGAAATCTTCATCACATTTCAATTCACTCCCGGCCTCGTTTTTAGCTCTGTTAGCTTTCCTTCACTTGTTATTCACCTATCCCACTCCAACAATTATCTCTTTGTTCTGCATTTGGCTTCTACTCATTTCGAGTCTCTGTTACTACTCATTTCGTCCCAACCCTATTTACCTCCTCGATTACTCCTGCTTCAAACCAGACCCTACCCAAAAATGCAACTTGCAATCCTCTGAAGCCTTTGTGCACAGCACAAACCGGTTTAGTGACGAAAGCGTAGGTTTCATGCGTCAGATCTTCCTCAAATCCGGACTCGGAGACGAAACCTACGCCCCGAAGTTCGTCTTCCAATCCGAACCGGAAGCGAATATAAAGCTCGAGTCCGCCATGGATGAAGCTCGGCAAGGCATGTTCTATGCCGTCACCTCACTCCTCTCCAAAACCGGCATTGACGCTTCTTGCATCGACGCCCTAATCGTCACAAGTGGCAGCTTCTCTCCCGCACCTTCCCTCTCGTCTCTCATCGTAAACCGCTTTAACCTCAAACCGGACGTGAAAACATACAACCTAAGCGGCATGGGGTGCAGCTCCGGGGTGTTATCGATCGATTTGGCTGCTAATTTACTCAAGAGTAGCAAAGAGATTAAATATGCCCTAGTGGTCACCACCGAGAGTATTAGCTTGAGTTGGTATTTCGGTGATAGTCGTCCCATGCTCGTAACCAACTGTATTTTCCGTGTCGGTTGCGCGGCGGTGTTACTCACCAACGACCGGAGCTGTCGCCCAGCAGCCAAGATGGAACTTCTCGGATCTCTTCGGACTCATCACGGCGCATGCGACAGAGCTTATAAGGCTGCATTTCAAGGTGAAGATGAAAAAGGAAACCTAGGGTTTGCTCTAACCAAAGATCTCATTCCCGTTGCTGGGGCATATTTACGTGAACACGTCAAGATCCTTGGTCCTCGAGTTCTACCGCTGAATCAATTCGCTAGGTATGTCTACTCTGTGATTGTTTGTAAGATATTATCTTGGAGGAGCAGCAAGTACTACTCCAAACGAGTATTTGTGCCGGACTTCACCAAGGCTTTTGACCATTTTTGTATCCACACCGGTGGAAAGGCGGTGATCGAGCAGGTGGGTAGGGTTCTGCGGCTGGATGACGAGTTGACCGAGCCAGCTCGGATGAGTTTGCACCGTTTTGGGAACACTTCGAGTAGCCTAGTGTTCTATGAGTTGGCTTATTTTGAAGCCAAAAAAAGATTGAAGAAAGGAGATAGGGTGTGGATGTTGGCGTTTGGGACTGGGTTTAAGGTGGGGAGTCTTGTTTAGAAGTCACTTTCAGATTTAGGCCAAGATGCTGATGATAACCCATGGGATGATTCCATTCATAACTACCCATTAAAGTCACAGTAACATTTGAATTTTGAAGTTTACGTACTGCCCAAAAGAAGTAGCTCGGGCATTCTTTTTTCTACTTCTAATTTTTGGTGATCAATCACCCAAAATATTACAAAGACCAGCTAGCTAGTCTTTTCTTACTCTTATTAGCTGTGTTGTTCAAGTTTCTGTCAAGAAATGGTTGATCTAGAAACAAAATGTGAGTAAAAGGAATTTTAAGAAACAATAAAAAAAAGTTAGAAAGTAATGTATACAACCGAATATGTGTTTTCTTTGATATGGTAAAGAAATAATTAATTAGCAGCTGCTCTTTCTCTATTGCTCATGTTGCACAAACAAGTGCTCGAAATATGTGGCCAAGATTTCAGCAATTAATTTGGAATCTAATATTTGAAAGATGAAGTGGTGAAGAGTTTGGTTATAAGGAGTTAGTACATATACTCATACTTGTTAGATTCTGGGTGACTAAAATGGAATGAGTGTCGTCATCTTTGACAAAGTGTGTAGTATTTGTTGCTTGTTTCCGCGGAACAACATGAGCATCCCTATCCTTTGATCTTCAAGATTTGGGGTTTCAATAAGCTCGATTGTTATGCAGATTTTTCCTTCCAACATTTTTTGAACTTTTAATTAAAATAATAAGTATACTTGAGCTATGTATCATGGCTTGTCTTCAATTTACCTTTATCGATAGCGGAAACGGATCACGGCGCTGTTTCAGGGACCCTAATTTCAGTCATGTATGCTGTTTAAGGGTGGCTCCCATAAATCGTGCAAACCGCTGAATAATAAACCCAAATTCATGAACTTGTCGGATTAATTGATCTGCCGACTCTTGCTCATGAACAATATATTTCAGACTCAGCAACATGTGGCATCGACCACAGGCTTGGCACCACCGGTCAATCATCAACCAAACTCTTCACAGCTCATATTGTCTATGCCATGATCGAGTGCCATACCATAGAGATATGGGATTTGCTGAACACATATGCTGATGCTCAGATCGAGCAGGTGAACTGGTGAAGTACATTGCAGAAACAGAGCTCCATAACTTTCTACTTCAGTTAGTTGATATCGCGTACGTGAGAGACTTGAATACTAGTTTTGCTGCTTTGATGATAAGTTAAGGAAGTTGGTAAAGAAATGAAGAGGAAGAAACAAACCCCACCTACTCAATCTCTCTACATAGACTGTAAATTGATACTACGTACATTGATCTGAAGAATCGACTCTTTTAGTTGTCGTGCCTTAAATGTTGGCGAAACTTGCAAGCCAGCCCGTAGTCAACAAACTGTACACGTTGGATGGAGGTCAGGGCGACCAAGTATGTGAATCAAAATTGTGGTCGGATGTGGTGTTGAGAGGTGTTGAGAAGAGATCAGATCTGAAAATGAAATCTGATCTAAATATTTAAGTTTTCTTAGACGACAAAGTGTTTCGTCGTCTAAGTACAAACTCAGCCAACGAAAAATGTTTCGCCGTTTAGCTTTGTACTTAGACGATGAAATACACGTTCTTTGTCTAAGTATAAATTCTTAGACGATGAAATAGTTATTTGTCGTCTAAGTTGTGCTTTTAGACAATGCAAAAACTATCCATCGTCTAAAATATATCACCTAGACGACGAATTTTTTTTGTCGGCTTAGTATTTCCTAGCTAGATGACAAAACAGACAACGGATACATGTTTTGTCGTTTGAGAGCTTTCTTGGACGACGAAATTTTTATTTCGTCATCTAAGTTCTATCTAGACGACGAAATCTTTTTTCGTCACCCAACACATACGTACGTACCTAGATGACGAAACTTTAACTGTTTCGTCATGTAAGTGTGTCTTTTGGGCAGTGATATCAAAGTTTACCAAACACTTATACGTTCTTATACCACTCTTAAAAAATAAATTTACCAAACATCAATCAACTTATTCTCACAACTAATTATTCTCATACCACAACTATAATAGTTTATTTTCACAACACAGCTATGCCAAACTGGCTGTCGTGGTTACCTTCACCCAAACCCGATTGATTTCTGGGGACTTCATCAATAGGATCATGGTTCACTAATTTGGATTAATTAGAACTCCATTAAATCTCCATCGATCAACCTTTCAAATTAACCCTCTTTTTGGCGAACTTGTATAAAAAGCTTGCATGAAGTACATTATCTAATACTCATGCTCTCTCATCTTGCCTAGCTTTAGGAACCCCAACAATTTAAAGCCGGCCAGATTGCATGGTCTGCAAAAAACCTAGATTCCTCCTCATTTACCTCAATTAATTGCACAAAACCCTCTAGATGAGTTTAAAGGTTTTGCATTTTTCCACACTAGTTTATATTTGTTGTTTCTGCTCCGATCCTGTCTCTATTTGGGAATATTTGCTTCTGTACGTTGTTTCGTTTTCCTTTCATTGTTTTGTACCGTACGTTTCCTTTAACAAGTAGCTGACCCTTGGATTTTATTGTTATTCACATTGAGGTACTCCAATTAACATGGAAAACCTAATTCACGAACAATGACCTCGTACCAAACTACCTAGCTAAAACAGATCGAGCCACAAACTTGAAACATTTGCCTTTGTGAAAGTTACCTACGTACCGACATGGACGACAAATTTGGCGCATGAAAGAAAGGTGCATCAATTTATGTACGGTGGATCTATCAAATGTGAGGTCCAGTTTTCTTCCATGCCACCTGCTTTGTTGCTTCTATCGACATGTTTCAAAGCTTCTTGACTATATATTGGAATCACCCACTGGACCATGCACCCAGCTAGAACCTTCCATCTCTCAATTAAATTTTAGTCGTTTTCCGATCCTGATCGAAGAGGACGGCAGCATCACTTAACTGGCACTATTTGTTTAAGGCGTAATGGTCGAT
This sequence comes from Geum urbanum, assembly GCA_946800695.1. Classification (NCBI taxonomy): domain Eukaryota; kingdom Viridiplantae; phylum Streptophyta; class Magnoliopsida; order Rosales; family Rosaceae; genus Geum; species Geum urbanum. Next base: position 21,303,727 of record OX327007.1, read on the forward strand.
TTGTTATTATAGAAATCATTTAATATCAATTTGTTATACTATAAATTTTTTTTGTTAATTTCTTCTCTTAAGATTTATAAATCTGTTAATTTACTATATTATTGTTTAATTACTTGAATTTTGTCAATTTATTGATCAAATTATAAACATTTAAAAACATTTTGGTATTCTAAATTATCTATTCTATTAATTTGCATTGAAAGAAAAACACATGAAAAATTATCATAAAATTTAAACCTAAAGTAACAAATTGGCTAAATATTTTGTGTAATATGGTATATAAATAGCAAATTTACTAGTTTTCAAAACTATGGGTAACAAATTAGCAGAAATTTTTTTTTTAAATAACAAATTGGCACAAGGATCTCCTAAAATAACAAATTGGCAATTATGTCTTTGTTTAATTACAGTTTGTTGCCGTACTCTTCTTTCTAACTATATTCACGAGTCCGTTTTTACTCTCGGAAAAATCCTATCAACTTAGAATTTCATATCAAGCAATTGCATCTTGTTTTTATTATCACAAGAAGTTTGTGGATAGAATGCAGCACGTACGTACGTAAATTACAAAAATGTTTCTTCAGAATTGAATTTCTGTGTGGTAGCACATTATCTTACGTGTATGACACGTACATAACAAAAACTTTCTGGAATCCTCTAAATCCTTGTGTTAGTTTGTGAGCAGGAAACCTTATATCCGTCCATCACTTCTCTTTGTGCCATGAAGCATGTAAGTGTCTTCATCATTTCTCTTTGGAAATAGGAGATTTCCCTCGAGATGATTTCCGCCGCATTTTGGGCTTTCCTAAGCGAACTAAGTTTCCTATTTGAAAGTAGGCCGGATTCCTAATTGGATTAGGATTTTTCCAGTTCTGCTACTTTCCTCACATTAGCCTCTTTATTCTGTTTCCTTGACCTAAATACTTCCTTTACCTAAATACGTAAGAACAATAAAACAACAAAAAAAAAATGTAAAGCTAGAGAACTACATACGTAAATAATTGAGCATAAAATGCAATTATCAGACTGGTCAAGATCTTGGACACTTGCCCACCACTAACCAGAGGTTTGCGTAGAAACTGTTTTGGACTAGACAACATTAATTGTTCATTGTCAAAAACCGGATAAGCTGAAAACCTAGCTATCTACCAGTGGCAGAGGTAGGATTGAATTGTTATCCAAACTAATTGTAACTCAACAATATTCTATGCAGTGCACGATTTTTTTTTTAAAGATTTTTATCACTTCACCATGACGGTTGAATTTTAACATAGTAAACTAAGGAAGAAAACACTACAAGAAAAACACACTTAGACGACGGAGCATTTCCGTCGTCTAAGTGCGTTTTTCCGTCGTCTAAGTACTTAGATGACGGAACCTCCGTCGTCCAAGGTCCGTGCTCCAAGTGCTGTCGTCCAAGCACTTAGACGACGGAGAATTTAATCTCCGTCGTCCAAGTTCACTTGGACCGCGGACATTCTCCGTGGCCCAGGTAAGCACTTGGACGACGGAGATTAAGTTCTCCGTCGTCCAGGTGCTTACCTGGGCCACAGAGAAGCTGACAATCTCCGTGGCCCAGGTAAGCACCTGGACGACGAAGAACTTAATCTCCGTCGTCCAAGTGCTTATTTAATTTTTTTTTAAAAATTAAATTGTAATTAAATATTATTAATTTAATTTATTATTAATTGAATTTAAATAATGAAAAATGTTAAAATTAATTAAATAAACTCAATTTTTAATATTACTTAATTAAATAATTAAAATTAATTTGTACATACACATCCAAAAAACCCATAAAAATTAAAATATTGTTCGGAATGCGGAAAGAAACGAGATAATTAATAAACTACTAGCTAATTAACACACTGGAGGAGCAGATGCGCCGCCGCATCCCCCGCCTCCAGCCGGGTCGTCGTTGTCGCGGTATGGGTTTGGAGGAGGTTGACATTCTTCTCGAGATTGTTGCATGAGGGCGATGAGTTGGGCTATTTATGTTTGTTGCTCATCAAGTCTTTGACGCATGAATTGATTCTCCTCTCGTGCCAGTTGAGCCTCTTGAATGGCTGCTTCGACGGCCGCATCCTGAGTCCTTCTCCGCCGCCCCGAACCTCCCGTAGATGATGAGTCGGAGGTCGTCGACAAATCTCGAACCACCTTAGGCCCGAAGTGCCTAACCTCCTTGCCAGCTCTACGACCGTAGACCTCATCCGCGATTACAATTTGGCTCTCCATGGATAGAGGAGGCAGGTCTTCCGGCGGCACATCTGGGAACGCAAGCTAAGTGTTAGCCAATTCTTCCTGCGCACGCTCTATCACCCTTGCCTACAAAAGAATAATTAATTTATTATAATGAAATAATATTTAAATAATAATTACTATAATTAAAAGCACATATATATATATCACTTATGCCGCATTGACTCGCTTCATTATCGAGCCCAGGCGTCACGTACGCGCTTGCATCGAGATAAGGGTGTTTGGAGCCCTTATCCCTGTGCTCCTTGGATATTTGAATGAGTTGCTTGGCGCCGGAAGTATGGTGTTTGTCCTTCTTCCCCCGGTTGGCTTTGTTGACACCGGAGAATTTCTGTTAGACAACATAATTAAATCATTAAAAAATTAATAAGTAACTAAAATTTAAATAATTCAATTATCTTAATTGAAATAAAAAAATTAAATTAACACCTTAAATTCTTCATCGGCAAAGTGGTTACACAACCACTGCCACTCATCTTCTCTATCCCCACGCAGCTCTACGGGGGCAGGCGCGGGACCGATAGTTTCGAAGTACTGATGGAGCCTGTACTTCCAATCTTTGTAGATGAAGATGGCGGTTTGGTTGATATGCCTCAACATCGCCGGTGTCAGATCCACCGCAAATTGTTCATACCAGAAATAAATAGAAAATTATAATCGTATATATTATGAAATTATAACTAATATTAACAATATTATATAATAACTAAAATTGTACGTATTACGTACCGAAAGTTCTTTAAAGACTTTCGCCTTTTCATCATCCGACACCTCCTTCCAAGTAGGGGCAGTGAGACGAACCCGGCTACGAACGATTGACCCTATGCTATGCGCCGAGAGACTTGCTAGCTGAGTTGTGGGAGGGCCACTGGTGAATTCGTCGTAGGGCAAGTCGATCTTTTTCCCGGTCGCCTTGCAAATTTTCTCCGCTTTGAACCCTTTAACGAGACCACGAGTCCTTTTCGGTTCCGGGTCAGTGGGGGCCCTCCTTTGCTTACGCCGGGCGCTGTACATGATAGATTCAGTGGTCGAGGACGCCTGAGTACTTGCCGTTGAACCGGTACCGGGCGTTGGAGTTGAAAAGGAGTCGACGTCATCACCGCTGGAGATAAATGGGGCAGCGGGAATTTCCCCAGAAGGCGTTGCCTCCGGACCAGATGAAGGGTCCGGATTGAGGGCGTCGTTGCCCTCTTGTTGAACCCAACCGACTTGGTCCACCAAGTGGCGGAGCATGGCATCTTCTGCCTCCTGTTGGGCTTTCTTCTTGCCGGATGAAGCCATTTAAACCTAGGAGTACGTTGTTAAAATACCTACTTACCATAATAATTACAAGTGCAAAATTTACGCTAATTAAGTACGGTTAAGATTTAAATAGAGTACACTAGCTTGGCTTTTTCGGTCGTTCAATGGACGTGCGACCCGCGCGATAAAGTGTAAATTTTCAATTAATCAGCCTTGGTTAAATCGAAAAACATGGCCAGTTAGGGATAGAGATAACGCGAGAGGCAGGACTAATTTCGACAAAACACCCCGAGGCTAACCAAATGAATGGTATATACTCTATTGGTGTCGTCTTTCTTAGATCCAAAACCTGTCACCAGTCATAACCCGTTTCTAGACACCACGTCCGACATTCGGCCAATTTTTCGAAAATTTACACTCCCTCAAGTCCTTTGCAAACTCCGCCCTCAACCTCGTGTCCATAACTTCACTTAGGTTATGGTGTGCGGTGATGAAATCCACACATCACGAGGGGTTAAGGAGATAAGCTAGGAAAAGAGGCGCCATCTATTTCAAAGAGTGCGACTTAATAAACCAAGCCTATGTACTAAATTTAAATCGAAGACGTACTACCATGCAATTTACTAGAAAATACACGTAATTATCAATTAATTAAAACAATAAATAATGACAATAATGAATTATTATTTATCATGCATTTAATAATAATTATTCATTTACCAATATAATTAATTATTATTAACAATAATTATTATTACTATTATTTAATTTTAACTAATAATTATTCATTACCAAATAATTAACAACTAATAATGATTACTAAATATTATTAATAACAACTAAATAATTATTATAATTACAACTATTAATTATTTAAAACTAATTAATTAAAACTATTTAAAAATTAAATAATTAATTAAATAAAAAAATGTTAAAGAGGTAAAAAATAGAATTATTACCTCGTCGGAATGTCGCCGGAATATCGGAAGAGTAGAGTCGTTGGAGAGGGGGAACCACGCCGGAATTTGAGTCGCCGGAGGAGGAAGGCCGGAGGAGAGGAGAGGAGAGGAGGAGAGGAGGAGAGGAGAGGAGATGGAATAAGAAAAGGGGGGGGGGTGCTGTTCTATATATATGCTTTCACTTAGACGACGGAGCCCTAGTTTCCTTCGTCTAAGTGAAGCGTTAAATTTTTTTGAAGCGGCGCGTAATTAATGGGCGGGACGTTTCACCCGCCATAAATTTGGACTTAGATGACGGAGAATTGAATCTCCGTCGTCTAAGTGAAAATTCAAGCGGTGCCGAAAATTGAGGCGGCACATAGAACCACCATTATTTTCAACTTGGACGACGGAGATGGTCATTCTCCGTCGTCCAGGTGTAACTTGGACGACGGAGAATGACCATCTCCGTCGTCCAAGTGCAATTTACATGAAAAAAAATAAAAAATTAATTCGAACCGCCATGGTAATTTGAACCTGGATGACGGAGATGGTCATTCTCCATCGTCCAGGTGAACACTTGGACGACGGAGAATGACCATCTCCGTCGTCCAGGTTCAAATTACGTAAAAAAAATTTTAAAAATTAATTCGCTATGAATTTAGCGATCTGTCATTCGAGTGAAATAGTCGTACAATATCGATGAACGCATCGTATATATGAACAGTTAAATTTGAACCGACGAATAATCTTACGTCTTGAAAGTTGTTAAGTATCGACTAATCTTTATGACTTAAGTGTTCATGAGTATAGGCTCATTTGCAGCAGAGTATTAACGAAATTGAATTTGGACAAAACAACCGTTGGATATGTTCGTCGTAACATAATATATAATTACAATAAAGGACCAGAAAATAATAAGTTCGGGAAGGGTTTCATCGGCACAGTCAACCGCAAAACCGAGAATTTCACAAACCAGAAACGTGGATACAAGACATTTCGCAACTCCGATTTTCGAACCGTCGAAGCTTACACACCAAGAATTGTTTACTCTAAAGTCTTGACGAAAAGAATATGCATTGGAAGAAGGTCTAGATGGTCGTTGTCTTAGAAAAAATTACGAAATCTGCACCTGGACGACGGAGATGAGCTTCTTCGTCGTCCAGGTGAAGAGACCCTGAATTCAGGGGTTAGGGGCCTTAATGTTTAGGGCATAGGGTCTCTGCACCTGGACGACGGAGATGGGATTCTCCGTCATCCAGGTTAGTACCTGGACGACGGAGAAGCCCATCTCCGTCGTCCAGGTGCAGAGACCCTGAATTCAGGGGTTAGGGGCCTTAGGGTTTAGGGTATAGGGTTTGTGAATTTGGACGACGGAGATGATGGTCTCCATCGTCCTAGTGAGTACCTGGACGACGGAGAATGACCATCTCCGTCGTACAAGTGTACAAACCCTGAATTCAGGGGTTAGGGCCTTAGGGTTTAGGGTTTAGGTCGTCCTTGGTTATTTGTGTGTCCGTTCAATTATTCTGATTCAAGAATATAATTAAAAAAATGATCGATCAATCCGATTTGCTAGATTTAGGGCCGAGGATTTAGGGAGATAGCCAAAATACCCAAAAGGCGACAGTCTGCAATTAATTTCTCCGTTGTCCAGGATATATAATTCGGATTAATTAATTAATTTAATTTAGTTTACGTACGTCGGTCGATCCGATCTGATCGAGCATGGACGCGTGTAATTAATTAATTAAGTACAAAAAGTCGAAGATATACGTACATATATACATTCTCCTCCTTATAATATTTATATTAATTATTGATCGATGATGCATCGATCATATATTACAATAATTACATAAATTAATTACCAATTAATTTTTCTCGTCTTAGTTAAGTAGTCGTCATCATAATCGTCATCATCCTCGTCCCCGGTATCCGATTGCTCATTATCTTCATCATACTCAACATCGTCCGACGAATAACCTGAGTCCTCGTCCGCGTCCTCATCCTGCTCATCTTCTTCATCTTCTTCATTAATGGCATCGATAATCTCATCTTCAGTTAGATCTGTACAACCATCAGGCATGGGTAACCGTTCACTATCTTGAACCAGGTCCATTATATCGGAGCGGATGACAGAAATATTAGGCTCTTGATAGGCAGGAATGTCTCTTTCTGGTTCAGCAGCATCTTCAGTCGTCGCCGGTGTCCCTTCAATTGTCTCTATATTCCATATACCTCGGTGAGAGATATGGTTCACTATTTTTCATCCTTCACCGACTTTCGGATCGTCGAGATAGAACACCTGCCGAACACCTGCGAAAGGCTCATCCTCATACCAGCTAGAGTTTATATCGACTGATAATAGTCCCAGGTCTTCCTTTGTACGCTTGAACCATCTGCACTTGAATAGGAAAACGTTGACATCATTCCCGTAACATAGCTGAACCACATAAACAATAACCCCGTAATTTAGATCATTGTCTTTCCCAACCGCTACCCCACTGTTTTGTGTTCTTCTTCCTTCGTCTCGGGCCAATGAATGAAACTTTACACCGTTCACAAAACATCCGGGATAAATATAGTGTTTAATCGGCTTCCCTGCTAGCAAGTGCTTTGGCCATGACCACCACCCCCCGTGATTTTCAGATTTTTGCAGATCAATCATCTGCGAAAAAGGGCAAATTAATATAAGGGTTTACTTTCTACAAACATGATCAATATGTATATAAATTACTAATTAAATACCGAGACGTACGTACGTACCCATTGGAAGAAATAATCGGGAAACTTCTTCTTAACCATTTTCTCAATCCACACCGAACTCTTGTTTTGATATAACGCCTGAAGCCTCTCCCTGTATGACATCATGTACAACTCAACTTCGTCACAGTCTCGCAACACTACCCAATGTGCCTCAATAAGTTCTTCCCGTGTTAACGATTCCTTTAATACTCCTCTAAACGGTCGGACGACATTGGTGACGACATAAAGATTGATGCGGGCACTGGGATCGGAGGCAGTGGGAGGTGGTGGATCTTTGAGGTACCTGTTGCAGTAAGTAACACACTCATGCATTAGGTATGTCTCTACTATGGAGCCATCCGGGGCCGACCTGTTTTTGACGAATGACTTATACTGTCCAAGCTGTCTACAAAATCAAACGTACAATAAGAATAAGTACATATAGCTAGCTAGCAATCTCCAGTGGAACAAATTATGAATCGAAAAACCTGTATAATTAATTAGTTGTACGTACCTTTCTTGAGGATACATCCAAGTGTACTGGACCGGACCAGAAATGAGCACCTGCTCGGGCAGGTGGATCATTAGGTGAATCATGATGTCAAAGAAAGCAGGGGGAAAAATCCTCTCTAGTTTGCAAATGATGTGCACAATTTGTTGTTGCAATTCCACCACATCTGACTTCTTTAATTTTCTGGCGCATAACCTCTGCCACCATCTGCACAATGCCACTATTGGTTCTACGACGTCATGAGGCAAGTATGGTCGAATTACCACTGGAATCAGACGTTGCAGCATAACGTGATAGTCATGTGTCTTTAGACCAACAAACTTATGTTGCACCTCGTCCACTGCTCCAGTTATAGTAGCTGCATACGTAACCGGATAACGAACGCCCTTAAACCAGTGAAATACAGAACGTCTAAGTGTCGGCTTCACTGTGTAAGGTGCAGCTGACATCTTATTGTACACTCCTTTCCTATCCCTCCTCAACCACAAGGGACGACGTAGATAAATTGATTCCAAATCTTTGCGCGCTTTGGGAGTATCTTTAGTCTTGAACTTAATACCGAGAATTGTTCCCACCACGCTGTCGCACACATTCTTTTCTATGTGCATCGCGTCCAAGTTGTTCCTCAGCTTCAACTTCGACTAGTAAGGGAGTTCAAAGAATATACTCTTGTGATCCTAATAGCTCAGATCATGTGGAGGAATTGGATTGCATTTCTTTACATCCGCGTCATTGGCCAACACACCAAAGTCGAAATAGCTCAACCTCTCTAAAATCTCTTCGCCCGACCAACTACGGGGTTTAGGATTGTTCTCTACCGTCCCGTCGAAATGAGCTTCATCATGTCGCCACGGATGGTCGTGAGGAAGCCATCTACGATGACCCAAGTAACACACCTTCCCCGCGTGCCAACTAGAGTTCACGTCGTCCAAACATATAGGACATCTATTATATCCTTTTATCCTGCAGGCTGCCAACATCCCATACGCTGGAAAATCGCTGATCATCCACATTACGACAACCCTCATCGTGAACATCGTGTCAGTGAATTTGTCATAAGTTGGGACTCAATTTTCCCACAACAGTTTCAGCTCATCGATCAAAGGTCTGAGGTAGACATCTAAGCACTTCCCTGGAGATTTAGGACCTGGAATTAGTACAGTAAGGAAATTAAATTCCTTGTTCATGCACATCCACGGAGGCAAGTTGTACGGCATCAGAATAACTGGCCAAGTGCTGACGGCGGAGCTATTACTTCCCCAAGGATTGAATCCGTCTGTAGATAGGCCGAGTCTAACATTTCTAACCTCTGCAACAAATTCTCCAAATTCTCTGTCAAAATGTTTGAAACCCTCCCCATCCGCGGCGTGTCGCAGGACATCGTCGTCTATTCGCTTTTCTGCGTACCATCGCATCACCTCTGCTGTGTGTAGAGACATGTACAGGAGCTGCAATCTGGGAATCAAGGGAAAATATAGAACAACTTTCACAGGAATTCTCTTTTTCGAACTCTTCCTATTCACCTGGAATCTGCACTGGCCACATACGGGACAATAGCCTAAATCTTTATACTCTTTGTAAAATAGCACACAATCATTCGGACATGCGTCAATTATCCTGTACTTTAGGCCGAGGCTGCTCAAGATATTTCTAACCTTATAATGAGATTTAGGAAGATTGTGATCATCAGGAAGCAACTTACATATTTGCTCCTGAATTTCGTCAAAAGCACTCACTGACATTTTGTGCTTCACTTTTATCTTCATTTGCTCCATCACATATTGCAACACATTCTCTAGACATCCAGGGAACACCGGGGTCTATGCTTCAAGTAGCATCCGGTTGTACTTATCCATCTCACTGGTGTCAGTGGCCAAGCTAGCAGCGGGGAATGTGTCATCATGCTCATTAGTGGTACTGTAACCTCCGTCTTGGTGTTGGTGTCCACCATGACTACATCCCGGAAACGGATCATGGATCAAATCTGCAGTTGGGTTGCAAGCTGGGGGTCCGGCACCACTGCCACTGGATGAGGCACCATGGTAACTGTACCCTGAGCTGAAGTCTGCTGCGCTGAACTCTAATGCTTCACCATATTCGCTCCATGTAGTGTAACTCCACATCATACCATTTTCGTACAGGTGTTGCACCATAACATTAACCTCCACATACTGACAATTAAGACATTTCTGGCACGGACACCTGAAACGCTTCTTTCCCTGACCATGTTCTATCGCAAAATTTACAAATTTGCTAATTCCATCCATATACCGGACATCACATCTATTCTTCAACTTCATCCAACTCTTGTCCATACTGCTACAAAATATTATAATTAATTAATTATTACATATATGTATATATATTAGTCCATTAATTTACGCTTAATTATACGTACTCGATCTACATCGATCCGTCAATTACGTACGTAATTTAATCTGTATATATAGCTAACATCCATGCATGTATGTACGTTTTCACTAAATATATATTAAGCAAATTTTAATTGCGTACGTTCCTGCTGGCCTTCTCGATATTAGTTAATTAAGCTAGCTAGCTAGTCAGCGGAGATCCTAATATCCTGATCCTCCTCCTTCTCCTTCTCCCTTCTCCTTCTTCTTCGATCTTTAAAATTTCCCGCGGGACAGAGGATGGAATGATTCGAAGAGAGTTTGGCATCGGGCTTATATAATGCTTCACTTAGACGACGGAGGTGTCGGTACGTCGTCTAAGTGGAAGTTACTCGGACCACGGCGTGTCGGTCCGTTGTCCAGGTGATCACCTGGACGACGGAGAATACCATCTCCGTCATCCAGGTGATCACCTGGACAACGGAGAAGACTCTGAGGTCCAGGTGGTGACCTGGACGACGGAGAATACCATCTCCGTCGTCCAGGTCACCACCTGGACCTCGGAGTCTTCATCGTCGTCCAGGTGATCACCTGGACAACGGAGATGGTATTCTCCGTCATCCAGGTGGTACTTGGACGACGGAGAAGTCTCCATCGTCTAAGTGTTACTTGGACCACGGAACAATTACGTTTCCGTGGTCTAAGTTCTGTTTTCTTGTAGTGAAATAATAGAATCTTACAAATACAACAAACCAAAGTTCTAAACTTTAAACTTGAACGGACTAGAATAAGCAAAGCAAATACTAAAATAGCATATAAAAAATCAAAGATAAATATTTTAGACAAGCATTGAATCATTAATTTTGCGAAAAACTCGTGTATTTTGGTGGGGGAGAAAAGCGGTGACTTAAAGAGAGCAAGTGTTACGAAGACACAAAAAGCGAAAAAGTGAATTAATGAATAAAATTCTTGCATGGAGTATATTTTTTTAACTTGAAGTAGGTATTTTTTTTACTTTTAAAAACTTATTTGGGGTTAAGCCCAGGTAATCCAATGGCCAGGTCCGCCAATGCTATTTATTACACCATGAAGAGAAAATCCACCTACACCTAGCTTCACTACTATCCCATACTTGAGACACCTAAAGGACCCAACATATATAAGGCATTCTCGAGCAGTGATTCCACAGAGCCACCCTACACTATTTCTATGAGGCCCAACCAATAACATGGGCTTTGAAGGATAAGATTGGACTTCCGCAAGGCATTAGCTGGAGCATTATGGGCATAATGTTTTATAATAATGGAATCTGATTTGTTGGTCTTATTGGCCTTGCCACGGTGGAGTGTCTCGACATTCCCACAATCATAAGCAAGAGAAGTGACCTCAAAATTTTCCAAGATCGAGACGAGAATGGTTTTACTCGAACCGCTTGGTGCCCTAGAAAATGTCAAAGATGGTCTACATCAGTGATTGATGGTTCCACATTGCCGTGCCGGAAAGAGAAGCTCCCAAAACCCTAGTTAGCGGAGCCTTCATTCCCTAGATAACACATTACTTTTATGCTATATATATAGGTTATATATACATTCTATATTTCTAATGGTGATTTATATTGTTAATCTATAAATCAATTGAATTTGAGAAATGACTAAATTGCTTCGAGTTAATTAACCGGCTAGCTTGCGACATAGTTCTCTCTAGATGTGTCTCAACTCATACGTTTATAAAGATTTACAACGGCAGCTTAGGAATGCATATATAGCATTCTCAAGTCAAACAAATTTATATACTAACAAACCTCAACCTATTGTTCATCGAAACCCTACGGACGCCCTAACCCTACGCGTGCGACCTGTGCGAGGGAAATGAAACATAACTGCTCAAAAACCACTCGCTTACTATTTTGGATAGGATTTCTCCATTCTGCGACGGAACAAAAAGCCATCTCTCTACCTAACCCTTGGTCTCTCTCTCTTCCGATCAAAAAGCCATTCTCTTACTGTTTTGGATAAGAATGCTCCATTCTCGATCGTCTCTCTCTCGCTCTCTTGATCATCTTTCTTTAGCCATTGATTCACCGAGGCTCTCACTTTCGTAGATTTTCATCGAACCCTAAATTTCTCTCTGAGGTTCTGACTTCACTAACCTCCATCGTGTCTGATTTTTTCGGTTCTTGGATTTGGGTCTTCATCATTTCAATTTTGATATTTCAAGGATCTAGGTCGTCGGTTGGTCTTCTCTCTTGCTAATCATCCCAATGTCGAGGTTGATTTAGAGCTTGATTTAGAGGGATGCAAATTTGGTGCTGGAGCTGGTGTTTCGAAGATTATCGGGTAACCTTTATTTTGCTATATTTGACTGATTTGGTGATTTGGTTGTGAGGCTGATACTGGGTTGTGTTAATTAATAGTGAAATCAGATTTTCATTTATTTGATTCATCGATTCTTGGTGCTGTGAGGATACGAAAATCCAACCTTTTTTCTGATCAAAAACTTATTCCTCTCTACTCCTCTCTTTCTCTCATCTTTGAGTCTCTGTTTTAGTCGAAGGTCAGTTTTTTTTCTTCTCATGCGATCATTTTTGAGTATTTGTTTGATTTGATGGTTTGTTTGAAGGTTTGTTTTTGTATCGTCATCGTGGGCTCATATCTTTGTTATTTGTTATATGGATCTAAACAGGTTAACATTGGTATTGCAGGTTCTGGGCTTCTGATCTATTTTTTGTGACCAATCAATTGAAGGAGGATACTCAGGGTATATTTCTCTATTGTACCTCTTTACTTTGTTTTTATTTATTTTGTATTTTGTTCACCTACGTTTGGATCTTTCTGATTTCTGTTGGTTTGGGTTTGTTGGTGTTTGGATCTTTATAGGCTCTTTTCAATTGATCTTGGGCATTGTTTAGGTTAGGTTTCTTGCATTTGACATCTTTGCAAGCCACGGAGGAAGAAAAGCTGCTTATTTTGCTGTTTGGGTATGTTCTTTAATCATTGTTCGTTTTATGTGCTTGGAAATTTCTCTGATGTTTTTTATCCTCTTCCTTCCATATGTTTTTTGCTCATCTTTGCATCGTTATGATTTCTATTGGTTTTGGTTTATTAGTGTTTGGTTATTCACGGGTTCTCTTCGATTCTTCTTGGATGTCATTCAGGTTAGGTTTCTTGCTTTTTATGTTGTTCCGGGTTTGGGATTTGCTTTTTGTTTTTTATTTAAATGATCATTTGGTCCATGATTAACTTTGTAGTCAGTTTGGGTCTCTATTAATTTTGTAGTTAGTATCAATAATGGGAAAATAGGAAACAGTGCTTTCGTATATCTTTTGAAGGTAAGTAGTCATTTGTCTTTGGTTTTTTTTGTGTGTGTATGCTTGAGTAAATTTCATGGTGTTGTGATGTAAGAGCTATTTGTTTACAATTTTTCAGGACACCTGGGAAGATAAGAGCCTTATTTTCTTTTTTGGTATGTTCTTTGCTGTGTAATTTTCAGTCTAATTGCGTCAATTTTCTATACCATATCTTCTTATATTTTGTATTGTTCATGGTCTGAATTTGAGTGTGAATTCTATTCTTTGTTTTAGTTGCTTAGATATGTGTACGTCCGCATTAAATTTTGCACTCATAATTTTAGTCTCTTATGGTTGGTGTCTTATTTTGGTCTTCTGTAGAAATGACTTTGTTTTTCAAAAGCAGCAATATACCACTCATCTTTTTGTTTCATGTTTAATCGACTGAGCACTACAGGAATGGGTGATTGGAGACCCTGATTTTGTACTGGACTTTGAAGAGATTTGTGGTTGATTACTAGCAAAAGTGTTTACGAGTTTTTAATTTTTAATTGTTTGGCATGCTATCTATGTTTAGGGTTTTAGGCATAGTGATGTGGTGGTCGATGTGAATGTAGGCACTGACTAGACTAGATAAGCTAGCTAAATTTACTGGGCACTGGGGTGCTTTACCTTTACTAGGGAAGTTGATGTAAGAAACTCAAAAAAGAAAGAATTCAGGGTTGATATTGTGTTGATGTTTATAGGGTATTTTTTTTCTATGTCCTTATTTGGCAATGATTATTTACTTTACTTTCTTAAAAATGAATCACTGATAGTATTTATTACATGTGAAGGCAAGAGGAGCTGAGGATTACACTATGGAGAGACGTAACAAAGGCATTTTTAATCCAGAAACTCATTGACTCTATTGTACTGGTCCTTGGGGTCTTCATAGGAATGAAAATCACCCAGCATAAAGGTACTGTGCCCAAGTAGTTGCCAAGTTCACGCTACGTTTATGCTTCTTATGTGGTTTATGGTAATTAAATGTCTTATTTTGTGATCTATGACATGACAAATGAAGAGCATATAATGTAGGACAATATGGCACTTATATGCGATTGACTGTCGATTATTCATGGTCTGAATATGCTTTTAATATCGATGAAGAAAATATAGGTGCATCTTGCTGATCTATGCATTTTATGCTTGATTTTCTTAACATCTTTCTCTTTACATTTAAGTTTGTTTAGAACTTAGTATCTTTGTATCTTACTTACTTTATGACTTATAGGACAAAATAAAGAGGAATGAAGAAATGAGGCAGAAATGAGCTCAAAACGCAATAAGGAGGAAGTTTCTAATTTTGGAGAAGAAATGGTCCGAGAAATGGTTTTCACATGGTTACTAAAATGTGTTTCCCAAATGGTGTCAAGAAATAGCAACCTAAATGACAAATGAAAATGATGTCAAATGGTGCAAATGAAGATGAAGCATTTCTCCCGCTCGGGCCAGGAAAGAAGAAAAGTGGCAGATCAGGCAAGAAGAGATGGCCAAATCATATGTATCAATTATATCTCATTTATGCCTGATATGAAGCATGAAATATATTTCAAGAATAAGGCAAGATTGGCCAAGATATTCCTTGGAGAGAGAGAAGAACAAAATCAAGAAGGTGAATATCTCTCATGCAATAAGGAAAGAATATCCAAGCTGCAGACCTATAAATTCAAGAGAACACCGAATATGCAAATCAACTTCGAATTTAATGATCAGATATGTTATTTGATAGCCCTTGAAGTCTTCTTTCTAACGAATCAAGAATCATAATTTACTGATGTCTACAACTCCGGGAAAACACGTTTGAAGACAGACTGTCAGATTTGCCCGGGTACACAAGGAAAGTCTTGTTTTGGTAGGAAAAACCCTAATCTTCTTCTATAAAAGCAAGGGCTCGGCTCATCAATCATCACTCATCTTAGAGCCAAAATCTTGTCCAAGAGCCCTCTTACTCTCTAAAACACTAAAAGTCTCCAAGGAAGCCGCCCTCCTCCACAAATCGTCGCCACCATCCTCCAAGGAAGGCATAGCTTGGCAATCCTAAGGTGTCAACATATTCTCCATTGAAGAGCATCTACACGGCTCGTCTAGGGCAATTCCCTGATTTAAAAGTGTAACCATGTCTTCTTCTCTTTATTCTTCCTTGTATGTATTTTCAGTTATTATGGATTGGTTTCAAGAAGTCTTTTGGTTAAATAATTCTAACATGTTTTTCTTGTAGTTTATTTAGTATTCTTTGAATTTAGTTACACATGCTTATTGGTAATTAATGCTTAATTTGAATGCAGGGTAATTTCCGGTTTAGATTATGAAAGTGTTTGAATGTAGGGCAATTCCCAAGTTTGGCACTTTAACTATGAAATATGCATGCAAAACGTAGCTAAAGACTTAGATGCTAAATAGGTTGCAGGAGATCTATTAGGTTATTAAAGGCTAGATAAAAAGATGAGTTTATCACCTGTATATATATAGTTTAGTTTTATTTTCGGTCTAGTGAGCATGTTTAGGATTCTATGTTCTTGTTTGTTTTGCTTGTCTATGAGTTTAAGCATGATAGAACTTAGGGTTTCTTTATGTGTTTTCTGCCATGTTTTGTCTTTTTATTTCGTAGATTAATAACCAAACTTTCAAACTCTTCATACCTTTTATTTTCTATTTACAAACGTTGTCATGCTTAGTACGCTCAATCCCCGGTTAAGAATGATCATTACTTATCAATGCTACATCTACAAAGAAGGGTTTTAAATTGCATACGTGTGAACTATATGTTGAGTGTCTACTTTGTGTTAATATTTGATGCATATTTTACGCGTTATCAATTTTTTGTGTCGTTGCCGGGGATTGAAAAATCTATTGTGTGATTTCGTTTGTGTAAATATGTTCATATTGTGTAAATATTATATTTGTGCGTAATTTTTTTTTTATTTTTGCTGTTTTCGGAACTGTGCACTGATCTGTTTTGTACAATTTATTTGACATAGCTACAGGTATTAGTAAAATCTTAAAATGTTCAGAAGTGTTGCGATTTGTGTGATGTTTATGTTTGTAAAAAAAATTTGTATTCGGACAAGCAAACAATTCTGGAAAAATCTGACAATCTGCTATGTTCAATTTTGTGCGAATCTGGAAATTTGCATGTATTCTTTAGTTCTAAGCATGTTGTAACTTTGTTTTTGTTTTTGCTTTTGCAGGTGAAAGAGTCAATTTTATAAGGTCAAAGAGTCATTTGTTTTGTAAATATATTCATAATTGTTAATGTATAATGTGATTATAATTCTTTTAGTTTTAGTGTTAATGTCGATTCAGGACTGTATATGTGCTATTTTGTGTGATTTATCTGACATGGTTACAGGTCTTGGAAAATTATGAAAATTTACAGAGTTATGTATATGTGTCTAGTGTCGTCTCGTAAAATTTAGTAAAATTCCTACGTGTGATTAATTCTGCATAAATTATGCAAGTAGCTGTGTTCAGTTTCTCCGATTTTGAGCATGTTGTTATAAAATGTTAAATGATAAGTCTTAGCTATATATGTTTTTATCACTTGTTAATTAGTTTTTAAGTTTTAATTTTGATGAAAAAACAAGTTGATGTAATATCGTATTGAACTTTTGCTCTTAGTAAGAAATTTTTGGTTATGGTGACTAGAAGGGTTATGATTCGTGACGGGATTTGGATCTAAGAAAGAGAATATTCTCGAAATTATTCCTACCTCTCGCGTTACATCTATCCTAACTGGCTATTTCTGGACTTGCCGAAATGAGTGGAACGGATTTCGAGCCATTACACAAGTTAATCATCTAAGTCTTAATTTAAATTCTAGATGCATGTGATAATCATATGTCTTTGGCGAAAAAAATCAATTGGTACATTATTTAAACTTTATTTGTCTAGTTGATCATGTTGTAATAAATTTGTAACGAAAGATAAACCTACTTGTTGTAAATGCAACATGAGCTACGTTTATGATTAATTAGTTAATTGATCACTAACTAATGTATCTTTTCGTGGATCATGAATTCTAACAAGCTCGTAAAGAGAAGAAGAAGGCCGAGCTAAAGAAGTTAGAAGAGATGGCACCAACATGTACATGCAAGTGCACATGCAAAGAAAACATCATGAATGTTGGGAGTCAAAAGTTAAGAAGGAGCAAAGCAATATGTCTAAGCTGTAAGACGTTAAAAAACAAGCGCTTGTTGGGAGGCAACCCAATGGAGGAGTCTACAAACAAGATTTGCTTTCTCTTCCCTTATTTTTTTTCGTAGCTTTTATTTTTCTTAGTTAGATTTTTCGTAAATCCTATTCTTCATGCTTGATTCTATGTTTTACTTTAGTACATTGAGGACAATGTACAGTTTAAGTATGGGGGAGGGGTTTACAACTTATTTGAATCATAAATTATAAAAATCGGGCGGACGATGAAACTTTCTGCCGGATGATACCCTAAAAAAAATTGTTTTGAGTCTTTGTGTTTAACTTAGTATTTTAAAGATTCTTTAGGATGCCCTTAATTAGTTTATGATGAGAATAGACATAAAAGTATAAACATATGGCGTTGCATGAGATTTCTAGTGCTAATTGAGATATTTTGATTGTCATGACATGTAGTAGATATGGTTTGCATAAACATGGTACAGATTTCACATGCTAGAATGTGTTTTAAACCATACAAAGCATAAAAGTGAGTTTTTGAGCCTACATTATTCTTTTGAGAGTGAATTTCGTGCATAATGGTTTCAAAAATAAAACATGCCTCATCAAATTGCTTGCGATAAATTTCAATGAATTAGAGAATACTAGAACATACTCATGTAGATTTGCAAAGCTTTTAAGTTGATAAATGCTCTGATTTCGGATATGATTAAAGGCATTTAGGTTTTCTACCACTAAACCAAACAACCATGTGTCCTTTATGTGCGCACGAGATGCGACACCCATAGATAGCCCATTTGAGCCCACGTTAAGCCTTTCTTTCATCACCTTTAATATCTAAACACTTAGCCTAGTGTAAGACTTTTTTACCCTATGTTTTGCAGACTTGGTGTGAAGTAATGTCGATAAGAGGAGAAAATGGCATTTTTTTGGGTGATGTTCCTTAATTTCTATGATGTATGTATAAGGATAGACTTATTCAAATAGCTTGAAAAAGTGTGTAAATTGCTGAGAATAGAAAAAAGAAAGAAAATATTCGAGAGCTAAAAAAAAAAGAAAAAAGGTGAAAAGAAAATTCATAAGTTCTCCAGCAATGTGTTTTAGATGTCAAAGTTTGGATTAATGTCTCCCATATTTGTGGATATAGAGTTTACCACGAATTGAAGGCCCAAAAATGAAAAAATATGGCCTTTTTCCTGTCCGTAAAGCTCAAGAAAAATTTAGAATGAAGTCTTGGCCCAAAATGATGAAATTCGGCCCCCAAAATGGAAATCTGACCATGGTGATGTTTTGGAGAATATGAGGCACAAATTTGAGAAGTTCTTCTAGTCTAAGTCTTTGGAATGTTTTTGACCACCACATATCCAAATTTTTGAATGCCTTAGCCTTAACCCCATTGCAACCTTTCTAAAATCCTTTATGTTCCTTAAGATGAGTGGCCTTCGATTGGTTGAGTAAGTTGCATAAGTAAGCATATGGTTTAGGTTCATTTGTGCAAGTAATTCATAATATTCATGAGGTTTTTGATTCAATTTATATACACTTTGAGTGAACCCTTTTCATGAGTGAAAATATGATGAGTGCATCCATGTGAGATTGATTTAAACTTGTTCGAAACATGTACAGCTTTAACTTCACCATTGTTTTCTTCCAAGTCTTACTTGATCATGGCAAGATCATATCTCTCTTAACTCTCGAAATTATTAAGCTTTAAACTCTTAATTCTTGTGATTCCATCACCATATACTTAAAAATAAATTCCAGAGACATTTTTAAGGGCTTAGATGTGTTTTTGTTCATGCCTTTGAGATGAGTTGCTACTTGATGATAAGGTGTGATTTCGCTAATCTAACTTAGTTATTTTTGTTTTTTTTTTTAGTCTTAAATTTCGTGGCTTTTAGTTCTTATTTTGTAAAGAGTCTTTGTTTTGTTTAGTATTTGCTAGGGACTAGCAAAGTCTAAGTGTGGGAGAATTTGATCTACGCATTTTATGGTTGATTCTTAACGTCTTTCTCTTTACATTTAGCTTTGTTTAGAACTTAGTATCTTTGTATCTTACTTTATGATTTATAGGACAAAATAAAGAGGAATGAATAAAGGAGGCAGAAATGAGCTCAAAACGCATTAAGGAGGAAGTTTCTAATTTTGAAGAAGAAATAGTCTGAGAAATGGTCTTCACATGGTTACTAAAATGTGTTTCCCAAATGGTGTCAAGAAATAGCAACCCAAATGACTAATGAAAATGATGTCAAATGGTAGGAAATGAAGATGAAGCATTTCTCCCGCTCGGACCAGGAAAGAAGAAAAGTGACAGATCAGGCAAGAAGAGATGGCCAAATCATATGTATCAATTATATCTCATATATGCCTGATATGAAGCACAAAATATATTGCAAGAATAAGGCAAGATTGGCCAAGATATTCCTTGGAGAGAAAGAAGAACAAAATCAAGAAGGTGAATATCTCTCATGTAATAAGGAAAGAATATCCAAGCTGCAGACCTGTAACTTCAAGGGATCACCGAATATGCAAATCAACTCCAAATTTAATGATCAGATATGTTATTTAATAGCCCTTGAAGTATTCTTTCTAACGAATCAAGAATCATAATTTTTTTGATGTCTACAACTCCGGGAAAACACGCTTGAAGACAGGCTGTCAGATTTGCCCGGGTACACAAAGAAAGTCTTGTTTTGGTAGGAAAAACAATAATCTTCTTCTATAAAAGCAAGGGCTCGGCTCAGTCATCATCATCACTCATCTTAGAGCCAAATCTTGTCCAAGAGCCCTCTTACTTTCCAAAACACTAAAAGTCTCGAAGGAAGCCGCCTTCATCCACAAACCGTCGTCACCATCCTCCAAGGAAGGCATAGCTTGGCAATCCCAAGGTGGTGTCCCCTCCATTGAAGCTGAAGGCATAGCTTGGCAATCCCAAGGTGTCAACGTATTCTCCATTGAAGAGCATCTACACGGCTCGTCTAGGGCAATTCCCTGATTTAAAAGTGTAACCATGTCTTCTTCTCTTTATTCTTCCTTGTATGTATTTTCAGTTCTTATGGATTGGTTTCAAGAAGTGTTTTGGTTAAATAATTCTAATATGTTTTTCTTGTAGTTTATTTAGTGTTCTTTGAATTTAGTTACACATGCTTATTGGTAATTAATGCTTAATTTGAATGCAGGGTAATTTCCGGTTTAGATTATGAAAGTGTTTGAATGTAGGGCAATTCCCAAGTTTGGCACTTTAACTATGAAATATGCATGCAAAACGTAGCTAAAGACTTAGATGCTAAATAGGTTGCAGGAGATCTATTAGGTTATTAAAGGCTAGGTAAAAAGATGAGTTGATCACTTGTATATATATAGTTTAGTTTTATTTTCGGTCTAGTGAGCATGTTTAGGATTCTATGTTCTTGTTTGTTTTGCTTGTCTATGAGTTTAAGTATGATAGAACTTAGGGTTTCTTTATGTGTTTTCTGCCATGTTTTGTCTTTATATTTCGTAGATTAATAACCAAACTTTCAAACCCCCCATACCTTTTATTTTCTATTTACAAACGTTGTCATGCTTAGTACCCTCAATCCCCGGTTAAGAATGATCATTACTTATCAATGCTATATCTACAAAGAAGGGTTTTAAATTGCATACGTGTGAACTATGTGTTGAGTGTCTACTTTGTGTTAATATTTGATGCATCTTTTACGCGTTATCACTTGCACAAATCATACTTGGTCACAGTTTTGATTTCTTATTGATTTTACTGTGTAGGAATCATTTGCATGTATGTTTTTGGTTCAAGGACTTCTGGCAAATTTGTGTCCAAATTGTGTCCAAGATTCAAGAAATTAGTGTATGTTAGAGTATGTTCTCAAAGACGCTAATTTCTTTTCAAAAACATACAAAAGGTGGAAACATTAATTTTTGCACCTTCATTTTGTTCTTTTTCTTTATTTCTATCAATTTTTGTTGTGTATGTTGTTGTGTGTTGATGATGTGCGTGTTCCCCGAGTGTCCAGTCTCCCACTTTTTAACGCTGGAGCTTCATTTTGTAGAATGTACTCGGATGGAGGGATTTAAAGTTATGTTACAAATAGCTTGTTGTCCGAAAAAAAATAATTACCTAGGTTGAAAACTTTAATGCTTGCGACAAATGAGTGCTTGCTTCATTTTCAATTGTTAATAAATATGGTACATGTATTGCCGCATCCTTCATCTTAATTAGCTAACTATTATTTTAAGATTTAAGAATCAAGTGATACGCCATATATTCAAAATATAAATATTCATATGAGTTGTGGCCTAATCATTTAGCTATTGCAATTTTCACTTTCGCTAGTAAAACCCGGCTATTTTTCTACTGCTTTCTTTTAATTTTTCTTTTATTTTTTTACTGATTATCCTCACTTTGACATATGATGTTGGTATAGTTACGGTGATCTCTGATCTCTATTACTATGATCACTTTTTATTGTTCTGTTACTTTTAATATCGGTGCATTTTTGGTTTGAATTTAATGCTGCATAAATATAATTATAATAAGGATTTTAGTATTGGGTTACTATGATATTTTCTTATTATGGTTGAGAATTGTCTTTGTGTTTTCAGGTATAAAGATATGGGTAGCTGAGTGACACAAGGATTCGTTGTAAAGCAGTAGGTACATTCGTCCATCCCCTTTTCGTACGTACTTGCAGTTTTTCATTTTCTCTGAGTTGATTGAGGCTTGGTTTTTGTTTCACTATCATGGACTCAGATATTTGTTATTTGTTATTATGATTTGGACTAATTGACATTTGTACTGCAGGTTCTCGGTTGTCCTTGGTGAAGATGAAATGGATGATGAATTTTGGCAATGGATGAACGGTTTCTGATCTATTTTTTGTGACCCAGGCAATTATAGGAGGATACTCAGAGTATATTTCTCTATTTTGTCTCTTTACTTCTGTATTTTGTTTTTGTATTTCGTTCGTCTATGTCTAGATTTTTCTGATTTCTGTTAGTTTGGGTTTATTGGTGTTTGGATCTTTCTGTGCCCTTTTCAATCAATCTCAGGGTCATTGAGGTTAGGATTTTTAGCATTTGATGCTTATTTTTTATGTTTGTATGGACCGACTTGGTTTGAATTTAATTCTGGACTAGTAAAATTTGAGTTTTGCATGTGCCCAATTGTGTTGTTGGTTGGCTTTGGTATGTTTTGCCTTTAGAAAGCCACTAAAATTTGTGAAAAACACTCTTTACAGCATTAAATTTATTTGAAAGATCTGATCAGTCAAAGCATAGAGTTTATTTCTACTGGGTATTGTCAAAGTTAGGAATGATTTGGGTTGTCGTGTCTTAATTTGGTTCAAAGTTTGAGTTTCTTTTTGTGGAATAGAAGATGCAACGAGAGGTTGAATATCAGCGAGGTATGGATGTTAATACGGCTAATTCCAATAGGCTCTTCCTTTGGTGGACAGAATCGTAGAAGTATTACTTATTATGGACCATAGAGGATCCTTGATTCCACTTGATGCAAAAACCAGCTGAAGTGGTGGGTTTAAATGGCTCCTCGCTTGATCCAAATGTAAATGTAGTTGTTAGAGCTCTACATGTATATATGGTTCATGGTGATGTCTTGCTACTTTGTATTAAGGTAGCCGATGTCTTTGTAGTTTACTCCATTTTAAGTATATACATGGTTCATGTTGATGTAATGATTATATATCTTAGGATTTTGAAATGGTGCAACTTTCATATGATTTTATACGATTTCAGTTGACAGCAAATTAATGATGTATGGCTTAAATTCCTATTCAAGTGAAACTTATGTATATTGCGATACAACTTTGTATAGTCAATGGTGTAATTTTTTATCATTGCTCATGTTTATGTAGGAATTGGCTGGTATTAAAATTGTCATATGCTATTTCGAATAATATTTTTTGTTTTAGTTCTACATATTCTATATTCGGTAAGCATTCTATATGTTCTATTGTACACTTTAAATTTGTGGAAATTCTTCAAGGACTCAAGCAACTATAGAGGACAGTGATAGTATGAGATGGATACAAATATTAATCCTCTAAAATCTAGAAAAGGTGGTCTTACAACACTATATAACCAAATAATCACGTAGCATCTGTAACCGAATTGAGCCATAGTAATAAATTTAGTGCAAAACTATTATCGATTAACAGATTATCCGCGCTGCAGAATCTAAAGAGGTTAAACTCATAGAAGTCATAAGACAACAGAGGTTTTGTTTGCAGATCAATTCTACCAATCAAGCTTGAAACATACAGTGCTTTACACTTGCTGATGAGATATTATATGTGTTGTGAGTTTTTCATACATATAATTGGTGTTAAACAACACATAGAAGCAAGGAGACATAGATACATGCATAATTACTAATCTTCTCATGAGAAGTATAATAATTGCAATTCATTAACATTATGTTGGTGTCTCTCCTCGAATGTTATTTTTTGAGTAATTTCGTATGGGATGCCAACTTCATTCACCCTTCTATATGCATGCCCAATAGTCACAATACGCGAACAGAAGTCAGATCCCTTCCTAATAAACGATGTTTATATCTTTTTCTGCCATACTTTTGTTGATGGAGTAGTAAGATCTTTGGACACACCAATTCTTGCATCAATATTGCGTGAAGCCTTTTAAGTACCCCTGACTTCATAGTACTCCTCAACTGTTACAGATTGTATGAGATTAACATGTTTCAATGTGCAAATATCATCTAACTTGCAGGTGCTGATTGTATTGTTATTTTACAACTAAATATGCATCTGATCTCTTCATCACTATGCTTGATATGTTGAAATATACATAAGCTTTCAGCCTAGACGAATTGACTAAATAATGTCAATCCACTGAATTATAACAATAACTGCAGCATACAATAAGGAACTGGACCAAACACACCTTAAGGTTGTTTATACTGTAACAACACAATGGTATATATACACATACAATTATTAGCTGAAACAATTAGGATACATTATGCCTTGCATCTCAGTTTAATTTAATTATAGATCTCTATATTATGCTCCAATGAATAACTTGTACAATTTGAATTACCTGATGCCACTTTGTTCTTGGGCACATACGTCCTTCCTCATTTACCAATGGTGTTTGCCGATAAGAGTCCTTAACAATTGCCTGTTTTTATGGAGTTCTATTAATATCTTTAGTTATGAAGTTTCCTTGCCTCACTGTTATACATTAGAAGATGTCATTAGTATATTCTAATGTGTATAATTTGTGGAGTTCTATTTCATATAGAACCATCTAATTTCACTTGAAATATACAACTCTAATCTCTTGATAATGAATGAAACTTTATATACTTAAACCCAAATCTCATTATACATATACATATTAAATATAAATGAGTCTCAAACCATGATCTCATATACATGTACATATGTAATAAAATTAAAGATAATAAAATCACATGACCCAATTTGTGATATTTTAAACTCAAATCAAATAGTTGGCAACTAATACTTACATCACATCATTTCTTCATTTATGTCGACGTATCGTTAGTTATGATGATGAATTGGGGTTTTCGATCGAGGTTACCAGCAAAGATTAGGAACTAGATAGGATTGAGGAAGACAGAGACTTATATAGGCCAGATATTGGAATTGTATCAGGAGCTTACTATATCCAAAGAGGCAATAACTGTGTCAAAAATTTATACCGCGTTTAGTATTCCAAGCCATAGATTTATATAATCTAGGAAAGAATTGCAACCATCACTTAATGCATTGGTAGGTACCATTATTTGAGAATCCAAAAATAAAATTGTGCTCCCCATGACAAATATTAAACAACCATTATTATCAAAGTAAATGATCACTATCACAGGCATGTGCAATGGTTTAAAACTCTGTATAGTTCATCCACTCTAAGAACAATGCTCTTGATGCTCTTGGAGGACAACATACAGTAGAAATAAGGAAAGTGGATCATACATGGCCTTAAACACAATCTTCATAAGGACAAAGCCAGAAATTGATCATTATTGGTAATGTCCCATACAATCTATTCTGGTTTGTTATAGTAGGTTATCATACTTGAAAATTGGCAGCTCTTCCATCTTCCTCAATCCTCTATGTATGGGATTCATAGGTATTTACTACTGTGAAAAGCAAAAGCAAAAGGCAAACTATGACAAAAGATTGGTCCATGAAGCATTTTAAACTTAGTATCATATCAGTCTCATTGTGCCACTGCGACTTTCCGATCGAAAGTTCAAAAAGAAGTAGACAGAGAGTTGTATCCCAAATGAAGAAAAATCGTCAATTATAACCTTCATCAAGTTGGAAAAATCAGTGACATACTTAGCATTATAAAGACACAAAATATGTTTCTCATCTCTTACAATAACAAATCCTGTTGCTGCACTTGGACTCAAAAATTACTTAATAACCTCTCCAATGGGGCGGGCATCCAGCTAGTCAAATACATTTGACAACCCTTTCCTTCTGTTCGTGGCTATCAAGGGTGCAGTCATCCATATGACCAATATAATATTCCTTCAATCAATTAAAACAGTAGTTTTTTGTCAAAAGAATTTAAAAAAAGGAGAAAAACCCTATTTTCTTTGAACGCGCCCCTACGCGCAGAAAAAAGTTTCCCTTAACATACTAAGTCTCATCCGGCGGCCCGACACTGGGTACTGGCTTGGCCTTGCCATCGTCTATGGGTGCGGCCGGACATGCCCAAAAGTTCTTATGTCCGGTATGATTTTTGTTTCGGCTGCCACAGTTTCCTCGATCTCTGGTTTGGAGATATGAGGGGTCGGATGAATAAGCGAGGGTTGGCGGCTGGGCTTGAGTTCGACTTTGGAGGTAAGGTTCGATTGCTCTGTTCGGGTCGCGTGGTGCAAGGCAAGTCGATGAGGAGTTTGACCGATGATGCGTTGTGGGTAGCGAGGGTGGAGTTCGCTGGTCTTAGAATGCGGTTCGGGGTGATTTCGATTGGTTTTGGAAGGTCGTTGAAATCTGGTCAGGATTCCTATTTGGTGGCTAACAGATTTTATACACCTTGACGACGCGTGGTTAGAGGACGGTTGTGGTTGATTCAGCTGTGGTGGTGACAGCTCGACAAAGGTGACTTTTGCCTGCTTCCAGGTCAGATCGAGTACTTAGGGAATTGGGTATTTATTTTATTATATATTTAATATATATTTTTTTAAATAGTTTGCCTATATTTCATTGGTTAATTTAAATTTTAACTATTTAATTTAGCTAATGTTTTTTTAAAAAAGAAGGAAATATACCCTAAATTGTTTAGGGTTTGTCCCTACTAATTGTCTCAAACTCTTCAATTGTTCAAATTTCTTTTATGCAAATAAGGTGTTTGATAAAAGTCCTTTGAGACTTGCCTGCCATTGAAAAATGGCAAACAGCAAATATGAGTCCGTCAACTCCTACGAGGTTGAAAATGAGATTTTTCAGCCCAACTTGATTGTCGTTCATGTTGTCGACCGTGATTTTCCAAGGTTTTCTCAAGTGCATGGGTTTGAGAAACCAAATGATAAGGTGGCATTGAATTTGATGAACTCATGCGCAGTTTTGGTGTCGAAGGAGTTTGAAGACTTAGTGTTCTCATATGGATTTAGCGACGAGTTCAGCTTTGTGTTAAAGAAGATGTCCAAGTTCCATAAGAGGCGTGCCAACAAAATAGGGTCCATTATAGTTTCCTTTTTCAGCTCGGTATACATCTCGAAATGGAGAGAAGAATTCCCTAGTAAGGAGTTAAGATACACTCCTTCATTTAGTGCAAGGATTATAGTCTGCGCTACTATACAAGTCTTGCAATCATATATTTTGTGGAGACAAAGTGTTTGTCATAGAGAGAACTTGCACAATCCTTGCTTATAGGAGCTTATAAGAGTCGAAAAGACAAATGTGAAGCACGAGAGTTCATGAAGGGATTTAGTAGTAAAGAAGAGGTGAACAACCTTCTTTTTGAGAAGTTTGGTGTCAACTATCAAAATTTGGATGATCAATTTTGTCAAGGATCTTGCGTTTTGAAAACTGAGGTTATCGACATTGTGAAGCACAATGAGAATGGTTCTCCTGTGAAAAGGCTTAGGAAGAAGTTGGACATATTCTGTTCAAAGAACATAACTAGGGTGAATTTTTGGAACCAGCATACGAGATTGGTGAATGAGCTCGGTAATTTTACAAGGGACATTGAGAAAGTTGAACTAGATTATCTTAGGTCCTTTGAGTTTGGTAACAACTTATTGCCATCAACGTGGATTGTTGTTAGTGTTTGGACCTAAAATTTATATTTTAGTTATGACTAAAACCTATGGGCAGATTTATGCGACTCGCTGAATAAACACAATTTGGGAAGGAAATCATATTATCTTGCATCAATCCTTATTAAGCGAGGAAAGCGTAAATCATATGAATTTGGCATTCAAGACCAAGATTTCCTAATCCTCATGAAGCAAGAAATACCCATGGCGATCACTATAAATATAGGTGTTCAAGACAATATTAAGCACCACTCTTCACACACTTTCTCTCGACAAAACTCTCACCTCGAGAGAACCGACAATAGTGTTTCTAGAATCTAGGCTGCCCGACAGAGCGTGGGGATTTGAAGGTTCACTCTAGCCACTACCGATGATAGAAATTGAAGGAATCTAGGCCACCCGACAGAGCGTGAGGATTCTAAAGATCTACGAAGTCACCCTATCCACCGACGTCGAAAATCGAAGGGATCCAGGCCACCCGACAGAGCGTCGGCATTCTAAATATCTACGAAGTCAAAACCTATTTATCGTTCTCAACAGTTTGTCCTTAGAATTGCTCTGCTTTATAATTGCCCGAGGGTGTAAAGTATCGATCATTTGTGGCTCAGGGACGAGATACGAACTAAAAGTCCTGAAGACACCTAGGCGGAGAGAAATCACCAAGCAGCCTGCTCAGCGAGGCTCGCATCCTGGGATATACCTAACAACGAGAAATCAAATATTCTATGTTTGGCCCAAAATGAGAATAACATTTATTAAGGGGCTAAATTACTAAAGGCCGGTTCCTGCGGCCGACATTGTATCAAGATCTGGAGCGAGGGAGATAAAATGGGTCACCCGCGTGTGGTCTAACTAGAGCTGCGAATTGGGAAAGACATCTATGCCATTCCTAGACAATCTAGAGGAATTTAAAGGCAAAGATCTTATTCCTAATCTACAAATGTTACCTTGTCAAGCGAGGAAGAGTTGAGTTCCTACTACTATAAATAGACGAAGCAGAATAGATTTACGGACACCTATACACATAACCCAAGTAAATAACTAGCAACCAGTGAACTCAAAATCTAGGCCACCCGACAGAGCGTGCGGATTTGAAGGTTCTCTCAAGCTAACCAACTGGCGACAGCTAATTCAGGATCTAGGCCACCCGACAGAGCGTGTGGATTCTTAAGATCTACAGCGTCACACTATCCTGTGTTCTCGATACTTCTCCCTCAGGATTGCTCTGCTTTTTACTTGCCCTCAAGTGTGAAGTACCGTTTCCCTGTGGCTCAAGCGGAGAGACACACTATCCTGTGTTCTCAACACTTCGTCCTAAGGATTGCTATGCTTTATACTTGCCCTGAATTGTGAAGTATCGATTCTTTGTGGCTCAAGCAGAGAGACACGAAGCCTACGTCTTGTATCAAGACAAGTGGAACTCAACGAGTGGAGTTGGTGCTCTCATCGCTCTAATCGCTTGATAAGAAGCAGATACCATGCGCGCACTACACTACTACATTCTGCCATCGGCAGTGGCACGCCTTGTACACAGCACAACGACGACTACGAAAAGGAAAAGAGACAGTTTGCGATCACTCCACTTACAATCACCTGATTGAAGAAAAATTGAACCCAAACATTTTCGCACTCTCAGTGGGACTCAGATTTAGTGTCTCTTAGCAATTATTGAAAATCCGTACAAAAAAAAACCTCCGTACTTTATATAACGATCTTCATGATCTTATTCTTTAGTTTTGTTTTTATTTGCAGCCTATAAATGGGGCTGGCTGTTCAAACAAAACTCAGGGGGCTACCAATATTTAGCAAGGCCAACCTTCGTGGCCAAATTTTTAAATATTGTTTGTTTTATATATCCTCTACAATACAGAACCAGTTAGTGGTGTTTTGATGAACCAACTAGTGGTTTAAATCACTGTAGAGATTATACTTCGCCGTGGCGAAATACAACACATTTGATCACAACCTGATAGCAGAGTGGTTGCATAATAAGAAGGGTGTTCCTGCACCTGAGGGTCAGAAAAAACACAATCAAAGAGCTTTTAGAGTCTCTCCTTAGCCATCGCAAGCTTGTCCTGTCCTAAACGACAACTAAGCATCCAAACTGTGGATGAGCGTCGACATTTGGAAGCGACTTAAGATAACATATCGATTACATCAACAATTTTTTGCTCCAATGTTCTTTAGCTTTGATAATTAATGATCAATACAAAAAGGACACGTGCATATGAAGGATGGCATATATAGGATCAGTAATAACAAGCTTGATTACCTTGGTCTACAATTGTTTGAGCTCTAGAGCATTGAAATATTGACCGTAAGAGCAACAATATATTAATTGGTCACTACATACAAGACAATGCATGTGTCTCCTTATTTGTTGTACTTACCAGATGAAATGGTCATTCACACGTAGAGCAAAAGACGTCCTTACGTACAGGACCCGAGCCCGGTTGAAGAGAGTTGTGTGAAAGCTCCTCCTGTTAATGATGTTCTTGACGCATCAGTCAAGCTGTTTCAGAGCAATGATTCGATGGCCTTTCCATTAACTAATTTGCTTGTGAGTTGTGACACTTAGCAACCGGAACAAAGATCCGCGTGCTCTACAAAGAGCAAACAGCTATGGAATTGGAAATTCGACAAACACTTGGTGGCAACAGGCATGGTGGACGTCCTTAGGCAAGGACTTTTCTGACTCCCTTATCTTAGTGGTCTCAACATGGCAGCAAATGTTACTGAAGCTGCCTGCTCAGCGAGGCTCGCAGGCAGGGGGGATTTTCTTCGCTGGGCATACGTTCTTGCTCACTCGCAGCCAAGTTCAACGGTGATAAAGACAAGTTCAATGGTGATATTCCTCCAGCAATCGGGAACTGCATAACTTTGCAAAGACTACACCTTGTAGACAACTACTCTACATTTGAGTTGCCGATAAAAGTGAGGTCCTAGTTCTACACCGCTCCTTCTGAACATGACCGTTAGCAACTATGTGGGGGAATAAAGGACTGTGTGGCGGTCCTCTTGGTACCTATGAAACACCACCATCGAACAAGGCCAACTGTCGCGGCCAAACACTTAGAGCGTAATCTCTATGCGGCGTGTACCTGTGTGGAATGGTATCCCAGTACAATCTTGCCGAGCGGAAGGGAATCAAGAACTTTTTGTAGAAGTGGATAGAAGAGACTCCATATACTGATTACGATCACATCATTCCCAAGTACCTCGACTTTGTGCTGCCTTATGTCCTGGAAGGCAAAATAGTGTACGTAGGAAAACATAGTTGAAAGGCTTGAGAATGGCACTGCAGCATTGGTCGGACTCTTTGTTCATCGCTACATCTCAAAGCAAGACAATGCCCGTGTCTCTTTAATTATAGTCCTGGATGAAATAATCTTTCACACACATGTACAGCGAAAGACGTCCTTACAAAAAGTCACTGAGACAAGTCAAGTCAAGTCAGTCATGGCGGGAAGACTCTCGGAAGGAGAATACAAATCAGAGCAGAATATGCAAAAGCAGATCCAGCAGAAACTGGTTGATACAGAGGACAATAAATGCAACAAAACAATTGCAAGACTTGACATTGTAAACTTCTGAATTGGAACAGACCCATGCTACCCTTGGTGAGAACTCGCAGAGGAGATGTCATATCCAAGTTGTCATTAGAGTCCCTTGAAAGACTTACTCAGTCTACTGAGGCAAAATAATTCTGATCAGGACTATCCACATATTGGTGATCCTCACATGTGATACAGACGTAAATCAAGGGCAACCTTGTTGGTTGTTAAGTGGTTTTCTCTATCAAAAGGCCGGTTCTTGCTTCAGTGGGGTCCTTTGTTCCTATCACAGTTCGGGTCTTCAAAGGGAATGTTTGGACCTAGAATTCCAGCTACATGACAAGAAAGCCCTATGGTGATCACAAAGTGTCATGATTAAAGCTTGCCAATTTAAATTAAAGAAGCTCAGAGCCTAGTAAAATTGGGGGGCTAAATATTACCATCATGGTCGATACCTGCGGCCAAGATCTTGAAGTAGCCTGCTCTAGGGGCTCACTAGCGTCTCTGCGAACAAAACCCTCACAAATATGTGGCTTCCTCGCTGGGACATGTGACCTGTTCGCAGCAAAGGTCGAACTTAAGTTACCTCTTGGTTAGAAACAACGTAACTTTTTATCAAGGCCTTCTTCGATCACGTCACTAGTTTGGACGTAATTCTCGAGGCCGGGGGGCTATGTTTGGACCTAAAATTTATATTTTAGTTATGACTAAAACCTATGGGCCGTTTCATGCGGTTTGCTGAATAAACACAGTTTGGGAAAGAAATCATATTATCTCGCATCAATCCTTATTAAGCGAGGAAAGCGTAAATCTTATGAATCTGGCATTCAAGACCAAGATTTCCTCCTCATGAGGCAAGGCATACCCATGGTGATCACTATAAATATAGGTGTTCTGGACAATATTAAGCACCACTCTTCACACACAATTTGCCCTCGGCAAAACTCTCACCCCAAGAGAACCGGCAATGGTGTTTCTAGAATCTAGGTCACCCGACCGAGAGTGGGGATCTGAAGGTTCACTCTAGCCACTACCGACGATGAAAATCAGAGAAATCTAGGCCACCCGACGGAGCGTGGGGATTCTAAAGATCTACGAAGTCACCCTATCCCCCGACGATGAAAATCGGAGGGATCCAGGCCACCTGACAGAGCGTGGGGATTCCAAAGATCTACGAAGTCAAAACCTATCCATCGTTCTCAACACTTTGTCCTTAGAATAACAAAGATATGAGCCCACCTGACAGAGCGTGGGGATTCCAAAGATCTCTGCTTTATACTTGCTCGAGGGTTTAAAGTATCGATCCTTTGTGGCTCAGGGACGAGATACGAACTAAAAGTCCCGAAGACACCTAGGCGGAGAGAAATCACCAAACAGCCTGCTCAGCGAGGCTCGCAGCCTAGGATATACCTAACAGCGAGAAATCTAATATTCTATGTTTGGGCCCAAAATGAGAATAACATTTATTAAGGGGCTGAAATTACTAAAGGTCGGTTCCTGCGGCCACATTGTATCAAGATCTGGAGCGAGGGAGATAAAATGGGTCAGCTGCGTGTGGCCTGAGTAAAGCTGCGAATCAGGAATGACATCTATGCGAATCCTAGATGATCTAGAGGAATTTAAAGACAAAGATCTTATTCCTAATAAAAAAATATTACCTTGTCAAGCGAGGAAGAGTTGAGTTCCTACTACTATAAATAGACGAAGCAGAGTAGATTTACAAACACCTACACACATACACAATTTGCGCACCAGCAAACCTACTCACCCCGAGTAAACAACTAGCAACCAGTGAACTCAAAATCTAGGCCACCCGACAGAGCGTGGGGTTTTGAAGGTTCTCTCAAACTAACCAACCGTCGACAGCGAATTCAGGATCTAGGCCACCCGACAGAGCGTGGTGATTCTTAAAATCTACGGCGTCACACTATCCAGTGTTCTCGACAATTCTCCCTCGGAATTGCTCTGCTTTATACTTGCGCTCAAGTGTAAAATACCATTTCCCTGTGGCTCAAGCAGAGAGGCACACTATCCTGTGTTCTCAATACTTCGTCCTAAGGATTGCTCTGCTTTATACTTGCCCTTAAGTGTGAAGTATCGATTCTTTATGGCTCAAGCAGAGAGACACGAAGCCTACGTCTTGTATCAAGACAAGTGGAACTCAACGAGTGGGGTGGTTGGTGCTCTCCCTGCTCCAATCGCTTGATAAGAAGCAGATATCACACGCGCACTACACTACTACAATCTACCTTTGGCAGTGGCATGCCTCTCGCACAGACAACGACGACTGCAGAAAGGAAAAAAGACAGTTTGGGATCACTCCACTCGCAATGAGCTGACTGGAGAAAAATCGAAGCCAAACAACTAGAATTGATGGTTGTCAATTTCATAAGTTTACTGATGTTCATGAATTTGTGAAGCCGACTGATTAGCAAGCTTTCCTCCTAATGAGTTCGTGTGCAGATGCTATGATTATTGAATTTCGAGAGATTATTTTTGCTTATGAGGTCAGCGATGAATACAACTTTATTTTGAAGGAAGATTCTCAATTCTGTCAAAGGAAAGCTGGTGAGATAGTATCTTCAATTGTGTCACTCTTCATTTCCTCATATGTGTGAGGAAATGGGAACAATTCTTCCCTCAGAAAGAATTGAAATGTCATCCTTATTTTGATGGGCGTGTTGTATGTTTTCCTTCATCTAATATTCTTCGAGACTATCTGGCGTGGAGACAAGTCGATTTCCATATCAAGAATCAATACAATAGTTGTTTCTAGGAGCTGGTTAAGTCTGGGAAAAGCAAAAGTGAAGCTCAGAAGTTTCTGAAGGGTATTCAAGCAGGTGACAAAGATAGGCTGCTTAAGCAATTTGGTATAGATTACGACAAGTTACACATCATGTTCCAGCAAGGTTCATCCATTTTCTAGAGCAGGAGAGACAATATAACAACAACGGGGAATGAGTCATCTGATGAAGAGTCTGAGGAAATAGATGTTGTAGAACATTGTAATATTATTGAGCAAAGTTTTTGGCTCGCACACCCAACCATTCTGTAGAGTGATATTTTGAGAAGTACTAGGTGAAACAGTT
Organism: Geum urbanum; assembly: GCA_946800695.1. NCBI lineage: Eukaryota > Viridiplantae > Streptophyta > Magnoliopsida > Rosales > Rosaceae > Geum > Geum urbanum. The sequence continues at coordinate 21,338,175 of OX327007.1, forward strand.
ATGTTACCAGAATACAGCACTGGAGATTTTCATAGAGATTTATGAGTTCTAGATAATCAGAGGGAAAGGCTTCCTTTATCATTTGCACTTAGATTTCCTCTTATAATGCTTGATTAGTGTAAGGTTTCTACAAAATTTGAGATTTTCATAATTGCTAGATTTCTTAAATATAGATAAGCACAGCCAAGAAAGCTCTTGAAAGTTGAAACCAAGGGCATGGTGTATGATGCCAACACTCATGGATCAAACTGCAAGGCGCCTTAAGCAAATGACTTACTGATTACCAAAACATATATATGTGTTTGCAAACTAACAAATAGTCTTCACTTCAACAATCATAGTAGATTTTCTTTTCATTGTAGAGTGTTGTGCTCCACCAACAACGATCCCTAAAGTATTTCTAACTATAATCCCTAGTCTTGCCTCATTTGACTACCCAGCATCACAGTTGACCTTAAACAAATCGTATCGAGGGAGAGACTGATGCTCAATAACACCATTCCTACTTGAACTAGGAGACAAGGTAACTTCAATCTGTTGGCCTTAGTAATTTTCACCATAGATACTATAATTATATCCATAGTAAGCCTTGGATTTAGCTCTTTCCAAACTTCCCAATAAGCAAAACTAACCAGTAACCACAAACAACATCTCTTCCATATTCGTCACCATTATCCTGTTAGAAAACAGAACAGACAACCAAGCCACCAAAGTTTGTCACACCCTCTCAATCCCACAGATTGACCAAATCATACAGGCTTAACCCAAGAACAGGCACACAAGTAGCTGTTGTTCCACAGACTCCTAGAATTCACCCCAAATTTTACACAATGGTGAAATGAGAAGCTTTTTTTTGTAGAGGTTTAGACCACAACCAACTTAGGCCCTTCCAAAAGAACTTCTGAGTTTTGGTAAAGTCTTCAAACTCCAAACGAGCTTCCATAAAGTAGACTTAATGGAGCTAGAGGAGTGCTTAAACAAAAGAATAGCTTTAAATTTCTGAGAGTGTTTCCAATTGTTTCTCAGTTCCTAGCCACAGTAGCTAAGTGGCATCTTCATTGACATGACTAATCTTGACCTTCAATATCTACTTCTGTCCTCATTGAACCACATATTGATATTAAGAGGAATAACAGGGTTAAAATTCACGTACAAGACCACCACCAGCAGCAGGGGGATCAGTTCAGGTATGCAACAAACCATCCAACATTCTCCAAATTCACTAATCTTCCCACATATTCCCATTCACAACATTGTAGACCTGCCACTTGGAGCCTTGCAATAGGATATCCCTAGCTTCTAACAGACTAGACAGCCCCCGAGAGGCTCACTGCCGCTGTCCTTTTACTGCATCTATGAATTTACAATAAGGATAACATCACTTGCTTTAATGACCAATCTCTATTGCTACTGTTGCTACTAGTAACAAAAAATTCATGACACCAAATAATGTGAAAGCAACAAGAGATATTTGAGGCGGATTATATTGATGAATGCACACATATATCCAAAAGAATTGTTGTGTGGCCTCGTTAAAAATCCTGCTCGATCTGAACAAGTAAAAAAGATTACCCACACTAGCATTTTCTATTGATCCCACAACACTACTCTTTATATACTTATTCAACAAACTTCAAAGAAAAGGCTCTTCCCATCCTTGATTTGGAACCCTTACTTGCAGAACTATGAGGGACTGCAAATTTTGCCAAGCCAGATGAAAAGTTAATTATTTGAATATTTGACTTGAACCTGGTCCAAAAAAGTCAAAGGTCTTTTAATTTGAGCAAGTATTTACAATCTTAAACGAATTAAAGAACAGGCTATTCGATCACAAGTGAAACATACCCTCCATGAGCAACAGATGGTGGAATGGTTAAGGTAACTCGCAGAGGGTTAGTGTCTCTACAAGATCTTCAATATCATCCTTATATACTAGTTGAAGGCCACAACCACGCATTCGCAAGCTTGGGTTAGATGACCAAAAAGTTACCTTGGCTAAGCACATTATTCTGAATTGCCTCCAGAGCTTTAAGTTTGTTCGCGGAACATAAACGTAGTATGTTCAATCAACTAAGAGTTCCCCCGGCCTGAGTTTTGGCATAGATTGATCACATCTGAAAGTACAAAACCAATCGACACCAAAATATTCTAGATGCCAGCTAAGCACATTACTCTCTGAATCAGATGATTCTAGAATAATGTTTTGATCTTCGTGGGACCTCCAAAAGATGGCACATACAGCAAGTCCCAACCAATTAGGACCATTTAACAAATTTGGAGGCAGCTGGATTTCTGTAGAGTTGGCTTGGTCGAAATGCATGAACCATTTCTTCCTACATACTTCAGCTCTAAAGAAAGTACAAACAAAATGGAGATGCAGACCAGTCCTGTGAATCAAAATATGTTACACAGTTTTTTGTTCAAAAAATAAAAATAAACATGGTTAGAGAGAGAACGATACCCATTTTCTATATTTTTGAGAGAGCAATTCAAACTTCCTTTCCCAACAGGCTCTGGAATAAAATTTGGTTGGAGTACATGAATCACCTTGCAGTCATAGTAACTCTATCCAGTTTTCCACAACCAATTTGTCATACAGTTTTAAAGTATCTGCTCTTTGCATGTAGTGTATGATTACCTCAACAAACTCATCTAAACTTTCTTGCTGGTACACAATATCAAATCCTCCTCTTTGAACCTCACCCATAGGGCTATCAGTACCAAAGGCCATGTTCAAAGAAGTTCGTGATGTTTGAGTAAACTCTTGGATAATTGCTACCCGAGGTATGTATACAAACAAAAGTTCATGAGGTTGTTTTTACCATCTAATATACTTTACGGGCTCATTCATATGATATTCACCTATGTTGAGATCTAAATATACATGATAGTCCTTTTCTGATGTAAGCGGTTCTTTCTCTGCAATTGATGCATATACCACAATTCTCATCCACTTCTTACACTTGTGTAAATTTCGGGGCAGCAAGATTGTCACAGGAAAACATAATGGCCCATCGTCAAATGTGTACATACACCACACTGGGCATCCTTTCACGTTAAACATTAAATGATCAACATTGTCTTCTGCCTGTAAGTGAAAATGCATATTATATTAGTATTATCTTTGCTTTCAAAGAATATAGAGAGCATACAACATAGAGAGATAAACAAATGTACCCTAAAATATCTTGGAAGAATAGACTCTATGTTCTTTCTCAGCCAAATTGTAGCGGAGTTCTCTTTCCTTGGTTGAGTACATGGCTCTCTGTAATATAAGAAAGATCAATCTAAAACTCTAAAAGGTTCATATATATCATATTAATTTTTGAAGGGGAACTCAAAGTACCACTTCCAAAATGTATCCACTCGAGTTAGCCAGCCAGAATATTGTATAGCGTAGCGTAATCAACTTCATTTAGAAGAATGTAGGTATTTCGGGGTTATAGTTTGGCCAACCATCCATCATCTTCCTCATATACTAAATGCATCCCACACATCTGGATCTCTCAGCTGGATAGGTTGCAGGTTTCAAGTCTACCCCACATCATAGTTGATTGGTCTAACAACTTTGGAAACTGCCACTTATGTATATAGAAGATATAAAGAAGATGAGAATATGATCTGAAAAGGCTCAATTCTTCTTCATCCAAGTCAACAAAATCTGGTTTCATACAGAAGAGATCAGTTCCTCGTGTGCATTGAAACATTTGTTGAGAAATTTTAAGACCTGCATCAACAAGGAAGATGTCACTCATATTACATCAATTTGTGACAAAATAGCACACACAACAACCCATGTCACTTGTTATCATGTCTCAGATTTGGAGGGATCGAGACTGATATGCGATTCCCATCAGATTTGGAGGGATCAAGATTGATATGCGGTTCCCTTTAGATTTGGTACTAAACTACGCTGGAGTTTCATGATCCAGAATTAAATTAGCACTGGAAACTGTTGACGAATGCACCGGCACAGTGTAAAACAACAATATGATCTCTTTCTGTTTTCTTATAATGAGAGAGAGATAGAGAGAGAGAGAGAGAGAGGATGTACTTCCAAGCATTTTTATCCAACTTTTCCGACTATTTATCCAACTCCTTGGCTATTTTCAGCTGTGTACAAATGAAATAATATAGACACAGACATATAAATGCTTATCAACCATAGAAATTACAAAACTAACTACACAGTTACTTAGAAATGTACTACAACTGTGACGACCCGGAATAGAATCAGTAAGAGAAATCAGCTTAATCTACGAGCTTGCGTGTAATCGCAGATTTCCGACAAATAATTGGATCGTCGGACTTGATTACGAATTAATTATTGGCCGAGAATTTGAGCTGGGTCTCTTCTCGAGAGTCGTTGTACGTGTGATTTCAAGTTCGTGGGCGGTTCCGGATCATTATTTGGATGACCGAGGAATAAAATATGTATATTTGAAGTTTTGACATAATCGGTTTATAATGGCGACCTTCTTAGCGACTAAATTACCGGACGAGAATTTGATTTCGGATTCTTCATGGAAGTTGTTGAGAATTTAATTTCGAGCTCGTGGGAACTTCTGGAGGATTTTTCCGAGTTACGAAGAATAATCTACGAATATTTACGACCGTCGATTATTTAATCGGGTTAGCTTGTGTTGGTTTGAACCGTTGACTTTTTATCGATTTGGTCGATGTGTTTGACTTCGGGTGATAATTGAAGAATATGTTGAGTTGAGTTTGTTGCCGCGAGAATTATTGGAATCGGAATTACGACGAGGAAGTTACATGTGTTTGAAGTTTGTCGAAATACGTAATTTTGGAAGTTTCCTATTTTGGAAAGTATATATGTGGGTTTCCTGTTTTGGCAAGTCAACACATTCATTTATTACCTTGACTAGTCAACTCGGTCAACGCGGGCTGAAATGGGGAGTTCGACGGTGGCCACAGCCTTGCCGGCGGCGAGCTCTGTCTGGCCACCTCACGGCTTAGGCCATGACCTATTCGACTCGTCTAGGTTCCCTCAAGCTGTCTTCGGCCTCCTTTCATGGCAAGGTTGCCGGAGGAGAGAGAACTTTACGGTGGAAGTTTGAGATTTTTGTAGTTTTTGGGGCGATTTGATTCCGGCCGAATTGAGCTACAATTTGTAATGGGCTTTGAAGCTCTCATCACCATGATTCTAACCATGTAAGTATGGAGTTCTAATTTTGCTTGTGTTTGGAGAATTCTTGGTTTGAAATTTGTGAGGAAATTCGGTTTTGTGTGAAATTGACCTAGTTAGAGTGAGAATTGGCCTTTGATGCAGTTGTGAAAGTTGCTCATTGGGTGATTTGGAGTGGAATAGTGGTTTCTCCGTCGAGAAATTTTCCGTTCGGGTGGTGCCGCCGCCGCCGGCGGTAGTCAACGGTCAAAGTTTGACTTTTTGGGGTTTTCGACAAGTTGCATGTCGTTTCACTCGAAATCGCGCCCCGATCGCAGTGGGGAGGTTCGTTTGGCGAAGGATTTTCCGCCGGATCACGGCTTAACGCGAACTGCGTTACGCTAGTCTGTGAGTGGACATTTCTTTTCACGGATTGATTGCGAGTCTTTATACACATTTTACGAACTTGAGCATGCATAGAAGATTTCTATTTACATGAGCATGTGTTATACAATTATGCCTATACCAGTATATATTACGTATATCCACTTATATATTGTTTCATGCATTTGCATTGACCTATTTACGATTTGGTTTACACAGAGTATAGTTTATATATGTTGTTGTATCGATACACTCGCATCCCGGCTGATCCCCGATGATGTGTACCGGAGGAGGCTGTGACTCCTGACCCGAGGCCTTTACCGGGGGGAGGCAGACCTCTGACCTGAGGCCTTTCTGGCTCGAATCACGTGTGGGTCTGGGATCCCGTGATTCGGACTGTACTAGCATGGATGTGTCCACGAGCGACCCCGTGGGATTTTTATGCATGCTCTGTACGCGTGAGGAGTTAGAGTCTCCCTCGTGCGTGAGGAGTTAGAGTCTCCCTCGTGTACCATTTCTTTATTTATGCATCTAGACTCGCATATGTTTTTATAATTTATATATTATTCGGTTAAAGACATTTATTTTCGTCCACTCACTCTAACAATTTTCATGTCTTTCCCCTGGGCTTTTCGGTTTCCGTGTCCAGTTTGTAGTTCAGATTCTGGTGTCGCACGTCGTGGTCGGAGGCATAGTATTCGAGCAATGTTTCTTTTTATGGTAGGTTCTTAGTTCGGCCTACTAATTGTATATCTATATTAGAAGTCGCTCTGAGTATTCTGATGTATACTCTTATATGATTTTTACGGATTTCTGTAAAGTATAGCTATATTTACTACTTTACATTATTGTTGATATATTGAGAAATCCGGATGGGATTGGTGCCCACGGTTTGGTTTTTGTGGCATAGGATGAAGTGTATTTTCCGGGTGCAGGTAATGGTAATTCCGCGTTAGTAACGAAACTCTGCCAAAATTTTGATGGTTTTTGTTGGTTCGTGTTTTCAGAAGGGGTTCAATTCCGGTTTAGGCAACTAAATCGGGGTTGGGTCCTTTCAGCTTGGTATCAGAGCATTAGGTTATAGGTTCTGTAGACTTCTGTAGTCGTGTTTACTAAGGGTATTAGAGAATGTACAACATGTTTGGAATGGTGACTCGACCGGCCGGCGGATACTCATCAATACTCCGGGTGTTGTATGTTTTCAAATATTTGAAGTTCCATGATTACGTTCTACTTGTTGTTAACGATGTTTTATTCATTAGGATGCCTCCTTAACGTGCTTTCCGTGTCGTTACGGTTGTGGATCCTAATGAGGATCAATCGACGCGCGATTTGCCAGTGAATTGTGGATTTGGATGAGTATTCTGAGTTCAGAGTTTTGTGTGGCACGGTTTGCCTGGTTTTGTGTGTATGAGCATCTACATGTTGCAACTTCATGGCCTACATTCAGGGTGTTGGTTATACAGTAATGGTTTTATCAGGCTACCCAGCAATCGAATGAGGAGTGTTTATCCACCTGAGGCAGAGATGCATTGTTCACATGTTTGTCCCTGTTTACACGTGTTATGTGGCTTCAGAAGAAGTAATGCACGAGGTTCGAGATGAGTTTGAACCTGAGCATCAGAGCGATCTTGATTGATTTACCTCGAGACAACCGTGAGGAGCTTAGTGTGCTGCACTCAAAGGCGAGGCTATTGAGAAGGAAAGGTGTACGCGGTTTTCGATGTCTTGGTTTGAGGAAAGTGGACTTAGTCGAGATATGTGATGAGGTTGAGTTCAGGCACTTCGGAATCAGTGACTTCATCCGGCTGTGGCCTTTTCGATTATGTTGAGGGTCATCAGATCAAGCAGAGGATCCATTTGGTGGACCTGTTGATCACAGAGTAGCGGACTTGTTCCTGTGGTATGAGTTTGGGTGATCGTTGGTGATCCTTTCACGCAGCAGGTGTCGTTGTGACTTGTGTTCGTGGTGCACTCTCAAGTGCTATAGTGGTGGCCCAGAGGGTCACGTTGCGAGGGAGCGCCCTCAGCCAGCTGTTTTAGCGGTTCGGCAGCTAAGAGTTCACGAGGAGGTCATGATGCTGTTGCTGGAGTGACCAATGTAGCCTTTGTGATGAGTTAATCAGCAAGTCGCAATTGACGTGGGCGGCTAGTTGGGCATGTTGGAGTTCGTGCCACGACCTTGTTTGAGGACAGAATTTTCTCCGAGGTTATTATTGCTTGACGTCCAAGGCTATTGTACCTGCATCTCCACTTCCGAGGTTTTGGAGAGTGTTGCATCCATCCGGAGGTTGCGAGATCCTTGTTGGAGGTTATGTGTTAGCTGCAGATCTGTTATAGTTTGATATCGTTGAATTTGGTGTGATTGTGAGTATGGACTTCTTGGCGACGCATTGAGCTATGTTCAATGGTCAAGAGAAGGTGGTTGTGTTTCGACGACCAGGTTTCCCCGAGATACTGTTTCACCGGTGATGGTCGAGCGGATAATGGAAACGGGTTGTGTTGTTTGCTTAGCTCATGTTGTGGATACTACGGTTGCTGTGCCCGACATTGGCGACATTGAGGTGGTTCCCGAGTTTCCAGGTGTGTTCCGGAGGAGTTACCAGGTATTCCTCCAGTTCGGGAGACCGACTGCACCATTGAGCCTTTGCCAGGTGCATGACTCATATCACCGGCATTATGTCGTTCGGTACCAGCGGAGCTGATAGAGCTACAGGTTCAACTTCGAGTGTTGCTGGAGGAGATTTTGTACGACCCAATGTATTATCGGGGTGTGCTTTTGCATTATTTGTGCGGACGTAGGATGATTCGACGAGGTGGTGCATTGACTACCGGAAACCTGATTCGCTTCAGAGGAGAGCAAGTATCCTTCGCTTCAGATTGACGACTTGGTTGATCAGCTCACGGGAGCTTCAGTCTTTTCGAAGATTGATTTCGGGTCCGGACACTGTCAGTTGAGGATCGATGAGTCAGATGTGGCCATGTTAGCTTACAGATCACGGTGCGGGCATCACGAGTTCTTGGTCACGCCGTTTGGTTGACCAATGCCCCGTAGTTTTACGGACTTGATGGACCAGGTGTTCAGACGGTTTCTGGACGAGTTTGCGGTCGTGTTCGTCGGCAATATCCTGATTTACTCCAGGAGTGTGGGCCAGCACCTGAAGCAATTGCGAGCAGTTTTGTGGATTTCGCGTGGTGATCAGCTGTTTGCGAAGTTCAATAAGTGTGAATTTTGATCGATTAGCGTGAAGATGTTGGGCTGTGTGATGTTATCCGAGGGAGTCAGTGTGGATTCTGACCAGATAGAAGCCGTGTTGATTTGGGGTTGATCTATCATTGTACCAGAGATCAGGAGTCTCTTGAGTTTAGCAGGCTACTATCGGTGCTTTGTGCAGGATTTTCCCGGATTACCACTTCACTTTTTGGATTGACGAAGATGGCGTCAAGTTCGAGTGATTCGATGCACGCGAGGAGAGTTATTTACTCCTGAAGGATGGTTGACCGTTGCTTCGGTTTTGACCTTACCTGACGATCGTGGTGAGTTCGTGATCGTGGGTTATGGCGATGCATCGAGATGTAGATTTAGTTATGTTTTGATGTTGTGTAGCAGAGCGGTGGCTCATGGTTTCAGGCAGTGGAAACCTTATGTAGTTGCAAATCCTGTGTATGATTTGGGTGTAGCTGTCTTTGTGTTAGCATCAGAGAGTTTGAGTCACTACTGCTACAGCGTGCAGCGCAGTGTAGGACGTACACTGATCACCTGAGTTTCATCCACTTGCATTTTCGGTCAGATTTGGGCTTGAGGCGGTGTAGATGGATAGGGTTGACTAACGACTATGGCTGCACCTTTGAGCTTGTTCGGGAAAGGTTAGAGGTTGTACTTTGAATATCCATTTGGGATGTTGTTGCTGATGCATTCAGTCGGAAGTTGGGAGCTTCAGTGTTTCATGTGTGTGTGGCTCGAGTTTCCGTGTTAGCCGAGTTATGCGCTACGGGAGCTGAGTTCGAGTGTGATGATGTTGAAGCTCATTGTTTTGCGTGCGTTATGCACTAGCGGTACGGAGATGTGTCTGATACTTCGAGTTTACTACTCCTGACGCAACCTGTAGAAGAACGTAGCAGCTTGTGTGAGCAGATGCCAACTTTGTCGGCAGGCTATGGCAGTGAGGCGGAGTCTTGCTGGGAAATTACAGCCATTGGAGATTTCCGATTAGAAGTTGGAGCTTGTCACTGTGGATTTTGTGTGCCAGTACGCACTTCAGTTTGTGATACCAATTGTCGGATCCTTGTGGACCATTTGATGAACTTAGTACGTTTCCTAGTACTTTCGAAAAAAAAAAATTCAGTGGCAGGCTGGCATAGCTGTGTTTGACGGAGGTTGTCCCTCTACGTGGTGTACCTGTGTCCCAGTTTGCTGGTCGAGGTAATAAGCTACAGCAGAGTGTTGGCAAGCTTTGCAGCGAGCATTGGGAACCAGATTACAAGTTAGTATCGGTTCTTATCCTCAGATTGGTGGGCGATCTTTGAGGACTATACAAACTTTGAAGAGCATGTTGTGGTCCTATGTATTGCAGTTCCTAGGGATTTGGGACTAGCAGTTTCAACTATTCGAGATTGCATGCAGTACCGGTTTGTTGACCACTATGATTTTGACGTTGCATTATGTCGTTTTGAGGAACGATGTTATACTCCATTGTGCTAGAGCAAGTTTGGTTTGAGTTGACGTTAGATCCTGATTTAGTGTGATGTGCTACCACAGACTTTCGGACTAGCGGAAACAGGTTGATAATTTCCCTAGTTCGATGCTTGAGTTATGTTGGTGTGAACAGGTTGAGTTGTGAATTGCCACGTTATTTTGACCTGTATATGGTTATAGGTGAATTTGTGTTGTGCCGTATAGTTCGGCATTGCCTATATCGTTGGCTTTTGTGTGTGTTGTGTTCCATGTGACGGAACTATGTTTCAGATTTATTACGTGTTGTGTACCCTATCAGTTCCTTATGCAGGAACACTTGGCAATTGTGTGGAGCCAATTCAGATTCGAGATTTGTGGGTACAGGGATTACAGTACGGAGATATCTCCTATTGTGGAGTCTATTGTCAAAGTCGTTCAGTTGAGGTTGCCACTTGTGTGTTGAGCTGTATGCGGAGGCAGTGCTCCTACTTTTCAGTCGACAGACTTGGAAATTTCGAGGTCGAATTTTTTTTAAGGGGGGTGGATTTGTGACGACCCGGAACAGAATCAGTAAGAGAAATCAGCTTAATCTACGAGCTTGCGTGTAATCGCAGATTTCCGACAAATAATTGGATCGTCGGACTTGATCACGACTTAATTATTGGCTGAGAATTTGAGATGAGTCTCTTCTCGAGAGTCGTTGTACGTGTGATTTCAAGTTCGTGGGCGGTTCCGGATCATTATTTGGACGACCGAGGAATAAAATATGTATATTTGAAGTTTTGACATAATCGGTTTATAATGGGGACTTTCTTAGCGACTAAATTACCGGACGAGAATTTGATTTCAGATTCTTCATGGAAGTTGTTGAGAATTTAATTTCGAGCTCGTGGGAACTTCTGGAGGATTTTTCCAAGTTACGAAGAATAAGCTACGAATATTTACGACCGTCGATTATTTAATCGGGTTAGCTTGTGTTGGTTTGAACCGTTGACGTTTTATCGATTTGGTCGATGTGTTTGACTTCGGGTGAATTGAAGAATATGTTGAGTTGAGTTTGTTGCCGCGAGAATTATTGGAATCGGAATTACGACGAGGAAGTTACATGTGTTTGAAGTTTGTCGAAATACGTAATTTTGGAAGTTTCCTATTTTGGAAAGTATATATGTGGGTTTCCTGTTTTGGCAAGTCAACACATTCATTTATTACCTTGACCGGTCAACTCGGTCAACGCGGGCTGAAATGGGGAGTTCGACGGTGGCCACGGCCTTGCCGGCGGCGAGCTCCGTCCGGCCACCTCACGGCTTAGGCCATGACCTATTCGACTCGTCTAGGTTCCCTCAAGCTGTCTCTGGCCTCCTTTCACGGCAAGGTTGCCGGAGGAGAGAGAACTTTACGGTGGAAGTTTGAGATATTTGGAGTTTTTGGGGCGATTTGATTCCGGCCGAATTGAGCTACAATTTGTAGTGGGCTTTGAAGCTCTCATCACCATGATTCTAACCATATAAGTATGGAGTTCTTATTTTGCTTGTGTTTGGAGAATTCTTGGTTTGAAATTTGTGAGGGAATTCAGTTTTGTGTGAAATTAACCTAGTTAGAGTGAGAATTGGCCTTTGATGCAGTTGTGAAAATTGCTCATTGGGTGATTTGGAGTGGAATAGTGGTTGCTCCGTCGATAATTTTTCCGTTCGGGTGGCGCCGCCGCCGCTGGCGGTGGTCAACGGCGCAACGGTCAAAGTTTGACTTTTTGGGGTTTTCGACAAATTGCATGTCGTTTCACTCGAAATCGCGCCCCGATCGCAGTGGGGAGGTTCGTTTCTCAAATTGAGCGTCCGAAATTATATCGAGGTTTTGTAATGTGATTATCGGATTTTCGACATTTCGTCGACATTGAATTATGTGTTTCCGAGAACGGTTGTTTCTCGTGATTTGATTTGAGTTGTCGAGTTATGATTTTGAGAGATGGATTTTGTGATTATTCAGTGGTTCGTGATCGTTCGTTTGGCGAAGGATTTTCCGCCGGATCACGGGTTAACGCGAACTGCGTTACGCTAGTCTGTGAGTGGACATTTCTTTTCACGGATTGATTGCGAGTCTTTATACACGTTTTACGAACTTGAGCATGCATACGAGATTTCGATTTACATGAGCATGTGTTATACAATTATGCATATACCAGTATATATTACGTATATGCACTTATATATTGTTTCATGCATTTGCATTGAACTATTTATGATTTGGTTTACACAGAGTACAGTTTATATATGTTGTTGTATCGATACACTCGCATCCCGGCTGATCCCCGATGATGTGTACCGGGGGAGGCTGTGACTCCTGACCCGAGGCCTTTACCGGGGGGAGGCAGACCTCTGACCTGAGGCCTTTCTGGCTCGAATCACGTGTGGGTCTGGGATCCCGTGATTCGGACTGTACTAGCACGGATGTGTCCACGAGGGACCCCGTGGGATTTTTATGCATGCTCTGTACGCGTGAGGAGTTAGAGTCTCCCTCGTGTACCATTTCTTTATTTATGCATCTAGACTCGCATATGTTTTTATAATTTATATATTATTCGGTGAAAGACATTTATTTTTGTCCACTCACTCTAACAGTTTTCATGTCTTTCCCCTGGGCTGTTCGGTTTCTGTGCCCAGTTTGCAGTTCAGATTCTGGTGTCGCACGTCGTGGTCAGAGGCATAGTATTTGAGCCATGTTTCTTTTTATGGTAGGTTCTTGGTTCGGCCTACTAATTGTATGTCTATATTAGAAGTCGTTATGAGTATTCTGATGTATACTCTTATATGATTTTCCACGGATTTCTGTAAAGTATAGCTATATTTACTACTTTACATTATTGTTGATATATTGAGAAATCCGGATGGGATTGGTGCCCACGGTTTGGTTTTGTGGCATAGGATTAAGTGTATTTTCCGGGTGCAGGTAATGGTAATTCCGCGTTAGTAACGAAACTCTGCCGAAATTTTGATGGTTTTTGTTGGTTCGTGTTTTCAGAAGGGGTTCGATTCCAGTTTAGGCAACCAAATCGGGGTTGGGTCCTTTCAACAACATATGTGTCTGGGAGTTAAAACTATACCTTATCAAGAAGGTGAGTCGACTTTGAAGGAAGTTTGGTAACCTCTAATCCAAGAGCTTCAATTTTTAAACGTAATTCAACTTCTTGATTGGTCAATGCTTCCACCTGCGTCATACAACAACTTTTGTCAGAGACAATACTTATTTCACAATACACACATATTGCAAATGACCATCATCACAGACAGCAAGCATTGTCAGATACACTCATACACATACATATGAATCATCCTACACTAGATTAAAAATTAGTCAAATCTGAAAATGTTACCATTCAATTAACATCTAATCTAATCTAGTGCGACGAATTAATCACACCCCCAACATTAATCCAAATAGATAAACGGAATGCATCATGAATATATGTAGCTACAACACAAAGGAACAAACCCAGAATCCAATTAGATACCTGTTGAAGGAGAGAAGCTGGAAAAATTGGGCATATGCCTTCCCGTCCTCACACACCATTATTTAGTCTCTCATTTCCTTCCTTCCCTGTTTTAATTTTCTTTTATTTTCTTTTTTTATGGGTTTTGTTTTCAGGGTTTAAGGCCTAATAGGCCCAAATCCACTTTTGAATGTCCAACAAAAGAACCGAAAAGCAAAATCAAAATGGCCGAACCCACCAAGCAAGCTTAATAGCTTATTTCTTCATCCTCATCCTAGTAAGGTAAACCAGAAGCAACGAAAACCACACGGTTCAAATTTGAAATTTCACCGACTTTCCATTTCAAATCAACACAAGTACATAACGGCACAAAAGGAACCATCAGCTTCTCTCTCTTCTGATTCTCTCTCTCTCTCTCTCTTTCTCTCTCTCTCTCTCTCTCTCTCTCTCTCTCTCTTATTTGAATCGAAAGGCTTGGCTGCTACAGAAGAGAGGAAAGGAGAGGAGAGGAAAGGAGATGAGAGGCAAAGCAGGGCGAGCATTATGTGTGGAATTAATCCGAAGATCGATCTTGAAACAAAACCGAGATTTGGTTTCAAAGCTCTTAACGTTTGCAAATGGTATCTCTCTCTTTCTCTCTCTCTCTCTCTCTCTCTCTCTCCCAAACTCTCTCGATGTAAGGTTCTCTCTAATTTAGAAATGGTATCTCTCACGATTCTCCTTCCCAAAATTCTGATGATTTAGGGTTTTCGAATTCGATATTTTTTGGGCTATTGAAAATTCAATTTTCTGCATAATCGTCGAGTTGCTTTTTGATCATCAGTGAATGCTTTTTGATGAGATATATATGTTCAGTTGGCTTTTGGTCCCTTTGATGTCGTTGATGATGATTGTTAGTTTACTTGATATAGTTGAGTTGGCTTTTATGGTTTTCTGGTTTCAATTTGAGAAACCTTTTATGAAAATTTAGATCGTTTCAATTTGTGTTTTCGATGAATATCGGTTGACTTTGATACCTTTCTGATACTAGTTTCATTTGAAATCTTTGATGAATATGGATGGTTTTGATAGAATTCAATCTTCTGCATATCTTTGAGTTGTCATTTGATCAGTGAATGCTTTTCGATGAGTCGAGTTGCCTTTGGCCCTTTTGATGATTCTGGTTCCCTTTGATTTCATTGATTATTGTTGGTTTACATGATAGAATTGAGTTGCACCTTGGATAAAACGGTTGGCTTTTATGATTCTCTAGTTTCATTTGAAACCTTTTAATGAATCTGAAAATCTGGATCGTTCCAGTGATTTTGATACAATGGAGTTTCCTTTGATGAATATCGGTTGACTTGAATGCCTTTCTAATACTGGTTTCATTTGAAACCTTTGATGAATATGTATTGTTTTGATGGAATTGAGTTGCCTTCGATTAATCGGTTGACTTTGATGCCTTTCTGATTTTGGTTTCATTTGAAACCTTTGATGAATCTGGATGGTTTTGTTGGAATTGAGTTGCCTTCGATGAATAGGTTACCTTTATGATTCTGGTTTCATTTGAAACCTTGGATGAATCTGGATTGTCACAATGTTTTCGATACATTGAGTTGGCTTTGAAAAGAAATATGTTTGCCTTACTGCCCCTCTATATATGGTTTCATTTGAAACATATGATGATTCTGGATAGCTTAGTTGCTTCGACAAATTGGTTGCACTTGATGCTTTTATGGTTTCATTTGAAACCTTAAATGAATTTGGATTGTTACAATTTATTCGATAGATTGAGTTGGCTTTGAAAAGAAATCGGTTGCCTTAGTGCCCCCCGAATATATGGTTTCATTTGAAACCTATAATGGTTCTGGATAAATTGGATGCTTTGATCAATCAGTTGCATTTGATGCTTTTATGGTTTCATTAGAAACCTTGGATGAATTTGGATTGTCACAATGTTCTTGATTCATTGAGTTTCCTGTAAAAAGGAATTGGTTGCCTTACTGCCCCTTCTCAGATTCAATCTTCTGCATATCTTTTGGGATTTTTTTTCTATGATTTAGGGTTACCAAGATTTGGTTGTCTTTGAATTCAATCTTTTGCTTATAGACCGGTTGGATGCCTCCATGAATTATTGGAAACCTTGGTTGAATTGGGATTGTCACAATGTTCTCGATACATTGAGGTTCCTTTGAAAAGAAATTGGTTGCCTTACTGCCAAGTCCTATCAATCGATGCGGGTTATACTTTAGCCACGGTATCTCTCGATTCTCCTGTTCCCAAATTCGAATTCAGGGTCTTCAACGAGCAATTGTTGCTACTAAATTTGTTTGTCTACATATTTTGTGGATTTAGTAGGGGGCTACCTAGTTACCGAAATCAATCTTCTGCATAGTTATTGAGTTGCCCTTTAATTTAATCAGTGAATATATCTATCTTGTTACATCTGATAATCAGTGAACAAGTCGAGTTGCCGTTTTCATGAATATATAACTTCAGTTAGTTAGTTGCCTTTGATAAAATGGTTGGCTTAATCCCTTTGATGATTCTGGTTCAGTTCCCTTTGATGTTTTGTCATTCATGATATGGTTTCCTTGATACAATTGAGTTGCCTTGGATAAATTCGTTTGGTTTCTTATATGAAGTCTGAAATTATGGATCGTTTCAGTGATTTTGATGATAGAATTGAGTTGCCTTTTTGATTCTGGTTTCATTTGAAACCTTTGATCAATCTGGATGGTTTTGATTCCTTTGATACAATTGAGTTGCTTTCGATAAATCGGTTGCCTTTATCATTCTCGTTTTATTTTGATGAATCTAGATTGTCACAATGTTTTCGATCCATTGAGTTGCCTTTGAAAAGAAGTTGGTTGCTTTATTGCCCCTCTATATATGGTGTTTCATTTGAAACCTATGATGATTCTGGATAGTTTGGTTGCTTCGACAAATCGGTTGCATTTGATGCTTCTATGGTTTCATTTGATACCTTTGATGAATTTGGATTGTCACAATATTCTCGATACATGAGGTTCCTTTGAACATAAATTGATTGCCTTACTGCCCCTTTCCGGATTAAATCTTCTGCATAATTTTGGGATTTTTTCTATGATTTAGGGTTACCAAGATTTGGTTTCCTTCGAATTCAATCTTCTACTTCGAATTCAATCTTTTGCTTATAAACCGGTTGGATGCCTCCATGAATTATTTGAAACCTATAATGGGTTTGAGAGAGATTAGATTGTATGCTCTCCCTAAACTAAAGAGCATTTGAAATGGTCCATTTCAAATCAACACAACACATCCAGCAGCTTCTCTCTCTCTCTCTCTCTCTCATATTTGCCCACAACGGAACCAAGAAAGTTTTGGATTTTGAATCGAAGGGCTTGGATACTCTGTAAATGAGAGGAGAGGGAGACAAGTCCGATCGATGTGAGTTCTATCTTTAGCAACGGTATCTCTTTCGATTCTCCTTTTCCCAAATTCTGATTCAAGGTTTTGGTATTGAATTCGATCTTCTGCATATTTTGTACAAACCAATGACATATTGTATGATGCCAACAATCATGGATCAAACTGCAAGGCGCCATAAGTAACCGGCTTACTTACTATGAACTCACAAGGCCAGTACTTATACTGGAATACAAGTTCAAAAGTTCCAGACGATCGTAAAAAATAAAAGGTCAATATGTGCATATCTAATTGCTACCCCACTAACAATCATAGCCACTTCAACAATCATAGAAGATTTGCTCTTCATTGTAGAGTACTGCGTTCCAACAATTATCCCTGAAGCATTTCTTGCTTACCATATTTCGCAGATAGCATCTATTCCATATTCGTCACCATCATGCTCTTAGAAAACAGAACAGACAACCAAGCCACCAAAGTTTGTCACACCCTCTCAATCCCACAGATTGACCAAACCATACAGGCTTAACCCAAGAACAGGCACACAAGTAGCTGTTGCTTCAGTCTCCTAGAATTCACCCCAAATTTTATACGATGGTGACCTGAGATGCTTTTTTCTGTAGAGGTTTAGACCACAATCGACTTATGCACTTCCAAAAAGAATTTTCTGAGTTTTGGTCAACAAGTCTTCAAACTCCAAAGGAGCTTCCACACAGCAGACTCAATGGAGCTTGGGGAGTGCCTAGACAAAGGAATACCTTGAAATTTCTAAGAGTGCTTCCAATTGTAATCATACTTAACTTAATAGTCTCCATTCTGAGTTCCTATCCACACTAAGTGACACCCCTATTGACATGGCTAATCTTGACCTTCAATATCTAACTTCTTTCCTCATTGAACCACGGATTGATAATAAGAAGAATAACAGGGTTAAAGTTCACGTACACGACCAAGAGCAGCAGCAGGGGGGATCAAACCGAGTATGCAACAAACCATCCAACATTATCAAATTCACTTATCTTCGCACATGTTCCCATTCAAACCATCGTAGACCTGCCACTTAGAGCCTTGCAATAGGATATCCCTAGCTTTTAATAGACTAGACAGCCCCAAGAGGTGCGCTGTCCTTTTACTGCATCTATGAATTTACAATGAGGATAACATCACTTGCTTGAATGACCAATGCATGTTGCTACTTGTAACAAATAATTCATGACACCAGATAATGGCAGTGCAATGAAATCATGCAAGTGTTCTAGAGTGTGTTTATTTCTCTTCACCTCTCCAAGGATTCTAGTATCCACTATATTTTCAATCAAGCCATCACAAGCACGAGATTTCACATACGGAATAATCGACCGGTATTCTCTTCCCTCTTCATATGTAATCAATGCCTGCTGCATGTCAAGAATACAAGTAATAGCACAGCAAAACTATAAACGTCTCCTTTTGCTGATATGTAACCAGACATCATGTAGGTAGGATCAACATACCCAAATGTCCCTTTTGGGTTATCTTCAGCATACAATTGCTCTGGAGGAATGGTTATGGACAATGAGAAGTTGCAAAGTTTAGGAATGTAGTCCTCGTCCAAGAAAATGCAGTTTGGTTTCAGGTCCCTATGAACAATGGGCCTCGAAAAGGCGGTATGAAGATATGTAAGTGCATTTGCAAGCTAATTTGCAATACGCAACCTAGTTCTCCATGGTAAGGATTCATTGGCCCCAAAACCGCCTTCATAACTGACAACTCGTTTCGGTACAAATTCATGCACCAAAGCTGGTATAGGGAACTCTAAGCAGCATCTCAAGAGCTTCAACACATTCTTGTGATTACTCATTTGCATTGAAACAACAATGTCACGCATAGCAAGGGACCTAGTTTCATCCTCAATCCCCATGAACTTCTCAACAACGAAGAAACGACCGTCTAAAAAATCCTTAAACATCTTGTAACAGTGGTAAACATGTATAGAATGATGAAATTGGGTAGCTCCGGTAGGTGTACAATGTTGAATGATGTGTGAAGGATCGAAATTGTTGGTTGCCCTGTTGAGCTCGGAAGCAGTGTAATTACGAAGGGGATTAGATATTCCATCATAAGAAGCAATGATGTCCTCTAATAATATTGTTCCATTAGTCAAGAATAATCCTACTTCGTTCTTCCATCAGTTCCAAAACTTGTTGCAGTTAAGCTCACCTTAGAACCTCCTCCCTGTACTTGTCATCCTGGTAATACAAACACATAGATTATTTTGTTTACCCCATAATTTAATAATTATTAAAAATTAATATACTCATATACAAAATTACAATAAATAACTATATCAATCGACAAATTAAACTATATTTTCTT
This sequence comes from Geum urbanum, assembly GCA_946800695.1. Classification (NCBI taxonomy): domain Eukaryota; kingdom Viridiplantae; phylum Streptophyta; class Magnoliopsida; order Rosales; family Rosaceae; genus Geum; species Geum urbanum. Next base: position 21,357,588 of record OX327007.1, read on the forward strand.
ATTTTTAGGGTCAGGCATTATTTTCGAAATACCCCGAAACTTGATTGGCCTGACTTGAAAATTTTGGTCGGTAACTGAAATAATTGAAAACAAGCGAGAAAGAAGAGAAACAGAACAAACACTGAAGATATTCAATTCGAGATCATTTTCAGGTCCAAAACCGATTGCTTTCTTTCACATGATCTTGCCTCTGATTCGCCTCTTTCGTCTCTCAAATCCTCGATTCTCTATCTTTCAAACACTTAGTTCTCCTTTTTGAAAATCTTTAAAATCTCACAGTCATGAGGCTAGGCTTGACGACGATGTGCGACCGCAGTCGAGCAACACTCTTGAGAATTGATTTCTCACGGTCAATTTCTCACAATCAATTCCGATGAGAAAGAGAATCAGTGTAACCCAATAGATCTGACCCGAAATTTGGTCAATCAAATTTTCATTTAAAACCCAAAAAACACCCAAAAAAGTCAATTTTAATTCTGAATTTGCACTTTCCAAATAGAGCGGTTCCAAATAAGTTTGGTTCATTTTTCGACCTGAACCTAATATGCCCAGGCCCACTTATTTCACCCACTACCTAGTAATTATAACAATGCTAATGCTTTTGACCATTTTTTTCATTTCTTCATGGAAAAGCAATGTATTTATGTATTCTTAATTTTAATATGCATGTTTCTCAGCTCTTTGAATCGTAAATTTACAAAGTGCTTCAGAAGTTGTAGAAGCTTTTCAGAAATAATATTATATGGCACACGATAATCACAATGTTTCCACATAGAATGGGAAAAGAAAACGCACTTAATGGAATCAATAACAAAACTAAAATCTCATGTAGAGATGCTGCCAAAAGACTTGACCTAAAACCAATTCCCTACCACTTGACTAGCTCTAATTCTATTCTTCCCTGCATTCGTTTTCTTCTACTTTTTCTTACATTAGTCAGTTTTCTATTAATAGGGAGTGGATGATTTAAACATTCTTTACTCGTAAATATTTGCTTAATTAGTTTAATCAGTTTGTATAAACAATCATCAAAAGCTATAGGGTAGTTTTAAAAGTGTCCAAGCATTTTAGCTGCATTTTAGCTCATGGAAATAAGGAGGGTATCGTACCATCATGAGAAGTGTAAGGGCCTACCCACTCATGTGGAACGCGATAAGAAGACGACCTTCGAAATCAGTTGGTTGAATTGGTGTTTTTTATCTATTATTATTTTTAAATAATGGAAATTTCATTACACAATTGAATTGAGATAGTACAACAGTATACGGACATATTTGTTACAATTTGTTGGATTTCTTATATAAAAGATAGTATATTTTTTATATTAGGGTGTGTTAAACAAGGAGGTTTGAACTTTTTGTGAAGGTATATTGATTAGTTGACAATTTCTAATGCTAACAAAACACACATATCAATGGTGATCAACAAAGATGATTAAAGACTCTGCCCTACTAATCTCAATAACAATCACGTAGTCTCATACATTTGTATATCATGTTTTTCACTGAGAATGACATCCTTGCCACTTATCCCACAAAAGGTTGGTCTGCCTTTGATTTGTTCATCTGCTTGCAGCTCGTATTTCAAATCTTTCTACCTGTTTGAAAAAAGCTCCATTTTAAGTCAGCTAGGGTTATTGACTTGTTACTCAAGATGCTTAGAAAGCTTGTCTCGTAAACTATGATCTTGTCTTCTAGTATAGCTTAGTAACTATCATGCTTTTCCATCTCGTGATATTCACCCATGTGGAGCTGTTTAACCTTCCCCTGGAAAAGAGTTTCTTGCTACTCTTTCTGTCATGCTCTATTTGGAGTAAGTTGAAGAAACCTTTTCAATCTCCTTTTGAATTTTTGACATGGTTAAGGAAAGCTTTGGTTTGTCCTTTCTTGTTGGCTTTTGTTCCGCATTTGTCACATCACACAAATTGTCAATTAATAAACAGCAAAGATCTGGGTCATGTCATTATCCATGTGCGTTTTCTCTTTGTTGTGTTCTCAACCAATATAAATTGACAATTGTTTAGCCGATTATTCTTTGGTTGAGTGAGTGAGTCTTTCGTACATCTTTTCAAATCGTTTCAGATTTCACTCTCTCTAACCTTTCCTTTCTACTACATGTAAGTCTTAAAGTATTTCACAAACCCTATTTTTATCAAAACTCATATGCATTGTGCACTCCATTGAGATTGGTAAGGATGTGCTCAACCCAAGAAGCTGCTCATGAAGAATTAGCTTACAAATAGTTAAGTTCTTAGATGAGGCTTCTGAAAACTGGTCAGAATAGCATACAGGTTTTATATCCCTAGAGTACAAGAGTATTGTAAAGAAGTGTTGTTCATAGTGGAAAGGTTTGTCCCTCAAGAGTTAGGGGCACGCAGTTTTTCTCCCTAGTTGCAGAGTTTCTGCGTTAAAGAAAAACATCTTGGTGTTAATTTTTACTTATTGCTTTTACATTTCAAGTACTCGAATATTTGTGATTCGGGATAGTTCACTATTCTGCTAACCTCGATAACAGTTTAAACAAAAAAGTTGAAAATGACTTATTCACCCCCCCCTCTAGGACATTCAAGTGGTATCAGAGCAGCCACTGGCTTTTGCTAATGAGATCATCTGTGACAATCTGAACCAAAATCTACGTATTAAACAACACGAAATTGAATTATCGCAGATTAGTCGCATAATTGGGTTTGCTAACAACTATTTCATCAGGGGAGAATTTGTGTTGACATCCTTCACAAGAATGATAGAGTATTTAATTCCGAGCTCGTGGAAATTTTGGGAGAATTTTTTGGATAAGCGAGCAATGTTTTATCGAGTTTTGAAATCGGTTGGTGAATATATATAAATGTGTTATTTTTATTATTGATTTAATCGTGACCGTCCGATCTTGATCAGAATTATTTTGAACCGTTGATTTGGGCTGTATGTGTATGGATATATATACGGTATAAATACGAGTCAAATAAGGAAAGTTTCCATTTTTGGGATGTTGGGTTTGACCACGGGTCAAACCGACCCGTTTTGCCACCAAAATGGTTGCCGGCGGTGAGCTCGATTCCGACCACCTTTGGCCGTGAATCCTTCATGAGAAATGTTGGGCTTGAGCCCCTCTTCAATTTTATAGGTGGTGCACCAGCATTGATGACCGGAGGGCGGCAGTTGAAGGCCACGAAGATCGGCCGAAATCGGCTGGAATCAACTGCGTTGGTGGCAGCTCAAGACGGCGGCGATGAGGAGCAAATTGTTGGGCGTTTTGAAGCCCAGGGAGAGACCAACCGATTGGGACCGGTCACTGCCCTTGCCGTGGCCGGTGGTGGCCGATCGGAGTATGAAATTCCGGCAATGGTTTTTTGAACTTCAGGGTGAGATTTCGATGTTTTCTGGTTAGAATTGGGCTTAGCATTGAACTACAAAGTTGTTGGAAATGTTGAGATCTTCAAATTGATGTATAGGTCGATGAATTCTGGGCTAGTGGGATTCTGGCGGCTCCACGCTCCGCTGTGGGCGGCGGGGCTCTGGCGGGGTGGAATTTTTGACAAGTTTTATGTCGTTACGCTCATTGACACGCGCCAAACACAATAGTGAGGTTTATATCTGAAAGGACCCAACCCCGATTTAGCTCCCTAAATCGGAATCAAACCCCTTCGAAAACACGAACCAACAAAAACTTTTCAAAATTTGGGCAGAGTTTCGTTACTAGCGTGGAATTACCATTACCTGCACGCGGAAAATACACTTCATCCTATGCCAGAAAAAGCAAACCGTGGGCACCAATCCCATCCGGATTTCTCAATATATCAACAGTAAAGTAAAGTAGTAAATATATATGCACTTTACCGAAATCCAGTGTAAAATTGTATAACGTATTCAATAGGAAGCTCAGAGCGACATCTAATACATAATCGTATACGCATACCACAGTAGGTAGAACAATAAACCTACTGGATGAAACAAAGTAGCTCGAGCACTATGCCTCCGACCACGACGTGCGACACCAGAGTCTGAACTGCAAACTGGGCACGGAAACCGAAAAACCCAGGGGAAAGACATGAAACACGTTAGAGTGAGTGGACGAAAATAAATGTCTTTCACCAGTTAATATATATGTTTAAAATAACATATGCGAGTCCAGGTAAATAAAATAACAAGTACACGAGGTAAACTCATACTCCTCCAGTGTACTGAGCATGTAAGTAAAATCCCACGGGGTCACTCATGGACACACACCGTGCTAGTACAGTCCGAATCACGAGGTCCTTAGTCCCCGTGACTCTAAGCCAGAAATGGCCTCAGTTCCGGGGAAACGCCCCTCACCGGTCAGGTCGGGATAACGACGTCCCTCCTGGCGGCCTACCATCGGGGATCAGCCGAGAGGCAATGTGTATCGATACAACAACGTAACCAAGACTGTACTCTGTGAAAACCAAATCACAAACAATTCGATGCAAATGCATGAAACAATATAAAAGTGTATGCATATTCGTATACGTATATTCGTATAAACATATTCGTATAATCGTAAACACATGCTTATATAATCATAATCTCGTATGAAATCTCATGCTCGTAAAACCATAATCACGCTGCATGCTCAAGTTCATAAATCACATAAAAGACTCGCAAGATTTCCGTGAAAAGAAATTGTCCACTCACAGACTGGCGTAACGCGTATCGCGTTAACCCGTGATCCGGCAGAATGTCCCTCTCCAAACAAACGATCACGAACCCCTGAATATTCACAATGTCCAATATTCAAAGTCATAATTCGACAATACAAATCAAACCACGAGAAACCACCGTTCCCGGAAACACATAACTCAAAGTCGACGAATCGTCGAAAATCCGTATATGTACACCATAATACCTCGTTTTACGTTCGGACGCTCAACTCGAAAAACGAACCTCCCCACTGCGATCGGAGCGCGATTTCGAGTCAAATGACATGCAACTTGTCGAAAGTCCGAAAAAGTCAAACTTTGACCGTTGACCGCCGTTGACCGCCGCCCACGGCGGCGCCACTGTTGACCGGAGAATTTCACGGCGGGGCAACCTCTATTCCACTCCAAATCACCCACTGAGAAACTTTGTCAACTGCACCGAAGTCCAATTCTCACTCTAACATGGTCAATTTCAAGCAAAACCGAATGAACACACAAATTTCAAATCCAAAATTCTCCTTGCTCACATCGAATTGAAACACGAAACTTACAGGGAAGCATCAAGGGAATGAGAGCTTCAAAGCCCACTAAGAATTGCAGCTCGAATCGGCCGGAATCACAAACCACCATTAACACCAAAATTCACAAACTTTACTTCAAGTTTTCTCTCTCCACCGTGAGCTCCACCACGAAAGGAGGACGGCACGGGGTCGAGGGCAGCTCGGCGAGTCGGACGGGCCAAGGACCAAGCCTTGGGGTGGCCGGAATCATCGCGCCACCGTGGAGACCGTGGAGAACCACCGTGAGTTCATCTCCACCGAGTTGACTCGGTCAACTCGGTCAACCCTCAAAATGGAAAGTCTCCCCTTGCCCAGAATAGCAGGTTACTATATATAGCCTTTCCCAAAACGGAAACTTCATGTTTATCCATTTCGACGAACTTGAAACGCGCGTAACTTTCTCGTCGTGATTCCGATTCCGATAATTCTCGCGACCACGAACTCGTCTCAACATACTCTTCAATAATCACTCAAAGTCAAACACATCGGCCAACCGACTAAAAAGTCAACCCTTCAAAGTAACACACATTAAATTGACTAAATAATCAACAAACGGCAAAATTCGCAACTAATTCCTCGTAACTCCAAATCATGCTCCGGAAGTTCCCACAAACTCGAAATTAAATTCCGAACAACTTCTGTGAAGAAGCCGAGACCAAATTCTCGTCCGGTAATTTAGTCGCGAACAAACCCGCCATTTAAATCTGAAGTTCAAATATTCATAATTAATTCCTCGGTCGTCCAAATAATGATCCGGAACCGCCCACAAACTCGTAATCACACGTACAACGACTCTCGAGAAGAGACCCAGCTCCAATTCTCGGCCAATAATTAAGTCGTTAACAAGCTTGGCGATTCCAAACAACCGTCGGATACCAGTGACTACGCGGTAACTCACGTACATAGCTGGTCGTACTGCTGATACTGGTTCGGGTCGTCACAATATCCGAATTTGAGTTTGTTAAATTTGGGCGAATATTTAATCAGACAATTATCAGTTTAATTCGCGACATTATTTAAGGACTCTTTGGTTATCCGTTTAATTGCGAGTCGCTCGATATTCGGGATTGGTTTGCGACTCTTAATAGTGAGGGATTACAGGGAATTGATTTCAGATATTAATTTTAATCGTTTTTTCAGGATATTGAGTTAGCGTGCGTGTCAGATGATAATTATGCAGATCAACAGGGTTTCAGCTTTATATTTATCCCGGCAAAATCCGTGAGTGGGCACCTTTATTTTCACAATCGTAGCGAGTTATTATTTTATCAATATACTCTACAGTTTATTTTAGAGCTTTTAAATTACGCTTTCCAATATATTTTAATTAAGCGTTCCTTTGGAGGTTTATCTGTGATGGTTTGATTAGGTGCATCGATGCTCTAGCTATTCGGCTGATCACCGGATAGTTTAGTCAGGGGAGGTTAGGTGGCCTCGTCTAACTCTGATCGACTCAGGTTAGGTGGTCTGGGAACGATCCCGTCACATTTATTTTACTTGTGTTTTCTATTGATTGTCATACCGGGTGAGAGGCCTAGAACGACTATCCCTCCATTGCATATCAGTTATTTATTTTGAACTCGCATTATTTCTATCAAATAGCGGAAAGACATGAAATTACAATTTAGTGATTTATATCGATTATTATTAGATTTTTTCCACTCACGCTAACGTTTTTACGTTTTATTTGTCTTTCCCTGGGCTCTTCGGTTTATCGATGCCCAGGTTGTAGTGTGTATCATGGGGATGCTGAATGTCGTCGAGGGCATCGAGTTCACCATTTCACCAGTTAATTCCTTTAGCAGTAGGTCTCAGCTCACTGTCAGTATGTCTCTTGTGTTATTGAAGTCACCTTGGATACTAGTTTTGTAGTATCGTCTTAGTGAGACTCTTATGAATAAGTTGTCACTCGTATAGTAGTTGAGTTGAGTTTCATTGTTTATGAATCAGTGTATTCACTGGAATTATGTTTTCCAATTCTGAATAATTTATCAGCTGGTTTAATTCCAGTTTTTATGTTGAGAAATCCGGATGGACATCGGTGGTCCACGGTATTGTTTGTGGGTTTATCTGCGGAGTGTCAGTTTTCCTTGCAAGTTTTTGGATGTCCCTTTTATAAGGGAAGTTATGATAAAAAAATTCACAGAAACTCGTAGATTAGGGTCAATTGTTAGGGCTTGATTCTAGATTACTAGTTAATCTAGGGTCGGGTCCTCTCATCCTCTAAGGACTTGAGATGGAGCGTGGAAAAGACTCTTCCATCAATGTCCCTTCTTTCTTTGATGAACATGATTTTTCACAATGGAAAATCATGATGAGTGCCTTCCTCTCCTACCAAGATGATGGTCTATTATGGCAGGTTGTAGAGGAAGGTTGGTCATATCCTTCAATGCCGAAAGCAGAAGGCTCTCTTGTTTAAATCCGAAAGCCAAAATCTGAATGGGATAATCTTGACAAGGATATGGCTAGAGCAAAAATTAAAGCTCTAAGCTGCCTCTTCAACGCCTTGTTTGAAGGAGAACGTCAAAGGATCATCCATAACCCTACTGTTAAGGATGCGTGGGATGTGCTTGTCAACACTCATGAAGGTAACTCCCGTATTAAACAACAAAAGCTTCAACATCTTATTTTTGGTTTGAAGGTTTGTCCATCAATGAAAATGAGTCAATTGATGAATTCTATGGTCGTGTACTTGGTATAACTAATTAGTGTCGTAGTTTAGGAGAGGCTGTAGAGTCTAAGAAGATTGTTAGAAAATTTCTAAGTGCCTTACCTCCCTTTTTTGATTCTAAAATGAATGATATAGATGAAACTCATGATTTAGATACTTATCCTCTAGAAGAGCTACTTGACAACTTGAAGACCTATGAGACACTTAGGAAGAGAACCAAAAATAAAAAGAGTGTTGCTTTAAGTACTGTTAAAACCGAAGAAGAAAAGGTTCATAAACATGTTGAGTATGGTGTTCATGAAATTATGACTAAACAATTTGAAAAATTTCTCAAATAACTCAAAAGAAAGCCGTTCAACTTAAATCAAAACTTTTCTAAAGGATCTAGCTCTAGGTTATCTAAAAACAGAGATTCAACTAAAGATCGGAATACCAAGTTCGCTTCTATCCCGAGGCAGGACAACAAGTGTTTTGAGTGCAATGGTGTGGGACATAGGGCTGTTGACTGTGCAAACAGAAAGAATAAGTTCCATAGAGTGCTTAAAGCAACTTTGTAGCGATAGTGATTCTAATCCGACCTCTGAATTTGAAAAGGAAGAAGATCAAAATGTTGCTTTTGTTACTAAGGTCACATTAGATGAGACTCTTAAGGGCAAAGATTCTAATGATGAGGGTCACGACATGTACACTGAGTTATGTATTGCATCTAAGTCTATGCTCACTAAGATTGAAGTTCTAACCAATGAACTTTCAAAAAGTGAGGAGGCACAGTCTAGGATACAAGAGAAATATGTATCCCGAAAGTTAAAATGGAAACCTGATAAGTTTCGGCTTGAGGATCAAGTGAACTCTCTCAAGAAGGAACTTGATCATCAAACTGGTTTGGTGGAAGCTCTAACTTCAGAAAAGTTGACACTGGAAGAATCTCTAAGAGATACCAAGTCTCAGTTTACCAAGTTCTCCATTGGTTCAGACAAGCTATCCCAACTGTATTGGATGGGAAAAATGGATGGTAACAAGATGGGTTTAGGCTTTGATAATGGTGAAGGATCCAAGAACCCAGGGAAGACTTTGTTTGTCAAAAGTATCAATTCTATCTTGGGAATGCCTCCTCTGCAACCGGTGATCAACAAGGCAGGAGCTCCCAAAATTTCTAAGCTTGTAAGGTCTCCTACACTTAGGTGTTACCACTGTGGTAACAGTGGGCACATTCGCTGGTTCTGCTACAAACTAAGAAGATGCCCTCTTTCTGTAAAGATCCCATTGAGGAACAATCTAATTGCCTCCTTTCAAAAGTCATTAGAAGAGCTGACCAAGATTGCTCAGTCACTTGCCATCCCCATTCAGAAGAAGATACCAAGAATTCCAACCTAGGTTAGAAAGTCAAGTCTGAAGACTCAGGATACCAGTGCCACCACCTCTCCCGAAGAAACTGGAGTCAAGGAAAATCAAGAAGAAGACGTGGTTTGCTTTTCTTCAAGACTCACGGTAGCCCCAGTGTAAGGACGGAAGATTGTGGCTTTGTGTAATGTTGCCTTAACTGCTCTATTGACCCAGAAATCTTATTCTTGGTACATGGATATCGGCCGTTTGAAGCATATGACTGGTGATAACAAGTGGTTCAACTCGATGAATAACACACACCCTATTGGAGATGTCGTTTTTGGTGATGGTGCCAAGGCAGAAATTTTTGGAAGTGGGACGGTTGACACATCTGGTCTCCCAAGCTTGAAGAATGTCCTCCTGGTCAAAGGGTTAGAAGTCTGCTTGTTAAGTGTAAGTCAGATTATTGATGAGCATGAGACAGTAACTTTTGACAGTACGAAGTGCATTGTCATTAATGGAAAGGACGTGCACGAGTGTTATGAAGGGGGAAACAACAAAGGACCATTGCTATTGTCTTCGTGCCTATAAAAGGTTTCAACTGGATCTGTGTTTTCAGTCTCCAGTACAACAGAGCCCTCTTGACTTCTGGCACAGAAGAATGTGCCACCTAAATCACCAAGACATGGTGAAGTTATCCTCAAAAGAAAGAGCTCGAGGTTTTTCTAAACTTATCGAAAAGGCAGCACGTATGTGTATGGATTGCAAGAGGGGTAAGCTATCCTAAACCTCTCCTCCTATTTTGAATGCAAAACCTACCTCAAATGTGCTTGAGTTACTTCATCTAGACTTGGTAGGTCCTGTAGAAACTGAAAGCATAGATGGAAAAAAATATGTGCTTATTGTGGTTGATGATTTCTCTAAATTTACATGAGTAATCTTTCTAAGTGATAAAACCCAAAGTCAAACTTTTGGAAAGTTTTTTGGGCTTGCAAAAAGAATTTCAAATGAAAAGCTTTCTCAAAATAAGCGCATCATTAGAATTAGGTCTGATCATGGAACTGAGTTTGAAAACTCATCTTTTGCTGATTGTTGTGAAGAGTATGGTGTGCATCATGAATTTTCTGCTCTCATTACTCCACAACAATATGGGATAGTTGAAAGGAAAAATAGAGTTTTGGTTGAAATGGGTAGAGTGATCCTTATCTCAGCTGATTTACCTCACATGTTTTGGGCATATGAAAGGACCCAACCCCGATTCAGTTGCCTAAACCGGAATCGAACCCCTTCGAAAACATGAACCAACAAAAACCGTAGAAATTTTGGCAGAGTTTCGTTACTAACGTAGAATTACCATTACTTGCACCCGGAAAATACACTTCATCCTATGCCACAAAAATCAAACCGTGGGCACCAATCCCATCCGGATTTCTCAATATATCAACAGTAATGTAAAATAATAAATATATTTGTACTTTACTGAAATACGGAGTAAAATCGTATAAAATATACAACAGAATACTCAGAGCGACCTCTAACGTATAATCATATAAGTATACCACAGTAGGTAGAACAATAAACCTACTGGAAGAAACAAGGTAGCTCGAGCACTATGCCTTCGACCACGACGTGCGACACCAGAGTCCGAACTGCAAACTGGGCACGGAAACCGAAAAGCCTAGGGGAAAGACATGAAAACTGTTAGAGTGAGTGGACGAAAATAAATGTCTTTCACCAAGTAATATACGTTATAAAAACATATGCGAGTCCAAATGAATAAATATAATAAAATACGCGAGGTAAACTCATACTCCTCCAGCGTACTGAGCATGCAAGTAAAAATCCCACGGGGTCACTCGTGGACAGGTCCGTGCTAGTATAGTCCGAATCACGGGATCCCAGACCCACACGTGATTCGAGCCAGAAAGGCCACAGGTCAGGGTAACTGTTTCCACCCGGAAATGCCTCGGCACAAGAAACAGATAACTGTACCTACCCAGAAATACATCGGCACAAGGCACAGTTCCCCCCTGGTAGGCACCCTCGGGGATCAGCCGGGATACGTGTGTATCGATACAACAACATAAACTACGACTGTACTCTATGTAAACCAAATCATAAATATTTCGATGCAAATGCAATAAATAGCATAAGAATGCATATGCGTAACATAATCGTATAACACATGCTCATAATAATCATAATCTCGTAAACATGCTCAAGTTCGAAAATCGTATAAAAAGACTCGCAATCATTCCGTGAAAAGAAATTGTCCACTCACAGACTAGCGTAACGCAGTTCGCGTTAACCCGTGATCCGGCGGAAAGTCCCTCGCCAAAAAAATGATCACGAACCCCTGAATAATCACAAAGTTCATTTCTCAAAGTCATAACTCGACAATTCAAAACAAATCACGAGAAACCACCGTTCTCGGAGACACACGATTCAATTACAACGAACTGTTGGAAATCCGATATTCACACCTCAATACCTCGGTGTACTTTTGGATGCTCAATTTGAAAAACGAACCTCCCCACTGCGATCGGGGCGCGATTTGGAGTGAAATGACATATAACTCGTCGAAAACTACGCCGGGCGAAAAGTCGCCGTCGCCGCTGCCCCGTCCCTGGAAAATCCACACCTGCCCAGAAAAATACATGGCATACATGGTTTTGAAGATCTCGACGATTCCAACAACTTTCCAGTTATAAGTTAAGGCCAATTTTGACCGAAAAACCTCCAAAAATCAACCCAAAGTTCCAAACCCTTACCGGAATTTCAATTCGACGGATCTCTCTCCTCCGGCCACGGCAACCCTCAAGACCACTTGGAAAAGCTTCCTTGGCTCGAGGCTAACAAAAGCCCTCAAAGAGGAGCCACCATCTCGGCCTCCACGCCGCCACCCGAAATCAAGAAAAACTTGCCGGAATTCGTGAACTTTGCTGATTGAATTCTTCCTCCTCCGGCCACCCCACGGGACGATCCACCTACCAATCCGAAGAGGAGCACGAGCCCAACTTTTCTCAAGAAGGAACCCCGGCCAATCGTGGCCGGAAAAGGGTCCAAAAATCACCAAAACAGAACGGAAAACATATGGCAAAACGGGTCACCCATGACCCATGGTCAACCCAGTCAACAATATTAATTTCAGCTTTGACTTTCCCAAAATGGTAACCTCTATATATATACCTTCCATTTTAGGAAACTTCCGTAATTATCTTTTCGACAAACTTCAAACACACGTAACTTCCTCGTCGTAATTCCGATTCCGATAATTCTCGCGGCAACAAACTCGACTCGACGTATTCTTCAATTATCACCCGAAGTCAAACACATCGACCAAACCGATAAAAAGTCAACGGCTCAACCCAAACATATACTTTAACCGACTAAATAATCAACAATCGGAAATATTCACAACATAATCCTCGTAACTTGGAATAATGCTCTGGAAGTTCCCACAAAGTCGAAATTAAATTCTCAACAACTTCCGTGAAGAATCCGACATCAAATTCTCGTCCGGTAATTTAGTCGTTAAGAGAGCCACTAATTTAACCCGATTATATCAAAACTTCAAATATTCATAATTTATTCCTCGGTCGTCCAAATAATGATCCGGAACAGCCCACGAACTCGAAATCACACATACAACGACTCTCGAGAAGAGACTCAACTCCAATTCTTGGCCAATAATTTAGTCGTTATTAATTCTGGCGATTCAATTATCTGTCGAAAATCCGCGATTACGCGCAAGCTCGTAGATTAAGTTGATTACACTGCTAATTCTGTTCCGGGTCGTCACAAATCTACCCCCCTTAAAAAAATTTCGACCTCGAAATTTCCGAGTTTGCCGACTGAAAGTAGGAATACTGCCTCTGCACACAGCTTAACTCTCCAGTGGCTACGTCAACTGAACAACTCTGACAACAGACTCCACAATAGGAGATAGCTCTGTGCTGAAATCCCTGTACCCTCAATCTCGAATCTGAACTGGCTCCACACAATAGCCAAGTGTTCCTGCACAAGGAACAGATAAGGTATACAACACGTAACAAACCTGAAACATAGTTCCACCACACGGAACACAACATACAAAAGCCAACGATATAGGCGACGCCGAACTATACGGCACAACACAAACTCGCCTATGACCACATACGGATCAAAACAACATGGAAATTCACAACTCAACCTGCTCACATCAAGATAGCTTAAATATCGGATTCGGGCAATTATCAACCTGTTTCCGTTAATCCGAAAATCTGTGGTAGCATATTCCACTAAATCAGGATCCAACGTCAGCTCAGATCCAAACTCGCTCCAACACAATGGAGTACAACATCGTTCCTCAAAACTACATCTTGCAACATCAAAACCATAGTGGTCCACAAACTGGTACTGCAAGCAATCTCGAACAAGTGAAACTGTTAGTCCTAAATCCCTCGGAACTGCAATACATAGGACCACAACATGCTCTTCAAAGTCTGTATAGTCCTCAAAGATCGCCCACCAATATGAGGATAAGAACCGATACTAACTTGTAATCTGGTCCCCAATGCTCGCTGCAAAGCTTGCCAACACACAGTCGTAGCTGATTATCTTGGTCAGCCAACTAGGACATAGGCACACCACGTGAATGGCCAACCCCCGTCAAACACAGCTATACCAGCCTGCCACTGAAATCTTTTTCGAAAAGTACAAGGAAATGTACTAAGTTCATCAAATGGTCCACAATAGCCTGATAACTGGTACCACCAACCGAAGTGAGTACTGGCACACAAAACCACAGCGACAAACGCCACGTCTAACCGGAAATCTCTAATGGCTGGTACTTCTCGGCAAGTCTCTGCCTCCTAGCCATCGTCTGCCGATAAATATGGCATCTGCACGTACATGCTGCTACATTCCTCTTCATGTTGCATCACGAGTAATAAACTCAAAGTATCTGATACATCTCCGGATCACTAGTGCCAAATGCGCGCGAAACAATGAACTTCAACATCATCACACTCGAACTCAGCTCCCATAGCTTGCAACTCGGCTAACACGGAAAACTCGAGCCACACTCACATGAAACACTGAAGCTCCCGACTTCCGACTGAATGCATCAGCAACAACATCCCAGATGGATAATCAAAGTACAACCTCTAGCCTTTCCCGAACAAGCTCAAAGGTGTAGCCATAGTCGTTAGTCGACCCCATCCACCTCTACTGCCTCAAACCCAAATCTGGCCGAAAATGCAAGTGGATGAAACTCAAGTGATCAGTGTACATCCTACACTGCGCTGCACGCTGTAGCAGTAGTGACTCAAACTCTCTGATGCTAACACAAAGACAGCTACACCCAAATCATATACAGGATATGCAACTACATAAGGTTTCCACAGCCTGAAATCATGAGCCACCGCTCTGCTACACAGCATCAAAACATAACAAAATCCAAATCTCGATGCGTCACCGTAAACCACGAACTCACCACGATCATCAGGTAAGGTCAAAACCGAAGCAACGGTCAACCATCCTTCAGGAGTAAATAACTCTCCTCGTGTGCATCGAACTACTCGAACTTGACGCCTTCTTCGTCAATCCGAAAAGTGAAGTGGTAATCCGGGAAAATTCTGCACAAAGCACCAGAAGTAGCCTGCTAAACCCAAGAGACTCCCGATCTCTGGTACAATGGTAGGGCAATCCCCAAATCAACACGGCTTCTAAGTGATCGGAATCCACACTGACTCCTTCAGCTAACATCACGTGACCTAAAATCTTCACGCAAATCAACCATAACTCACACTTGCTGAATTTTGCCAACAACTGATCATCTCGTAAGGGCCGCAAAATCGCTCGTAATTGCTTCAGGTACTGGCCCACACTCCTGGGGTAAATCAGGATGTTGTCGACGAACACGACCGCAAACTCGTCCAGAACCGTCTGAACACCTGGTCCATCAAGTACGTAAAAGCTGCGGGGCATTGGTTAACCAAACGGCGTGACAAAGAACTCTTGATGCCCACACCGAGATCCAAAAGCTGTCCAAACCACATCTAACGCATCGATCCTCAAATGATGGTATCCGGACTCGAATTCAATCTTCGAAAAGACTGAAACTCTCACAAGCTGATCAAACAAATCGTCAATCCGAAGCGAAGGATACTTGCTCTTTTCTGAAGCGAATCAGGCTTCCGGTAGTCAATGCACCACCTCGACGAACCATCCATCATTCATACAACAATGCAAGAGCACACCACGCAAATACGCGGGGTCGCATGAAATCTCCTGAAACCTCCTCCAACAACTCCTGGAATCGAACCTGTAGCTCCACCAGCTCCGTTGGCTCCGAACGACAAGATGCCGGTAAAATGAGTCCAGCGCCCGGTACAAGCTCAATGACCTCCTCCTGAACTCTGAGCTGTCGAACTGCTAACACAGCTGGCTGAGGGCGCTCACGTTACGCCTGCTGCGAGGAAGAATCATCAACGATCACCGAAACTCATGCCACAGGAGCAAGTCCGCTACCCCGTGATCTCCGCCATCGACAAACGGATCCTCTGCTTGATCTGATGACCCTCAACATAATCAAAAAGACCACAGCCTGATGAAGTCACTGATCTCGAAGTGTCAGAACTCAACCTCATCAAAATCTCGACTAAGTCCACTTTCCTCAAACCATCACATCGAAAACCGCGTACACCTTTCCTTCTCAATAGCCTTACCACTGAGTGCAGCACACTTAGCTCCTCACAGTTATCTTGAGGCACAACAATCAGACTCTCTCTGATGCTCAGGTTCAAACTCATCTCGAACCTCGTGCACTGCTTACTCTGAAACCACATAACACGTGCAAACGGAAACAAACATGTGGACAATGCATCTCTGCCTCAGGTGGGTAAACACTCCACATTCGAATGCTGGGTAGCCTGATAAAACCATTACCGTATAAATATCACCTTGAATGTAGGCCATGGAGTCGCAACAGGAACTCACACAATATCAGCCCACCAAATACAACAATCTGACTCAGGCAAACATCAACTGACACAATTCTCAGCTCTGAGGCAACATGTAGACGCTCATAAACACACAACCAGGCAAACCGTGCCACACAAATCTCTGAACTCAGAATACTCATCCAAACCCACAATTCACTAGCAAATCACGCGTCGATTGATCCACAATAGGATCCACAACCGTACCGACACAGAAAGCACGTCAAGGAGGCATCCTAATGAATAAAACATCGTTCACAACAAGTGGAACGTAATCATGGAACTTCAAATATTTGAAAGCATACAACACCCGGAGTATTGATGAGTATCCGCCGGCCGGTCGGGTCACCACTCCAGACATGCTGTACATTCTCAAATATCCTTAGTGAACACGACTACAGAAGTCTACAGAACCTATAACCTAATGCTCTGATACCAAGCTGAAAGGACCCAACCCCGATTCAGTTGCCTAAACCGGAATCGAACCCCATCGAAAACATGAACCAACAAAAATCGTAGAAATTTTGGCAGAGTTTCGTTACTAACGTAGAATTACCATTACCTGCACCCGGAAAATACACTTCATCCTATGCCATAAAAATCAAACCGTGGGCAACAATCTCATCCGGATTTCCCAATATATCAACAGTAATGTAAAATAATAAATATATTTGTACTTTACTGAAATCCGGAGTAAAATCGTATAAAATATACAACAGAATACTCAGAGAGACTTCTAATGTATAATCATATAAGTATACCACAGTAGGTAGAACAATAAACCTACTGGAAGAAACAAGGTAGCTCGAGCACTATGCCTCCGACCACGACGTGCGACACCAGATTCCGAACTGCAAACTGGGCACGAAAACCGAAAAGGCTAGGAGAAAGACATGAAAACCGTTAGAGTGAGTGGACGAAAATAAATGTCTTTCACCAAGTAATATACGTTATAAAAACATATGCGAGTCCAAATGATTATATATAATAAAATACGCGAGGTAAACTCATACTCCTCCAGCGTACTGAGCATGCAAGTAAAAATCCCACGGGGTCACTCATGGACACGTCCGTATTAGTACAGTCCGAATCACGGGATCCCAGACCCACACGTGATTCGAGCCAGAAAGGCCTCAGGTCAGGGTAATTGTTTCCACCCGGAAATGCCTCGGCACAAGAAACAGATAACTGTACCTACCCGGAAATACATCGGCACAAGGCACAGTTCCCCCCTGGTAGGCACCCTCGGGGATCAGCCGGGATGCGTGTGGATCGATACAACATAAACTACGACTGTACTCTTTGTAAACCAAATCATAAATATTTCGATGCAAATGCAATAAATAGCATAAGAATGCATATGCGTAACATAATCGTATAACACATGCTCATAATAATCATAATCTCGTAAACATGCTCAAGTTCGAAAATCGTATAAAATGACTTGCAATCATTCTGTGAAAAGAAATTGTCCACTAAGAGACTAGCGTAACGCAATTCGCGTTAACCCGTGATCCGGCGGAAAGTCCCTCGCCAAAAGAATGATCACGAACCCCTGAATAATCACAAAGTTCATTTCTGAAAGTCATAACTCGACAATTCAAAACAAATCACGAGAAACCACCGTTCTCGGAAACACACGATTCAATTACAACGAACTGTCGGAAATCTGATATTCACACCTCAATACCTCGCTGTACTTTCGGATGCTCAATTCGAAAAACGAACCTCCCCACTGCGATCGGGGCGCGATTTCAAGTGAAATGACATATAACTCGTCGAAAACTACGCCGGGCGAAAAGTCGCCGTCGCCGCTGCCCCGTCCCTGGAAAATCCACACCTGCCCAGAAAAATACATGGCATACATGGTTTTGAAGATCTCGACGATTCCAACAACTTTCCAGTTATAAGTTAAGGCCAATTTTGACCGGAAAATCTCCAAAAATCAACCCAAAGTTTCAAACCCTTACCGGAATTTCAATTCAACGGATCTCTCTCCTCCGGCCACGGCAACCCTCAAGACCACTTGGAAAAGCTTCCTTGGCTCGAGGCTAACAAAAGCCCTCAAAGAGGAGCCACCATCTCGGCCTCCACGCCGCCACCCGAAATCAAGAAAAACTTGCCGGAATTCGTGAACCTTGCCGATTGAATTCTTCCTCCTCCGGCCACCCCACAGGACGATCCACCTACCAATCCGAAGAGGAGCACGAGCCCAACATTTCTCAAGAAGGAACCCCGGCCAATCGTGGCCGGAAAAGGGTCCAAAAATCACCAAAACAGAACGGAAAACATATGGCAAAACGGGTCACCCATGACCCATGGTCAACCCAGTCAACAATATTAATTTCAGCTTTGACTTTCCCAAAATGGTAACCTCTATATATATACCTTCCATTTTAGGAAACTTCCGTAATTATCTTTTCGACAAACTTCAAACACACGTAACTTCCTCGTCGTAATTCCGATTATCGACTCGACGTATTCTTCAATTATCACCCGAAGTCAAACACATCGACCAAACCGATAAAAATTCAACGGTTCAACCCAAACACATACTTTAACCGACTAAATAATCAACAATCGGAAATATTCACAACATAATCCTCGTAACTCAGAATAATGCTCCGGAAGTTCCCACAAACTCGAAATTAAATTCTCAACAACTTCCGTGAAGAATCCGACATCAAATTCTCGTCCGGTAATTTAGTCGTTAAGAGAGCCACTAATTTAACCCGATTATATCAAAACTTCAAATATTCATAATTTATTCCTCGGTCGTCCAAATAATGATCTGGAACCGCCCATGAACTCGAAATCACACGTACAACGACTCCCGAGAAGAGACTCAGCTCCAATTCTTGGCCAATAATTTAGTCGTTATCAAGTCTGGCGATTCAATTATCTGTCGAAAATCCGCGATTACGCGCAAGCTCGTAGATTAAGTTGATTACACTGCTAATTCTGTTCCGGGTCGTCACAGCATAAGCTGTTTACAATGCTTGCTATACAATTAACCATGTGATACTTAGGCCAAGCACAAATAAGACGCCCTATGAACTATGGAAGGGAAATAAGCCCAATGTTTCACACTTAAGAGCTCTTGGTAGCCCCTGTTTCTTTTATAGAGATATGGAATACTTGACAAAGTTTGATGCCAAGTGTGATCGAGGTATTTTTCTAGGTTATGCATTGAATAGCCGTGCTTACCGTGTCTACAACAAAAGAACTTGCAAAAATCATAGAAACAGTAAATGTGGCTATCAATGACTCACTTATGTGCTCTCACAACCATTCTCCCATATTTGTGCAGGAAGAGAATTCAAGTGTTGTAATTGAGACAACTCCCACAGCTATGGATACTCCCATTGATGTGCAAAATCCCATTCCGAACGATGCATCCTCAGATACAAAATCTGGCCTTAAAGGTTCTTAGATAGATCAACTATGGATACTCTTGCTATCTAGAAGCCGCGCCACATTGATAAGAGGTAAGTTCAGAAGGACTACTCTCCCTCTGATGTGATATGTACTGTTGATGAACCAAGAAAGACTAGAAGTAAGTCAAATAAGTCTGTAAGTAACTTTGTTGCTCTCAAAAGTTTTCTCATTATACATCGGTTGGTTATCAACCGAATCTCTTGTTATGGTTTTGTTTCAAATGTTGAACTTAAAAACATTAGAGATGTTCTTAATGATTCAGATTGGATTGTGGCCATGCAAGATGAATTGAAACAATTTGAGAAAAGTAAAGTTTGGTATTTGGTTCCTAGACTGACCGATGTTTAAACACCCTCAAAGTTACCCAATAATAAAATCAATATGCTTGTCAATGCAGTACAATAGTATAGGGGTCAATCCACAGGGAAAAATGAGACTCAATATTCTAAACTACAAACAGACGCGAAAGTCAGAAACCTAACAGCCTCGACCACTGGACACTAACGTAATTAATTAAAATATCTATACTAAAACTAAAACTACGAAATTAATACAGGGAACTATAGACACAGTGGTGGACTACCACTCAAATTTTCAATATAATCGGAGTTGGTTTGGTTATTGAAATAAATTCTACAAACTAGATTATGAAACTGAAACAATAGACAGATTAAGAGTAAAACGAGAATTCAATAATAAAATGGGTTAAGGGAAGTGCTATCCACCACCGTCACTCTATCTAGACGACAAATGCTTAACTAAAAAATGCAAATGTTATGAATGAAAGACTCCCAGGAAGGTCCTGAGCTGTGAACACAACCTATTACACAATCCTTATGTTTACAAAATCGAAGGTTTGCTTATCAACATTGTCTATCCCTAAAAGAACCCGACGTCACGGACTCGAATTTACCAAGAGAAAAGCATTACGATCTAGAAAGGGTTTGAGAATCTACAAGGCTTCATAAGTACACTACGGTCGTGTCTTACTAGACCTAGGGTTTCTTATACCAAGCATGTATGGGTTCTACGATTGAAACTTGAGGAAGGTAATGATCACCAACAGCCATCAATTTTCTTAGAATTAGATTCCTAAACATGCATACTAAGCGTGCACTCAAAAGCATACATAATCAAGAATCATCACGGTATAAATAACAAAGAAACCTCATTCAAATAACAAAAGCAAAACTTAATTAACGTGCATAAACAATCTAGATATCATGAACGGGGCTTCAAAACAGCCCATTAACAATGGAGTTTAGCTTCTCATGGAATCATAAAAATTTAGAGAGAAGAAGAAAATTGAAACAAACTCATAATAGATGAAGCTTCTCTTCTTTCTTCTTTCTTCTTCCTTCCGTCTTCTCCCCGTTCCCCTTCTTCTGTTCGTCCACTTCCCTTTTATTTATTTTCCTCCCTCTAGCTATATATCAAGCTAGATATATATATATATATATATATATATATGCATGCTGCCTCCTCCTCTACTGCGTGATAGCTTTATATATATATGAATCAAGCTAGATACATCACCTTGCAGCTTCCACGTGCAAGCAATTCCAATTCTATTCCATCTCTTCTTAATCTCCCTATTATAATTGGACTCCTTTTCTTCTTGTTTTATTCTCCCCTTGCTTCACCACGTCTCTTTCCTTTTTATTAGCTAGCTAGCTAGCTGCCAATATATATATATATATAAATACTTCTTCCTTGTAGCCCATCAATTAAATCCTTATGACACTAGGAAAACTCCTTTTACACATCTTTTATTTATTTTCCTCCAATTTCCTACAAAACAAATAATAATAATAAGTCGCTTAAAAACGTAACGAAAGAACTAAATATAATGTTCGGTTAAGCACATAAACGTTGCATAAATATGCAACTATCAGAATACCCCACACTTAGCTTTTGCTAGTCCTCGAGCAAAACACTAAACTATGACTCTAAAACAAAGAAGTAATTTACAAACACTACTCTAATGCCCTTAACAACTTGCCTCAGCAATCTTCCACAAAACTGTAACACCAAGTCTTATATGTACAAACAAGTTACCAGAGATGACTCTAACATATAACACACATGCAACCTGTAGGACAAAGACATAATCATGGTGAAAAAGCTGTAGCATGCATAAACAAATCAAGATTCAATCTCACATTGACATGCACTCAAAAGTGTTTCACTCTTATGTGTTTAAGGTTAACGCTCAATTCAACTACTTGCCAAATGGACCAAACCATATGCTTACTCTTGTAACTAATCTCCACAGATCAAAGGCTGTCATCTTGAGGATCAAAAGGACTTCGTAGGTTATAATGGGTCTAGGCTCACAAAGTTCAAGAAAACAAGGATATGGGATTCGAAAACAAATTCTAGAACCTAGTAGAGCACCGAATTGAAGACTTTTCTCCGATCTTGTAACCATGAAACTTTCTTATTATTGTGGCCGGATTTCATTTTGTTGGGCCTTTACATCATTCTCTTCATCATAGTTAACTCTGGGATCAAGCAAAATATCACAATTTTTTTTTCTCCTTTTTTTTTTGTTTTTTGTTTTTGAATAAACTACTTTGATACCCCACACTTGTTTCTTTGCATCACCTTTTGACATTGTCGCTGTCTTCACGTACCTGTCTCATGTATAGCTCTACCAAGTCCTAGAACAACGGTAAAGAAATAACTAATCTAAGGTTTAAGGTTAGAGATATGTGGGTGATGACAAAAAGTTTAAACATGTAGGCTCAAAGTGTTTAACTAAGGGGTGCACAACTTGTGTACACAAAGTCGGGACACAGGCTTATATGGCAATGGTGGTATCCCCTAAATGCCTTTATTACTTCCTCAATCAGAACTTGTATTGGCTATAAGTTTCGAAAAGTACAAGAGCAAGTTCTAGTAAACTCTAGAGTCCATTAACTTAATCTGTGGCAAGCAATTGACACTCAATCAAAGAAAACATGTATTTCTCATAAAGACTCAAAAGCTCACGGGTTAAATGAATCTCAACAAAGTTTAAGCATGCCAAAAATCTGTACCATGTTAACTTGTTTCTATATCCACTACATGTCCACATATGTAACATATATCAAAATCATCCAAAGAAACTTGAATAACATAATAAACTCTTAATCACAAATTGAAAAGATATAGAATCACCATTGACTTTGTTACGGGCATCCTAAGACTCTTATTTTTGGTATTTTCTTGACAATTTTTACTTTTGTATTTTGTTTTTCAATTAAGACAGTAAAACACACAAGAAAACTGAAAAATACCAAACTTTGGCGAGGAAACCCTTCCACGACGAACTAGTCATCGGAAAAGACTCCCTCAGACTCGCCAGAATCCCTATACTGCGCAACTCCACTCACCAGATTTATACAGAATTAATGACAAAGTGGAATAAGCTGAAATTTAGAGAGAGAAAACTAGACACATGTAAAAACATTCCCTCAAAATTTCAAAAATTTACAAGACCTCAAGCTATGTCAAATAATTGACACAAAACAGCATACTGTACAAAACCGAAATAACGAAAAATTATACATAGACGCTAAGGATATGATATAAACCCCACCTCACACTTGAAATTTGCATTGTCCTCAATGTAAGACGAAACTAAAACATACAATACATAAAACAAGCATGGAATAAGACACATAACACATCACAAATCACACTAACATAGAGAAAAATAAAGAAAAGGAAAAGGGATAAGAATTCAAATCTAGCTGCCAAGCTTCTCCATCAACATGGGTTGCGTCCCAAGTAGCGCTAAGTTTAACGTCTTCAGCCAGACATCTTCAAAACCAACAGGTGGCTGTGGTCTTGACTCGATCAAGTGCTTGGTCCTTAACAATGATGTCATATGAGCTCTACCAAGCAACTTGGGTACCCTTGGACTCCTATACACACAAGACTCCAAGTGTCTTCTTTCTTTCATCTTCTTTATCCAAAGCATCCTCCTCTTGAGTCCAACAAACAAGGTAAAGAGAATATCCTTGTTGGACATATGGTGATCAAGTACCACCATCTCAATATGCTCCAAAATATAAGGGGGCTCGGTAAGTAAATCCTCAAACTCAAGTGTTCCTTTGGTGCAAGAAACAAGTGCGGAACTTGAGTTTGGCATTCATAGCTCATGTGGTTGTTCATGTAGTGGCAGCACCATCTCAATATAAGGAATTTCGATGGACTCCTCCTCAAGGAATTCGCATATCTCATCATCATCAAAGAATGCATCCCCTTCTTCCATGGCAATTTCAGCCCCAATAGTCAAATTCGCAGACCTATATTCAAGAAGAACTTCGAGCTCATCCAATTCTTGCTTGATCGGCTTCCATTCTTCAATTTTTGGCTGACTTGATCCAAGCACTGTCTCCAAAGTATCCTCATTCTCATTCACCGAGTGCTGCATAAATTCCTGCATAAAATTATCAAATGTATCAATAGAAAAACAGGAATACAAATCATTATCACTAGGATGCCTCTTTGCGTCGAAGATGTTGAAGCGGATCTTCTCTTCATCTACTTTCATGGAGAGGGTACAATTGAAACAATCTATCTTGGTCCTAGCGGTCCGTAAGAATGGACGACCAAGTATCAGTGGTAGCTCTGATGGTTGAGGCTCTATCTCCATCTCTAACACGAAGAAATTAGCTGGGAAGATCAACTAACCTACCTGCACCAAAACATCCTCAACAAAACCTCTGGGGTAGCAGTTAGATCGATCAACTAATTTAATTGTAACACCATTTTGTTGTAATGCACCAATATTCAAAGTTTTATACACAGAGTAAGGCATTAAATTTATTGATGCACCCAAATCAAGTAAAGCTCCAGTAAAGTTCGTGTTACCAATTGTACATGGGACGGTGAATCGTCCAGGATCACCCATCTTGGGTGGCAGCTTCCTCTGAAGTACCGCTAACACCTTCTCACTTAAGGCCACGGTCTCAGTCCCTGTGAACTTCATCTTCATTGTATAAAGTTCTTTAAGAAACTTTTCATACTTCAGTATTTGCTTAATTGCATCAAGCAACAGAATGTTCACTTCCACCTTCCGGAATGTATCTAGAATCTCTTGCTCCAACTCATCCTTCTTCTTATTTTTTAACCTACCAGGAAAAGGAACACGTAAAGGAATTGAAGGAGAAGGTTCAGAAATTGACTTACCTGATTTTTCATTTGATGAATTTTTCTGTCCAGGTGCACTATTCTCTCCCTGATCCTACAGTAGTGGTGAAAATGGCAGCACCTGTTCTAGGACCGGTTCATCTTCCTCTACGGACTTTCTTATAGGCTTTTCAATCTCTTCAATCACTCTTCCACTTCTCAATGCAATCACATTTGCCTCATGAGTGGTTCTTGGGTTCTTAACCACATTGCTTGGAAGAATACCTTGTTCTCTTGTTGACACATGTTGTTGCAAGTTGTTCAGTTGCTTCTCCATAAGCTCGAATGCCTTGCTAGAGTTCTTGTTGTGCATCTAATCCCCTCTAGCCTAGCCAATATTGCTGCCATGATAGGATTAGGAGCTGGAGCTGCAACTGGTTGTTGTACCTGCTGATATTCAGGTCTTACCTTGAATCCGGTGGGTGGGTTCAGCACATTGTTTGTGTTTCCATAGCTGAAATTGGGATGATTCCTCCACCCCGGATTATATGTGTTTGAGTAGGGATCATTTCTTGATGCACGTTGTTGCACGAAATTCACCTGTTCTTCATCAGGAATAAAAGGACAAGATTCATTAGTGTGATCTGACATAGAGCAAACAGAACATACCTGAGATATAGACGATGATGGTGTTGTTTGGCTCTTGATGGCAGTAGCAATGGACTCCAACTTCTTCTCCATTGCTTTCATTCTCTTGTCCATGTCTGGGTTGGTGGCAACCTCAAATACAGCTTGTTGTTTCTTGCTCGCCAACGTTCTCTCTCTTGTATAGAACTGCTTGGTGTTCTCAGCCAATTTCTCTATGGTTTCATGAGCTTGCTGACCTGTTTGGTACATAAACATACCTCCACAAGCGGAATCCACTCTTGTCTTGTTAGATGGCTCCAGACCTTCATAAAAGAAAGTCATCATGTCCTCTAGATCATACCCATGATGTAGGCATTTCCTCAACAGCTCCTTGAAATGACTCCATGCCTCATGAAGCATGTCAACATCTTTTTGTATGAAGCTATTAAGCTCCTTCTTCAACTGCTTAGTCTTCTAGGCTGAGAAATTGTGATGACCCGAACCAGAATCAGATGTGTGTTTGGCACAATTCTCGAGATTTGGTTATAGTCGCAGTTTTACGATATTGTGTGGTTTGTCGATTTGATTCGCGACTATGTTTTCAGTCAAGAATTTGAGTTGAGTGTCTTCACGGAAATGGTAGAGTACGTGATTTCGAGTTCGTGGGCGGTTTCGGAAGATTTTTCCGATAACCGAGGAATATTTTATGATTATTTGAAGTTTCGGGTTTCGACGAGTTTATCCGATTGTTTCGTGTTTATCCGAATCATTTCGTATATTCGTTTTGGACCCGAGGCTCGAGTATAAATATCGGAATAGTCGAGAATTTTCATAGAAATTGCTGATTGAGAGTTGACCATCATTGACTTTCTATTTTGGGAAAGTTGACTTGCAAACCGAAAGGGAAAGTTTCCCGTTTGGGAGTCATCGTCCAACGACCTACTTTCCGGCCACCTCCGGCCATGAGACAGGTATGGTTAGCATCCTTGTTTGATTTCGAGTGGGTTTAGCTTTGGTTTGGATGGAATTGATTTCGTTTTGGGTAAGTTCGAAGTAGGCCCAAATGGTGAGGTTCGCCGGTGACGGTGGAGGTGGTTCCGGCGAGTGTTGAGGGTCGAGATGTTGGGGGTTTTGCTCCCCACACCTCGGTGGTGCTTCCTAGTGGCTTGGTTTTGAACGAGGAGGTGTTTGGGGAGGAACCCGATTTGGAATTCCGGTTTGAATTTCCGTTCGGGTTTGTTGAGTTTTGGAAGGGTTAGAGTTGGAATTGGCTTGAGTGATAGTTGGGAAAGTGATTCGCCTTGATGAGACCTGTAATTCTGGAAATTTTGACCGTGAAATTCCACCGTTGACGGCGCGTGGCGGCAGTCAACGACCGGAAAGTTGACTTTTTCAGATTTCGATGTAATTAGTGTCGTTTTTCTCGAAATCGCGCCCTGGTTATCATACAGAGGTTTTTGGGTTGATTTAGTTAGCTAATTTTCAGTCGAGGTTTCGAGTTGGGATTTCGGGATTTCCGTAATTCATTTTGTACCGCATTTCGTATTTTCGGGAACGGTTGGTTTCCGTGCATCAGTACAGTGTTGTGGATTACGATATTCATCAGTATGTTTTGTGAATATTCAGGAGATCGAGATCGAGACCGTAATCGTGTTTCTGGCGAGGGATCTTCTGCCGGTCCTCGAGATTAGCGTGAGTGCGCGTTTTGCTCACCTGTGAGTGGACAATTTCTTTTCACGGATTGTTTGCGAGTCTTTTATATGATTTTCGAACTTGAGCATGCGTATTGAGATTACGGATTACATGAGCATGTGTTTTTACGATTATACGATTATACTTATACGGATATACGTATACAAATATGCATACACTTATATATTGTTTCATGCATTTGCATCGAGCTGTTTATGATTTGGTTTACACAGAGTACAGTCGTGGTTACGTTGTTGTATCGATACACTTTGCCTCTCGGTTGATCCCCGATGGTAGGCCGCCTGGAGGGGCGTTTCCCCAACCAGACCGGTGAGAGGCGTATCCCCGGATCCGAGGCCATTTCTGGCTAGAATCACGTGTGGGTCTGGGATCCCTGATTCTGACTGTACTAGCACGGTGTGTGTCCATGAGTGACCCCGTGGGATTTTTACTTGCATGCTCAGTACACTGAAGGAGTGTGAGTTTTTCCTCATGTACTATGATGTTTTTATTTACCTGGACTCGCATATGTTATTTTAAACATATATATCAACTGGTGAAAGACATTTATTTTCGTCCACTCACTCTAACGTGTTTCATGTCTTTCCCCTGGGCTTTTCGGTTTCCGTGCCCAGTTTGGAGTTCAGGTTTGGTGTTTCGCGTCGCGGTTTGGAGGCTAGTGATCAGAGTTACCTGTGCTTTCCAGTAGGTTCTTGTTTCGCCTACTGATGTGTATATTGTATATGTTTACTTTAGAGGTCGCTCTGATACATGTTTATACGGATTTTCTCTGATATACATATTTACATAGTACAGTTTGTTTACTGTTATTGATTATATTGATGTTGAGAAATCCGGATGGGGTTGGTCCCCACGGTTTGGCTTTTGTGGCATAGGATGAAGTGTTGTTTCCAGGGTGCAGCTTTATGCAATTCCACGCTAGTAACGAAAATCTGCCGAAATTTTGAAAAATTTTTGTTGGTTCGTATTTTCGAAAGGGTTTGGTTCCGGTTTAGGTAACTGAATCGGGATTGGGTCCTTTCAGAAATACTCCTTCATGAACGTCACCTTCATCTCATCCCAAGATTGTATAGACCTAGGAGTCAAAGAATTGAACCACATCTTCGCTCCTTCCTTCACAGAAAAAGGAAATAAAATTAGTTTCAACACATTAGATTCAACATTTTGTAAGTTTTGTGTTGATGCTAAAGCTTCAATCTCCGCCAAATGTTGTTGCGGATCTTCTAAAAATACCCCCCTATAATGAGGTAGGGCAGAAAGTAATACAGGAGGCACTGGATATGTCCCAAGAACTGGCAACACTATTGGTGATGAATTCCCCTGAGCACTAGGTACAAAGGAATTCATCATTGTTCTTGGTTGTTCTCCCATTGCTGCTCTTTATGGTGGCGATTGAGGAACTTCTTCTTCTGAATCTGAACTTGTTTCCAACTCAATCTCAGGTTCTGAAACTGTGCCACTCGTGTTTCCGACCTCCAGTTCTGCTCGCCTCTTCTGCTTCCGATTTTGCTTAGCTGAGCGCTCAACCTCTAAATCAAGCAATAAAGGCTCAGTTCTCCTTGACCTACGAGTATGCATGCACTAAGTACCTGCACACAAGAGACACGTACACTACAAAAGAAATGAAATAAAACAAAACAAAACAGAAACAAAAGACACGTTAGAATATAAAGACTAGATTTTTCCTCGGCAACGGCGCCAAAATTTAACCGATGTTTAAACACCCTCAAAGTTACCCTATAATGAAATAAATATGCTTGTCAATGCAGTACAATAGTATAGGGGTCAATCCACATGGAAAAATGAGACTCAATATTCTAAACTACAAACAACCGCGAAAGTCAGAAACATGACAGCCTCGACCACTGGACACTAACGTAATTAATTAAAATATCTATACTAAAACTAAAATTACGAAATTAATACAGGGAACTATAGACACAGTGGTGGACTACCACTCAAATTTTCAATGTAATCGGAGTTGGTTTGGTTATTGAAATAAATTCTACAAACTAGATTACGAAACTGAAACAGTAGACAGATTAAGAGTAAAACGAGAATTCAATAATAAAATGGGTTAAGGGAAGTGCTATCCACCACCGTCACTCTATCTAGACGACAAATGCTTAACTAAAAAATGGAAATGTTATGAATGAAAGACTCCCAGGAAGGTCCCGAGCTGTGAACACAACCTATTACCCAATCCTTATGTTTACAAAGTCGAAGGTTTGCTTATCAACATTGTCTATCCCTAAAAGAACCCGAAGTCACGGACTCGAATTTACCAAGAGAAAAGAATTACGATCTAGAAAGGGTTTGAGAATCTACAAGGCTTCATAAGTACACTACGGTCGTGTCTTACTAGACCTAGGGTTTCTTATACCAAGCATGTATGGGTTCTACGATTGAAACTTGAGGAAGATAATGATCACCAACAACCATCAATTTTCTTAGAATTAGATTCCTAAATATGCATACTAAGCGTGTACTCAAAGCATACATAATCAAGAATCATCACGGTATAAATAACAAAGAAACCTCATTCAAATAACAAAAGCAAAACTTAATTAACGTGCATAAACAATCTAGATATCATGAACGGGGCTTCAAAACAGCTCCTTAACAATGGAGTTTACCTTCTCATGGAATCATAAAAATTTAGAGAGAAGAAGAAAATTGAAACAAACTCATAATAGATGAAGCTTCTCTTCTTTCTTCTTTCTTCTTCCTTCCGTCTTCTCCCCGTTCCCCTTCTTCTGTTCGTCCACTTCCCTTTTATTTATTTTCCTCCCTCTCGCTATATATCAAGCTAGATATATATATATGCATGCCACCTCCTCCTCTGCTACGTGATAGCTTTATATATATATGAATCAAGCTAGATACATCACCTTGCAGCTCCCACGTGCAAGCAATTCCAATTCTATTCCATCTCTTCTTAATCTCCATATTATAATTGGACTCTTTTTCTTCTTGTTTTATTCTCCCCTTGCTTCACCACGTCTCTTTCCTTTTTATTAGCTAGCTAGCTAGCTGCCAATATATATATATTTATATATATATATATATAAATACTTCTTCCTTGTAGCCCATCAATTAAATCCTTATGACACTAGGAAAGCTCCGTTTACACATCTTTTATTTATTTTCCTCCAATTTCCTACAAAACAAATAATAATAATAAGTCGCTTAAAAACGTAACGAAATAACTAAATATAATGTTCGGTTAAGCACATAAACGTTGCATAAATATGCAACTATCATAGACCTATGGATAAAAATGTTATAGGTACAAAGTGGGTCTTAAGGAACAAAACTGATGAGAAATGGATCATAACTAAGAACAAGGCTAGGCTAGTTATACAAGATTACTCTAAAATAGAAGGTCTAGATTTCGAAGAAACCTTTTCTCCCGTAGTTAAGTTTGAATATGTTAGACTTCTCTTAGCCATTGCTTGTTTTCTAAAGTTTAATATATTTCAAATGGATGTCGAAAGTGCTTTCTTAAATAGAATCCTAAAAAAAGAAATGTATGTGGAACAGCCTCCGGGATTCAAGAGCTCTTCATATCCAGACCATGTTTTCAGGCTTGAGAGAGCCCTTTATGGGTTGAAACAAGCGCCTAGGGCATGGTATGAGAAATTGTCTACTCATCTGATAGATCATGGATATGTAAGGGGAACTATTGACAAAATTATGTTTGTCAAAAGTATATCTCAACATATGATTATAGCTCAAGTATATGTTGATGATGTGGTGTTTGGCTCTACTTCTCAAAAACTTATTGAAGAGTTTGTCACTCTAATGAATCAAGAATTTGAAATGAGTCTGTGTGGAAAATTGAATTTCTTTCTTGGACTTCAAATCCAACAGAGGAATTTATTTCGCAAGAAGAGTATGCGAAAGACTTGGTGAAAAAGTTTGGCATGGATTCCTCCTCTCCCATCCGGAACCCTATGGTCATTTCTTGTAAGATCAGTGTTAATCTGGAAGGTATTGATGCAGATCAGACCCTCTACAGGAGCATGATTGGTAGCCTTCTCTACCTCACAGCTAGTAGGCCAGATATCTCCTACAATCTAGGTGTTTATGCTCGGCACCAAGCTAATCCTAAGGAATCCCATATGAAGGCAGTCAAACGTATCATTCAATACCTTTCAGGTACAAGTAACTTCGGCATCCTGTATACGACCGATACTAATATGGATATTGTAGGTTACTCAGATTCGGATTGGGCTGGAGATGCCATGGATAGAAAAAGTACATCGAGTGGATGTTTCTTTGTTGGGAACAACTTGGTCTGGTGGTATAGCAAGAAGCAGAACTGTGTATCCTTATCTACAACCCAAGCGGAGTACATTACTGCTGGTAGTTGCTGCACTCAACTTCTCTGGATGAAACACATGCTAACTGATTATGTATTCCAGCAAGGTATGTTATCCATGTTTTGTGACAACACTTCTGCCATAAATATTTCAAAGAATATTTTGCTACATTCTAGAACAAAGCATATAGAGGCCAGATATCATTTCATTCAAAATTTGGTAGAAGAGAATCAGCTTGAATTAACATTCATCCCTACTGAAAAACAATTAGATGATTTGTTTACAAAGCCTTTGGACAACCTACGTTTTGAAAATCTTAGAAAGTTTATTGGTGTGTGCACCATTACATAATCTCTCACTCTCTCACGAAGTTATTTTTTATATTTCTGTTTCTTCTTTCTTTATTGTCAAATAAAAGGAAAATGAAAAGCAACAAATGTTGGAACTATGTTGTCTGGGATATGAGCTTGCTTATGTATCCTCAGATTTATTTTTGAACTTGACCTAAGTTTTGTGTGCATATTTCATTCCTCTTAGTCTGATTTGCTGCATTTCTCGCTTAATTGTATGCATATGTGCCTCAAGGTCTTTGTTGTCTATGGTCTAAATCACTCTTGGGAGTTACAGACTTACTTGTCACAAAGGCGAAGCTTGTGGGGTGTTCCATGTTGAGCTAGAAAACTGACATGAGATGTGCTACTTTAGAAATACTGTGTTCTGGAAGAAGATTTGATTATTGAATCAATAATGAATGTGTTATGTTATTTATGAGCTAGTCTCTTACTGGGTGCACCTTTATGGAACCAGTGGGGATCCCTGAGATGTATTATATCTTTCGATGGGTCCGACCTAGTTATCCGCGGAGTATCTTTGTTACACATATTGCCCTTTCGAGCATCTGCTCAGAGAGTCAATGATAACTATGTGGCTACATAGATCTATGAGGACAATTTCTCAGATGAGCTATTGACTAAGTTAAAGTGGCAAAAATTCCTTTGAACTAAAATGGTTAATGCCCAAAGGGCCAATTGTGACAAAGTCACTTAAAATGGGTACTCTCTGGTGATACAAGGGTGGTTGTGACAATGTCACGAGGTTATTATCTCTCATCTCATTTGATGCTCCATATTTTCCCCATAGGTCAAGCTTTCTCACACACACACATCTTGATGTTCCAAGAACTGATTTCTAGGACCATGATGATAATGTTCTCTTTACATTCATACTCTCATGTGTCAATTTTGAGCAACCAGGATGGCTGAAAATTGGTGTCATGCTTTGTGAGTCTATGCTTAGACTTTTCTGTTCACAAGGATGTGACAGCTCCTCCCTATCCCAAGGATTTGTCTTGTCAATTCTACTCTCTTTTCTAGTGCTTCTCTCTTTTTGTTTAACCTATGCACTATGTAAGGGGGAGATTTCAATGTTTTGGTATATGCATTGGTACCAAGTTCGTTTTTTTTTCAGTTGTCAAAGTTTTTGTAAACTTTTTCCTGTTTCTTTTGGTAAAAGGTGTTTCCTGACTTGATGCTTTTCCTAAGTGGTTTTGGCCAGACGTGTGCCCTCATACTGGGTAGGTTACTTTTTAGTCTCACATGTTGACCTATAGGGCTATTTGTTTAAACTGAGGCTTCCCTCTCTTGACATGTGCCCTGTTACTTTTTACAATTTGGTCCTTCATGCAATTGGTTCCCTTTTTGGGTTTTTGAATTGTTTATGTTTTAGTGGGAATGTTTCTCTATGCTCTCTCTTCCACTTCCTATACACTTTACATGCCATAATCATTTCTTCACACCTCTATTGTCAATTCATAGCCACCCATTTCAAATGAAACCTGCTTCCTCTTCTTCCTTACCAGGGCACAACACTGAAACCTCCATTGTTCCCTTCATGGATTTTCTCGCTCAACCTCTTGCTACTGCTTTTGCACCACCATCTTCGTCTTCTTCTGATGTCATGGACACCTCCTCGTCTCCTTCACCTCTTGTGACTTCTTTGAAGTCCAAGCCATATCCTTCACCAACCGTGCATTCTCCTTCGCTGCCTCTGGCCCTCATGGCTACCTACTAGCGCAAGGGTGCTTCTATTCCCAAGTCCAAACTCGTCAAGAAGCCGAAGGTCACCTCCCGTGCTTCTGTGTTGTCGCCTCTTGCCTCGTCTCCATCGGATTTGGGTCCTCTTCCAGCCTTCACGCCTCCTTTTCCGATACACGCTTTCCCTGTGTGACCCCCACCTCTTGGGAAACGCAAGGCCACTATGGCTAAGAATGTTGGCTCCTCTTCCAGGACCAGGTCTGCCTCAGATCTTAAGCTTACTCCTCTTCCCGCCAAGTAGGTCACTCGTGCCTCCACCATCGTTAAAATAAAAACTCCTTCTACCTGTCGAGTTCTCCCTCCTTCTCCTCGAAAGGGCTTCTCGGCCAAAGGAAATGCCCTATCCACTATCTCCAGATCAAAGCTTCCTCCCAAGAAAAGGCACGGTGAGGATCCTCATCTCCCTCCCCGTGAGCATTTCTTTTCTGATGATGCCTTCAAACTTTTTGGGTATATGAGAATCAATTGTCTCATTTTGGGGGAATGGCCGATTGCTTTTGCCTCTCTTCATCCCCAATTTCTTGCCTTGGTCTCAGATTTGGGATGGGTCTCTGCTCTCAACTCCCTACCTCGCTACAACCATACTTTGGTTCAGAAGTTCTATGCCAATTTTCCCTTGGATACTCTTGACAATGTCAAGCTGTGGTCCAAAGATCCCATCTTTGTGATGGTCTGTAATGTTTTTATCAACATCTTGCATTCTTTCTTACAACTCCCCATCACTCAGGATTCCTGACTAGTGCAGGTTAGAGACTTTCTCTCGACTCAGTCTAATGATGACCACTTTGAAAAAGTGTGTAAATTGCTGAGAATAGAAGAAGAAAAAATATTCGAGAGCTAAAAAAGAAAAAAAAGTGAAAAGAAAAGAAGAAGCTCTCCAGCAATGTGTTTTAGATGTCAAAGTTTCGATCAATGTCCCCCATATTTGCTGATTTGGAGTGTACCACAAATTAAAGGCCCAAAAATAAAGAAATATAGCATTTGTCCTACCCGTAAAGCTCAAGAAAAATTTAGAATGAAGTCTTGGCCCAAAATGATGAAATTCAGCCCCCGAGATGGAAATCTGACCATGGTGATGTTTTGGAGAAGATAAGGCAAGAATTTGAGAAGTTTTAAGTGCTAGACCAAGTCTTTGGAACATTTTCGACCACCACATATCCAAATTTTTGAATGCCTTAGCCTTAGCCCCATTGCAACATTTCTAAAGTCCTTTATGATCCTTAAGATGAGTAGTCTTCGATTGGTTGAGTAAATTGCATGAGTAAGCATATGGTTTAGGTTCATTTATGCAAGTAATTCATCATATTCGTGAGGCTTTTGATTGAATTCATATATATCTTAAGTGAATCTTTTTCATGAGTGAAAATATGATGAGTGCATCCATGTGAGATTGATTTAAACTTGTTTGAAACATGCACAACTTTAACTTCACCATTGTTTTCTTCCACGTCTTAATTGTTAATGACGTGATCATATCTCTATTATCCCTCGAAACCATTGAACATTCACTCTAAATGATTGTGATTCCATTGCCATATACTTAAAAAAATTCCAGAGACAATAGAGATTTACACATTATAATATCATCATTGTTTTTAAAAATCAAAAAAAATTAATTGAATCAATAGTTACCTAATTCGCAAAACTTTTTTGCATACACGTATAATGTTTGAATCTGGCTGCAACCTCAACTCCTTAATTGCATTTTTTTGGAGTCAACTATACAAAAGATAAAGGGCTTAGATGTGTTTTTGTTCATCCCTTTGAGATGAGTTGCTACTTGATGATAAGGTGTGATTTCTCTAATCTAACTTAGTACGTTATTTTTGTGTGTTTTTGAGTCTTAAATTTCATGCCTTTTAGTTCTTATTTTGTAGAGAGTCATTGTTTTGATTAGTATTTGCTAGGGACTATCAAAGTCTAAGTGTGAGGGAATTTGATCTACGCATTTTATGCTCGATTATTAATTAATATATTTCTCTCTACATTTGGCTAAGTTATGACCTTAGTATTCTTATGTATAACTTATTTTATTTTTTTAGGTCTAAAATAAAGAGGAATGAATAAAGGGGGCAGAAATAAGCTCAAAACGCAATAAGGAGGAATTTCCTAATTTCGGAGAAGAAATGATCAATAACCGTGAAAAGTGCACTTCAGAGAATTTTTGTGTTTCTGGACAACGGAGATGGGCCATCCCGTTAAGCAATTAATTGGGCCTATTTATTAAAGTCCAAGTCAGCCAAGAAGGAAGCTCTAAGTCAATTATTTCGTCCCAAATGATCAAGCAAGCAACTTGGTGATGCAAGTTAATGAAATATCTTTGGTGATTAAGGAGGTGACTAAGGCCTAGCTTGGTAACTAAGGAGGTGACTAAGGCTATGCAACTAGGTCGAAGGATAAGAGGAAGAGGTTTCCTTCCCTTGAAGGAAGAGGAAAATGCCATCTCCTTTGCCTATAAAAGGGGAGTTCGGCCATGAACATCATCATCACACATTCTAATAGTCAAAGCTCTACATACACAAACAATGCCATGCAAACTAGGATATCCAGAATGCCTACATGATGTGTCAGCACTATTTAGCACATGAGGCTAACTTTGCTGGGGAAGACTATGAGATGGAAGATGACTATGAACTTAATCTTCTTGTAGCAGACAACAAAATGGAGCATCTTGAGGCTCCAGATCGATTAGTCTATATATTAAGCTGTTATTCTCTGCTATGTAATCAAGTTTAGTTTAGTTTGTTTTGGCTTGTTTTAGTCATGTTTTAAGACTTTGTTTTAGTCTTTGTTTTGAAATAAGACATCTTTGATGTAAGTATTGTGTTGGCAAAATATTAAAATTTCTTTTGGAAAGTGTTGAGAATGATATTTTATTTCATTATGCATGAATGATTCGAAATATACAAAGTTACATTGCAATATGGCATAATAACACCAAGAAAAATGAGAAAAAGAGGGGACATTCTAATCTCAGGCGTCTCGACTGAGATACCCTCTTGACCTGTCGAGACATAGCTATTGCCTGGTTTTTGGCATGTTTTCAACCCTTCAAAAGTTTTTTCCTGATTTTCTTCAACTCGTCGAAGATTGTCCACCTGTCACGTTATAGCACCTTTGATATATCTAAGATTTGTCTAGACCCGTCAAGATATAGCTACTACCTCTTTTTTTGCACCATTTTTGACCCATCGAGAAAATATTTTCGAGCCGCTGAAATGAAACCCAAAATTCGATATTGATTTGTTGACATTTTTTGAACCAATTTTTGACCCGTCAAAAAATACTTAGACTTGTCAAGGTTCGTTACTATAATAGGTTCATTCTCTAAGAAAGTGGCAGCATTTTGCTCAGTTTGGTGGGGGGGGGGGGGGGGGGGGGGGCGTGGGCGGGCGGGCTAAGATGACTCCATTTGACCCAGGCTCTTTCTCCAAGAAAGTGCAGCACAATCTCGGTGACATACTGTTGAGGCGTCGTGCATTTTTCCCACCGGATTCCTTTATGGCAATATCCAATGCATATTACTTATTTTGCAAAACAAGCACGTCCTTTTTTTGCTGTAGACACAATTTCATTCCTCCACAGATTCCAAGGAAATATTTTTAGACCTATCAGATCTAAATGCGGACTATTTAAATATTTTATGGTTTTTGTAGATGCATCAACATGTTTCAAAGGACCCGACTCCGATTTAGTTGGCTAAACCGAAATCAAACCCCTTCGAAAACATGACCTTACAATTTTTTTTGCCAGAGTTTACATTGAAATATGTGAGCCAATATTAGAACCTGCAAAAGAAGTACACTTCGAATATTCAATAAAAGCCAAACCGTGGGGCTCCGTTCCCCATCCGGATTTCTCAACATCATATATATAATAAACCACAAGGTTTATAAGAAATCCAGAAAACATTCAGGAGTAAACTCAACTGAAAACACATCATAAGTATTCAGAGCGACGCCTATAAATATCATATACAGCTAGTAGGTCGAACAAGGAACCTACTCGAACTGAAGTGTGACCTGAACTCTACGCCTCTAGCGTCGACATGCAACACTAGAACCTAAACTGCAAACTGAGCAAAGGAAACCGAAAATCCCAGGGGAAGACAAATGAAATCGTTAGAGTGAGTGGATGAAAATAATAATATGTCTTCCACCAATATAAACATGAAATCATGATGCAAGTCTAAAATCATCAATCACAGGTAAGGTGGTTGTCATAACCTTCCTGCATACTGTATAAAATGTAGAGGCCGTAACTTGAATACATTTTCCTCAAAGTTACAATCATGCTCAACCAAGGTGAGGGGTTTGTCATAACCTTCCTGGGAGCCATACAATCACGGGTCAGGCTTTTGTCATACCCCCCCAGAGCATCTCGGGGATCAGCCGAGAAGCCATGCATCGATGCATCCATATATCCATAATCCATGTAAAACAAATCCTGTATATGTCTCCAAGTAAAAATACATAATCATAATTGCATACTCGTAAAATGCATAACATAAAATGCATAACAAAGACTCGCAAATCGACAGTGAAAATAAAGTGTCCACTCACAGTACGAGGCTAACTCTGAGGTCCGGCGGAAGATCCCTCACCAAACACTCAATCACGATCACCTGAATAACAAGGATACCATCAATACATATTGAAACACAACATACGGAGCTAATACGTAAAGAACCCCTCGTTCTCGAAAGACGCATCGCTCGAAATATCAACGAGGATAACAAAATTCCCAAAATATACCCAAACAACCCTCGTCCCAAAATAGAATACTTAATTCAACCTAAAAACCTCACAACTATGATTAGGACGCGATTACGAGAAAAACGGTATAAAAATCTCTAAAATCCCAAAAAGTCAACCTCGCCGGAGCTCCGCCGTTGAACACCGCCGCCGGCAGGTGACCCAACTCCGGCGACCCTTACCTAAAACTCTTCCTCTCCTCAAGCCCAACACCTTTCCCAACTACACCATCAACCAGTTCAACCTACACACACCGGAATTCCGACCCAAAGCCTCGCCGGAATTCCCCCTCCGGTCACCACCACAAACCACCTCCAATTCCAAATCAAAGTTCCCAGAATTCATCTATGGGTTGAGGGGAAGCAAACGCCCACCACCCCGACACCAAAACTAGCCAGAATCTGCCACCCGATTCCGGGGAAATCTCAAAACTTCATCGAGCTCAAACTCAACCAATTCTCACAAAATT
The DNA here is from genome assembly GCA_946800695.1 of Geum urbanum. Classification (NCBI taxonomy): domain Eukaryota; kingdom Viridiplantae; phylum Streptophyta; class Magnoliopsida; order Rosales; family Rosaceae; genus Geum; species Geum urbanum. The sequence continues at coordinate 21,396,322 of OX327007.1, forward strand.
AAGCTTAAACCAATAGAGAATCACAAGAGAATTCTAGCCATACCAAGATTGTGGCTGGAGATGGCCAGAAACGCCGGGTCGGACGGCAAACCCGAAACGGGTCACGGTGGAGCTTCAGTCAACCAAAATCAACGCGTGTCAAAGCAAGTCAAAGCTAGCTAAACGGCCCAAATGCGATTTTTCGACAATTCTATGACTATTTCGATATTTATATGTCGCGAACCGACCAAATTCACGATTCGGATAACTCAAACCCAAGCGGATAAGTACGACTAACTCGACGATAATTTCAAATATCCATTTTATATTCTCTGATTATCTAAAAAATCTTCTGAAACCTCCTACAAACTCGAAATCAAATCCTCTACAATTTCTGTGAAGGAACTCAAACCAAGTTCTTGCCCGATAATTAAGTCATGAACAAACCCGTCATATTGACCAATTACAAAAAAACCGCGACTAATCGTGAAATGCGCAAATCAAGCCAATTAACATACAATTTCCGGTTAGGGTCGTTACAGTGTTGGTCACACGTTGCTTTGCTATCCAGAAGAATGTTGCATTTGAAAAACTCTTAGCACAGATTATTAAGCTTCGAGCTCACCACTTAAACAATCCAATTAGGTTAATTCGATTGAATAATGCAGGAGAGTTTACATCAAAATCTTTTGATGATTACTGCATGTCAGTTGGGATTGAAATTGAACATCATGTTCCCCATGTTCATTCACAGAATGATTTAGCAGAGGCACAAATCAAGAAACTACAGCTTGTGGCTAGAGCTTTGATAATACATACAAATTTACCAGTATCTGCTTGGGGGTGTGCAGTATTATATGCAACTATGCTTATTCATTTGAGACTCGTAGCATGCAAACCATTTAGTGCGTACCAGTTGGTAACTGGTATGAGTCTGACAGTTAACATCTTCACATATTTGGTTATATTGTGTATGTGCCTATGACGCCTCCACTGTGTATAAAAATAGGTCATCAACGACGATTAGGCATTTATGTTGGTTTTGAAGCTCCAATGATAGCTCACTATTTAGAACCTTTGATATGAGATCTCTTTATTGTTAGATTTTCATATTGTCAATATGATGAGACATACTTTCCGTCATTAGAGGGAAATAGTAATGGTTCCATTCCGGTTGAATGTTAGGAGATGACGTGGTAGATCCCCATTATGTCACATCATGATCCCCACACATCTCAGAGTGAGATTGAGGTGCAATGTATTCTTGATCTTCAGAAAGAATCAGATTCGATGCCTGACACCTTTATTGATATCGTGAAAGTGACGAGATCTGTTATACCTACTGCGAACAATCCTGGAAGGTTAAAAGTCACTAGAATTCGGCAAGTTAACACAATACCCAGGAAAGATAGTTTTTCTCCTACTCATAGTGGGAGTGTTGCATCAGTCAAAATTCATTGATGAGCTACCGATGAAAAGGCAAGCCATAAAGGCACAAAATGATCCTTCCATGATCAACACATGATATTGTTTCTTACTACAATTATATCTTAAAAGTTGACGTTGACAAACACGAGGGATGCTTATGACAACCCGAACTGAAATTACGCACTTTCAACTCGAATTAAGCCATATCGCGAATTAGTCGCACTACCGCGATTGTTTACGAATTTTTCACCAAGAAAGAATTTGATTTGACTTTCTTCACGAAAGTTTTAGAGTATTTTATTTCGAGCTCGTAAGAATTTTCGGGGAATTTTTCGAGTAAGCGAGCTAATTTTTCTGTTTATCAGAAATCGGCGCGAGAAATAAATAAAAAAAAAATTTAGTCAGTTCAATCTCGACCGTTTGATCGCGATGAGATTAATTTTGGGCCATCGATCTATCGAGGAGCTTAGAGGTATAAATAGGCTGAAAAGACCCAACCCCGATTTAGTTTCTTAAACCAGAATCAAACCCCTTCTGAAAATACGAACTTGCAAAAACCGTAGAAATTTCGGCAAAGTTTCACTATAACGTGGAATTACCATTAACCTGCACCCGAAAACACACTTCATCTTTGTCACAAAACCCAAACCATGGACACCAATCCCATCCGGATTTCTCAATATCATAACATAATAGTATAAAGTAATAAGTAAAACTGTAATCTTTATAGAAATCTGAGAAAATCATATGAAAATGTAGACATCAGAGTATTCAGAGCGACCTCTAGTGTATATATACATAAATATACAACAGTAGGCTAAACAAGAGACCTACTGGAAAACAAAGGTAGCTCGAACACTAAGCCTCCGACTGCGACGTGTAACACCAGAATCTGAATTGCAAACTGGGCATTGAAAACAAAGAGCCCAGGGAAAGACATATAAACCGTTAGAGTAAGTGGACGAAAATAAATGTCTTTCGCCGAATAATATATGTAATAAAAGCATATGCGAGTCTAAATGAATGAATATGATATAGTACACGAGTGAGACTCTAACTCCTCACGCGTACAGAGCATGCATAGTAAAATCCCGCGGGGTCACTAATGGACACATCCGTGCTAGTACATTCCGAATCACGGGATCCCAGACCCACATGTGATTCAAGCCCAACACATTTCTCTTCTACACCAAGCTCCAATTCCAAGCCCACCGGCCGGAATTGAGCCTGAAACCCACGGAATCCATGGATTTCGGTGAGTTTCCGGCTAGCTCCCAAACCTCAACCAATTACCAAATTGCTTCACCCAAAAGCATCTAGAGGTTGAGGGGAACCTTTTCCCCCACAACCCCGACTCCAACCGTCGCCGGAACACCCAACCCGAATCCGGCGAAACCCTCGATTTTCCTCGAGCTCGTTCTCCCTCAAAACTTCATCAATTCACACAATTCCAAGTTCTAAACCATAGCAAATCAAGACAGGATTCTAAACATACCAAAATTGTAGCCGGAGGTGGCCGGAAAGAGAAAGTCGTCGGCGAGTCAAACGGTGGTGCTCCTCCTCCTCGGTCAACGCGGGTCAACGGCCCATTTTTGGTCAAACGACGGTCAAACTTCCCGAAACAGTGATTTTCGACAATTTTCCGACTATTACGATATTTATACTCGCGACTCAATACGATCGACAGTCTAAATCAAATCACATCCACATTTCGGATAACTCAAACACAAATGGATAAACACGACGAAATCACACAATTTCAAATATTCATAACATATTCCTCGGTTACTGAAACAATTATCCCAAACTGCCTACGAACTCGAAATCACGCATACTACAATTCTCGTGAAGAGACTCAACTCAAATTCTCGCCCGGTAATTAAGTCGTGAACCAAACCGCCAATTTAATTAATTTACGAAAAACTGTGATTACTCGTAAACTCGCGGATTAAGCCAATTACCATACCAATTCCGGTTCGGGTCGTCACAAATCTACCCCCCTAAAAAAAATTTTGACCTCGAAATTTACATACCTGCTAGGTGAACAAATGAGGATACTGCTCCCGTATACGCTGCTCGGTCTCCCAGGTAGCCTCCTCAACTGAATGATTCTGCCATAAGAGCTTCACAAGCGGTATGACACGGTGCCTCAACTCCTGCTCACGACGATCGAGAATCTGTATCGGCTCCTCCACATATGTGAAATCCTCCTAGATAGGAAGCTGATGTGGTGCTAACACATGTGATGGATCTGGAATGTATTTCCGCAACATCGAGACATGAAAAACATCGTGTACTCGAGCCATCTCGGAAGGTAACTCTAGTCTGTAAGCCACGACACCAACTCTCTCGGTAATCTCGTATGGACCAATGGACCGTGGTCGAAGCTTGACAGGCTTCCCAAAATGCACAATTCCCCTCCAAGGAGATAGTTTCAAGAAGACCCAATCGCCCACCTCGAACTCGAGACTCTTTCTTCTCACGTCCGCATAACTTTTCTGGCGATCCTGGCAATCTTCAATCTGTCCGGGATAATCTGAATATCCTCCATGGTGCTCTTCACCAAATCAGGGCCAATAAGCCATCGCTTGCCCACCTCACTCCAACACAATAAAGTGCGGCACTGCCTCCCGTATAGGGCCTCATACGGTGCCATAACAATACTGGCCTGATAACTGTTGTTGTAAGCAAACTCAATCAAATGCAGTTGCTGGTCCAAATTTCCTCTAAACTGCAAAACACAAGACCGCAACATATCCTCGAGAGTCTGAATAGTCCTCTCAGACTGCCCATCAGTCTGAGGATGAAAAGCTGGACTGAAATGTAATCTGGTACCCAAGGCTCGCTGCAATGCCTGCCAGAACTCTGAAGTAAACTGACTGTCTCGATCAGAAACAATGGATACAGGCACACCATGCAGACGAACAATCTCCGCCAAATATAGCTTTGCCAATCTGCCCACTGAAATCTTCCCCGGAAGTGCAAGGAAATGAGTGGATTTCGTCAAACGGTTTACGATAACCCAAAACCAGTATTACCAGCAGAAGTACGCGGTAACTGATACACGAAATCCATGGTAATGTGCTCCCACTTCCAAACCGGAATCTCCAAGGGCTGTAGCTTTCCCGCAGGTTTCTTCCTCTCTGCTTTAACCTGCTGACAAATAAGACACCTGCTCATATATGCGGCAATCTCCCTCTTCATATTTCGCCACCAGTAATAAGCTCGGAGTGTACGAAACATTTTCGTACCGCCGGGATGCATAGCATAAGCAGAACAATGAGCTTCATCTAAAATCTCTTTCTTCAAATATTCGTCTCGGGGTACACATAATCTACCTCTGAATAGCAATCTTCGTCTCGTTGGCACACCATTCTGGATCATGGTCTTCTTGTCCAACAGATAGGAGTCTGCATCCTGAGCTTCCCGAACCTGATCAACCAATACCGGTGGAACCTGGAAGCTAGCCAACAAGGCTCCATCATCATCCCACTCAAACTCAGCTCCCCTAGCCCATAACTCTGCTAACATGGAAACTCTGGCCACGCACACATGAAATAATGAAGCTCCAGATTTTTGACTGAGTGCATCAGCAACGACATTGGCTTTCCTTGGATGGTACTCAAAGGTGCAATCATAATCATTGATCAACTCCATCCATATGTGTTGTCTCATATTCAAGTCTGGCTGCGTGCGTAAATAGGTGAGACTCTTGTGATCTGTGTATATCTTGCACTGAGCTTCATACAAGTAATGTCTCCAACTCTTCAAGGCTAATACAATAGCAGCCAACTCCAAATCATGGGTAGGGTAGTTGATTTCATGTGGTTTCCGCTGCCTGGATCCGTAAGCCACTACTCTGCCATGCTGCATCAAAATACAACCAAGTCCTAATTTCGATGCATTGCTATAAACCACAAACTCTCCACTGTCATCAGGTAGAGTCAAAACCGATGCAGTAGTCAACTTTTCCTTCAAGAGCAAGTAACTCTCCTTATATGCATCGGACCACTAGAACTTCACACCTTTCTTCGTCAATCTAGTAAGTGGAGTGGCAAATCCGAGAAAAATCCTGCACAAAGCGCCGATAGTAACCTGCCAAACCCAAGAAACTCCTGATCTCTGGTACGGTGGTAGGTCTACTCCAATTCAACATGGCTTCTATCTTGTCAGGATCCACACTGACTCGTTCAGCTGATATCACATGACCCAAAAACTTCACGTTATCCAACCAAAACTCACACTTGCTGAACTTTGCAAACAACTGATTATCTCGCAAAGTACGCAAAACAGCTTATAAATGCTTCTTGTGTTGGCCCACACTTCTGGAGTAAATCAGAATGTCGTCGATGAACACGATCACAAACTTGTCCAGAAACTGCCTGAACACTCGGTTCATCAAGTCCATGAAAGCTGCAGGGGCATTGGTCAACCCAAACGGCATAACCAAAAACTCATTATGCCCGTACCGTGATCTGCTAGCTGTCCTGGCCACATCTGACTCTCTGATCCTCAACTGATGGTATCCGAACCTAAGATCATTCTTCGAAAAGACTGAAGCTCCCTTGAGCTGATGAAACAAGTCGTCAATCCACGGCAATGGATACTTGTTCTTCACAGTGACCTGATTCAGCTTCCGGTAATCAATACATAACCGCATGGAACCATCCTTCTTCCGCACAAACAGTACAGGAGCACGCCACGGTGATACATTGGGTCATATGAAACCTTTCTCCAACAACTCTTGAAGTTAAATCTGTAACTCTTTCAACTCCGCTGGCGCCATACGATAAGGTGCCTGAGATATGGGTCCAGTGCCCGGTAAAAGCTCAATGGTGAAATCGATTTCTCGAACTGGAGGAACACGCTGCAACTCCTCCGGAAACACATCTGGAAACTCAGAAACAACATCAATATCACCAATGTCTGGTACAGCAGCCTGTGTATCCACAATATGAGCTAAGTATGCAACACAACCCTTCTTCATCATCCGCTCGGCCTTCATCGCTGAAATCACACATGGAAATGAAGTATTCTTCTCACCGCAAAACAGTATCTCTGGGAACCCTGGACGTCGAAACACAACCTCTTTCTTGTGACAGTCGAACATAGCCCAATGTGTCTCCAAAAAGTCCATACTCAAAATCACATCAAAGTCGACAATATCTAGCAATAACAAATCCGCGGCTAAACCATAACCGCCAACAAAAATCTCATAATCCCTATACACCCAACCAATACTCACAACCTCACCAGATGGATACAACACTCTCCATAACCCCGGAAGTGGAGATGCAGGCATAGTATCTAAAGATGATAATCTATATGATATGAATGAATGCGTAGCACCTAGATATAGCAAAGTAAGTACTGGATAGCCAAAAACATGCAACGTACCAATAACAACCTCCGGTGATGCTCTGCCCTCACGCAATGACAAGGCATGAACCCTGGCCTGTCCGGCTGGTTATCCACGTTGAGGGTGACTCTGCTATCTGCCCTGGCCAGAAGACTGTACATGTCGAGCCCCAGAAGTGGTACCTCACTCTCCTCCAAAACTCTGAGCTGCCTGTCCACCAACACCCACCTGCTGGAGACACTCCCTCGCATAGTGATCCTCCTGGCCACATTGATAGCAACTGGTAGTGCCTTGATGACAAGGACCATAATGATGTCTGTTGCAGAAGTTGCACAATGGATACTCCCGCAGTATAGCAAAAGTCCCACAGGTACGTCGAGGATAGCTGGATCCGCTAGAACCCCCACTAGACTGTGGTCGATCCCTCCTCCATCTCTGTCTCTGTCTAGCAGAACTACCCTATGGTCTATATGGTCCACTGCCAGATGATGATACCGATCTGGAAGTGTCAGAACTCAGCCTCTTGGAAGGTCTCTGACTCAGTCCACCCTTCTCAAATCGTCGAGACTGGAATCTCATCTGTCTTTCCTTCTCGATATCCTCGCCTTGAAGTGCTGCACTCACAAACTCATCAAACTTGTTCCGAGGCATCGTAGTCAGTGTCCCCTTTATGTTCAAGTTCAAGCCCAACTCAAATCTTCGGCACTTGGCTTCCTCTATAGCCACCATGTCACGAGCAAACCGAGATAAGCGAGTAAATCTGTCCCGGTACTCAAGTACAGACATGCTACCCTGTCTCAAATTAGTGAACTCCTCATACTTCCGATGTTGTGTAGCCTGGTTGAAGTATCTTGGCATAAACAAATCCCTGAACAGTGTCCACGGAGTATCAACCGGAACTCTATCGGTGTTGACCCACCAGAAGTATGCATCAGACTCAAGTAAACCCACTGCTGCCACTGTCATCTGCTCAGGAGTGAAAAGCAGATGCTCACAAACTCGTTCAACCTGAACCAACTATGCCTCACATTCTGGATCAGTTGAACCCGAGAAAACAATCGCTCCAGCAATTCGAGCTTTGACCACAGGGTCAAAATGCTCCTCCAAACGCAATATTCGCATAAGCAAGTCATGCGTCTGACGATCCTCATCAGGATCCACATCCATATTGACACAAGAACCACGTCTACGAGGCATCCTAATAATACAAGAAAACCATTAGTCACAAGCACATGGAACGTAATCATGAGACTTCAGACATTTAAGAACATACAACACCCAAAGCATTGATGAGTAACCATTGGCCAGTCGGGTCATCGCTCTAGACATGCTGTACATACTCAAATATCCTTAGTATCACAATTATAGAAGTCTACAGAACCTGAAACCTAATGCTCTGATACCAAGATGAAAGGACCCAACCTCGATTTAGTTTCCTAAACCGGAATCAAACCCTTTCTGAAAATACGAACTTGCAAAAACCATAGAAATTTCGGCAGAGTTTCACTATAACGTGGAATTACCATTAACCAGCACCCGAAAACACACTTCATCCTATGCCACAAAAGCCAAACCGTGGGCACCAATCCCATCTAGATTTCTCAATATTATAACATAATAGTATAAAGTAATAAGTAAAACTGTAATCTTTAGAGAAATCTGGGAAAATCATATGAAAATGTAGACATCAGAGTATTCAGAGCGACCTCTAGTATATATATACATAATTATACAACAGTAGGCTAAACAAGAGACCTACTGGAAAAGAAAGGTAGCTCGAACACTAAGCCTCCGACTGCGACGTGTAACACCAGAATCTGAATTGCAAACTAGGCATTGAAAACAAAGAGCCCAGGGAAAGACACATAAGCCGTTAGAGTGAGTGGACGAAAATAAATGTCTTTCGCTGAATAATATATGTAATAAAAGCATATGCGAGTCTAAATGAATGAATATGATATAGTACACGAGGGAGACTCTAACTCCTTATGCGTACAGAACATGCATCGTAAAATCCAGCGGGGTCACTCATGGATACATCCACGCTAGTACAGTCCGAATCACGGTATCCCAGACTCACACGTGATTCAAGCCAGAAAGGCCTCAGGTCAGAGGTCTGCGCCACCCCCCCCCCCCCCCCCCGGTTAAAGGCCTCGGGTCAGGGGTCACAGCCTCCCCCGGTAAACATCCTCGGGGATCAGCCGGGATGCAAGTGTATTGATACAACAATATATACTGTAACTGTACTCTGTGTAAACTAAATCATAAATAGTTCTATGCAAGTGTATAAAGCATAATGTAAATGCATATACGTAATACATAATTGTATAAGCATATTTGTCGATGCGTATTCGCAAATGCATAATCGTAAAACACATACTCGTATAAATCATAATCTCATATGCATGCTCATTCTCGTAAAACGTGCAATAAGCACTCGCAACTAATCAGTGAAAAGAAATGTCCACTCACAAACAAGCACAGCGCGCTAATCACGAGATCCGGCGGAAGATCCCTCGCCCAACATACGATCTCGATCCCCTGAATAATCACAAAATATAACTGATCAAAATCACAACTCATTACTCTATACCACACCTCGGAAACCAACCAATTCCAGAAACATATAACTCGGATACAAAATAATCGACTAAAACCCCCAAATTCTCCACATAAACCCTCGACTTAAAATCCAGTATCCAAATCATCCCGAAAACTTCAAAGCGTTGATCGAAGCGCGATTACGAGGAAAACGGCATAAAACTTGTCAAAATCCAAAAAGTCAACTCCCCGCCGGAGCGTTGCCGTTGACCGCCGCCGCTGCGGCGTCAATGGTGACAGATTCCAGCCAAAATCTCCAGATCACAAGTATTCTTCAAGCCCAACACATTTCTCTTCTACACAAAGCTCCAATTCCAAGTCCACCGGCCGAAATTGAGCCCGAAACCCACTAAATCCATGGATTCCGGTGAGTTTCCGGCGAGCTCCCAAACCTCAACCAATTACCAAATTGCTTTACCCAAAAGAATCTAGAAGTTGAGGGGAACCTTTCCCCCCACAACCCCGACTCCAACCGTCGCCGGAACACCCAACCCGAATCCGGCGACGGTTGGAGTCTAAGTTCGTTCTCCCTCAAAACTTCATAAATTCACACAATTCCAAGTTCTAAACCATAGGAAATCAAGAGAGGATTCTAACCATACCAAAATTGTAGCCGAAGGTGGCCGGAAACGGAAAGTCGCCGGCGAGTCAAACGGTGGTGGTCCTCCTCCTCGGTCAACGCGGGTCAACGACCCATTTTTTGTCAAACGACGGTCAAACTTCCCGAAACAGTGATTTTCAACAATTTTCCGACTATTCCGATTTTTATACTCGCGACTCGATACGATCGACAGTCCAAATCGAATCACATCCACATTTCGGATAACTCAAACACAAATGGATAAACACGACGAAATCACACAATTTCAACAATTCATAACATATTCCTCGGTTATTGAAATAATTATCCGAAACTGCCTACGAACTTGAAATCACGCATACTACAATTCTCGTGAAGAGACAACTCAAATTCTCGCCCGGTAATTAAGTCGTGAACCAAACCGCTAATTTAATTAATTTACGAAAAACTGTGATTACTCGTAAACTCGCGGATTAAGCCAATTACCATACCAATTCCAGTTTGGGTCGTCACATAGGCATTTTCCAAAAAATGAAATCAGAAAAAAAAAAAAAAAAAAAAAAAAAAAAAAAAAAAAAAAACTGCACGGGCTTAACCCTTTTCCTCCTTCGCCGACCCGCCTTGTGTGATCCGACATGAACCACCTTTTTCGGCCACCTCCAGCATCAAAACAGACAGGGAATCGAAGCTTGAAGGTCACCCGAATCGGTTTACAGGTGTTTGTAAGTCACCCGAATCGAGTTTATACCGTGGGAGTCGCCACTGTCGGTGGCGGTGCTCCGGCTAGTTTTGGGGGTCGAGGGTGGGGGGCTTTTGAACCTCTCCCCCTCCTAAGTCTATCTTGGTTGGTCGTGTGGACCGACGAAGCTCCACGGCAGGGCTTTTCGATGGCGATTTCGGCCACGTGAGGTCGAATGAGGGTGTGTGAGGTTAGGGGTTAGGTTGGGCTTGAGGAGAGGATTTTTTTGATGGGTCAATCGCTGCCATTGGTGGCCACCGGAAATAGGTTTTTTGACCTGTTTTAGGTAATTCCGGCATAATGTCGTCAAATTGGATTCCAGCTTAGTTACAAAAGTTGTTGTCCTCGTTGAGAGATTTCTAACGAGGTATTAACCTTCAACATCAAAGCACTTTGTTCAGAGGCGCGTTAGACCTATGCGTCGTCGCCTGTGGAGGCGCGTGAGGGCCATGCGCCACCGTCCATAGCGGAGCTCCGACGAGGAAGGTTATAGGATTTCGCGACGGAGTTTTCGGAGTTATTTTTAGAGCGATATCCATAGTTTTACTTGTTCTGATATTATGTGATCCTTTTGGACATGACATATTGATCGCGACCTCAGCGAGGAGAATTCTGCTGGATCTCAGCAGTAGTCACAGACTTGTGAGTGGACTTTTATTTTCACAGTCGATAGCGAGTTCATGTTTTATGCATTACGCTTTATGATATATTTTCAGAACATTTATTTGGAGGTTTACTTTGCGATGGTTTATTTAGTTGCATCGATACCCTAACTATTCGGTTGATCAACAAATAGCCGGTCAGACCAGATTACGATACACACCCTGCCCGACCCAGATTGTCTCGGATTAGGACAAACACCATAGACGATCTCATCACCTTACTTTTCATATATACAGTCATTCCGGGTTAGGAAAAACACACTGAACGACTACCTCCATTGTATTTTAGTTTATTAGATTTTAACTCGCATTATTTCATTAAAATCAAAGGGAAAGACATGATAATTCAATTTTATCGATTTACGTAGATGTTATTTTTGTCCACTTACGCTAACGTTTTATATTTTAATGCCTTTCCCTAGACTTTTCGATTTATGTTGCCCAGGCTGTAGTGTATATCCTTGGAGTGCTTAGTATCATCGAAGACTTTGAGTCCACTAGTCATCTTTTCAGCAGTATGTCTCAGTTCACAGTCGATTTGTATCATATGTAGTATATGCTAGTAAAAGTCGCTCAGAATACTGTTTGTATGTTACTTCCTCCGATGTTCATGTAAATAGCTGAGTCAACTTCTTTTGTGGTCGTTGAGTTACTTTCCTTTGTATTCAGAACCAGTACCTTGTAAATATGCTTTTAAATTCTTGAGTTGAGTTATGGTTTTTTTTATGACTTATGTTGAGAAATCTGGATGGACATCGGTGGTCCACAATTTGTTTGTGGGAATTAATTTTTGAAGTGTTATCTTCATGCAGGTTCTTGGTTTCCTCAGTTTCAGGGGAAGTTATGTCAAAATTTTCGCAAAATTTCCTACATTATGGTCAGTCTTTAGGGCTTAATCTTAGTTTACTAGCTAAACTAGGGTTAGGTCCTTTCGATGCCTCAAAGTCAATGGTGATCTCACCAAGGTAAACAAAAGCTAGCGGCATTATGGATAGTTCTTCCATATTTGTTGATGATACATTTACTTATTCTGTTGCTCAGGTATTAATGATGATGAAGTAGAATCTCACTCAGTTGCGGATTGTCAACGTAGAGCAGATTGAGCGAAATGGAAAGTAGCAATTCAGGCTGAACTAGACTCTCTTACAATGACAAGTTTTCGGTCTGGTAGTGCTATGTCCATCGAATGTTGAGCCGGTTGGACTTAAATAGATATTTTTTCAGAAGCACAATGAGAAGAACTTGTGGCGCAAGGTTAGCTCAACGTCTTAGTATTAATTATGAGGATATGTATTTTGTGGTCATGGGCATCATTACTTTCCGCTACTTGATCATTTTAGTAGTGTCCAAAAGACTGAGCGTGCAGCTAATATATGTGGTTACCACATATCTCTATGGGGATCTTAATTCTGAGATATGCATGAAAGTGTCGGATGACATAGTTATTAGATTGAGACGTTCGCTATATTGATTGAAGCAATCCAGTAGGATGTGGTATACACATCTAAGTGACTACTTAATTGGGAAAGGATACAAGAATGATGATTTGTGCCCATGTGTATTCATTAAAAGGACTCGTTCAAGATTTCCAATATAGTCGTCTATGTAGATGATATGAACATCATAGGGTCTCTTGCTAAAATCAATGAGATGATTGGCTACTTGAAATCTGGATTTAAGATGATAAATCTTGGTAGGACTCGATTTTGTCTTGGTTTAGAGCTGGAACATCAAATTGGTGGAATTCTTATTCACTAGTCTTCTTATATCCAAAAGATGCTCAGGCGATTTAATATGGGAAAATCACACCCTTTTAGCACACCAATGGTTATTCGCAGTCTGGGACCTAAAAAGAATCTGTTTCGTTAGAAAGACGATGATGAGGAACTTTTGGGAGCTAAGGTGCCATACCTTAGTGCAGTTAGAGATTTGTTGTATTTAGCTCAGTGCAGACGTCCATACATTTCATTCTTTGTGAACTTGTTAGCTAGGTTTACTTCTACGACAATACAACGTTATCGAAATGGAGTAAAGCATATTTTTAGGTACTTTAAGGGATCCATTAACTTGGGCTTGTTCTTTCCCTACAAAGAAGTAAGAGAGAAAATTAAAGTTTCGATAAAAAGAATGGTTGAAACGTAGCTTTCAAATTCTGCCCAGTTCGACCCGTTGAACATTAGGCTCGACTCGTTGAATGATAGTTCCTACATCGGACAGAACCCGTCTCTCGACCCACCAAGAGATAGCTTCAACCCGTCAAAGGATGCACAGGCTACGAGCATTGACACTTCATTCAGTTTAGTCCCCTACTCCGAGACACCGTGTGATGTGTTAGTTGGATTTGCAGATGTTGGGTATCTCTCTGACCCACATAGAGAATGTTCCCAAACTGGTTATGTATTCACCATGGGGAACACGGCGATTTCTTAGAGATCTACAAAGCAAACCTTTGTTGCTACTTCCTCAAATCATTCTAAGATTTTAGATTTGCATGAAGCAGTTAAAGATTGTGTCTGGCTTAAGTCAATTATACACCTTGTTCAAGGGTCTAGTGGATTCCCTTCTACTCTGACAACACCAAATTGCATATTTGAGGATAATCTGGCTTGCATTGAACAAATAAAGTTAGGTTATATTAAGGGTAGTCATACTAAATATATTTCGCCGAAGTACATCTTCAATCAACAACAACAGCAGTTACTGAATATCCATGTGAGCCGGATTAGTTCGACGGATAATGTTGTGGACTTTTTTACCCAGTAACTTCCAAAATCTACATTTGTGAAATATGTGAGACATATTGGACTACGAACATTATATGAACTCCAAGATTGAGTTACCAATTAGGGGGAGTTACATTTTGTAGACATCAGTGAGAGTCTACATCGCATGTAATAGCTTTTGTAGTTGATCTATTAAACTCTTTTACCCTTCAATCAAGCTTTTGTTTTGTCCATGAGGTTTTTTGTTTACTTGGCAAAGTTTTTAGTGAGGCTGTAACAACCCGAACCTAATTTAGCGAGTTAATCATCATTGGTCACGCTAATGAGCGAGCTAAATATCATACGTCATGTTCATTAAGATTCATCGTGACTAAAGTTTGACTTTTTTATAAATTTTGATTTTTAACTCGTTTTTTTCACAAAATTTGTAGAGGAAATTATTACGAGTTCATCAATAATTTTATCACATTTTTCGCAAAGGTTTGAGCTAATCTCTACAAATTCTTGAAGTTTCTGGTAAAAAGCTAATTAAATGTAAAATTACCTTTGGTTAAATTATGAGGAACGTTTGATCTTCTTTCCATTCAATCAGGGTCGTTCAATTGATGGTGATATTTTTGGAAGCCCATTTGACTAGGTAAAGCTCAGCTCGTGCAAACCTCTCACGTGAGGAGAAACGCGACTATGACTTCGCCACTTTGCTCCGCCGGTGACACATGACTTTCAGTTGTGTTTTTAGGTGGGTTCGACAACACTTCCACCCCTATCTCTTTTCCCATCCTCATTTGGGCAATCCAGGTGACGTTGAGAGGAAATTGATGAGTTGTTTGCGGCGACAACTACCATTGTCAGCGACGGAGCCACAGTTGAAATAGGACGATGACCTCTTAGGGATTTTCAAGCCCAGGAGTAGAACACGACCATCCTCAGGTTGTGCCATGACAGGTGGAGGCCGGTCGAACTTTTTGAAATTCCAACGAATCCCGTCGGCTTTCGAGGTAAAATACGGTGTTTCCGTTTCGAATTTGACTTTAGTGCTTTGATGGAAGTTATTGGGCTTGTTGTGATTTTTCTTTTGATGCGGATCTGACCACCGTCAGTGGCGGCCCATGGACCCCATGCATCGCAGTGTACGGCGGATCTCCGGCAACCAGAAAGTTTGATTCTTCACGGGAAGTTTCCTAAGCCTTTCCGTAGTCTTTTTTGTGTAGTTTTTCATTGTTCGACCGGTTTTGTTACATTTTGCCTATTCACAGGAAATCGTGGTAGCTCGACACTTCGAGACGGCCAATCATCGTGTGTCGAGTTGAGAGGTCTTAGCAAGTGCGTGTATCGACGAGTCTTTGAGGATATTCTGGGTGGCGGGGCACGTTTAGCGAGAAATATTTAATGTGAGTTTCAAATATGCGTTTTGTCTCGGATTCTTTTATCGACATCAGTTTCTCAATCAAACATTTATTAATCAATTGAGATCTTTATTTTGTTTTAGGGGCCCCGAATACGATTTTTGAGTTAGTGGGCGGATGACTACTTTTATGGCGATCTAGGCCGAGGTGAATGGACTCTTACTTTTCACAGTCGTGTATGGGAGTCTTATCTTCAGAATTATGTCTACTATTCTATATAGATTCAGCGAGTTTGTTGTTAAAATTTAGCTACGCTACCTTGAGTCATTATAGTTTATGTTTCTAGCTTGATTAGTTCTTTACGTTTTCTATGTCTTCCGAGTTTAGCTTAAATTTTCAATTCTCTTTAGTGTTCACTATTTTATACCCGTAGTTAGCTAGTTCGACTTTATGTTTGGTCTATTTTTCAACATCGACATACCAGTCAGTCTAGCAGCTTAGGTGGTTTCCTACATCATTAATATGTTTAAGCTTTTACATTCTCAGTCCACCAAGTTTGTTTTAACTTCAGTTTGTTTTTACTTACGACGCACTCAGTTAAGCGTCTAGGTCAGATATGTCTCATTGTATGACACTCTCAATTAAGCGTCCAGTTCAGGTAGATATCAGTTTACAGTATTTTAGTTTATGGCTCTTATAGCCGTTACCCTGGAAACTCTATTCTGGTTAGTTACGTATGCCCATACGAGTCACTCGATTGATCATTGAGTGGCTTATGTCGTCTAGGCTAGCTAGACCCTAGACTACATTAGGTGACAAGCACTTACTAGACCGCTTGATCACCACCTCCCCTAGGTACACCCCTATTGTTTGAGTTATCAGTTTCCAAAGTGCCAGTTTGATTACACATATATTACAGATGCTTTAGTGTGTCACGTTAGGCACATGTCGCCATGGATGCTAGGCTCCTAACCGACATTGGACGACCCGTGATATTGCTCCCTAGATTCATACCATAATTGATTTAGTTCAGTTTCAAATCTTTAGTTTTAGAGTTGGCACTCTTCAGTTGGATTTGAGTTTACCGCCATTTTTGTCGTCTTAAAAGCCAGTTGTTGTTTTCATTTACTTGTTGAGTACAACATGGAATTTTCTATCACTCGCATACATTTTTTCACCAAAAATTTCAATGGAAGGACATAACTTTATTTTTACACGTTTTCTTGTGTTCAACTATTTTTGTCCACTTCCTCTAACAGTTTTATGTTTTTGGAATGTCCTTCCCTAGACCCTTTGATTTTAAATGCCTAGGATGCAAAGTTTTAGTTGAGGTCGGGTACGCATAGAGTTTGAGGCATAGGAGTTTCCTTCGGCAGGATCCACAGCTGATCCTTCGAGTAATTGCTAGTTATGTTAGCTATTTTAGTAGTGTTTAGTCACTCTGATATCAGGATTTTATTATATCCTTTAAGAGTATAGTTTTTGTGATACATTAAATGATTTTGTGTCTTGAGAAATTTAGTGTTTAGATTTTCTTATGGTTATTAGTAAATACCTCAATTAGTAGCGTCATTAGGGCTTAATCCTGATTTCGCCAGCTAAATCGAGAGGTTGGGTTCTGTGGGAGCAGGAATTTTAGGGTTCGAATTTGGCACTGTGTAATGTGATCGAAGATCAAACATGGAACAAGGAAAATGGGAGTTAAAACTTCAAAAAAGTGTCTCGAAGATCCCTGTTAGTTCCAGAGGCGAGGTTTGAGGTTCGAACCTGGATTAACCTCGAAGTTCAAAGAGAGTCTTAAACTTCAAATAGCAATGATCCATGGTGAGATTCGGATGGATCATTGGGCTGGGAGAAAATATTGAGCTCCAAGGGCCCAAAGGACTGTTCGGATATGTCCAAAGGAGGCCACGAACCTAAAGAAACCCGAAATGAGGGGTAGTGGGGTGAGTGAAGCGTGATCCTAGGGAAATGTCACCAAAATAAGAGGCAGTTGTTGGACATGACCAAGGTTCGAGAATCGAACCTAGGTACAGGAACTTCGAAGTCCAGCCACTACATTAGTAGATGTAGTGACTTCTATTTTGGTTGGAATTCCGACGGTATAAATACATGAACTTGGTGAGTTTTTCCAGTTGGATAAAATACATATATGCTTGCATTAAACTGAGTCTGACTTGAGCATTGGAGTATTTTTGCAAGTAGCCCCTCCCTTTGTTCATACATCTTGGAGATCTTCATCAGAAGCATCATCAATAAAGTTCGTATGTTGTTCATTGGAAAAAGTCCAGTATGTTTTGTACTTCTACAAGTGGCGCCGTCTGTGGGAACGCTGGCAACAAAAATTCTTGGGAATGATGACTGAAAGTTGCTCCATGATAAAGGCAACTAATCCGACAGAGATGAATGTGATGGAGAAATTTCTAGGGGATGCTGAATTAGACGAGCTCGGTAGTATCCAGCGAGATTGTTATCAGCAATGGCAATGATGGCCGCGAAGCTAACGTTCTAAAACCCCGGTTTCTTTTATATTGCTGAGTTATTGAGATATTGGGTTTATGATTATTATGGATACTTTGATTCATTGTAATCAATTATTGGCTAACCTGATTGATTTTCTTGAGAGAAAGAAAAGGTCACGGCGATTGTGCGGCCGATGATTTGGATGGCAAGAAAACCCAGAAACTCGGCAAATGCAAAAATGTTTGATTGAAGGTTAGGAATCGGAGATGAGAACTTGCCGAGATGACATGGAGATAGAGACTTGACTCCATTCTTGTTCTCATCTTGATTAGAGGAATTTCTAAATACAAAAGTTGAGGTTTCTTCAATATATAAAAATATATATCATGCTATATAGTGGTGTATTAAGATGTTGGTTTATTGATATCTGAAAGGTTGATCGTAATGCATCCATGTGATAAACATGGAAGGCTTTGACCTTTTCTATTGAGTATGTAGGGAAGTAGACAAGGACATAGTGCACCTACAATGCAATCATGCTATGATTATCCAAGTTGAAAGAATAAAGCTTTCAGCTTAAAAAACCCCCGAGTCTCAATAGATGAGCCATAGAATATTAAGAAGTCCAAGCTGCGGGCAAGGCTTGAGGGACATGTCAGAAATTGCTTATCGCTGGTTAGTTCTTGTGGTGGCACACAAATGAGACCTGTGAAGTACGGAGAGGGTGCATACTTAAAGACAGTTTGAACTTATAACAGTTCTGTGCATGTGATGGTCTATAATGATAATAGATTTAAGATCCGAATGCGAGGTTGGGTACAGATAAAGTGAACTCATCAAAGCTGAAGTCAAGGCTCGAGCTCGAAGGTGAGGTTCAAGATTAAAATATTTAGGTTTTAGATGACATGGCCGAAGTCTGAGGTTGCAAGATCGAAGCTCAAGATTGCAGGATCGATGACTAACCGATTGGAACAAATCTTTGAATTGAGTTATCAAGCTCAATCATCAAAGAGTTACGCTCAAACGTTCAAGTAGGAAAGGATAAAACTTGAGAAAGCATCGAGCCTGTGCATTGAGACTTGGGGGCAACTCTCATACCTCGATGCTAACTTCGCACGGGGAGATAGTGTGCGTTTAAAGATCAAATCACCGATCATTGAGAAAGACTTCCACGATAGAATGTTGAAAGAGTTGTTAAGCCAACTTGAGAGGTAATATCGATATTGTTTGGTTTTGAAAATGATTGATATAGGATTGAGCAGCCAACATTTAACATTGATGAGGTATCAATGGAGAACCAGTAGAAGATTGATCATTTTCGACTGAGTATCGACTGAGGTAAATGATATCGTGTTATCTTAAGTAACATTTGGTGAATAAAGTACATGATTTGGTGTTTGCATATGAGCATGTGTAAATTATACATCTTATTGATGTAATTGATGTTAAGATTTAACACGTGTGTGAATATGATTAAGACTATTGAATCACCTGAATATCCATCAAGCATGGATAGAAGGTTGCAGGTGATGAACATCGACGTGCAAGACGAAAGAGTCGACATGTCAAGCGCTAAAAGTTGGTCAAGTCAAACGTCTCTAGCGAGACTTGATGAACGAGAATACTGGTCAAGTTCGAAGCTTATAAGTGGAACCTCTAACCGGAAAAGTGTAAATATCAAGAATGAGGCTTTCAAATAGAACCTTCGATAAAGCTGTTGATGGGCGGCATGAGCTTCAAGTCATGGATTATAACTGGAGCCATTAGCAAGGAGCATCGAAATCAAAGTTTCAAGCTTTGAGCTTCAAAAAGATGGACTTCGAAGGACAAGTTTCGAAGAGGAAATGAATAACAGTCAAGTTCAAAGGCTCGGGGGCTGAACCTCTGACTGGATGTGTAAAGGGTCAAGTTTGAAAGCTTGAGAGCTAAACCTCTTACCAGAAAAGAAAGACAGTCTAGACATTCATAGCATGGGGGTATACCGGTTGAGAACTGTTAAAACCAAGCAACGCCTCCTGAGGCCGTGGAATGCAATATACTTGAAAAAGTATTACAAGCAAAAACTTATGAGGTACGCATGTTTGAATTTGTTTTTTACATGCAAATAAAGAACTTTTTAAGATACATAGCAAGTTAGAATTGTTATGGGCAAGCAAATTGGCACTTTTCCAAAATTTCGGCAGAGTTTCGTTACTAACGTGGAATTACCATTACCTGCACGCGGAAAATACACTTCATCCTATGCCACAAAAAACAAACCGTGAGAACCAATCCCATCCGGATTTCCCAATATATCAACAATAATGTAAAGTAGTAAATATATCAGTACTTTACTGAAATCCGGTATAAAATCGTATAATATATACAATAGAATACTCAGAGCGACCTCTAACGTATAATCATATAAGTATACCACAGTAGGTAGAACAATAAACCTACTGGAACAAACAAGGTAGCTCGAGCACTATGCCTCTGACCAATACGTGCGACACCAGAGTCCAAACTGCAAACTGGGCACGGAAACCGAAAAGCCCATGGGAAAGACATGAAAACCATTAGAGTGAGTGGACGAAAATAAATGTCTTTCACCAGTTGATATATATGTTTAAAATAACATATGCGAGTCCAGGTAAATAAAATAACAAAGTACACGAGGTAAAATCATACTCCTCCAGCGTACTGAGCATGCAAGTAAAAATCTCACGGGGTCACTCATGGACACATCCGTGCTAGTACAGTCTGAATCACGGGATCCCAGACCCACACGTGATTCTAAGCCAGAAAGGCCTCGGTTCCGGGGAAACGCCCCTCACCGGTCAGGTCGGGGTAACGCCCCTCCTGGCGGTCTACCATCGGGGATCAGCCGAGAGGCAAGTGTATCAATACAACAACGTAACTGAGACTGTACTCTGTGTAAATCAAATCATAAACAGTTCGATGCAAATGCATGAAACAACATATAAGTGTATGTATACTCATATACGCATATCCGTATATGTATAATCATAAAACACATGCTCATGTAATCCGAAATCTCATACGCATGCTCAAGTTCATAAAATGTGTATAAAGACTTGCAAACAATCCGTGAAAAGAAATTGTCCACTCACAGACTAGCGTAACGCAGTTCGCGTTAACCCGTGATCCGGCGGAAAGTCCCTCGCCAAACGAACGATCACGAACCCCTGAATAATCACAATAACCATTTCTCAAAATCATAATTCGACAATTCAAGACAAATCACGAGAAACCACCGTTCTCGGAAACACGTAATCCGATTACGACAAATTGTCGGAAATGCAGAAATCACACCTCAATACCTCGCTGTAAGTTCGGATGCTCAATTCGAAAAACAAACCTCCCCACTGCGATCGAGGCACGATTTCGAGTGAAATGACATGCAACTTGTCGAAAATCCCAAAAAGTCAAATTTTGACCGTTGACCGCCGTCCACGGTGGCGCCGCCACCAACCTAAACTTTTCCCGGCGGAGCAACCTCTATTCCACTCAAAATCATCCACTGAGTAACTTTGTCAACTGCATCGAAGGCCAATTCTCACTCTAACTAGGTCAATTTCAAGTAAAACTGAATTGTTCCCAAAATTTCAA
The DNA here is from genome assembly GCA_946800695.1 of Geum urbanum. NCBI lineage: Eukaryota > Viridiplantae > Streptophyta > Magnoliopsida > Rosales > Rosaceae > Geum > Geum urbanum. The sequence continues at coordinate 21,417,811 of OX327007.1, forward strand.
ATCCAAAATTCTCCAAGCACAAATCGAATTAGAACTCCATACTTACATGGTTAGAATCATGGTGAGGAGAGCTTCAAAGCCCACTACAATTTGTAGCTCAATTCGACCGAAATAGAAACCAACCAAAACCCCAAGTTTCTTCCATTCTTTGGACGGAATTTCCTCCCTTTCCGGTGAGCCACGCCGTGAAAGGTGGCCGGGGTTGGGACGAGGAGGTCGAGGCGAAGAGAACGGACCCAAGGCCAAGCCGTGGGGTGGCCGGAATCCCATCGCCGCCGTGGAGGCCGCCCTTGCCGTCGTGAATCTCTCTCTCTCCACCGAGTTGACTCGGTCAACTCGGTCAACTCCCAATCTGGAAATGTTTGACTTGCCCAAACAGGTAACTACTATATATAGACCTTCCAAAAATAGAAACTTTCAAACACCATTTTCGATAAACTTCAAATATCCGTAACTTTCTCGTCGTAATTCAAATTTCGATAATTCTCGCGGCAATAAACTCGACTCAACATGTTCTTCAATTATCACCCGAAGTCAAACACATCGACCAATCGGATAAAAATTCAACCGTTCAAACCAACACATATTTAAACCGACTAAATAATCAACAATCGGAAATATTCACAACTAAATCTTCGTGATTCGGAATAATGCTCCGGAAGTTCCCAGGAGCTCGAAATTAAATTCTAAACAACTTCCGTGAAGAAGCCGAAACCAAATTCTCGTCCCGTAATTTAGTCGTTAAGAAGTCCACCATTTAAACCCGAAATTCAAATATTCATAATTAATTCCTCGGTCGTCCAAATAACGATCCGGAACCGTCCACGAACTCGAAATCACACATACAACGACTCTCAAGAAGAGACTCAGCTCCAATTCTCGGCCAACGATTAAGTCGTTAACAAACCTGACGAGTAAATCCATTATCGGAAATCTGCTATTACTTATAATCTCACGGTCCAAGCTGACGACACTGCTCAATCTATTCCGGGTCGTCACAATATCTGAGACTGTCCTCTGTGTAAACCAAATCATAAATACTTTCCAGGCACATGCATAATCATAAAATGAAATCATAAAATGCATACTTGTATGTGCATAATTGTAAATGCATACTAATACAATGCATAATTGTAAAGTGTATAATGATAAATGCATAATCAGGACTCACAAATCAACTGTGAAAATAAAATGTCCACTCACAATACGAAGCTAACTCTGAGGTCTGGCGGAAGGTCCCTCGCCAAATACTCAATCACGATCATCTGAATAACAGGGATACGATCAATACATATTGAAACACAACATACGGAGCAAATACGTCAAGAACCCCGCGTTCTTGAAAGACGTATCACTCGAAATATCGACAAGGATAACAAAATTCCCAAAATACACCCAAACAACCCTCGTCCCAGACTACAACACCAAAATCAACTCAAAAATCTCACGACTACAATCGGGGCACGATTACGAGAAAAATGGTATAAAATCTCCAAAAATCTAAAAAAGTTAACCCTCTCAAGAGCTCCGCCGTTGACCGCCGCGGCCGGCGGCGGCGTGGCGCCAACGGTGAAATTCCACGGCGGAACAAACCCAGAAATCTTCCTCTCCTCAAGGCCAACCAAAACTCTCAAAGGACCACCACCATTTAACCACCACAGTGGCCAAAAAATAGCTCGAAACCAAGGCCTCCATTGATTCCGGTGAGATTCCGGCGAACTCGAAACGCCACCCAATCCTAAAATCTCATCACCCAAAAGCATCTATGAGTTGAGGGGAGCAAAACCCCCAACGACCTCAAAACTGGCCGGAACCCACCACTCGAATTCGGTAAGTTCCAAGAACTTCACCGAGTTCGGTCACCCTCAAATCTCCACTAATTCCACTCAAACTAAGTTCAAATCAACGGCAAATCACAAGAGGAAGCTAACCATACCAAGCTTTTGGCCTAAGGTGGCCGGAAAATCCGGGTCAGATGGCAACAAGCTCGCGGGTCATGGTGGAGCTCCGGCCAATGCGGGTCAAAGTTGGTCAAACTTGTCAAACGGCCCAAATGCGTGATTTTTCGACTTATTACGACTATTCGATATTTAAACGTCGCGAACCAACCAAACCAATGATTCGGATAACTCAAACCCAATCGGATAAGTACAACTAACTCGACGATAATTTCAAATATTCATTTTATATTCCCCGATTATCCGAAAAATCCTCCAAAACCTCCTACGAGCTCAAAATCAAATCCTCTACCTTTTCCGCGAAGGAATTCAAACCAAATTCATGCCTGATAAATTAGTCATTAACAAACCACATATGTACAATCAGCTCGCAATAATCACATGTCGTGCCGATAATCACATAACTCAAAGTTTGGGTCATTACAAATATACCCCCCTAACAAAAATTTCTTCCTCGAAATTTACATACCTGCTAACTGAAGAGGTACAGATACTGCTCACGCATGTGTTGCTCGGTCACCCGAGTAGCCTCTTCAACTGAATGATTCCACCATAATACTTTTACAAGAGGAATGGCTCTGTGTCGTAACTCTTGGACCTTCTGATCAAGAATCTGAACTGGTTCTTCCACATAGGTCAAGTCCTCCCGTATAGGAAGCTGATACGGTGTCAACACATGAGATAGATCGGAAATGTACTTCCGCAACATAGACACATGGAACACATCATATACCCTGGCCATCTCAGATGGTAATGCCAACCTGACACCACAGCACTGACTCGCTTCGTGATCTCATATGGGCCAACATATCACGGACGAAGTTTACCGCGTTTCCCGAAACGAACAACACCTTTCTAAGGAGACAGTTTCAGGAAAACCCAATCACCAACCTCAAACTCAAGATCCTTCCGTCTCACGTCAGCATAACTCTTTTGTCGATCCTGTGCAGCCTTCAATCTGTCCCGAATAACTTGAACATCTTCTGTGGTACTTTTCACCAAATCAGGACCAAGAAGCCATTTCTCACCAACTTTACTCCAACACAATAGAGTTTAACACTGTTTTCCGTACAAAGCCTCATAAGGTGCCATACCAATGCTAGCCTGATAGCTGTTGTTGTACGCAAACTCAATCAAATGAAGTTGTTGATCGCAATTCCTTTTGAACTGCAACACACAAGATCGCAACATATTCTCCAGAGTCTGAATAGTCCTCTCTGACTGACCATCTGTCTGAGGATGAAAAACTATGCTGAAGTGTAGTCTAGTCCCCATTGCTCTCTGCAATGCCTACCAAAACTCTGAAGTGAACTGACTATCTCGATCAGAAACTATAGACACATGCACATCATGCAATCTCACAACCTCTCTCAAGTACAGCTTCGCCAATCTGCTCACGGGAAGCTTTCCTGGAAGTGCAAGGACATGAGCTAACTTCGTAAGGCGATCCATAATCACCCAAATACTAGTACTACCACAAGAAGTACGAGGTAACTGATACACAAAATCCATAGTGATATGCTCTCATTTCCACACCGGAATCTCCAAATGTTGTAGTTTACGTGCCGGTTTCTGACGTTCTGCCTTCACTTGTTGACAAATCAGGCATCTGCTCATGTACATTGCTATTTCCCTCTTCATGTTTCGCCACCAATAATGAGCTTTAAGTGTCCGGAACATCTTTGTACTACCCGGATGCATAGCATATGCAGAACAATGAGCTTCATCGAGTATTTCCTTCTTCAAATCCTCATCTCTGGGCACACATAATCTCCGTCTGAACATCAAAGTGCCATCACTCTGCATCCGAAACTCTGTCGGTACATTCTGAATCAAATTCTTCTTGCTTAGCAGATAGGCATCTGAATCTTGAGCTTCACGAACTTGATCAAGTAACACCGGATGAACTTGGAAGATGGCTAACAATTCTCCATCCTTATTTCACTCCAACTCTACTCCCGTTGTTCGTAACTCCGTCAAAAGTGACATTCTTACAACACGAACATGGAAGAGAGAAGCACTGTGCTTTCGACTAAGAGCATCAGCAACCATGTTAGCATTTCCTGGATGATACTCGAAAGTGCAGTCATAATCATTAATCAGCTCCATTCATCTCCGCTGCCTCATATTCAAATCTGGCTGCGTACGCAAGTAGGTAAGACTTTTGTGATCGGTGTAAATCTTGCACTGCGCTCCGTACAAGTAGTGTCTCCAACTCTTCAATGCTAACACAATGGCAGCTAACTCCGAATCATGAGTAGGATAGTTAACTTTGTGAGGTTTCAACTGTCTAGAACCATATGCCACCACATTTCCATGCTACATCAAAACACAATCCAAACCTAACTTCAAAGCATCACTGTACACAACATATTCACCGCTATCGTCAAGTAAAGTTAACACTGGTGCAGTAGTCAACCTCTCCTTCAAAGTCAAGTAGCTCTCCTTATAAGCATCAGACCATTCAAACTTGACTTCTTTCTTCGTCAAATGGGTAAGTGGTGTCGCTATCCGTGAAAAGTCCTGTACGAATCAGCGATAGTAGCTTGCTAAGCCAAAGAAACTCCGTATCTCTGCCAAGTTGGTAGGTCTGCTCCAATTCAGCACTGCATCAATCTTATCAGGATCCACGCTGACTCCCTCAGCTGATATCACATAAACCAAATCTTAAATATTTTCCATGCACATGCATAATCGTAAAATGAAATCATAAAATGCATACTTGCAAGTGCATAATTGGAAATGCATACTAATGCAATGCATAATCGTAAATTGTATAATCATAAATGCATAACGTAAATGCATAATCAAGACTCGCAAATCAACTGTGAAAATAAAATGTCCACTCATAATACGAAGCTAACTCTGAGGTCCGGCGGAAGATCCCTCACCAAACACTTGATCACGATCACCTGAATAACAGAGATACGATCAATACATATTGAAACACAACATATGGAGCTAATACGTCAAGAACCCCGCGTTCTTGAAAGACGTAGCACTCAAAATATTGACGAGGATAACAAAATTCCTAAAATACACCCAAACAACCCTCGTCCCAAACTACAACACCAAAATCAACTCAAAAATCTCACGACTACGATCGGGGCGCGATTACGAGCAAAACGGTATAAAATCTCCAAAAATCCAAAAAAGTCAACCCTCGCAGGAGTTCCGTCGTTGACCGCCGCCGCCGGCGTGGCACCAACAGTGAAATTCCACTGCAAAACAAGCCCAGAAATATTCCTCTCCTTAAGGCCAACCAAAACTCTCAAAGGACCACCATCATCCAACCACCATAGTGGCTGAAAAATAGCTCGAAACCCATGGCCTCCATTGATTCTGGTGAGATTTCGGCGAGCTCCAAACGCCACCCAATCCTAAAATCTCTTCACCCAAAAGCATTTATGGGTTAAGGGGAGCAAAACCCCCAACCCCAACAACCTCAAAACTGGTCGAAAACCACCACCTGAATCCAGTAAGTTCCAAGAACTTCACCGAGTTCGGTCACCCTCAAATCTCCACCAATTCCACTCAAACCAAGTTCAAATCAATAGGAAATCACAAGAGGAAGCTAACCATACCAAGCTTTTGGCCTGAGGTGGTCGAAAAATCTAGGTCAGACGGCAACAAGCTCGCGGGTCACGGTGGAGCTCCGGTCATCGTGGCTCAACACAGGTTAAAGTTGGTCAAACGGCCCAAATGCGTGATTTTTTGACTTTTTACGACTATTCGATATTTAAACGTCGCGAACCGACCAAACCAACGATTCGGATAACTCAAACCCAATCGGATAAGTACGACTAACTCGATGACAATTTCAAATATTCATTATATATTCCCCGATTATTCGAAAAACCCTCTGAAACTCCTACGAGCTCAAAATCAAATCCTCTACCATTTCCGCGAAGGAACTCAAACCAAATTCTTGCCCGATAAATTAGTCGTTAACAAACCACATATGTACAATCAGCTCGCGATAATCACATGTCGTGCCGATAATCACATAACTCAAAGTTCGGGTGGTTACAGATTGGGCAGAAATATACTGGATCAGACGTTGCCCGGCCGGCAGTGAACTCGTTCTCCCGGGCCTGAATGGCATCTTCGAGGTCAGTCTCTAGCTCCTCATTTTTGGCCCAAGTCACTTCCTTGTCTTCTTGCAAGTCCGTGACCTAGACTTCCATCACCTCGACCGTTACCTTTCTGAGTTCCAGTTCAGTCCCAATACAGGAGACTTTTGTCTTAGTGTCCACAGCCGATTTCTCAAGGAGGGCAAGGGAATCTTGAAGTTTTTACTCTGTTTGGGTGGCCTTTCGAAGCTTCTCCTCAGCATGAGCAAGCTTCAAGGAAGTTTCTTCCTTCTCCGTAAAAGCCAAGTCAAGCACAACCTAGAAGTCTACATTGATTAGGTCCATCTCTTTAAAGCAAGCTTCGATGTAGAGCATCCCCTGAAGGACAAGAGTCATTGTTACTGGTTGGTAAATGCGAATAAGGGGAGATTGCATTGAAGTTCGAGCAGTTGTAGATGGAAGAACTTACATCGAGTTGGCATGAATATGCCACTCAAAGGTTGTCAACCCAGTCTCCCTGTTTGAGAAGATCCCTTTCTGGATCTCTCCTTCCTAAGCATTGTGATTGCAAAAGACAGGTTGACCATTATACAAAAAAAGAAAATCTACAGAAGGTGTGGCCAGACGAGCGTAATCGGGATGAGTCTGGGGAGACAAGCCGGCTAGGAAAGCGTCATAAGTAGTATATGGTGGTGGAGAGATAGCTGATTATGAAGTTCAAAGTTCGAAGTAAGAAATTGAGGTAAAAGTAAAAAAATGAAGAAAAGAGATAAAAAGTGGAAAAGAGTTACCTCTATAAGAACCTTGTCCATATGGAGGAGGTAGAGGGATATCCTATGCAACTTCGAATGGTGCCTTCCCAGCTTGGAAAGTTTGAGATCTCGAACTTAGGGAAGGATGAGGAGCTTCGAGATTGATAGTCTTGATCCCCGGAGTACCCTCTGATTTCTTCTTCTTCTTCATTTCTTAGGAGTTCTCAGACTCCTCAAGAACCTTTGTAATTGAGCTTCGAAGATGCTTCTTCCCCGAGGGGGCACCACTAGGAGAAAAGCTTGGCTTCTTGTTGGTGTATTTGCCTCTCTTATAGATTGCATCCTTCACCAACTTGTCGGTCTCGGCAGAGAGGGAAAATAAGGACTCCACATCGATCAACTAGTCGAGGAAATCCTGTCTATCTCGAGGCTTTCTGGAGTAGCGAGTGAAGAGAGTGGAGTTCCTCTTTGAGGCTAGAGACCGGAGAGCTTTCTGGCTCGCAACTTGGGCCAAGGGTCACTCCTTGTCGACCAAGAAGCTATCCATCTAGAAGATCCTCTCTTCGCTAAGCTCGAAGGAGGCAGCATCGAGCTTCATGGCTGCGAATGAGGGTCGAGATCAGAATTGGAATAAGTGAGTATCTTCACTGAGTAATCAAAAGTGAAAAGTGAAGATTGAAATTGTACATAGAGCATCAGAAAAGAAGGAAGGGGCTTCGAGTCTAAGACCTTCAATCTCCGAAGGCATCCAATTGCCCTCGAAGAGAACTGGATTGATGTGTCAGTGGGTAGGTGGACTTTTTGTCAAAGAACTTCTTGAATCGTTGGGGTTAGAGATTGAAGCACTTTTCCAAGCCTCTCACCTTAGCCCACATATGGGAGTAGAAGAAGTCGATAAGGCAGATAGAGACCTGCCATTGTTGGTCGACGATGAGGAACACAGAGAGAAGAAAGTAAGAATTGAGGCTGAGTTGCATGGGGTGTAAACCCAGGAGTACCCAGAGAATGAAAAATTTTGGGTGCAATGGAAAGCTCAGGAATTAGAGGTGGTTCTTTGCGAGCAAAATAGCACAGAACAGAATCCCCTTGCCAGAGTACATGTCGCTACCTTCCATCATCGCTTAAATCGAGACACTCGTACGAGGGTTGATCTTCGCCCACTCGATGTCAAGCTGGGCCTCGGTCGGACTCTAGATCTCAGAGTCAGGGAGTTGAGGCGTGACTTCCTCATGATCGGAATCGGCTCCCGAGGAGGACTGGGCGGCTTCGGCTGGGGTTGGACCACGACGAGGAGATGGGTCGCGGAGAGCACCAGAGCGAGTATGGGCCATCGAAATTGAGATCAAGAAGATTGAGGTCTTTTTGAGTCTTTGTTAGGTTATGGTGATCTTGTGTGATACATGTTGTGATACTTGTTGCTATGGACTAAAATTGCCTCTTATAAGTTTTCGCTTATTCCATGCTAGGGTGTTCAAGTTTTAAGTGTAAGGTCCCCTCATGTTACATGCTAGATTACAATGTCGTTTTTCTTTGAAATTTGATTAGTATACGTGCCCCCATTGTGGTTAATAGGACTCTAATAGCTTCATTACTTCTTAGAGACTATATGACCTTTTAAGTGTGAATGCATGCTAGTTACTATGCGTAGGAGAACATGTGTTAGGTGAATAATTTTGTGAAATAATGATGTATTTCTATCTTGTGTACACTTTTGTTTATTATGTGGCTTTATGCAAATTGAAGATAATTTGATTCTAAAGTGTGAGGTAGGCGGCTAAGTCATTATCACTCTTTATTCGAAAAATCAAAAGAAAAAATTGAAAAATTTGAGAAAATGTACTGCAAAAATATGTGTGTTTTGGTGTGTTTTGTTTCCCAATAACCACTCCCTATGATGAGATTGAACTAATGGCTAGTAGATTGCATGATTTTGAGCATGTTTAGAAAAAGTAAACAATGCATGTTTAATCGGTTTGAAAAGTGCATATGCCACTCAAAATGCGTTCACATGAGCAAAAGAAGGATTGACATTTTTTCTAGTTATCTATACCCCATGTGAGACTTTGAGCCTAATTGTGCATGTATGGCTACATTATGCACATATTATTTCATGTGTGACATCATTTGATCGATGTGTAATCTAGAACTTGCTTGAGACCATGCAAAGTGTTTTCCAAATCATGAGATATTTTTGAAAATGATAGAGGCATTAGGATTACCACTATAGCCAAATTGCTTTTGAACCCTATGATGCATATATCCTTTAGTGAGCAAATTTGAGCCATATATTATTTAGCCTTTTATTTTGTGAGCACCACAAAATCCTACCTAGCTTAAACACTTACTTCTACCATTAACTAGGCAATCGAGCAAGCAATGAAGAATTCCTATTAGGATGTGCTTTGAGTTTGTGTTTGTTGTGAAGAATGTCAAAAAGTTAAGTGTGAGGTGAAGGAGGTTGTTGTGATGTTCATTTGTGTTGTGTTTTGTTCAAAAAGAAAAAAAATGAGAAAAAAAAAGTATCAAGAAAAAGAAAAATAGAAAATAGAAAAGAGTTTCACAGAAAGATGTTAGTTGTACATAAAGAATGAGTATTTTGGGAAATGGTTTGTGTGAAAAAGAGGGAAGCTAGCAGCACCAAGATGTATGTTATGGAACTTTAACATGTGAATTGCTTGCTAGATTGCTTGGTTCTCGAATTCTTATTCCCTTCTTTCCTAAGCCTCTTCCTTAAGCCCCATTACAACCTTCAATAAAGTCCTCTTAATTTGAAATACTTGTGTTTTTAGATTGTTGGAGTATTTGATTGAAAATCAAGCTTATGGAGTACATGTGATTGATGTGATTTTTGAGTTCAAACACTAACCTTCAAACACTTGTGTGCATTGAGTGATATCTTGTGAGTTTGATGGTTAGGAGACATGTTAATTTGAATACATCTCATTATGATGCATTTGGCTTGGCATATAGCATGATTATTTTGGCTTGTTACTTGTGCATTGATTTCATGCTTTAAAGTGTTGCTCAAAAAAAGTTCAATCCATCTAGCCAATGTTCTTTGAGGGATATTGATCATCAAGTCGGGACACCTACATTCTTACACATGCCTTGTGTGTTTTTGTGCTTTGAGTCTAGCTTAGTTTATTTTCTTTTCATCTTTGTTTGCTTGAGGACAAGAAAAGTCTAAGTGTGAGGTAGCTTATTAGATCCATAATAATACTCTAATTATGTGCCTAACATTATGCTTAGTGCTTGCCTTCTTTGAATAAAGCATCATTTTTGATACATTTCCTTGTTATGTTAGGAAAGGTGGAGTTGGCTCGGAAATGCATTAAAGATGAAGAATTAGACACTTATTGGAGAAGATGTTTTCATTTCCGAAGTCACGAGAGAATTTGGAGCAACTTTGAGAAAAGGACAAAATAGTCTCACCGGAAATTGCCGAAAGTTGGCCAGAAGTCGTTGGAATTCACCATGACCGACCGAACCACCCTTGACGATCTAATCACATTGAGTCCAGCCGAATGGAGGCCTAATAAACCCAATTATGCATACCAATCTGATTTGGAGAGAAAATGAAGAAGATGGACCACATGATGTCACACATTTAGGACTTTAGCCTTACAAAGCCTAAATTAATGGATCATGGTTCCCCTAATTCAAAGTTAACCTTTAGATTTTTCATCTCACCATTCCATATCATCTAAGGTTTGCAATTAGCCTTCCAAATCAGCCAAATTCGAGCTCCCCCTTTCCTGCACATATATCTCCCTTCACTTTTTTATTTTTCATAGTTTTAGTCTCTCTCCATAGCTCCCATCCATACCTAAACCCTCTAGCTCTCTTCTCTACCTCTAAAACTCACTGTAGCACAACCAAAAGGCCTAGAAACATCTATCACCACCACCATATATACTCTCATCTCCACCCTCTTCACCCTAGCCTAAGATGAGTTCATCGTCTTTGTTGGAAACAAGCAAGAAATGAGCAAAAAGTGAAGAAAGGACATGAAGATCTTGGAGACTTTTCTTAAGGGACTCTTCGGTTATTTCTTGTACTTATTGTCTCATATCTATGTATCTAGACTCCATTATTGCTATATGTAGTGAGTAGTTGCCCTGGCCAATTTGATGTGCATACAACTATGTTTTGAGTTATGGAATTGCATTTGGTTTAGTGTACTACATATTATGAATGTGTTTGGTAGCTTGTGATATGATTGTAATATGTTTGCATGTTAGGCTTGATTCAAATTTTTCATATTCATGTCTTAACCATGACTAAGTTGAGATACGTGTAGGGAAGCTAATAATGAACTTAAATGAACTAGTCACTCACCTAAGGAAGATAAGCATGTAAACATGATTTTGGTTGCATTTGATAAAATGGGCTTAAGATTTGGTTTTCATTGGGTTTGAGCATGGACCGAAGCCTTCTTAAAGTCCAAATGACTTATGGAGCTTCGGTCAAGATTACATTGACTCAAAGGGGCTTTGTAGCTAATCATTACTCCTTCTAATTCATGTTCTAAAAGGTGTGGATTAGGAAAGTCATTAGAACATACTTTCATGTCCTCTAAAAGGGACTTAGGAAGGAAAGCCATTCACATTCATAATAAGTGAACACATATTGAACTCATTAGACATGTGGTATGATTAGGATACGATTTGAAATTGAGTTGCATTCTAGTTTCGGTTTGCTTTATATTTGAATGTTGGACCGGAACACTTCTAGTGCCATAATGGCCAAGGAAATTCGGGTCACAACCAATGGTGACTTGAAAAGATCACGAATTAGACAATCACGTGTGAATCAGACTAAACTCATAACTTGGACATATATTGTTAGTACATTCAGTTGGCTAGTGGCTATATATCTCTAGCCGACCAAACATTTTCATTGTTTTGTTTTGTTTTGTTTTGTTTTGTTTTACTTTATGTTTCCAGGTCATTCAGTTAGTTAAACAATCATCAATCAGATAATCATTCATTGTAGTTACACCACCTCTTGCATAGTTAGGTTACCAAATGCCTTATCTAGGTAAGATACATTTCCACACTTTCATTAATTAGTTTTAATATCATGTCTCGTGTCTAGTTAATCCCTAATTTGAGTGTGTAATCGAGTCAAGTTAAGGAGTTACAGTGGTCAATCATCGTGGGTTCGACACTTGACTTCTTACAAATACTATAACTTGACCTCGTATACTTACGGGTAAGAGAAATTCACTTAGCCTTCGACTAATCAATAGTTAAAAGGTTAAAGGGATTAATCTTCCAACACTCCTCACCTTAAACATCTCCTACATCACCACCAAAAGGCCTAGAAACCTCCATCACCACCTCCATATTGTCATCTCCACCCCATTCACCCTAGCCTAAGGTGGGTTCATCATCTTTGTGGAGACAAGGAGCAAGAATGGACCAAGAAGTGAAGAAGTGCTTGAAGACCTTGAAAGCTTTGCTTAATGGAATCATCGGTTATTTCTTTCACCTATTGGTCTCTCTTTATGTATCTAGACACCATTTTCATTATCTGTAGTGACGAGTCCCATTTAGGAAGCCAGGGTTAGAGCCATAGCCATTTGATATAAATAAATGATGGATTGATTTATGTATGGCTTATGTTTTTGTGTATGTTGAGTGAAACATGTGCTTATGAGTAAGATTACTATGTGTTTGTCGTTGTTTATGTGCTTGATCTTTGTATATTGTTTCATTTATGCATGTGTTAACCTTAGCTTAGTTGATGTATGCATTAAGGAACTAAAAATGGGACCTTGGTTGAATTAGCTACTCGCCTAGGCTAGATGAGCATGTAAACATGATTATGGTCTATTCCAAGAGGGTTTACCTTAAGGTTTGGTTTCCTTAGCACAAAGCAAGGACTAGAGCCTCTTGAGTCAAGATAGACTTAAGGAACTTTGGTCAAACACATATTAAATCGAGAGGTTGTTGTGGGTATTAGCTGGGTCTTTCAATTAGTAACTCAAAATGTGCAGATTTGGAAATTCACTTAGACTTTCTCTCGGATCCTCTAAAAGAGGTTCGAGAAGGGAAACCTTCCATAAAATATATCACATACTATGCTTGCTCGCTTCACGCACGTGACATATGGTCAAGATGTAAACCCGAACAGATTTAGATCTTGGTCTCGGTTCACCAAATATTTCAAAGTTAGGCCCAAGTCGTCTAGAGTCCAAAAAGGCCTAAGAGCTTGGGTTCAAAACCAAACGTGACCTAAAATGTTACGATTTGGACATCCACTTGTGTCAAACGGACTCTAATTACATACGTAAATTGGGACATTGTTTGAGTATCAATGGTTAGTGAGGATTTTCCTAGCCAATCATCTTCCTTTATTGTGAAGTTGTTTATTAGTTAATCGCTTTGCTTTAGTCCTAATCAATAAATCAATTCGGATGATCACTCACTGTAAACGAATCACCCATTGCAATGCTAGGTCTCCAAAAGACTTAGTAGTGTAAGATACACATCCACCTTTTATTTTAGTTTAGCATCAAGTTAGTGTTTAGTTTAACTGTAATCTAAGTGCATTATCATTCGAACTAAGGAGTTCAAGTGGCTAATCCCTGTGGGTTCGATACTCGACTTCTATAAATACTATAACTTGATAATAGTGCATAAAGTGTGTGGGGGGAAATTCTACAACAGTACCCAGTGTAACCCAAAAGCGAAATTGGGGGCATTGTGGGAGCATGAATTTCAGAGTTCGAACTTTGGCATTGTGTAATGTGATCGAAGATCGAACATGGAACGAGGACAGTGGAAATTAAGTCTTCGAAAGAGTGTCTCGAAGATCCCTGTTAGTTCTAGAAGCGAGGATTGAGATTCGAAGCTCTAACCTCGATGTTTGAAGAGAGTCTCAAACTTCTAGTAACAATGATCCATGGCGAGATTTAGATGGATCCTTGGGCTGGGAGCAAAGATTGAGCTCCAAGTGCCCAGGAGACTGTTCAAATTTGTCAAAAATGAGGCCACGAACCCAAAGAAACCCAAAATAAGGAATAGTGGGATGAGCATAGCGTAATCCTAGGGACAAGCCTCCAGGTAAAAAAAAACCAAAAACAAAAAAGTTGATTTTCTCCGATGCGTACAACACTCAAATTTTGGATAGTAGTCTTATGTTTATTTTTCTACTTTTTATATTTAAAAAATTCAGTTGTATGGAGAATTGCCTATAAAAGTAGGCGATCACTGGTCTAGAGGACAGTAGTACTGTGATTATTTTTCAAATTAAATATGATGTATTCTCACAAATCACTTGACGCGCGAGGCTGACTCTTGAACCCTGTGAATTGCTTGCTCAAGGTACTCTTCATCAATCGACTTGTTTGATTTGCCTCAGTAGTCGTTCAATTCATCATTCATTCTAGTTGGTTGTGTGATTTTGTTTGTGTTGCAGGCATGGCGACAAACGGCTTTCGGAACCTATGGGTACCTCAATTTCACCAAGTCCGGTTTCATACTCTTTCTCTGTAACTCAAGTGATCATTTCATAGCGATTGTACTGTTACATTACATCATGCTCAGTTGTGTGGCTATTTCCTTTCTTAATTTGCTTCCAATAAATGTCAATATGGAAATTACTTCAACAACGTAACCAAGAAGCATGTGTGTTGCTCACTCCGACATCATCGATCTTTGTTGTCTTCAACTGATTAATTTATGTTGAACTAACTGCATATTGTAGAGAGCATTCGAAGAGATTCAAACCAGAAGAGGTGGATACACGGATTGACGGGAAAAACTGCATCGTAACAGGAGCTAATTCAGGCATTGCTTACGCCACTGCTTAGGGACTTGCATCACAGTGCTTTTCATGCGTTAGATTTTGGCCAGTATTCTTTCATGAACTTTATACATGTGCGTTAGTCAACTGATATTTCTTCTCTTGGTCATGTTCTATGATTTTGAAGTGGGGCAACTGTTTATGTGGTATGTCAAAACAAGGAGAGGGGCAAAGCTGCACAATCTGAAATTCAGTCTAAAACTCGTAACCAAAATGTTCATTTAGAGGTATATGTTAACCGTTTTGTGGTCTTTATATTCGCTGGATATCATTTACTAAATTGTCTACATAGTTAGTGATATCCTCTAAGCAACAACCTGATCAACTTTGTGTCCCAGGTCTGCGATATTTCGTCTGTTAGTGATGTCAAGTCATTCGCATCCACGTTTGCCTCAAAGAATTATTCCAGTTCACGTTTTGGTAATTTATCAACTATTTACTTCTAGAAACAGGATCTTCTAGTGAAATGGACCGAATGCTCAAGTATTTTGCTGTTCTTCTATCTGTTTATACAATTTGCTGATTTTGTGGTACTGACTTCTTTTTCATACATTTTCATGATTTTTAGAAAGCTAATATAATATACTATGCAACTTTTAGGTTAACAACACTGGTCTTCTTGAGCATATTAGAGTTACCACATCAGAAGGGTGCATCCTTGATCATCTATGAATTCACCTTCTATATGATCTCTCTTTGGGTTTATATGACTTACATGACTTAGCATTTTGCTTATTTGAAATGTCAGGTTTGAGTCGAACTTTGCTGTAAATGTTCTTGGCACCTATGCCATGACTGAACTGATGTTGCCATTGCCGGAGAAAGCTGCACCCGATGCAAGAGTTATTACTGTTTCCTCTGGTGGAATGTACACGGTCCGTTGACCAAAGATTTACAGGTAACTGATGCACATATAAAACACATGTTAATTATTTGTCTCTCTGTTACTTATAAATGATAAATGTGTGTCTAGTGCAGTTTGATGAAGGCAACTTCAGTGGGGTCGAACAGTATTCTTGAAACAAAAGAGTTCAGGTTGATAATCTTTACATAAAATGTTTGTGAATTACTTTTCTGTAAATTCTTACATTAATTTATAGTAAATTCTTGTATTTTAGCTGTGATGCTTCAGAAAATGTCAAATTGGGTTAATTTGATAATGTGATGAGTCATATCTGCTCTATATTTAAGTTGGAGTAGAACATAGCAAGTCCACGAATCTTTTTGCTCGAAACTTACATAGAATCATTGACATTGCAGTGTGCTATGGCACATTAACTTAGTTTAATTGAAAATTAACTTATCGTTCAACTTAAACAAATTCATTTAAATAAAATCAGTGATCAGCTTTGGAAGCTATGATTTAGATTTGGATTGAGTAGTTCTGTTATTGGTTCCAGGAAATTGAAGACATTCAGGGTAATGTCGTGAACACAGAAAATGTATGTGTCAGGGAGAGAATCCTTAGACTTATCTTGGTCTATCAGTTTTTTTCTATTTTACTCCTTAAACCATCAATGAACATTCACTAAATGCTAGTGATCGAGGACATCCTTAAGGCAGTTTATACTGATATATATATCTTCAAACTGCGTGTCAGGAAAAACAGTGCTTTTCTTTTTAAATCCTTGTAACATAACTCTTGGTCTATATGTATAATACTAGCATCACCTGTAATTGCTCAACTAAATAAGCCTAAAATGTGAATAGGTGAACTGGATGAATATAACAATAATTCTTTTAACCTATTACTGGTGCTTAACATATTCTTTTGCAGGTGGCACTAACTGAGAAATGGGCTGAAACAAATAAAAACAAGGGGATCGGATTCTATTCTATGCACCTGGGTTGGGCTGAGACACCTGGGTTGCCAAGAGTTTACCAAGTTTCTCGAAAGCATATGTAACATTTCACATTATATCTTCACTTAAATTTTGTTTCTCTATCCTACTCTTATGTTTCTTCCGTTTATATTGTCTTCAGTCTTTCGGGAAAGCTTAGAACAAATGAAGGTGCAGACACCTGTTGTTTGGTTAGCTTTACAGCCAAAAGAGAAACTGGTATCAGGGGCATTCTATTTTGATAGAGCAGAAGCACCTAAACACCTGATGTTTGCAGCTACCCGTGCCTCTCATGGTGTGATTGACTCGGTTATTGACAGTCTCAAATGCTTGTCTAGCATTGCTGCACAAGATTACAAACTTTATAGAGATATTTCATCCGCATCGACTCTTGATCTTCAGTGATGTATCATTTTAAGTCTGAAATATTCATTCTGAATGAAAAGAGACAAATCAATAAAAAAAATCAGAGGCAATTGTTGTAGATAGAGAGGGTGGCGTACTGGCGATCAACACTCCGATAATTCATTTAGTACAAGGGCTATGTAAAATGGGAATGAAGACGAATTTATTGAAACTATAATCGTAGAATGTTGCTTATTAAAGTTCTGTTACAATGGGCAAACTTATGTTTATTACAGATGTCCCAGTGTTCTACTTGATTCCTTTAATCATATAGCTCACAAAGGTTTACACGAAATTTCAATACCATACTATACAATAAAGCTACCATATGCTCCATACCTCCATGGTTAATGAGTACTTGTACAAGTTATTAGCAAACAAGGCAGAAAGAACATTATTTACAAGTCTCATCCAGCTCGGATATTATGTGCTATCATAAGCATTCACCTCTCTATTTCATACGATCACAAACAGGTAAGAGCCACATGCCCTACTACATGTCCTATAAGTTGCACATTCCATCACACGCAACCACCTGAAGAAGCCAACAGTGCTGGTTTTCTTAACCAATATTGCTCAAATCTCTGCCTCGCATATTCCATGTAGTCAAAATCAATTTTGTTCACATAACCCTGCAAACCAGCAACAAATTTGATTTTCATTATACATCATACACCACAAGGGAATACATAGGGAACTCAATGCACAGCCTAGTATTAATAGAAATGTAATCAGAAAGAGTAGAATTGTTACCGATATTATTCCCCATAAGCCCCAAAAGATATGGTTCGCCAATGTGTACTGCTCTACTTTGCAAACAAACCACTCCACCTCAGCTTCACTCTGTTCATACCCTGCATGGAATGACAGGAAAGTAAGCCTCCAATTTCAATTCCGAGCAAACATTTTTTTTTAACGGATCTAAGGGATTCACTCCTACCACTTGGTTTGACTCGAACACAAGATCTAAGGCATACTTCCTAGGTAGTGATGCTCTTACCACTTGGCTAACTCACTTCGTCCATTCCAAGCAAACATTAGCTATAGGAGCTTACTCTGTTGTTTTTTGGTTTTTCATTTCTTCCCTTCCACCTACTACGAGGGTGTTTAAAGCAACTCATTGCAATTGGTGACCAGCCAGAATTGCTATATTTCTCGTTCTAGTTAAACCAGTGAGCTTGTTACCATATACAGAGACCTTTCCGGTTTGGAAGTGTACTGAATGCTATTCTGAGCACTAACAAGGTGCATAACAAGCCCTATCATATCAATATTCCCGACACAATCTTGATGTTGAAGTTTATTAATTTTATTTTTTTACTTGTAGTACCAAAGAATGAAATACTATATTAGTCAAGTACAAGAACAAGGACCATTATCAATAATGAGTATCATACACTTAATAAAATAAGACATAGAGCAAGAAACTAATGCCAATAACCAGCCAGTATCAAGAACTGAGATCAATACCTGCAGAGCTAAGATATGTACGCACAAATCTCTGGCGCTCTTCCAGACCTGAGGAAATGGAGATAAAAATGCAAAATATTTATACCATGTTTGCAACTGGATGGATTTTCAAGCCAAATACAAGAAAATGGAACGAAGAAAATAATTTAAAAAATTCACCTGGATATTTCGTATAGTCCAAGAAGTGAGGTACCTCAGAATGGTAGTTCGCTACCATTTCACAGAAATGATTAGCAAGGTCATAGGCAACAGGATTGAAACTGGCATATTCATAATCCTGAAAACATAGAAATAAAATACTATAAAAATCCTATAATAGAGCAACTGAGGTATTTAACAGAGATTTAAAAGATCTCAAGAAGAAGTAACAGGAGAGCCTTTTCTGGAAAAGTACTGCAGAACTTCCTGTCTTCAATATAGACATGGTATGTGTTCAGAGTGTCTAAATAAGATTCATCACTGAAAAAAAAAAATAGGGCAAGTATTCAGGACCCTTTTGGCCCTCAATGCTGTTAATTTTCTTATTTAGTTTTTAAAGCCAATAATACCAGAATATAGCATCCTACAATTCTTTGGGGTTACTGATTCTTGGTTTCACTTTCACTCTGCATAGACACCATTCTATAGTGTACCAATATCCACATTAAATTATCCAAGTCAAGAATATGAATTCATGTGGATTTTGCAAGGCATCACAGGCCCACAGATATTATCACTTGCAACCAATACAGAAGTTTCTTATGACTAGTGGTTGGCCTACTATGAGGTAGATACAAACTATGACATGAGAAAGATGGATGAGAACAAAACCATTGAAAAAAATATCAAAAATGGAACAGGAAACTCACAATAAAAGTAATGAATCTGGTTTCTTCATCCATCATTATGTTACCATACTGCAGGTCATTGTGACAGAACCCAATATCTTGACAGTCCTCGGATAGATCCTTCTCCAACATATTAATTTCTTCCTCCAAAGTATCCAAGCCAAATTTCTTTTTGTCTTTTATCGAACACAGAGTTTTAGCTTCACCAAGCCAGTTTCTGTGAACACGAGTAAAATGCATTAAAAATAAATTATTTCAGAAGGTCTTGGGTAACTTTAGAAGAAATTTAAATTACCTCATTCTATCCCAAAGTACCACATTTCTTGAACCAGGCATATCTAGATTGTGGAACTCTCTCAGCTTAGCAGCTATGATAACAGATATTTCAGGATGACGGAGGTCATCTGCAGATAGTGTCTGAGAATTAGAAGAAGAAAAAACTGTTAGGGAAAGTGTTCTTCCACAATGGGGAGTAGGAAAAGACTGGGCTATACTATTCTCTTTTGACAACTTAACAAAAAAAAAAACACATTTTTCGTCCAACCTAAATTCAGGAGACTAAAAAGAAATTGAATTTTGTCAATATATCAGAAGTTTTAAGAACCCTGAAAATTCATCTGCCATGATATGCTGATGAAATTTAACTAAGATGCAGCAGATTGGTTCTGCTTTCAGCACTGAAATTTAACTAAGATGCAGTTGATCGGTTCTGCTTTTAGCACTATCCAAACTATATTTTCCATTAGGTGTTCAGACAAATGGAAGGAGAAAGTGGGGGAAAAAACACAATATGTAACATCTTCATTACCTGTAACTATACGCTATTATTTCTCCAGGTTACTATAATTATGCAAACAAGAGGTTCTGTGAATCTTTACATCATACTTTAAATTAGGATTAACAGTAATCATTTAAGTAGTTATTGTTTAGGATTTTGCAATATATTCAAAACCTCATAGGAATTGAGTTGGGAAAATTTCTTCATATCCCTGATACCTCTCCTTCAACAAAATACAAGGGAACTAGATACCCATGAGATACTGAAAAAGAGAAAGTTAAAGCACTCTTTGAGAAAAAAAGATGGTCAATGATACTCTGAGCATTACTCTCTGGACCATTCAATACAGTTCTAAAGGGCAAACTGAACCTTATTCAAATCAAGCAATAATATACTTTCAATGTGCCACTCTCCTTACAGAATAAAGTAGTGACAATCATAGCAGATTTAGTAAAAGTATTCCAATAATCACATCACTAAGAAGACGTCAACTGTAAGAAATAGCAACCCAAGAAAGAGATAGGCATACCCTAGCATGAATGAATTCCTCGACACGTCCTTCTGGGAACCGTCCCAGAAGGAGCGGCCCATGACCGTGTTTGGACATGCACTCGAAGGTCCTGATCTCATCATCCCTATTGAAAAACACATCAACCCCTTCGCCATAAACCCGGACAAGAACTTTCCGCGGCTGACCGCAGTTCCTAGTTGGCCAATTCACTTGATACACCTCATTAGTCATGGCCCCCTTCAATGGGATGACCTGCAAGGCATTCATATCATCCACTACATCCCCCCATCCAGAAGCTACAGATACAAGTACCTTCTTTAATTCCTCAGGAAGACAACCTTCAAGGAAACCAATTGTCTTTATGACCATTGTATAATATCACAATCCAACAAAACAAGACAAAGGTAAACGGTTTTCGCCAACCAAATTCGACCTGCATAGCACAAAGCCTGAACCATTAACTACAGCAGAATCAAAAACTCTATAACCTCATATCTCATACACTCATACTAAAATCCTTATTAGGTTCAAACAACATTTCCGAAACTTCAAAGAAACCATGATCCCATGTCAAATGAAATTCAGGGTACTTATATCATCATGCCACTGATATAATTGACAAGTTGTAATGAAAAGAAACACACCCAAGAATCAAAACTAGAACTCAGAACGAAACACAAGCTCAAAGCTGCAATCTTTTCTCTTCAAAAACTCGTATCTTTACTGAAATGCTTGTAATATGAACGGATAATAGCAACAAAGTGGGTCTGACCTTTTAAACCAAGAAGAAAAGGAACGCTGCAGTGTGAGACGAAACTCCAGAGAGACTTATAAAGGAGGCAGAATATTTCAAAGTTAGAGACTTTTGGCCTAAATGACGAAAGAAACAGAACCCAGAATCGTTTGGTGGGGTCATTTGAGGAAGTTAAAAATCCACAGAAATATTATTAATTCCAAGAAACGAGTCCAAAAACAGACTTTTGCCCGTTGGCTTTGTCAGCAGATAAATCCGAGTTGGGAAAATCTCAAGGATTCTGGGGAGTGTAAAACTAAAACCCAAATGGTAAAAAGCAGCAGGATTCTGGAAATTGGGAATCTTGGGGGAGATTCTGATTCAGATATTTAGTACTTGGAGACGAATTCCAAGAAAAAGTTAAAGAGTCAAACTAGTCAGGTATTATTATTATGATGATTCAATCGTTGATATTATTGAGGCGAGACGTGTAGTGCTTTCTTTCTTTCTTTTTGTGTAGAAATATATATGGATTATAAGAGCATCTCTAACAATGGAGGGTTCCATATCTTATAATAAGATCTTTGAGAGAAATTCATTTTCAACAACATCAAAGTTCTATTCCTATACCTTAAAAGTCAGTCTTATACCCTATACAAGGTTCTAAAATAGAACATCATTTGAGGTATAGAATCTTGTAAAACATGTGGGCCCAGAAGAAAACAACCCATGTGGAGAGAGAGTGTGAGATGGACGGACTGACGCGACGGAGAGAGGAGAAGAAAGTGACGCGCTGAAGCTGGTGCAAGAGGCTGACACGTGGAGCCCAGGTGAAGGCTGCCGCGCAGAGAGAAACTGGAGGAAGAGAAACTGACGCGCTGACGCTAGCAGGGCCACTTACTTTTGCTGTCTGTTGTCCAACAATGGAGGTTCCAATGTACGGATTTCAGCCCAACAATATACATATTTTTAATATACCCTATATATATATATTTAGTAACCATTTTTCTCTTAAATAAAAAAAACTGAAAAAATTATAATAAAAAATATATCAACAGTAATTTTGCTTATTTATTAAAAATATAAATTTTAATTAATGTATTGTTGCTTTTATTATGTTGTTGCTTATTTTAAATAATGTATTGTGTTACTTAATTATAGTGATCGATATTGTAACTTGTTCTAAATTTTAATAAAGAATATTTTGTGAAGTGATCCAAATTGATTAAAGTTTTATTTAGTATACACTCACTAAATGCATATAATCGATACAACTTTTTTTAATAGCACATAAAATTAAAACTCACAACAACACACTAAATTAAAAACACACAACTAAATCATATCCGAAATAGGGATAATGTCACATGACACTAATTAATAATTTTTAAATAAAAAAATCAATAATAGATTATTTTAAATTAAAATAGTTTGAGAAATTATTATCGAATACAATAAGTATATTTTAATATTAAAATAAATCTATAATAAAGATTATGAGTTTTAAGGTATAAGGTATATGACTCATGGTTGGAGATAAGAAAATGAGTCTTATTATGAGGTATAGAACCTTCATTGTTGGAGATGGGAATGTCCTATAGTGAAGAGTGATTTTACAAGGTTCTATTATGAGGTATATTACCTTTATTGTTGGAGATGGTCTAAAGATTGGATTACGGCTTTGCGGACCCAAATAGCATGTGGAAACAAGTAGTTGACTTTCAAGTATTTATATGGTGCACGTGTTCAAACGCGTTGGGATATATTTTTCACATTTTACTGCTAATGTCTCTATTTTGTTCTTTAATCGAAAATTGTTTAAGTATATTTATTCTCCATAATTTTTTGTGTGTGTCTTGTCCTAATTATATACAGTTTTAGTATAGATAGAGATACAAAGAATTCATGTTATATCGGGATAGTTACTGTAACATATTGTATAAGCCTATATATAAAGTATTCAATCAATAAAAGAGTTATAGTTGATCAGTTATCATATTATCTTCTTCAACACGTTATCAGCACGAGATTCTAACATAATGCTTTGTGCCAAAACTGAAACACTTTTCTCATTCTCAAATTCAAGATTGACCACTTTAATCTCATAGTCTGTACACACCCGCCAACTTTCACAAACGATTGCGAGCAGTTCAAGACTAACTAGAATGACATCTTCAGAAAGCCCCAGATGTCTAGTTTCCAGAGCATCCTTCAGATCGCAATTCAAATGTGTTTAGAGTAAGTTATGGCTGATTTAGTGCACGAATATTAGTCTGCTTGAAAAGAAAAAAAGGAGAAGAAAGAAAAATACCCTAACCTCTAAACACCTCCACCTGCCGGCCTCCCTACCTTGACATAATCTTCATCATTTCCAGAATTCTTCCATTGTCAGAGCACGTCATCAGATTTTTGTGATTCTTTAAACTTTTTTCAAAGTTTTCATATCGAGCATAACACCTTCGAGGTAAATTTTCTAAACCGTCAATCTTTAGATCTAGGATTAAAAATTACTTCCTACAAAACCCTAGATCTTAGAATTGTGATATTGTGATTTACGTTTATTGCACATCTGTACCCTAGTTCCTATGGACCTATATCCATAGAGTATAAGTGACAGTCCTGGGGAAGTAACGGTTTAGAAAATAAAGGGAAATCAATAAAATGTGTGGTTTTGGGCCACCGTTTATATCGAGCATAACACCTTCGAGGTTTAGAAAATAAAGTTTTCATATCGAGCATAACACATTCGAGGTAAATTTTCTAAACCGTTAATCTTTAGATCTAGGATTAAAAATTACTTCCTACAAAACCCTAGATCTTAGAATTGTGATATTGTGATTTATGTTTATTGCACATCTGTACCCTAGTTCCTATGGACCTATATCCATAGAGTATAAGTGACAGTCCTGGGGAAGTAACGGTTTAGAAAATAAAGGGAAATCGATAAAATGTGTGGTTTTGGGCCACCGTTTATTGATAATCGATTTTTTGTGACCAAATGTCATTGATCATGATTCTTATTCCCTAAACTTGATATTAGTAATCGTGGTTTTTTTATCGGTAAACTAATTACATCTCTTGTCTCTCTTGTATATGACATCTATAGAGTCGGAAAGGCCTGAATTTGATATCATTGATTCTCAAGGAGCAGAATACCATTGTTGAGTATCAAGTGTTGAGAACATGCTTCTCGGTATGAATCTGACGGATACAATCCAACCAGTACCACCACCTGGTACTGAGCCACCAACTCTAGCTCGCAAAGCTCAAGCTCTCATATTTTTGAGGTGGCATTGAAAGGACCCAACCCCGATTTAGCTCCCTAAACCGGAATCAAACCCTTCCGAAAACACGAACTGACAAAAATCATAGAAATTTTGGCAGAGTTTCGTTACTAACGTGGAATTACCATTACCTGCACGCGGAAAATACACTTCATCCTATGCCACAAAAATCAAACCGTGGGCACCAATCCCATCCGGATTTCTCAATATATCAACAGTAAAGTAAAACAATAAATATATCTGTACTTTACTGAAATCTGGTGTAAAATCATATAGTATATACAACAGAATACTCAGAGCGACCTCTAATGTATAATCATATAAGTATATATACCACAGTAGGTAGAACAATAAACCTACTGGAAGAAACAAGGTAGCTCGAGCACTATGCCTCCGACCACGACGTGCGACACCAGAGTCCGAACTGCAAACTGGGCACGGAAACCGAAAATCCCAGGGGAAAGGCAAATAAAAACGTTAGAGTGAGTGGACGAAAATAAACATATGCCTTTCACCAGTTTATATACATACTCAATGTAAAACAGTGCGAGTTCGGAACACAACACATATATATATATGGAGGTTGTCGGGCGAATCTCTCAAGCCCGACGTCAGGTGAATCGCTCAACCCGACGGTGATAGGCCAGGGGAATCTCTCAACCCCGGCGGCATACAGGGGAATCTCTCAACCCTGCTTCAGAGGAATCTCTCAACTCTGGTCCTGAGGAATCTCTCAACTCTGGTAGAATCGATGCAATAAATGCCATCACCAATAAACATATAATAACACCTCCGAAAATAACATATATCTCAATCATCGTATAAAGTAAACACGAAAATCATAAAATCCACGAACTCGCAAATCAACTGTGAAAATAGAAACTTGTCCACTCACAGACTAGCGTAACGCAGTTCGCGTTAACCCGTGATCCGGCGGAAAGTCCCTCGCCAAACGAACGATCACGAACACCTGAATATTCACAAAGTTCATTTCTCAAAATCATAACTCGACAATTCAAAAAAAATCACAAGAAACCACCGTTCTCGGAAACACGTAATTCAATGTCGACGAATCGTCGAAAATTCGATATTTACACCTCAACACCTCGCTGTACTTTCGGATACTCAGATCGAGAAACGAACCTCCCTACTGCGATTGGGGCGCGATTTCGAGTGAAATGACATGCAACTTGTTGAAAACTCCAAAAAGTCAAAGTTGACCGTTGACCGCCGGCGGCGGCGGCGCCACCACCAACCTGAAATTTTCCCAGCGGAGCAACCACCATTCCACTCCAAATCACCCTCTGAGCAACTTTGTCAACTGCATCGAAGGCCAATTCTCACTCTAACCATGTCAATTTCAAGCAAAATCAAATTGCCTCACAAATTTCAAATCCAAAATTCTCCAAGTACAATCAAAATTAGATCACCAAACTTATATGGTAGCTTGTAGGTGAAGAGAGGTACAAAACCCAGTCCTTTTTGTAGTTCAATTCTACCGGAATCATTGAACCGGAAATCCCCAATTTTCCTTGAATTTCGGCCGGATTTTCCTTCCCCTCCGGCGAGCCACGCCGTGGAGGGATGCCGGAGATGAGCTCGGGATGCCAAGGCGCATCGATTGGGACCAACGCCGTGGTCCATGGTGGCCGGACGGAGCGCCACCGCCCGCGAGCTCACCACCACGTCGCACCACCTCGGTCAACCGAGTCAACACAGTCAAGGTATTAATGCTCACATGTTGACTTTCCCAAAGGGGAAACCACTATAAATACTTGCCAGAAATGGAAACTCCCATATATAATTTCGCGACAAACTTCAAACATACGTATCTCTCGCGTCGTAATTCCGATTCCGATAATTCTCGCGGCAACAAACTCGACTCGATGTATTCTTCAATTATCACCTGAAGTCAAACACATCGACCAATCGGATAAAAAGTCAACTGTTCAACCCAACACATATTTAAACCGACTAAATAATCAACAATAAAAAATATTCACAACTTAATCTTCGTAACTCGGAATATTGCTCCGGAAGTTTCCAGGAACTCAAAATTAAATTCTCAACAACTTCCGTGAAGAAGCCGAAACCAAATTCTCGTCCGGTAATTTAGTCGCTAAGAGCATCACTATTTAAATCCGATTATGTCGAAACTTCAAATATTCATAATTTATTCCTCGGTCGTCCAAATAACGATCCGGAACCGCCCACGAACTCAAAATCACACGTACAACGACTCTCAAGAAGAGACCCAGCTCCAGTTCTCGGCCAATGATTTAGTCGTTATCAAATCTGGCGATTCAAACACTGTCGGAACTCTGCGACTACGCAGTAACACATGAAGTGAGCTGATCACACTGCTGATTCTGTTCTGGGTCGTCACAGACATATACATCCAGTTCTATAAAAATAATATTTGCTAAAGAATGACCCCGCGGTTATGTGGGCGACTTTACAATATAGGTTCAATAATGTGCATTGTGCACAACTTTGAGAACTTCAAGAAAGATGGAATTCAATCCGGTTATTGGATTATCTAAAGATTGATGTATTTAATGAAGCTATGTTAGAGTTACAATTGGAATTGAGTGTTTGTGGCATTGTAAAGAACGATCATACTATGATCGAGAAGTCTTTAAGAACCTTTCCTACCTACATGGATAACTTTGTGCGCGAATTTCGCATGGATTTTGCGCAAGGACGACATAGATCATTCAGTGATCTCCTAAATGTGTTAGCCAAGAAATCGCGGTATCGCGAGATTCTTCTCAATAATAATGCTCGGTCATCCGATACTAAAAAGATTCATGAGTCCTACAACACTTGTGGGAAGGCATGTACGGATAGGAGGAACGGTCGTTCTGAGCCTTACAATAACCATGGTGGAAGAGGAGGATGTGAAAAAGCTCGTGGTAGAAGATGTAGTCAGAACTTGACTTAGAATCAGCAAGACAATAGTTATAACTCCAATAAGAACCAATCTAATTCCGGTCCTAAGAATGGTGAAAATTCTTCTCATTTTTCTTCTCGCTTGTCACCTTGTTATAGGTGTAATTATACTAAGCACATGTACAAGCAATGCTGTGCACCCAAGGATATTCAAAATGCCCAAAAAAAGTACACAGGATACTTGGCACATGAGACTAACTTTCCTAAAGACTATGAGATGGAAGATTGCGATGAAGTCAATCTTATAATAACAGACAATACATAAGCAAGTCTGGAGACCGTGGTTTTTTGAATAGTCTATGTATTAGGCTCATGTCTTCGTTATGAAATCAAGTTTAGTTTTCTTTTGGTTTTAGCCATGGTTTGAGACTTACTATAGTCGATTTTTTTTTTGAATGAGAACGATCTTTTGATGTAAGTTTTGTTATTAGAAAAGTAAAAACAATTTCTCCCTTCCGGTATTTAAAAGTTAAGAATGGTTATTAAACTTCATATTTCTTGAATGGTTCGAATTATACATAGCTCTATGACATTATAACATCAACGTACCATAAAAACGAGACAAACATAAGAGGATAGTTTGATCCTGACAATTTTTGACCCGTCGAAACTCTCTCTCGATCAGTCGAGAAACACCTTCTGGATCGATTTTTACATTTTTCGACCCGTCGAAAATCTGTACACAAAAACTTTTAACTCGCCAAAAGTGGTCCTCGGTAACCTATTTTTCTCCTTCGAAATTATTCTCGACCCATCGAAGGGACACTATTGTCTCCGAATTTGTCCAATTTCGACCCGTCGAAGGCAATTTTTGACATGTCGAAAAAGATATTGTAAAATTGATAACGGTTTTAGATATTTTGAAAGGACCGGATCCTGATTTAGCTTTGTAAACTGGAATTAGGCCGTAACAACTCTACTAACCTTAGTTACTATTCACTAATTTAAAGCCGAAGTAGAGACCCAAAACTCAAAAGTCACGAAATAAAGAAGTTTTTCACATATTGGTTCATTACTAAAATATACAACTATTTTTGACATTAGAGCTGCTAGATAATTTAAACTGACTACGTAAACTAAAATACTAACTCGCAGGATTAACCTTGGACTCTATGGTGGATACTGCTATGCCATGAATTACGTGCGCGCTCGACCTCAAACAAATTCTGCAAACTGAGAAATTTAAACCAAAAAGCCCAGGGAAAGGCACATAAAATAATAAAACTATTAGAGTGAGTGGACGAAAATAAATCCAAGATATGTAACATAAAATCTACAACATGCCTTTTCATGAGTAAAATTACTAAAACTGGTAGCGAGTCAAGAATACTGTAAAAATAGTATAAAAGATACATCGAGGGGGACACCTGACCTTTCTTGAGTATCATGTGCTAGTGGAGGCGGTGACAAGAATCTCAGAACCTCTAGCTGCCTAAAGTTTTCCGGTGACTCCTGACACAAAGACGACGTGAATGCCTGGGGGGATGTGCTGATCCTTCCCTGGAACCACTCGAGGATCAGCCAAGTAACCAATACATCGATACAAAAAAATACGGAATGTATGTATATATCTAGCCTCCAAAACTGAAACTGAAACTGAAAACTAAGCTGAATATAAATAATTAATAGGCTCACTAATCAACTG
Source organism: Geum urbanum (assembly GCA_946800695.1). Taxonomy (NCBI): domain Eukaryota; kingdom Viridiplantae; phylum Streptophyta; class Magnoliopsida; order Rosales; family Rosaceae; genus Geum; species Geum urbanum. Next base: position 21,446,852 of record OX327007.1, read on the forward strand.
TGAAAATAAAAGTGTCCACTCACAGTACTGTGCTGTGATTTCCACCAAGTCGAAACCTGTCAGTCAACGATTCTATACATCTGCCACCTGATACTAATACATTGTCCTGAAACAACAATTCATATTTAACAACTAATCTTCAAGAATATTGTTGAATAACTAAGCTCGTTCACTTAACGAGTAATACCGTCGAGAACATCCCACTCTCGAATAACGTGATTTTCGAACTTATGTCAAGTTTTAATCTAATTCTATATTCTAAACCTTTAATCATTTTTTTCAAAGTCGCAAAACAATTCTCGAATGTTACGCGCCTCGAAGTCGAATCAACGTTTGACTCAACCATTCAATATTATCGTAAATTCCTTTAATTAATATCCAATTAATCATAAGACTTAATCAACTATGGCCAAATCAATTCAACAACCTCTTTATCATAATCCTTACATAAATATGAACAAAATGGTATAAAACTTCTGCCAAAATCCCATCGCCGGAGCGCCGTCGTGAAACTCCATTGGCAGCGGTGACAAGGAGGTAATAGCGACTTTTCCCGGTGGACCATGGCCAAACCTGTTCTCATTCAATTCAACAACACAATTAATTTCTAACACAAAGTCCAATTCGAACCATAACTCACATAATTTCATTTTGAAGCCAAGAACATAAAAATCATCAAAACGTCGATTTACCCACCTTGGGTCGAATTAAGACTTGTCCTTGATATGTGTGGACTCGTGAGGAGGAGGGCTACAAATCCCAGTAGGTATAAGCCATCGATTCTATCTAAACACCTCTGTCCCAATCAGCTAGGTTTTCGGTTTAAATCGAGCTTCTCCGAGGCTTCCTTGTTGCAAATTAAGGACTAAGACTATAGGGTGTTGGAAGAGGAGAGTGAGAGGAAAATATTAACACCAGCCCCACTGGCTTTGGTGGCCGGAACTCCGAGCTCCGCCAACTACGATTGCTGCCCATGGAAGAGAGAGGAGAGAGACGGGGAGAAGACAAAGAAAATGGTCTTACCACAAATGACCAAGTTGACTTTCCAAAAATTGAAAATCGACATTTATAGTTACGACTAACTGATTCTATAAATCATAAAAACTTTATTGACCATAATTTCTTCATCGTAACACCAATTTTAACTCTTGATGTGTCTACGAACTCGTCCTGACAAACTCTATATGTGATAACCCAAATCGTAATCATGCAGTTATCGATTTGTGTTATGCGTTATCCCAAATTAGTTGCATAGTTGGGTTTGTAAACGACTATTTCACCAGGCGAGAATTTGTGTTGACTTTTTTCACAAGAATTGTAGAGTATTTAATTTCAAGATCGTGAAAATTTTCGGGGAATTTTTTGGATAAGCGATCAATTATTTAATGAGTTTTGAAGTCGGCTAGTGAATATATATAAAAGTGTTATTTTTATTGTTGATTCAATCATGACCGTCTGATTTGGATCAGATTGAACTATAGCCATTGATTTGGGCCTGTATGTGTATGGTATATATACACAGTATAAATAAGAGAAAAAATTGGAAAGTTTCTATTTTTGGAATGGCCCGTTGACCCACGTTGACCATGGGTCAAGCCGACCCGTTTTGTCACTGAAATTTGTTGCTGGCGGTGAGGTCAATTCCGGCCACCTTTGGCCTAATTTTTTTGATGAAAGTTGTTGGGCTTGAGCTTCTCTTCAAGTTGATAGGTGGATCGTTCACGTTGGTGGCTGGAGGAGGAGGAACTGACGTATAGGAAATGGGGGTTTTCCGGCCTGTTTTCGCCGGTGACGGAGGTGGCGGCGTTGGGGGATAAAATCATTGGGGTTTTGTAGCCCTTAGGATGGTGAGTCTATCCCAAGTGATCTTCAGTCTTGCCGTTGTGACGACCCAGAACAGAATCAGTATGAGAAATCAGCTTAGTTCATGAGGTTACCGCATAATCGCAGATTTTCGACAGTTATTCGAATTGCCGGACTTGATAACGACTAAATCATTGGCGGAGAATTGGAGCTGGGTCTCTTCTCAAGAATCATTGTACGCGAGATCTTGAGTTTGTGGGCGGTTCCGGATCGTTATTTGGACGACCGAGGAATAAATTATGAATATTTGACGTTTTGGTATAATCGGGTTAAAATGGTGAATTTCTTAACGACTAAATTACCGGTCGAGACTTTGGTTTCGGCTTCTTCACGGAAGTTGTTGAGAATTTAATTTTGAGTTTGTGGGAACTTCCGGAGCATTGTTCCGAGTTACGAGGATTATGTTGTGAATATTTCGACTGTCGATTATTTAATCGGGTAAGTTTGTGATGGTTTGAACCGTTGACTTTTTATCGGTTTGGTTTATGTGTTTGACTTTGGGTGATAATTGAAGAATATGTCGAGTCGAGTTTGTTGCCGCGAGAATTATTGGAATCGGATTTACGACGAGGAAGTTACGTGTGTTTGAAGTTTATCGAAAAGATAATTATGGAGGTTTCCATTTTGGGAAGGTATAAATAGTGGGTTGCCATATTGGGAAAATCAAAACCGCAATTAAATGTGTTGATCGAGTTGACCGAGTCAACTCGGTGGTGAGAGGGAGGTGCGACGTGCACCGTGGCTCGCCGGCGGCGAGGTTCCGTTCGGCCACCTCCGGCCTCGGGCTTAGGCCCGTTCTCTTCGTCTCGACCTCCTCGTCCCATCCCCAGCCACCTTTCACGGCGTGGCTCACCGGAGAGAGAAGAAATTTCGGCCAAAGAATGGAAGAAACTTGGGGTTTTGGTTGATTTCGATTTCGGCCGAATTGAGCTAAAATTTGTAGTGGGCTTTGAAGCTCTCCTCTCCATGATTCTAACCATGTAAGTATGGAGTTCTAATTTTGCTTGTGTGTGGAGAATTCTTGATTTGAAATTTGTGAGACAATTCGGGTTTTCATGAAATTGACATAGTTAGATTGAGAATTGGCCTTCGATGCAGTTATGAAAGTTGCTCAGTGGGTGATTTGGAGTGGAATAATGGTTGTTCCGCCGAGAAATTTCACGGTTGGTGGTGGCGCCGCCGGCGGTCAACGGTGGTCAACTTTGACTTTTTGGGGTTTCCGACAAGTTGCATGTCATTCCACTCGAAATCGCGCCTTGATCGCAGTGGGGGGGGGTTCGTTTTTCGAGTTGAGCGTCCGAACTTACAGTGAGGTACTGAGGTGTGATTTTCGGATTTTCGACAATTTGTCGTAATCGGATTACGTGTTTCCGAGAACGGTGGTTTCTCGTGATTTGTTTTGAATTGTCGAGTTATGACTTTGAGTAATGAACTTTGTGATTATTCAGGGGTTCGTGATCGTTCTTTTGGCGAGGGACTTTCCGCCGGATCACGGGTTAACGCGAACTGCGTTACGCTAGTCTGTGAGTGGACAATTTCTTTTCACGGATTGATTGCGAGTCTTTTATATATGATTTACGAACTTGAGCATGCAGTTTGATTACGGTTTTACGAGCATGTGTTTTACGATTATACATATACGGATATGCGTATACGAGTATACATGTATACATACATATATATTATGTTTTATGCATGTGCATGAAAAGGATTTATGATTTGGTTTACACAGAGTACAGTCTCAGTATATGTTGTTGTATCGATACACATTGGCTTCTCGGCTGATCCCCGAGTACGCTCCGGGGGGGACAGATATCCTGACCCGAGGCCTTTCTGGCTAGGAATCACGTGTGGGTCTGGGATCCAGTGATTCAGACTGTGCTATCGCGTGGTAGTCCATGAGTGATTCCGCGATTTTTATGATGCATGCTCTGTACACGTGAGGAGTTAGAGTCTCCCTCATGTACCCGGACGCGTGAGGAGTTAGAGTCTTCCTCGTGTACCATTTCTTTATTTATGCATTTAGACTCGCATATGTTTTTATAACATATATATTACGTGGTGAAAGACATTTATTTTCGTCCACTCACTCTAACAGTTTTCATGTCTTTCCCATGGGCTTTTCGGTTTCCGTGCCCAGTTTGCAGTTCGGACTCTGGTGTCGCACGTCGTGGTCGGAGGCATAGTGCTCGAGCTACCTTGTTTCTTCCAGTAGGTTTATTGTTCTACCTACTGTGGTATACGTATATGATTATACATTAGAGGTCGCTCTGAGTATTCTGTTGTATATACTATATGATTTCTGTGACGACCCGGACCGGAATCAGCAGTATGATCAGTTGTATACATGAGTTACTGCGTAGCCGCAGATTGACGACAGTGTTTGAACCGCCAGGGATTCTTAACGACTTAATTATTGGCCGAGAATTTGAGCTGGGTCTCTTCTCGAGAGTCGTTGTACGTGTGATTACGAGTTCGTGGGTGGTTCCGGATCGTTATTTGGATGACCGAGGAATTAGTTATGAATATTTGAAGTTTCGACGGAAACGGATTAATATGGCAGGTTTGTTCGCGACTAAATTACCGGACGAGAATTTGGCTTCAGATCCTTCACGGAAGTTGTCCAGAATTTAATTTCGAGTTTGTGGGAACTTCCGGAACATGATTTTGAGTTATGAAGATTTAGTTGCGAATATTGCCGTTTGTTGATTATTTGGTTGATTTAATTATATGTTGATTGGAACAGTTGACTTTTTATCCGTTTGGCCAATGTGTTTGACTTCGGGTGATATTGGAAGATCATGTCGAGTCGAGTTCATGGCCGCGAGAATTATCGGAATCGGAATTACGACGAGAAAGTTACGGGGGTTCAAAGTTCGTCGAAATGGATAAGTATGAGTTTCCTTATTGGGAAAGTCTATTTATGGCAGTTTCTCTTTAAGGAAAGTCAACTGTTGGTCATAATGGGTTGACCGGTCAACTATGCATGGAGGAGGGTGGTGCGACGCGGTGCTCCACGGCCACCGGCGACGAGGCCCATTCGGCCAACTCCGAGGACGGCACTTGGTCCATCCAACTCGGCTTGGCTTCCCGAACCTATTTCCGGTCATCGTTGATGGCGAGGGTCGCCGGAAGGAGGGCGTTTTCCGGTTAAAGTTTGTGAAAAATTGAGGTATTCGGGTTTGGTGATTCGAACCGAATTGAGCTACAACTTTGAGTGAGCTTTGAAGCTCTCATCCTCTTGATGCTACCCTGTAAGTTTCGTGTTTCAATTCGATGTGTACATGGAGAATTTTGGATTTGAAGATTTGGTACCAATTCGGGTTTTCACGAAATTGATGTTGCAGTTGACAAAGTTGCTCAGTGCATGATTTTGAGTGGAATTGGTGCAGCTCCGCCGTGAAATTCTTCGGCCGGCGGCGGCGCCGTCGTGGGCGGTGGTCAACGGTGACGGTCAACGGTCAACATGTTTGACTTTTTGGATTTTCGATAAGTCTCATGTCATTTGACTCGAAATCGCGCTCCGATCGCTGTGGGGAGGTTCGTTTTTCGAGTTGAGCGTTCGAATGTAAAACGAGGTATTGAGGTGGTATATATGGATTTTCGACGATTCGTCGTATTCGAATTGTGTATTTCCGAGAACGGTGGTTTCTCGTGGTTTGATTTGTATTGTCGGATTATGACTTTGAATATTGGACATTGTGAATATTCAGGGGTTCTTGATCGTTTGTTTGGCGAGGGACATTCCGCCGGATCACGGGTTAACGCGATACGCGTTACGCCAGTATGTGAGTGGACAATTTATTTTCACGGATTGATTGCAAGTCTTTTATATACGTTTTACGAACTTGAGCATGCATCATGATTATGGTTTTACGAGCATGAGATTTCATACGAGATTATGTTTATTATGAGCATGTGTTTTACGATTATACGGTTATACTTATACGAATATACGTATACGAGTATACATACACTTATATATTGTTTCATGCATTTGTATCGAATTGTTTATGATTTGGTTTACACAGAGTACAGTCTCAGTTACGTTGTTGTATCGATACACTTGCCTCTCGGCTGATCCCCGATGGTAGGCCACCAGGAGGGGCAGTACCCCTACTTGACCGGCGAGGGGCAGTACCCTGGAACCGAGGCCTTTCTGGCTATGGATCACGTGGTAGTCAAGGACTCCGTGATTCCGACTATACTAGCACGAATGTGTCCATGAGTGACCCTGTGAGATTTTCTTTGCATGCTCTGTATGTGAGTGGTAGTCAGCGTCTCCTCACGTACTATTTAATTTTCATGTATTTGACTCGCATATGATTTTATATGTATATATTATCTGGTGAAAGACATTTATTTTCGTCCACTCACTCTAACGTGTTTATTGTCTTTCCCCTGGGTTTTTCGGTTTCCGTGCCCAGTTTGCAGTTCAGGCTCTGGTGTCGCACGTCGTGGTCGGAGGCATAGTGCTCGAGCTACTTTGTTTCATCCAGTAGGTTTAGTGTTCTACCTACTGTGGTATACGTATATGATAATGTATTAGAAGTCGCTCTGAGCGTCCTATTGTATATGTTATATGATTTTACACCGGATTTCAGTAAAGTATAGATATATTTGTTGTTTTACTTTACTGTTGATATATTGAGAAATCTGGATGTGATTTGTGCCCACGGTTTGCTTTTTGTGTCATAGGATGAAGTGTATTTTCCGCGTGCAGGTAATGGTAATTCCACGCTAGTAACGAAACGCTGCCCAAATTTCAAAAAGTTTTTGTTGGTTCGTGTTTTCGAAGGGGTTTAATTCATATTTAGGAAGCTAAATCGGGGTTGGGTCCTTTCATTTTACACCGGATTTCAGTAAAGTACAGATATATTTATTGTTTTACTTTACTGTTGATATATTGAGAAATCCGGATGGGATTGGTGCCCACGGTTTGATTTTTGTGGCATAGGATGAACTGTATTTTCCGCGTGCAGGTAATGGTAATTCCACGCTAGTAACGAAACTCTGCCGAAATTTTTACGGTTTTTGTTGGTTTGTGTTTTCGAAGGGATTCGATTCCAGTTTAGGCAACTAAATCGGGGTTGGGTCCTTTCAGAATACTCAGAGCGACTTCTAGTATAGATATATAAATAGTAGGCCAAACTAAGAACCTACCATAAAAGAAACATCGCTCGAATACTATGCCTCCGACCACGACGTGCAACACTAGAATCTGAACTGCAAACTGGGCACGGAAACCGAAAAGCCCAGGGGAAAGACATGAAAACGGTTAGAGTGAGTAGATGAAAATAAATGTCTTTCGCCAGATGATATATGTTAAAATAACATATGCGAGTCCAGATAAATAAAGATAATAAAGTACACGAGGTAAACTCATATTCCTCCAGCGTACTGAGCATGCATAGAAAAGTCCCACGGGGTCACTCATGGACACATCCGTGCTAGTACAGTCCGAATCACGGGATCCCAGACCCACACGTGATTTTAGCTAGAAAGGCCTCAGGTCAGGGTATCTGTTTCCACCCGGAAATACATCGGCACAAGAAACAGAAATCTGTACCCACCCAGAAATACATCGGCACAAGGTACAGTTCCCCCCTAGTAGACATCCTCGGGGATCAGCCGGGATGCAAGTGTATCGATACAACAACATAAACTGTGACTGTACTCTGTGTAAATCAAATCATAAATAATTTCATGCATACGTATAAAGTATAATATAAATGCATAATCTTATAACACATGCTCGTATAAGTTATAATCACAAACGTATGCTCATGCTCGTAAAATGTAGTATAAAGACTTGCGAATATCAGTGAAAAGAAATTGTCCACTCACAGGTGAGCGTAACGCAGTTCGCGTTAATCCCGTGATCCGGCGGAAAGTCCCTCGCCAAACGAACAATCACGAATCCCTGAATAATCACAAAATCCATTTCTCAAAATCATAACTCGAATCCTCAAATCAAATCACGAGAAACAACCGTTCCCGGAAACACATAATTCAATAACGACGAATTGTCGAAAATCCAATAATCATACCACACAACCTCGCTATAATTTTCGATGCTCAAATCGAGAAACAAACCTCACCTCTGCGATCGGGGTGTGATTCCGATCAAAACGACATATAACTCGACAAAAACCCCAAAAAGTCAACTTTGACCGGAAACCGCCATTTACCACCGCCGGCGGCGGCACCACCCAACTGAAATATTCTCCGGCGGACCAAAGCCTATTCCACTCAAAATCTTCCAACAAGCAACTTCCATAACTACACCAAAGATCAATTCAAACTCTAACTAGCTCAATTTCATACAAAACTGAAATCCCACACAAATTTCAATCCAACAATTCTCCATGTACAAAACGAATTGGAACTCCATACGTATATGGTTAGATTCATGGTGATGAGAGCTTCAAAACCCAGTACTTCTTGTAGCTCAATTCGGCCGGAAAAGGAACGACCCTAAAACCCCAAAATTCACAAACTTTGGCCAGAAAACCTTCTTCCTCCGGTGACCCACGCCATGAGAGGTGGCCGGAATCACCTTGGGGAGGCCAAGGCGAGTCGAACGGGACAAGGCCCGAGCTCTGGGGTTGCCGGACGGCAAGCCACCACCGGCGAGCCGTCGTGCTCCGTCGTGCTCCTCCTCCCAACCAAGTTGACCAGTCAACCCAATTAATGCAAACGTTTGACTTTCCCAAAGGGGAAACCCATAATAAATACTTTCCAATTATAGAAACTTCCATGATTAACTTTTCGACAAACTTCGAATACGCGTAACTTTCGTATCGTAATTCCGTTTTCAATAATTCTCGCGGCAACAAACTCATCTCGACATGTTCTTCAATTTCCACCCGAAGTCAAATACTTCAACAAATCCGATAAAAAGTCAACGGTTCAATCCATCACAACTTATCCGATTAAATAATCGACGGTCGAAAATATTCGTAACTTAATCCTCGTAACTCGGAATAATCCTATGGAAGTTCCCACAAGCTCGAAATTAAATTCTTCACAACTTCCACGAAGGATCCCAAATCAAATTTGAAAGGACCCAACCCCGATTTAGCTTCCTAAATCGGAATCAAACCCCTTCGAAAACACGAACCAACAAAATTTTTTTCAAAATTTCAGCAGAGTTTCGTTACTAGCGTTGAATTACCATAACCTGCACCCAGAAATTAACACTTCGTCCTATGCCACAAAAAGCAAACCGTGGGCACCAATCCCATCCGGATTTCTCAACAACAATATAATCAACAACAGTAAATAAACTGTACAACGTATATATGTATATCCGTGAAAATCTGTACAGTCATGTATCAGAATGTATCAGAGCGACCTCTAGAGTAAAACATATACAACATGTACATCAGTAGGCGAAACAAGAACCTACTGGAAAATACAGGTGACTCTGATCACTAGCCTCCAAACCGCGACGTGAAATACCAAACCTGAACTGCAAACTGGGCAAGGAAACCAAAAAGTCCAGGTGAAAGACAATAAACACGTTAGAGTGAGTGGACGAAAATAAATGTCTTTCACCAAGTATATATACATATAAAATCATATGCGAGTCAAATGCACGAAAATCAAATGGTATGTGAGGAGACATCGGCTACCACTCACGTACAGAGCATGCAACGTAAATGTATCGCGGAATCTCTGATGGACTACCACGCGATAGCACAGTCTGAACCACGGGATCCCAGACCCACACGTGATTCCTAGCCAGAAAGGCCTCGGGTCAGGATATCTGTCCCCTCCGGAGCGTACTCGGGGATCAGCCGAGAAGCCAGTGCGTATCGATACCACAACATATACTGAGACTGTACTCTGTGTAAACCAAATCATAAATCTTTTCTATGCACATGCTTAAAACATAATATGTACGTATATGTATATATTCGTATACGTATATTCGTATAAGCATAATCATAAAACACATGCTCGTAAAATCATAATCAATCTGCATGCTCAAATTCGTAAATCATAAATAAGGACTCGCAATCAATCCGTGAAAATAAAGTGTCCACTCACAAACTCTCGAAACGCGCACACGCGCTAAACTCGTGGTCCGGCGGAAGATCCCTCGCCAGAAGCACGCTCACGATCCAGATCTCGATCTCGATCTCCGGAATATATTCACAAAACATAACTGATCAATATCGTAATCCACAACACTGTACGGATGCACGGAAACCAACCGTTCCCGGAAATACGAAATGCAGTGCAAAATGAATTACAGAAATCCCGAAATCCCCACTCGAAACCTCGACTGAAAATCGGCTAACCAAATCAACCCGAAAACCTCCGTACGATAACCAGGGCGTGATTACGAGAAAAATGACACTAATTACATCGAAATCTGAAAAGTTGACTTTTTGACCGCCATTGACCGCCGCCGCCGGCGGCGGCGCGCCGTCAACGGTGAAATTTCGCGGCCAAAATCTCAAGTTCAGACCATCTCAACCTCACGAACAACTTTCCCTTCTAACACTAAGCTCGATTCAAAGCAGAACTACCTCAATTCCTTCAAAACCTAATCGGAAATCAACTCCGGCAACCCGTTCTGGTTCACCGGAAAACTCCACCAACACTCCAACTAACCACATCACGAGATTCAGAGGAGCAAGGGGAGCCTTTCCCCCCTAACCCCCACCTCCAAACCTCACCGGAGCCGAGCTCCCCGACACCGTCGAAATCACCCAATCGGCCTCCAATGGTTCTTCCCCAAAACGTGACCAATTCACTCCAAACCAAAGCCTAACCCATTCGAAATCAAATAAGGATACTAACCATACCTGTCCCGTGGCCGGAGGTGGCCGGAATTAGGTCGCCGGACGATCACCGCTCAAAGAGGAAACTTTCCTCTTCGGTCAAACTGGTCAGCTTTCCAATTTTGGAAAGTCAATGACTGGTCAACTCCCAGAATGAATTCTCGACTATTTTTCAACTTTTCGATATTTATACTCGTCCCTCGGGTCGATCGACGGTCCAAAATGAAAATACGAAATGATTCGGATAAGCTCGAAACAATCGGATAAACTCGTCGAATACCGAAACTTCAAATAATCATAAAATATTCCTCGGCTATCAGAAAAATCTTCCGAAACCACCCACGAGCTCGAAATCACGTGCTCTACCATTCCCGTGAAGACACTCAACTCAAATTCTTGACTGAAAACATAGTCGCGAATCGAATCGACGAACTACACAATATCGTAAAACTGCGACTATAACCAAATCTCGAGAATCGTGTCAAACACACATCTGATTCTGGTTCGGGTCGTCACAAAATTTTCACCCGGTAATTTAGTCGCTAACAAGGCTGCCATATTAGCAGATTATGCCGAAATCACGACAAATCGCAAAACTCGCAAATCAAGTCAATAATCATTCCATCTACGGTTCGGGTCGATCAACAGTCCAAAACGGATCACAATCACGATTCGGATAGACTCGAACACGAACGGATAAACTCGACAGTATTCCAAAATTTCAAATATTCATATTATATTCCTCGGACGTCCAAATAATGATCCGGAACCGCCCACGAACTCGAAATCACGCGTACAACAACTCTCGAGAAGAGACTCAACTCGAATTCTCGGCCAATAATTAAGTCGTGATCAAGTTTAGCGATTCAATCAATTATCGGAAATATGCGATTATACGCTAACATCATGAATTAAACTGATTACGCTTCTGATTCTGTTCCGGGTCGTCACAAATCCACCCCCCTTAAAAAAATTTCGACCTCGAAATTTCCAAGTCTGCCAACTGAAAAGTAGGGACACTGCCTCCGTATACAGTTCAACTCCTAAGTGGCAACCTCAACTGAACAGCTCTGTCTACAGAAAATATCTCTGTACCCTCAAATCTCAAATCTGAACTGGCTCCTCACAAACGCCAAGTCTTCCTGCATAAGGAACTGATAGGGTACCAAAATACGCAACAAATCTGAAATGTAGTTCCACCACACGGAACACAACACACACAAAAGCCAACGCTATAGGCAATGCCGAACTATACGGCACAACACAAACTCGCCTATGATCACATACAGATCCAAATAACGTGGCAATTCACAACTCAGCCTACTCACACCAACATAACTCAAACATCGAACTCGGCAATTATTAGCCTGTTTCCACTAATCCGAAAGTCTGTGGTAGCACATTCCACTAGCTCAGGATCCAACGTCAGCTCACATCAAACTCGCTCCAACACAATGGAGTACAACATCGTTCCTCAAAACGACATCATGCAATGTCAAAATCATAGTGGTCTACAAACTGGTACTGCAAGTAATCTCGAACAATTGAAACTGCCAGTACCAAATCCTTCGGAACTGCAATACACAAGACCACAACATGCCCTCCAAGGGCTGAATAGTCCTAAAAGGTTGCCCGCCAATCTGAGGATAAGAGACTGTACTAAACTATAATCTGGTCCCCAATGCTCTCTGCAACGCTTGCCAACACTCAGTTGTAACTGATTATCTCGATCAGCAAACTGGGACACAGGCGCACCACGTAAATGGACAACCTCCGTCAAATATAGCTATGTCAACCTGCCATCGAAATCTTTTCCGAAAGGACAAGGAAAAGAACTAAGTTCATCAAATGATACACAATGGCCTGACAACTGGTACCACAAACCGAAGTGCGTACTGGCACACAAAATCCACAGTGACAAGCTCCAACTTCTAATCGGAAATCTCCAATGACTGTAATTTCCCGGCAAATCTCTGCCTCCTAGCCATCGCCTGCTGACAAATGTGGCATATGCACACATAAGCTGCTACATTCTTCTACGGGTTGCGTCACGAGTAGTAAACTCGAAGTATCAGACACATCTCCGTACAGCTAGTGCATAACGCACACAAAACAATGAGCTTCAACATCATCACACTTGAACTCAGCTCCCGTAGCGCGCAACTCGGCTAACATGGAAACTCGAGCCACACACACATGAAACACTGAAGCTCCCGACTTCTGATTGAATGTATCAGCAACAATATCCCAGATGGATAGTCAAAGTACAACCACTAACCTTTCTCGGATAAACTCAAATGTGCAGCCATAGTCGTTAATCAACCCCATCCATCTACGTCACCTCAAGCTCAAATCTGGCCAAAAATGCAAGTAGATGAAACTCATGTGATCAGTGTACATCCTACACTGCGCTGCACGCCGTAGTAGTAGTATCTCCACTCTCCGATGCTAACATAAAGACAGCTACTCCCAAATCATATACAGGATATGCAACTACATAAAGTTCCACTGCCTGAAACCATGAACCACCACTCTGCCACACTGCATCAAAGCATAATCAAATCCAAATCTCGATGCATCGTCATAACTCACGAACTCACCACGATCGTCAGGTAGAGTCAAAATCGGTGCAATGGTTAACCTTCTTCCAGGAGTAAGTAATTCATCTCACATGCATCGGACCACTCGAACTTGACGCCTTCTTCGTCAATCCGGTAAATGGAGTGGCAATCCGAGAAAATCCTGCACAATGCATCGATAGTAACCTGCCAAACTCAAGAGACTCCTGATCTCTGGTATAATGGTAGGTCAACTCCAAATCAACACGGCTTTTATCTGGTCAGAATCCACGCCAACTCCCTCGACTGACATCGCGTGGTCCAAAATCTTCACGCTAACCAACCAAAATTCACACTGGCTGAACTTCACAAACAACTTATCATCTCGCAAAGTCCGCAAAACCGCTCGCAATTGCTTCAGGTGCTGGCCCACACTCCTGGAGTAAATCAGGATGTTACCAACGAACACGACCGCAACCTCGTCCAGAAACCGTCTGAACACCTGGTCCATCAAGTCCATAAAAACTACGGGGGCATTGGTCAACTCAAATGGCATAACCAAGAGCTCGTAGTGCTCGCACCGTGGTCCGAAAGTTGTCCAAGCCACACCTGACTCACTGATCCACAACTGATGGTATCGGGACCCGAAATCAATCTTCGAAAAGACTGAAGCTCTCGTGAGCTGATCAAACCAATCGTCAATCCAAAGCGGAGGATACTTGTTCTCCTCTGAAGCCTGATTCAGCTTCCGGTAGTCAATGCACCACCTCATCGAACCAACCATCTTCCGCACAAACAATGCAAGAGTACACCACGATGATACGCTGGGTCGTACAAAAACTCCTCCAGCAACTCTCGAAGTTGAATATGTAGCTCCATCAGCTCCGCTGGCACCGAACGAAAAGATGCCGGTGATATGAGTCCAGCGCCCGGTAAAAGCTCAATGGTGTCGTCGGTCTCCCGAACTGGAGGAATACCCGGTAACTCCTCCGGAACACACCTGGAAACTCGGGAACCACCTTAATGTCACCAATGTCAGGCACAGCAACCGTAGTATCCACAACATGAGCTAAGTAAACGACACAACCCATTTCCACCATCATCGCGAAACAGTATCTCGGGGAAATCTGGTTGTCGAACACAACCTCCTTCTCGTGACCATCGAACCTAGCCCAATGCGTCGCCAAGAAGTCCATACTCATAATCACATCAAAATCATGATGTCCAGCTATAACAGATCCCCGGCTAACCCATAACCTCCAACAAAGATCCCACAACCTCCCGATGGATGCAACACTCTCCAAAACCTCGGAAGTGGAGATGCAGGTATAATAGCCATGGATGTCAAGCAACAGTAACCTCAGAGAAAATTCTGTCCTCATACAAGGTCGTGGCACGAACTCCAACATGCCCAACAAACCGTCCACATCGATTACAACTTCGCTGATTGACTCGTCTAGAAGTTTGAGTTCGTCAAACTCCAGAAATAACATCACAACCTCCTCGTGAACCCTGAGTTGTCGAATCACTAAAACAGCTGGTTGAGAAAGCTCCCTCGCAACGTGACCCTCCTGGCCACCACAATAGCAACTGAGAGTGCTCCACGAACATAAGTCACAGCGACACCTGCTGCGAGAAAGGATCAGCAACGATCACCCAAACTCACGCCACAGGTACAAATCTGCTACTCCGTGATCTCCATCGCCACCAAACGGATTCTCTACTTTAATCTGATGACCCCCAACATAATCGAAAAGGCCACAGCCTGATGAAGTCACTGATTCCAAGGTGCCTGAACTCAACCTCATCAAAATATCTCGACTAAGTCCACTTTCCTCAAACCAACACATCGGAAACCACGTACACCCTTTCCTTCTCAATATCCTTGCCTCTGAGTGCAGCACATCAAGCTCCTCACGGTTATCTCGAGGCATAACAGTCAAAATCTCTCTGATGCTCAGGTTCAAACTCATCTCGAACCTCGTGCACTGCTTCCTCTGAAGCCACATAACACGTACAAACGGAAACAAACATATGAACGATACATCTCTGAATGTAGGCCATGGAGTCGCAACAGGAACTCACACACATCAATACCAGCCCACCAAATGCAATGATCTGACTTAGACAAAACATCAACTGCCACGATTCTCTACTCTGAGGCAACATGTAGACACTCATACACGCACAACCAGGCAAACCATGCCGCACAAATCTCTGAATTCAGAATACTCATCCAAACCCACAATTCACTGGCAAATCGCACGTCGATTGATTCTCAATAGGATCCACAACCGTACCGACACGGAAAGCACGTCCAGGAGGCATCCTAATGAATAAAACATCGTTTGCAACAAGTAGAACGTAATCATGGAACTTTAAATATTTGAAAGTACACAACACCCGGAGTATTGATGAGTATCCGCCGGCCGGTCGGGTCACCACTTCAGACATGCTGTACATTCTCAAATATCCTTAGTATACACGACTACAGAAGTCTACAGAACCTAAAACCTAATGCTCTGATACCAAGAAGAAAGGACCCAACCCCGATTTAGTTTCCTAAACCGGAATCAAACCCCTTCTGAAAACACGAACCAACAAAAACCTGTTAAAATTTGGACAGAATAACGCTACTAACGCAGAATTGCCATTAGCCTGCACCCGGAAAATACACTTCATCTTATGCCACAAAAATCAAACCGTGGGCAACAATCCCATCCGGATTTCTCAATATATCAACAGTAATGTAAAGTAATAAATATAACTATACTTTACAGAAATATGAGGAAAATTGTATGAAAGTATACATCAGAATACTCATAGCGACTTCTAGTATAGATATACAAATAGTAGGCGACACTAAGAATCTACCATAAAAGAAACATCGCTCGAATACTATGCCTCCGACTTCGACATGCAACACAAGAATCTGAACTGCAAACTGGGCACGAAAACCGAAAAGCCCAGGGGAAAGACATGAAACCTATTAGAGTGAGTGGACGAAAATAAATGTCTTTCGCCAGATGATATATGTTAAAATAACATATGCGAGTCCAGATAAATAAAGATAATAAAGTACACGAGGTAAACTCATACTTCTCCAACGTACTGAGCATGCATAGAAAAGTCCCATGGGGTCACTCATGGACACATCCATGCTAGTACAGTCCGAATCACGGGATCCCAGACCCACACGTGATTCTAGCCAGAAAGGCCTCAGGTCAGGGTATCTGTTTCCACCCGGAAATACATCGGCACAAGAAACAGAAATCTGTACCCACCCGGAAATACATCGGCACAAGGTACAGTTCCCCCCTGGTAGACATCCTCGGGGATTAGCCAGGATGCAAGTGTATCGATACAACAACATAAACTGTGACTGTACTCTGTGTAAATCAAATCATAAATAATTTCATGCATACGTATAAAGTATAATATAAATGCATAATCTTATAACACATGCTCGTATAAGTTATAATCACAAACGTATGCTCATGCTCGTAAAATGTAGTATAAAGACTCGCGAATATCAGTGAAAAGAAATTGTCCACTCACAGGTGAGCGTAACGCAGTTCGCGTTAATCCCATGATCCGGCGGAAAGTCCCTCGCTAAACGAACAATCACGAAACCCTGAATAATCACAAAATCCATTTCTCAAAATCATAACTCGAATCCTCAAATCAAATCACGAGTAACAACCGTTCCCGGAAACACATAATTCAATAACGACGAATTGTTGAAAATCCAATAATCATACCACACAACCTCGCTATAATTTCAGGTGCTCAAATCGAGAAACAAACCTCACCTCTGCGATCGGGGCGCGATTCCGAGCGAAACGACATACAACTCGACAAAAACCCGAAAAAGTCAACTTTGACCGGAAACCGCCATTGACCACCGGCGGCGGCGGCGCCACCCAACTGAAATATTCTCCGGCGGACCAAAGCCTATTCCACTCAAAATCTTCCAACAAGCAACTTCCATAACTACACCAAAGATCAATTCAAACTCTAACTAGCTCAATTTCATACAAAACCGAAATCCCACACAAATTTCAATCCAACAATTCTCCATGTACAAAACGAATTGGAACTCCATACGTATATGGTTAGATTCGTGGTGATGAGAGCTTCAAAACCCAGTACTTCTTGTAGCTCAATTCGGCCGGAAAAGGAACGACCCTAAAACCCCAAAATTCACAAAATTTGGCCGGAAAACTTTCTTCCTCCGGCGACCCACGCCATGAGAGGTGGTTGGAATCACCTTGGGGAGGCCAAGGCGAGTCGAACGAGACAAGGCCCGAGCTCTGGGGTTGCCGGACGGCAAGCCACCGCCGGTGAGCCGTGGTGCTCCGTCGTGCTCCTCCTCCCAGCCAAGTTGACCAGTCAACCCAATTAATGCACAAGTTTGACTTTCCCAAAGGGGAAACCCACATTAAATACTTTCCAATTATAGAAATTTCCATGATTAACTTTTCGACAAACTTCAAATACACGTAACTTTCGTATCGTAATTCCGTTTTCAATAATTCTCGCGGCAACAAACTCATCTCGACATGTTCTTCAATTTCCACCCGAAGTCAAACACTTCAACAAATCCGATAAAAAGTCAACGGTTAAATCCATCACAACTTATCCAATTAAATAATCGACGGTCGAAAATATTCGTAACTTAATCCTCGCAACTCTGAATAATCCTCCGGAAGTTCCCACAAGCTCGAAATTAAATTCTTCACAACTTCCACGAAGGATCCCAAATCAAATTCTCGCCCGATAATTTAGTCGCTAACAAAGCCGCCTTATTAGCAGATTATGCCGAAATCACGACAAATCGTGAAACTCGCAAATTAAGTCAATAATCATTTCATCTACGATTCGGGTCGATCAACAGTCCAAAACGGATCACAATCACGATTAGGATAGACTCGAACACGAACGGATAAACTCGACAGTATTCCAAAATTTCAAATATTCATATTATATTCCTCGGTCGTCCAAATAATAATCCGGAACCGCCCACGAACTCGAAATCACGCGTACAACAAGTCTCGAGAAGAGACTCAACTCTAATTCTTGGCCAATAATTAAGTCGTGATCAAGTCTGGCGATTCAATCAATTATCGGAAATCTGCGATTATACGCTAACCTCATGAATTAAACTGATTACGCTTCTGATTCTGTTCCGAGTCGTCACATAGGATGAAGTGTGTTTTCGGGTGCAGTTTAATGATAATTCTACGATATAGTGAAACTCTGCCGAAATTTCTATGGTTTTTGCAAGTTCGTGTTTTCAGAAGGGGTTTGATTCCGGTTTAGGAAACTAAATCGGGGTTGGGTCCTTTCAGCTTGGTATCAGAGCATTAGGTTTTAGGTTCTGTAGAGTTCTGTAGTTGTGATACTAAGGGTATTTGAGATTATACAGCATGTCTGGAGCGATGACCGGACTGGCCAGCGGTTACTCATCAATGCTTCGGGTGTTGTATGTTTTCAAATGTCTGAAGTTTCATGATTACGTTCCTTGTGCTTGTGACTAATGCTTTTCTTATATCATTAGGATGCCTCCTATATGTGGTCCTCGTGTTAATAGGGATGTGGATCCTGATGAGGATCGCCAGACGCATGACTTGCTTATGCGAGTATTGCGTTTGGAGGAGCGTTTTGACCCTGTGGTCAAAGCTCGAACTGCTGGAGCGACTATTTTCTCGGGTTCAGCTGATCCAGAGATTTGTGAGGCATGGTTGGTTCAGGTTGAACGAGTTTGTGAGCGTCTGCGTTTCACTCCTGAGCAGATGATCGTGGCAGCAGTTGGTTTACTTGAGTCGGATGCATACTTCTGGTGGGTTAGCACCGATAGAGTTCCGGGTGATACTCCGTGGACACTATTCAAGGATTTGTTTATGCGGAGATACTTCAACCAGGCTACACAGCAGCGGAAGTATGAAGAGTTCACCAACTTGAGACAGGGTAGCATGTCAGTACTTGAGTACCGGGACAGATTCACTCGCTTATCTCAGTTTGCTCATGACATGGTGGCTACAGAGGAAGCCAAGTGCCGAAGATTTGAGTTGGGCTTGAATCTGAACATCAAGAGGACACTGACTACAATTTCTCAGAACAACTTTGATGAGTTTGTGAGTGCTGCACTTTGAGGCGAGGATATCGAGAAGGAAAGGCAAATGAGATTCCAGCCTCGACTATTTGAGGAGGGTGGACCGAGTCAGGGACCTTCCAAGAGGCTGAGTTCTGACACTTCCGGATCGGCATCATCATCTGGCAGTGGACCATATAGACCACTAGCTAATATAGCTAGACAGAAACAAAGATGGAGGAGGGATCGACCACAGAGACCACAGTCTAGTGGAGGTTTCAGCGGATCCAACTATCCTCGACGTACCGGTGGCACTTTTGCTGTATTGAGGGAGTATCCATTATGCAACCTCTGTAACAGGCATCATTTAGTCCTTGTCAGCGAGGTCTTATCATTTGCTATCGTTGCGGCCAGGAGGGTCACTACGCGAGGGAATGTTTCCAGCCTGTTGGTGTTGGTGGACAAGCAACTCAAAGTTCAGGAGGAGAGCGAGGTACCACTTCTGGGGCTCGACCAATACAGTATTCTGGCCAGGGCAGACAACAGAGTCACCCTCAGCGTGGACAACCAGCCGGGCAGGCCAGGGTTCATGCCATGTCATTGCGTGAGGGCAGAGCTTCACTGGAAGTTGTTATTGGTACGTTGCATGTTTTTGGCTATCCAGTACTTACTTTGCTAGATCCAGGTGCTACGCATTCATTCATATCATATAGATTGTCATCTTTAGCTACTATGCCTGCATCTTCACTTCCGGGGTTATGGAGAGTGTTGTACCCATCCGGTGAGGTTGTGAGTATTGGTTGGGTGTATAGGGATTGTGAGATCTTTGTTGGAGGTTATGGTTTAGCCACGGATCTGTTATTGCTGGATATCATCGATTTTGATGTGATTTTGGGTATGGACTTCTTGGAGACACATTGGGCTATGTTTGATTGTCACCAGAAGGAGGTTATGTTTCGACGTCCAGGTTTCCCAGAGATATTGTTTTGCGGTGAGAAGAATACTTCATTGCCATGTGTGATTTCAGCGATGAAGGCCGAGCAAATGAAGAAGAAGGGTTGTGTTGCATATTAGGCTCATGTTATGGATACTACGAAAAGGACCCAACCCCGATTTAGTTTCCTAAACCGAAATCAAACTGAAAACGTGAACCAACAAAAACCATTAAAATTTCGGCAGAGTAACGCTACTAACGCGGAATTGCCATAACCTGCACCCGGAAAATAACACTTCATCCTATGCCACAAAAGCCAAACCGTGGCCACCAATCCTAACCAGATTTCTCAATATCATATCAATAATAATAAACAGTAAACACAACTATAATATATGGTATATCCGAGAAAAACCGTATAAAACATGTATCAGAACGTATCAGAGCGACCTCTAGTGTGTATATATATATAAATAAAAAATATACAACAGTAGGCCAAACAAGAAACTTACTGGAAAACACAGGTAGCTCGAACAACTAGCCTCCAACCACGACGTGAGACTCCAGAATCTGAACTGCAAACTGGGCACAGAAACTGAAAAGCCCAGGGGAAAGACATGAAAACCGTTAGAGTGAGTGGACGAAAATAAATGTCTTTCGCCGCATGATATATCTTATAATAACATATGCGAGTCAAGATGAATAAATATAATAAAGTACACGAGGTAAACTCATACTCCTCCAGCGTACTGAGCATGCATGTAAAAATCCCACGGGGTCGCTCATGGACACATCCGTGCTAGTATAGTCCGAATCACGGGATCCCAGACCCACACGTGATTTTAGCCAGAAAGGCCTCAGGTCAGAGGTCTGCACCCCCCCGGGTAAAGGACTCGGGTCAGGGGTCACAGCCTCCCCCGGTAAACATCCTCGGGGATCGGCCGGGATGTAAGTGTATCAATACAACATATACTGAGACTGTACTCTGTGTAAATCAAATCATAAATAGTTCGATGCAAATGTATAATGCAATAAATAAATGCTTATACGTAATGTATAATAATATAGGCATAATCATACAACACATGCTCATATAAATCATAATCTCATATGCATGCTCATGCTCGTAAAACGTGTATAAAGAATCGCGATTATCATAAAATATATCTGATCAAAATCATAATCCACAACATTGTACCACACCGCGGAAACCAACCGTTCCCGGAAATATTCAACACAATGCAAAATAATCGACGAAATTCCCGAAATCTCCACTCAAAACCCTCGACTGAAGATCCGATACCCAAATCAACTCGAAAACCTCAAGGCGACGATCGGGGCGCGATTACGAGAAAAACGACATTAAAATCACTAAATTCCAAAATGTCAACGGGTCGCCGTTAAACGGAGAGTTTTCCCGGCGACCGAGCTGCTAAACTGATCCTCACATCAAGGCGAACAACTTTAACAAAGGGACCACCACCATCCAACCACCACCGTGGCCGCAATCCAGCTCGAAAGTCCACAAACCCAAACTGGCCGGAAATTGCTCCGCCGCCCAATTCCGTCACTGTGAGGCCATGACGGCCTCCCAAACTCTAGGGGTCACCTACCTACCTCATGCCCAACATTTTCGATCACAAACCCCCCCTCGGAAAGTCGCCGGAACACCATCCACCGTCGAAGCCGATTCCGGCGAGTTTTCCCCAAATTTCAAATCGACATTTCTCCCTCAATTTCAACTCAAATTCAAAAATTCCAAGTTCTAATCAATAGCAAATCAAGAGAGGAATCGAAATATACCAAGGTCCAAGCCGGAAGTGGCCGGAAAATGAAAGTCGCCGGCAAGTGAAACGGTGGCCGGTTTTCTCTCTCTGGTCAATGCGGGTCAATGCGTCAAAGGTGGTCAAACGTCGGTCAAACTTCCTGAATAGTGATTTTCGCCAATTTTTGACTATTTCTGATATTTATACTCTCATCTCGGGACGATTGACGGTCCAAAACGTATAACCATTACGATTCGGATAAACTCGATACGAACGGATAAACTCGTCGATATTCCAAAACTTCAAAAAATCATATTATATTCCTCGGTCATCGGAAAAATCATCCGAAACTTCCCACGAGCTCGAAATCACGCGTACTACAACTCTTGAGAAGAGACTCAACTCAAATTCTCGGCCGATAATCAAGTCGTAAACAAAACCGGCAAACCACACAATTATCGATAAACCGCGATTACGTGATAACTCGAGAATTATGCTGATTACTCTACTAATTCTGGTTTGGGTCGTCACAAATCTACCCCCCTTAAAAAAAAAATTCGACCTCGAAATTTATGTACCTGTCAAGTGAACAGATGAGGATACTACTCCCGCATACGCTGCTCAGTCTCCCAGGTGGCCTCTTCAACCGAGTGATTCTGCCACAAGACCTTCACCAGCGGTATCACACGGTGCCTCAACTCCTGCTCACAACGATCAAGAATCTGTACCGGCTCCTCAACATACGTCAAATCCTCTCGAATCGGTAATTGCTGTGGAGCTAACACACGTGAAGGATCTGAGATGTACTTTCGCAACATCGAAACGTGGAAAACATCATGAACACGAGCCATCTCAGCCGGTAACTCAAGTTTGTAAGCAACAACTCCAACCCTCTCGGTGATCTCGTACGGACCAATGTACCGTGGTCGAAGTTTGTCGCGCTTCCCTAAACGTACAACACCCATCCACGGAGATAGTTTCAGGAAGACCCAATCGCGTACCTCAAACTCGAGACTCTTCCTCCTCACGTCCGCATAACTCTTCTGACGATCTTGGACAATCTTCAATCTGTCCCGGATAATCTGGACGTCCTCCATGGTGCTCTTCACCAGATCAGGGCCAATAAGCCATCACTCGCCCACCTCACTCCAGCACAACGGAGTGCGGCACTGCATCCCGTACAAGGCCTCATACGGTGCCATCTCGATACTGGCCTGATAGCTATTGTTGTAGGAGAACTCTATCAGATGTAGTTACTGGTCCCAATTCCCACGAAACTGCAACACACATGACCCCAACATATCCTCAAGTGTCTATATAGTCTGCTCAGACTGCCCATCAGTTTGAGGATGAAAAGCTGTACTGAAACACAATCTTGTGCCCATGGCTCGCTGTAACGCCTACCAAAACTCAGAAGTAAACTGACTGTCTCGGTCAGAAACAATAGACACAGGCACACCGTGCAGTCGAACAATCTCCGATACATACAGCTTGGCTAATCTGCCCACTGATATCTTCCCCGGAAGTGCGAGAAAATGAGCGGATTTTGTCAGTCGATCCACAATAACCCAAATATCAGTGTTGCCAGCCGAAGTACGTGGCAACTGATAAACGAAATCCATAGTAATATGCTCCCACTTCCAAACTGGAATCTCCAGTGGCTGCAATTTCCCTGCAGGCTTCTGTCTCTCCGCTTTAACCTGCTGACAGATCAAACATCGGTTGACATATGCGGCAATCTCCCGCTTCATGTTGCGCCACCAGTAATACGCTCGAAGTGTACGAAACATCTTCGTACCTCCGGGATGCATCGCATACGCTGAACAATGGGCCTCGTCCAAAATCTCCTTCTTCAAACTCTCATCTTGGGGTACACACAATCTACCTCTGAACAACAACGTACCGTCGTCGCTCAATCGAAACTCTGTAGGCATACCATTCCGTATCATGGTCTTCTTGCCCAACAGGTAGGAATCTGAATCCCGAGCCTCCCGCACCTGATCAACAAACACGGGTAGAACCTGGAAACTGGCTAGCAAGGCTCCCTCATCATCCCACTCAAACTCGGCTCCTGTAGCCCGAAGCTCGGCTAACATAGACACTCTAGCCACACACACATGGAACAACGAAGCTCCGGATTTTCGGCTAAGTGCATCAGCCACAACATTGGCCTTCCCTAGATGGTACTCGAAAGTGCAATCGTAGTTGTTGATCAACTCCATCCATCGGCGTTGCCTCATATTCAAGACTGGCTGCGTCCGCAAGTAGGTGAGACTCTTGTGGTCGATGTAGATCTTACACTGGGCCCCGTACAAGTAATGTCTCCAACTCTTCAACGCTAGCACAATAGCAGCCAACTCCAAATCATTGGTCGGATAGTTGACTTCGTGTGGTTTTAACTGCGTGGAACCGTAGGCTACAACTCTGCCATGCTGCATCAGCACACAACCAAGTCCCATCTTCGACGGATCACTATATACCACAAACTCACCACTGGCGTCTGGTAATGTCAAAACCGGTGCAGTAGTCAACTTCTCCTTCAGGAGCAAATAACTTTCCTGTAGAAATCCGAGAAAAATCCTGACGCCCTTCTTCGTCAATCTTGACGCCCTTCTTTGTCCTTCTTCGCATCGGACCACTCAAACTTGACGCCCTTCTTCGTCAATCTGGTCAGTGGAGTAGCAATCCGAGAAAAATCCTGTAGAAACCGCCGGTAGTAGCCTGCCAAACCCAAGAAACTCCGAATCTCTGGTACAGTGGTATGTTTACTCCAATTCAGCACGGCCTCGATCTTGTCAGGATCAACACTGACTCCCTCAGCCGATATCATGTGGCCCAAAAATTTCACACTGTCCAGCCAAAACTCGCACTTGCTGAACTTCGCAAACAACTGATGGTCCCGCAAAGTCCGCAACACCGCTCACAAATGCATTTTATGCTGGCCCACACTCCTAGAATAGATCAAAATATCATCAATGAACACAATCACGAACTTGTCCAGAAACCGTCTGAACACCCGATTCATCAAGTCCATGAAAGCTGCGGGGGCATTGGTCAACCCAAACGGCATAACCAAAAACTCATAGTACCCATACCGCGATCTGAAAGCTGTCCTGGCCACATCAGACTCTCGGATCCTCAACTGGTGATATCTGGATCGAAGATCAATCTTCGAAAAGACTGAAGCTCCCTTGAGCTGATCGAACAAATCATCAATCCGCCGCAACGGATACTTGTTCTTCATTGTAACCTGATTCATCTTCTGGTAGTCGATGCACAACCGCATAGATCCATCTTTCTTCCGTACAAAAAAAACTGGGGCACCCCATGGCGAAACACTGGGTCGTATAAAACCCTTCTCCAGCAACTCCGGGAGCTGAACCTACAACTCTTTCAACTCCGCTGGCGCCATATGATACGGTGCCTGTGAAATGGGCCCTGTACCCGGCAATAGCTCAATAGTGAAATCAATCTTCTGAACTGGAGGTATGCCTGGTAACTCCTCCGGAAATACATCCGGAAACTCAGAAACAACCACAATACTACCAAGGTCCGGCACAGCAGCCGTCGTATCCACCATATGAGCTAAATAAGCAACACAGCCCTTCTTCATCAACCGATCCGCCCTCATCGCGAAAATCAAACATGGTAATAAAGTGTTCTTCTCGCCGCGAAACAATATCTTGGGAAAGCCTGGTCGTCGAAACGCGACCTCCTTCTTGTGACAGTCAAACATAGCCCAATGCGTCTCCAAGAACTCCATACTCAAGATCAGATCAAAATCAACGATATCAAGTAACAACAAATCTGCGGCTAAGCTATGGCCTCCAATGAAAATCTCACAGTCTCTGTACACCCAGCCAATACTCACAATCTCACCGGACGGATACAACACTCTCCACAACTCCAGAAGTGGAGACGCAGGTACCGTAGCTAAAGATGATAGTCTATATGACATGAATGAATGCGTGGCACCTGGATCTAACAATGTAAGTACTGGAATACCAAAAATATGCAACGTACCGATAACAACCTCTGGTGAAGCTCTGCCCTCTCGCAAAGTCATGGCATGAACCCTCGCCCGCCCGGCTGGTCGTCCATGCTGAGGCTGTCCCTGCTATCTGCCCTGGCCTGTAAATTGTACTGGTCGAGCTCCCGAAGTAGCACCTCGCTCAGCTCCGGAACTCTGGGCCGCCTGTCCATCAGCACCATCAAGCTGGAAACACTCCCTCGCATAGTGACCCACCTGGCCATAGAGAAAACAAGTGACAGGGCCTCGCTGGCATGGACCATAGTGATGCTTGTTGCAGAAGTTGCATAATGGGTACTCTCTCGGTACGGCAAACATGCCACCGGTACGCCGAGGATAACTGGAACCGCTGGAACCCCCACTAGCCTGTGGTCGCTGTGGTCGATCTCTCCTCCATCTCGGTCTCTGTCTCGGTGCACCAGCTGCTGGTCTATATTGTCCACTACCCGAGGATGAAGCCGAACCGGAAGTATCAGAACTCTGCCTCTTTGAAGGCCCCTGACTCGGTCCACCCTCTTCAAACCGTCTAGGCTGGTACCTCTTCTGCCTCTCCTTCTCAATATCCTCACCTCGGAGTGCTGCACTGACAAACTCATCGAAGTTGTTCCGAGGCATCATAGTCAGAGTCCCCTTGATATTCAAGTTCAAACGTAACTCAAATCTGCGGCACTTGGCTTCCTCAGTAGCCACCATGTCACGCGCAAAACGAGAAAAGCGGGTAAACCTGTCCCGGTACTCAAGCACAGACATACTGCCCTGCCTCAAGTTCGTAAACTCCTCATAATTACGCTGCTGGGTAGCCTGGTTGAAGTACCTCCGCATAAACAAATATCGGAACAAAGTCCACGGAGTATCAACTGGAATGCTATCGGTATTAATCCACCAGAAGTATGCATTTGACTCAAGTAATCCGACTGCTGCTACTGTCATCTGCTCAGGGGTAAAATGCAGATGCTCACATACACGTTCAACCTGAACCAACCATGCCTAACAAATCTCTGGATCAGCTGAACCCAAAAAGACAGTCGCTCTAGCAGTACGAGCTTTGACCACAGGGTCAAAACGCTCTTCCAAATGCAACACTCGCATCAGCAAGTCATGCATTTGGAGATCCTCATCAGGATCTGCTTCCCGATCAACACGGGGACCACGTCGAGGAGGCATCCTACTTATATAAGACAAGCATTATGTACAAGCAGGAGGAACATAATCATGAGACCTCAGATATTTGAGAACACACAACACCCGAAGTATTGATGAGTACCGCTGGCCAGTCGGGTCATCACTCTAGTCATGCTGTACCAACTCAAATACCCTAAGCGTCACAACTACAAGAGTCTACAGAATCTGACAACCTAATGCTCTGATACCAAGCTGAAAGGACCCAACCCCGATTTAGTTTCCTAAACTGGAATCAAACCTCTTCTGAAAATGTGAACCAACAAAAACCATTAAAATTTCGGCAGAGTAACGCTATTAACGCGGAATAGCCTTAACCTGCACCCGGAAAATAACACTTCATCCTATGCCACAAAAGCCAAACCGTGGGCACCAATCCCAATCAGATTTCTCAATATCATATCAATAATATTAAACAGTAAACACAACTGTAATATATGGTATATCCTGGAAAAACCGTATAAACATGTATCAGAACGTATCAGAGCGACCTCTAGTGTATATATATACAAAATATACGACAGTAGGCGAAACAAGAAACCTACTGGAAAACACAGGTAGCTCGAAAAACTAGCCTCCAACCACGATGTGTGACTCCAGAATCTGAACTGCAAACTGGGCACGGAAACCGAAAAGCCCAGGGGAAAGACATGAAAACCGTTAGAGTGAGTGGACGAAAATAAATGTCTTTCGCCGCATGATATATCTTATAATAACATATGTGAGTCAAGATGAATAAATATAATAAAGTACACGAGGTAAACTCATACTCCTCCAGCGTACTGAGCATGCATGTAAAAATCTCACGGGGTCGCTCATGGACACATCCGTGCTAGTACAGTCCGAATCACGGGATCCCAGACCCACACGTGATTCTAGCCAGAAAGGCCTCAGGTCAGAGGTCTGCCCCCCTAGTAAAGGCCTCGGGTCAGGGGTCACAGCCTCCCCCGGTAAACATCCTCGGAGATCGGCTGGGATGCAAGTGTATCGATACAACAACATATACTGAGACTGTACTAAGTGTAAATCAAATCCTAAATAGTTCGATGTAAATGTATAATGCAATAAATAAATGCTTATACGTAATGTATAATAATATAGGCATAATCGTATAACACATGCTCATATAAATCATAATCTCATATGCATGCTCATGCTCGTAAAACATGTATAAGGACTCGCGATTATCAATGAAAAGAAATTGTCCACTCACAGGTGAGCAAAACGCGCACTTGCTCTAATCACGTGGCCCGGCGGAAGATCCCTCGCCCGAAGCACCATCTCAATCCCCTGAATTGTCATAAAATATATCTGATCAAAATCATAATCCACAACACTGTACCACACCGCGGAAACCAACCGTTCCCGGAAATATACAACACAGTGCAAAATAATCGACGAAATTCCCGAAATCTCCACTCAAAACCCTCGACTGAAAATCCGATACCCAAATCAACTCGAACACCTCAAGGCGACAATCGGGGCGCGATTATGAGAAAAATGACATTAAAATCATTAACTTCCAAAAAGTCAACGGGTTGCCGGAGCTTCGGCGTTGACCGCCGCCGGCGGCGGCGGCGCGCCATAAACCGGAGAGTTTTCCCAGCGACTGAGCTGCCAAACTGATCCCCATATCAAGGTGAACATCTTTAACAAAGGGACCACCATCATCCAACCACCACCGTGGCTGGAATCCAGCTCGAAAGTCCACAAACCCAAACCGGCCGGAAATTGCTCCGCCGCCCAATTCCGTCACCGTGAGGCCATCACGGCCTCCCAAACTCAAGGGGTTACCTAGCTACCTCAAGCTCAACATTTTCCATCACAAACCCCCCCCCCCCTAGGAAAGTCGCCGGAGCACCGTCCACCGTCGAAGCCGATTCCAGCGAGTTTTCCCCAAATTTCAAATCGACATTTCTCCCTCAATTTCAACTCAAATTCAAAAATTCCAAGTTCTAATCAATAGCAAATCAAGAGAGGAATCGAAATATACCAAGGTCCAAGCCGGAAGTGGCCGGAAAATGAAAGTCGCCGGCGAGTCAAACGGTGGCCGATTTTCTCTCTCTGGTCAACGCGTCAAAGGTAGTCAAACGTCGGTCAAACTTCCCGAATAGTGATTTTCCACAATTTTCGACTATTTCCGATATTTATACTCGCGTCCCGGGACAATATACGGTCCAAAACGAATAACCATTACGATTCGGATAAACTCGTCGATATTCTGAAACTTCAAATAATCATATTATATTCCTCGGTCATCCAAAAAATCATCCGAGACAGCCCATGAGCTCGAAATAGGGCATACTACAACTCTCAAGAAGAGACTCAACTCAAATTCTCGGCTGATAATCAAGTCGTAAACAACACTGGCAAACCACACAATTATCGATAAACCGCGATTACGTGATAACTCGAGAATTATGCTGATTACTCTACTAATTCTGGTTCGGGTCGTCACAACTATGGCTGCTGTACTAGACATTGGTGATATTGAGGTGGTTTCTGAGTTTCCAAATGTGTTTTCGGAGGAGTTACCAGGTGTTCCTCCAGTTCGGGAAATCGATTTCACCATTGAGCTTTTACTAGGCACTGGACCCATATCTCAGGCACCTTATCGTATGGCGCCAGCGCCGTTGAAAGAGTTACATATTCAACATCAAGAGTTGGTGGAGAAAGGTTTCATACGACCCAGTGTATCACCGTGGGGTACTCCTGTACTGTTTGAGCAGAACAAGGATGGTTCCATGCGGTTGTGTATTGATTATAGGAAGGTGAATCAAGTCACTGGGAAGAACAAGTATTCGTTGCCGCGGATTGATGACTTGTTTGATCAGCTCAAGGGAGCTTCTGTCTTTTCGAAGATTGATCTCAGGTCCGGATACTATCAGTGGAGGATCAGAGAGTCAGATGTGGCCAGGACGGCTTTCAGATCACGGTACGGGCATTATGAATTCTTGGTTATGCCGTTTGGGTTTACCAATGCCCATGCAGCTTTCATGGACTTGATGAACTGGGTGTTCAGACAGTTTCTGGATAAGTTTGTGATCGTGTTCATCGACGACATTCTGATTTACTCCAGGAGTGTGGGCCAGCACAAGAAGCATTTGCGAGCTATTTTGCGGACTTTGCGAGACAATCAGCTTTTTGCGAAGTTCAGCAAGTGTGAGTTTTGGTTGGATAGCGTGAAGTTTTTAGGTCACGTGATATCAGCTGAAGGAGTCGGCGTGGATCCTGACAAGATAGAAGCCGTGTTGAATTGGAGTAGACCTACCACCGTACCAGAGATAAGAAGTTTCTTGGATTTGGCAGGTTATTATCGACGCTTTGTGCAGGATTTTTCATGGATTGCCACTCCACTTACCAGATTGACGAAGAAAGGTGTCAAGTTCAAGTGGTCTGATGCATGTGAGGAGAGTTACTTACTCTTAAAGGAAAAGTTGACTACTGCACCGGTTCTGACTCAACCTGATGGCAGTGGAGAGTTTGTGGTTTACAGCGATGCATCAAAATTGGGACTTGGTTGTGTTTTGATGCAACATGGCAGAGTGGTGGCTCACAGTTCCAGGCAGCTGAAACCACATGAAGCCAACTATCCTACCCATGATTTGGAGTTAGCTGCTATTGTATTAGCCTTGAAGAGTTGGAGACACTACTTAGACAGAGCTCAGTGCAAGATATACACGGATCACAAGAGTCTCACCGATTTGCGCACGCAGCCTGACTTGAACATGAGACAGCGCAGATGGATGGAGTTGATCGATGATTATGATTGCACTTTTGAGTATCATCCAGGGAAGGCTAATGTCATTGCTGATGCATTCAGTCGGAAATATGGTGAAAGGACCCAACCCCGATTTAGCTTCCTAAATCGGAATCAAACCCCTTCGAAAACACGAACCAATAAAAAATTTTCGAAATTTGGGCAAAGTTTCGTTACTAGCGTGGAATTACCATTACCTGCACACGGAAAATACACTTCATCCTATGCCACAAAAAGCAAACCGTGGGTACCAATCCCATCCGGATTTCTCAATATATTAACAGTAAAGTAAACAATACATATAATAGTACTTCACTGAAATCCGGTATAAAATCGTATAACATATACCACAGAAAGCTCAGAGCGACATCTAGTACATAATCGTATACGCATACCACAGTAGGTAGAACAATAAACCTACTGGATGAAACAAGATTGCTCGAGTACTATGCCTCCGACCATGACGTGCGACACCAGAGCCTGAACTGCAAACTGGGCACGGAAACCGAAAAGCCCAGGGGAAAGACATGAAACACGTTAGAGTGAGTGGACGAAAATAAATGTCTTTCACCAGATAATATATACATATAAAATCATATGCGAGTCAAATGCACATAAAATCAAATGGTACACGAGGGAGACTCTAACTCCTCACGCGTCCGAGTACACGAGGGAGACTCTAACTCCTCACGTATACGGAGCATGCATAAAAATCTCACGGGGTCGCTCGTGGACACACCCGTGCTAGTACAGTCAGAACCACGGAGTCCCTGACTTCCACGTGATTCTAGCCGGAAATGGCCTCAGGTCAAAGGTCTGCCTCCCCCCGGTAAAGACCTCGGGTCAGGAGTCACAGCCTCCCCTGGAATAAAGCCTACCATCGGGGATCAGCCGAGAGGCAAGTGTATCGATACAAGAACGTAACCACTACTGTACTCTGTGTAAACCAAATCATAAACATTTCGATGCAAATGCATAAAACAGCATATAAGTATATGTATACTCGTATACGTATATCCGTATAAGTATAATCGTAAAACATATGCTCATGTAATCCGAAATCTCATATGCATGCTCAAGTTCATAAAACGTATATCAAGACTCGCAAATAATCTGTGAAAAGAAATGTCCACTCACAGACTGGCGTAACGCGTATCGCGTTAACCCGTGATCCGGCGGAATGTCCCTCGCCAAACGAACGATCACGAAACCCCTGAATATTCACAAAGTCCATTATTCAAAGTCATAATCCGACAATACAATACAAATCACGAGAAACCACCATTCTCAGAAATACACAATTCGAATACGACGAATCGTCGATAATCCATATATACCACCTCAATACCTCGCTTTACGTTCGGACACTCAACTCGAAAAACGAACCTTCCCACTGCGATCGGAGCGCGATTTCGAGTCAAATGACATGCAACTTGTCGAAAATCCAAAAAGTCAAACTTTGACTGTTGACCGCCGTCCACGGCGGCGCCGCCGCCGGCCGAAGAATTTCACGGCGGAGCTGCACCAATTCCACTCAAAATCGTCCACTGAGCAACTTCCATAACTGCACCGAAGTCCAATTCAAACTCTAACTCATCCAATTTCACGAAAAACCGAATTGTTCGACAAATTTCAAATCAAGAATTCTCCCTACACACATCAAATTGAAACTTCAAACCAACGTGGTTAGATTCGTGGAGGGAAGAGCTACAAAGCCCAATCAATTTTATAGTTCAACTCGGCCAAAAATCACAAACCCGAATTACCTCAATTTCCTCCATTTTTAGGCCGGAATTCCTCTCTCCACCGTTCACTCCACCGTGAACGGTGACCGGCATGAGATCGAGGGCCTCAAGGCGCACCGGAAGAGACCGGAGGCAAGCCGTGGGGTGGCCGGAATCCCCACGCCGCCGTGGAGGCCGCCATGTACCGTCGAGAAACATCTCCACCACTCGGTCAAACGGTCAAACAGGGTCAACACTTCAAATTGAAGTCTTTGACTTTCCCTTTTAGGCAGGTCACTATTTATAGCTTTCCCGATTAGGAAACTTCATACTTAGCCTTTTCGACGAACATCAAACCCACGTAACTTTCTCGTCGTGATTCTGATTCCGATAATTCTCGCGGCCACAAACTCGTCTCGACATGTTCTTCCATAATCACCCAAAGTCAAACACATCGGCCAAATGGATAAAAAGTCAACCATTCAACCAAATACACATTTAAATCGACTAAATAACCAACAAACGGAAATAATCACAACTAAATCTTCGCAACTCAGAATAATGCTCCGGAAGTTCCCACAAACTCGAAATTAAATTCTAAACAACTTCCGTGAAGAAGCCGAAACCAGATTCTCGTCCAATAACTTAGTCGCGAACAATCCTGCCATTTAAATCCGTTTCTGTCGAAACTTCAAATATTCATAACTAATTCCTCGGTCGTCCAAATAACGATCCGGAACCGCCCACGAACTCAAAATCACACATGCAACGACTCTCGAGAAGAGACCCAGCTCCAATTCTTGGCCAATAATTTAGTCGTTATCAAACCTGGCGGTTCAAATACTGTCGGAACTCTGCGACTACGCAGTAACTCACGTATATAGCTGATCATACTACTGATTCTGGTCCGGGTCGTCACAAATCCACCCCCCTTAGAAAAATTTCGACCTCGAAATTTCCAAGTCTGTCGACTAAAGATAGAAACACTGCCTCTGCATACCGCTCAACTCTCCAGCAACAATGTCGACTGAACAATTCTGATCACAAACTCCACAATAGGAGATAACTCCGTGCTGAAATTCCTGTACCCTCAAATCACAAATCTGAACTCGCTCTACACAAGCCCAAGTGTTCCTGCATAAGGAATAGATAGGGTACACAACATATAGCAACCTGAAACACAGTTCCGCCACACGGAACACAACTCACATGAAAGCCAACACTATAGGCGACACCAAACTATACGGCACAACACACACTCGCCTATGACCACATATGGATCAAAACAACGTGGCTAATCACAACACAGTTTATACACACCAACATAACTCAAACATCGAACTCAAGCAATAATCAACCCATTTCAGCTAATTTGACAGTCTGTGGTAGCACATTCTACAAAATCAGAATCAAACACCAACTAAACTCAAACCAAACTCACTCCAGCACTATGGAGTAGAACATCGTCCCTCAAAACGACATCGACCAACATCAATATCACAGTGGTCAACAAACTGGTACTGCAAGCAATCTCGAATAGCTGAAACTGCTGGTCCCGAATCCTCCGGAACTGCAATACTGAGGTCCACAACATGCCCTCCAAGGCCTGAATAATCCTCAAAGATCGCCCGCCAATCCGAGGATAAGAACTGGTACCAACTTGTAATCTGGTCCACAATACTCGCTGTAAAGCTCGTCAACATACAGTCATAGCTGATTATCTCGATCAGCGAACTGGAACGTAGACACACCACGTGAATGAATAACCTTCGTCAAACACAATCATGCCAGCCCGCCACTGAAATCATCTCCGAATGCACAAGGAAAAGTACTAAGTTCATCACACGATCCACAAAAGCCTAACAACTGGTATCACAAACCAAAGTGCATACAAACGCACATAAACACAGCAACAATCGCCACGTCTAACCGGAAATCTCGAATGGCTGATACATCTCGGCAAATCTCTGCCGCCTAGCCATCGCCAGTCGACAAATGTGGCATCTGCACACTCAAGTTGCTCCATTGCTCTTCATGTTGCGTCACGAGTAGTAAACTCGAAGGGTCGGACACATTACCGCTCCACTAGCACTAAAAGCGCGCGAAACCACGAGCCTCAACATCATCACACACTACTTAGCTTCCGTAGCGCATACTCGGCTAACACGGAAACTCGAGCCACATACACACATATAACACTGAAGCCCTGACTCTCGACTGATTGCATCAACAACAACATCCCAGATGGATAGTCAATGTATAACCTTTAGCCTTTCCCGAACAAACTCAAAGGTGCAGCCATAGTCGTCAATCGACCCCATCCATCTACAGTATATCAAGCCCAAATCTGGCCGAAAATGCAAGTGGATGGAACTCAAGTGATCAGTGTACGTCCTACACTGCGCTGTACGCCATAGCTGTAGTGTCTCGAACTCTCTGATGCTAACATAAAAGCAGCTACACCCAAATCATACACAAGATACGTAGCTACATAAGGTTTCCACTGCTGAAACCATGAGCCACCGCTCTGCTACATATCATCAAAGCATATCCAAATCCAAACCTCGATGCATCGCCGTAACCCACGAACTCATCACAGTCGTCAGGTAAGGTCAAAACCGAAGCAACGGTCAACCACCCTGCAGGAGTCAGTCAATCCGGAAAGTAGAGTGGCAATCCGAGAAAATCTTGCACAAGCCGTCGGTACAAGCCTGCCAAACCCAAGAGACTCCTGATCTCTGGCACAATAGTTGGGCAATCCCCAAATCAGCACGGCTTCCACCTGGTCAGGATCCACGCCAACTCCCTCGGATAGCATCACGTGACCCAAAATCTTCACGCTAATCGACCAAAACTCATACTTACTGAACCTCGCAAATAACTGACCATTTCGCGAAGTCCGCAAAGTCGCTCACATTTACTTCAGGTACTGGCCTACACTCCTGAAATACATCAGGCTGTTGCCAACGAACATGACCGCAACTCATCCAGAAACCATCTGAACACCTGGTCCATCAAGTCCACACGATCTACGGGGCATTGGTCAACCAAACGGCGTGACCAAAAACTCGTAATGCCTGCACCATGATCTGAAAACTAACATGGCCACATCTGACTCACCGATCCACAACTGATGGTATCTGGATCCGAAATCAATCTTCAACAAGACTGAAGCTCACGCAAACTGATCAAACCACTTGTCAATCCAAAGCGGAGGATACACACTCTCCTCTGAAGAAAATCAAGCTTCTGGTAGTCAATGCACCACACCTCATCGAACCATCCAACATCCGTATAAACAATGCAAGAGCACACCACGCAAATACGCGGGGTCGCATAAAATCTCCTGAAATCTCCTCCAGCAACTCCTGGAGTCGAAACTGTAGCTCCATCAGCTCCGCTGGCTCCAAACGACAAAACATCGATAAAATGAGTCCAGCGCCCGGTACAAGCTCAATGGTATAGTCAGTCTTTCGAACTGGAGGGATACCTGGTAACTCCTCCGAAACACACCTGGAAACCCGGGAACCACATCGATGTCGCCAATGTCGGGCACAGCAACCGTAGTGTCCATATCATAAACTAAGCAACAACACAACTCGTCTCCACAAACCGCTCGACCATCACCAAGAATCAGCATCTCGGGAAAATCTGGTCGTCGAAACACAACCTCCTCCTCGAGGTACTCGAACATCGCCAAATGCGTCGTCAGTAAGTCCATACTCGCAAGCACACCAAAACCACAATGTCCAGCTATAACAGGTCTACGGCTAACACATAACCTCCAATAAGGATCTCGCAACCCCCGGATGGATACAACACTCTCCAAAACCTCGGAAGTGGAGATGCAGGTACAGTAGCCATGAATATCAAGCAATAGTAACCTCGGAGAAAAGTCTGTCCTCAAACAAGGTCATGGCACGAACTCCAACATGTCCAACTAACCGCCCACATCAAATGCGACTTGCTAAACAACTCATCAAAAAGGCTGCATTGGTCACTCCAGAAACAGAACAGCATCATGATTTCCTCGTGAAATTTGAGCTGCCGAACCGCTAAAACAGCTAGCTGAGGGTGCTCCCTCGCAACGTGACCCTCCTGGTCACCACAATAGAAACTGAGAGTGTACCACAAACACCAGTCATCGCAACACCTACTGCGAGAAAGGATCACCAACGATCGCCCGAACTCATGACACAGGAGCAAGTCCGCTACTCTGCGATCTCTGCCATCGTCAAATGGATCAGCAGAGGATCCACAACATAATCGAAAAGGCCACAGTCTGATGACGTCACTGATCCCGAAGTGTCAGAACTCAACCTCATCAAAATTCCGACTAAATCCACTTTCCTCAAACCATCACATCAAAACCGCACACATCTTTCCCTCACAATAGCCTCGCCACTGAGTGTAGCACACTAAGCTCCTCACGGATGTCTCGAGGCATAACAGTCAGACTCTCTCTGATGCTCTGGTTCAAACTCATCTCGAACCTCGTGCACTGCTTCCTCTGAAGCCACATAACACGAGCAAACAAGGACAAACATGTGAACAATGCATCTTTGCCTTAGGTAGGTAAACACTCCACATTCGATTGCTGGGTAGCCTGATAAAACCGTTACTGTATACACAACATCCTGAATGTAGGCCATGGAGTCACAACCGGAACTCACAAAATATCAGCCCACCAAACACAATAATCAGAATCAGGCAAACATCACTGCCACAATTCTCAGCTCTGAGGCAACATATAGATGCCCATATACACATCCCCAGGCAAACCGTGCCACAAAATTCTCTGAACTCTGAATACTCATCCGAATCCACTGTTCTCTGGCAAATCGCGCGTCGATTGATCCTCAACAGGATCCACAACCGAAACGAAACGGAAAGCACGTCAGGAGGCATCCTAATGAATACAATACCGTTCACAACAAGTGGAACGTAATCATGGAACTTCAAATATTTGGAAGCATACAACACCCGGAATTTGATGATTATCCGCCGGCCGGTCGGGTCACCATTCCAGACATGCTGTACATTCCCAAATATCCTTAGTAAACACGACTACAGAAGTCTACAGAACCTATAACCTAATGCTCTGATACCAAGCTGAAAGGACCCAACCCCGATTTAGCTTCCTAAATAGGAATCAAACCCCTTCGAAAACACGAACCAATAAAAACTTTTCGAAATTTGGGCAGAGTTTCGTTACTAGCGTTGAATTACCATTACCTGCACGCGGAAAATACACTTCATCCTATGCCACAAAAAGCAAACCGTGGGCACCAATCCCATCCGGATTTCTCAATATATTAACAGTAAAGTAAACAATACATATAATAGTACTTTACTGAAATCCGGTATAAAATCGTATAACATATACCACAGAAAACTCAGAGCGACATCTAGTACATAATCGTATACGCATACCACAGTAGGTAGAACAATAAACCTACTGGATGAAACAAGATTGTTCGAGAACTATGCCTCCGACCATGACGTGCGACAACAGAGCCTGAACTGCAAACTGGGCACGGAAACCGAAAAGCCCAGGGGAAAGACATGAAACACGTTAGAGTGAGTGGACGAAAATAAATGTCTTTCACCAGATAATATATACATATAAAATCATATGCGAGTCAAATGCACATAAAATCAAATGGTACACGAGGGAGACTGTAACTCCTCACGCGTCCGAGTACACGAGGGAGACTCTAACTTCTCACGTATACGGAGCATGCATAAAAATCTCACGGGGTCGCTCGTGGACACACCCGTGCTAGTACAGTCAGAACCACAGAGTCCCTGACTTCCACGTGATTCTAGCCGGAAATGGCCTCAGGTCAAAGGTCTGCCTCCCCCCGGTAAAGACCTCGGGTCAGGAGTCACAGCCTCCCCTGGAATAAAGCCTACCATCGGGGATCAGCCGAGAGGCAAGTGTATCGATACAACAACGTAACCACGACTGTACTCTGTGTAAACCAAATCATAAATATTTTGATGCAAATGCATAAAACAGCATATAAGTATATGTATACTCGTATACGTATATCCGTATAAGTATAATCGTATAATCGTAAAACATATGCTCACATGTAATCCGAAATCTCACATGCATGCTCAAGTTCATAAAAAGTATATCAAGACTCGCAAATAATCTGTGAAAAGCAATGTCCACTCACAGACTGGCGTAACGCGTATCGCGTTAACCCGTGATCCGGCGGAATGTCCCTCGCCAAACGAACGATCACGAAACCCCTGAATATTCACAAAGTCCATTATTCAAAGTCATAATCCGACAATACAATACAAATCACGAGAAACCACCGTTCTCGGAAATACACAATTCGAATACAACGAATCGTCGAAAATCCATATATACCACCTCAATACCTTGCTTTACGTTCGGACGCTCAACTCGAAAAATGAACCTCCCCACTGCGATCGGAGCGCGATTTCGAGTCAAATTACATGCAACTTGTCGAAAATCCAAAAAGTCAAACTTTGACTGTTGACCGCCGTCCACGGCAGCGCCGCCGCCGGGCGAAGAATTTCACGGCGGAGCTGCACCAATTCCACTCAAAATCGTCCACTGAGCAACTTCCATAACTGCACCGAAGTCCAATTCAAACTCTAACTCATCCAATTTCACGAAAAACCGAATTGTTCCACAAATTTCAAATCAAGAATTCTCCCTACACACATCAAATTGAAACTTCAAACCAACGTGGTTAGATTCGTGGAGGGAAGAGCTACAAAGCCCAATCAATTTTATAGTTCAACTCGGCCAAAAATCACAAACTCGAATTACCTCAATTTCCTCCATTTTTAGG
This sequence comes from Geum urbanum, assembly GCA_946800695.1. NCBI lineage: Eukaryota > Viridiplantae > Streptophyta > Magnoliopsida > Rosales > Rosaceae > Geum > Geum urbanum. The sequence goes on from OX327007.1 coordinate 21,486,391, forward strand.
CCGGAATTCCTCTCTCCACCGTTCACCTCGCCGTGAACGGTGACCGGCACGAGATCGAGCGCCTCAAGGCCCACCGGAAGAGACCGGAGGCAAGCCGTGGGGTGGCCGGAATCCCCACGCCGCTGTGGAGGCCGCCGTGTACCGTCGAGAAACATCTCCACCACTCGGTCAAACGGTCAAACAGGGTTAACACTTCAAATTGAAGTCTTTGACTTTCCCTTTTAGGCAGGTCACTATTTATAGCTTTCCCGATTAGGAAACTTCATACTTATCCTTTTCGACGAACACCAAACCCACGTAACTTTCTCGTCGTGATTCCGATTCCGATAATTCTCGCAGCCACAAACTCGTCTCGACATGTTCTTCCATAATCACCCAAAGTCAAACACATCGGCCAAACGGATAAAAAGTCAACCATTCAACCAAATACACATTTAAATCGACTAAATAACCAACAAACGGAAATAATCACAACTAAATCTTCGCAACTCAGAATAATGCTTCGGAAGTTCCCACGAACTCGAAATTTAATTCTGAACAACTTCCGTGAAGAAGCCGCAACCAAATTCTCGTCCGATAACTTAGTCGCGAACAATCCTGCCATTTAAATCCGTTTCTGTCGAAACTTCAAATATTCATAACTAATTCCGCGGTCGTCCAAATAACGATCCGGAACCGCCCACGAACTCAAAATCACACATGCAACGACTCTCGAGAAGAGACCCAGCTCCAATTCTTGGCCAATAATTTAGTCGTTATCAAACCTGGCGGTTCAAATACTGTCGGAACTCTGCGACTACGCAGTAACTCACGTATATAGCTGATCATACTGCTGATTCTGGTCTGGGTCGTCACATCTGGAGTCTCATTATTTCATGTGTGTGTGGCCAGAGTTTCCATGTTAGCAGAGTTACGGACTACGGGAGCTGAGTTTGAGTGGGATTATGATGGAGCCTTATTGGCTAGCTTCCAGGTTCGACCGGTATTGGTTGATCAGGTCTGGGAAGCTCAGGATGCAGATTCCTATCTGTTGGATAAGAAGACCATGATTCGAAATGGTGTGCCAACAGAGTTTCGGTTGAGTGATGATGGTACTTTGCTGTTCAGAGGCAGATTATGTGTACCCATAGACGAGGGTTTGAAGAAGGAGATCTTAGACGAAGCTCATTGTTCGGCCTATGCGATACATCCTAGCGGTACGAAGATGTTTCGTACACTTCGAGCTTATTACTAGTGGCGAAATATGAAGAGGGAGATTGCTGCATATGTGAGCAGATATGTCTTATTTGTCAGCAGGTCAAAGCAGAGAGGCAGAAGCCTGCAGGAAAGTTACAGCCCTTGGAAATTCCGGTTTGGAAGTGGGAGTACATTACTATGGACTTCGTGTATCAGTTACCGCGTACTTCGGCTAGTAATACTGGTATTTGGGTTAGCGTAGACCGTTTGACGAAATCCGCTCATTTTCTTGAACTTCCAAGAAAGATTTCAGTGGGCAGATTGGTAAAGCTGTATTTGACGGAGATCGTTCGTTTGCATAGTGTGCCTGTATCTATTATTTCTGACCGAGACAGTGAGTTTACTTGAGAGTTCTGGCAGGCATTGCAACGAGCCTTGGGTACCAGATTTCATTTTAGTACAGCTTTCCATCCTCAGACTGATCGGCAGTCTGAGCGGACTATTCAGACCCTCGAGGATATGTTGCAGTCTTGTGTTTTGCAGTTTAGAGGAAATTGGGACCTGCAACTGTATTTGATTGAGTTTGCTTACAACAACAATTATCAGGCCAGTATTGATATGGCACCGTATGAGCCTCTATACGGGAGGCAGTGCCGCACTCCATTGTGTTAGAGTGAGGTGGGCGAGCGATGGCTTATTGGCCCTGATCTGGTGAAGAACACCATGGAGGATATTCAGATTATCTGAGACAGACTGAAGATTGCCCAGGATCCCTAGAAGAGTTATGCAGACGTGAGAAGAAAAAGTCTCGAGTTCGAGGTGGGGGACTGGGTCTTCCTGAAACTATCTCCATGGAGGGGAGTTGTGCATTTCGGGAAGCGCGACAAGTTTCGACCACGGTATATTGGTCCGTACGAGATTACAGAGAGAGTTGGTGTTGTGGCTTAGATGTTAGTGTTGCCTTCCGAGATGGCTCGAGTACACGATGTTTTCCATGTTTCGATGTTGCGAAAATACATTCCAGATCCATCACACGTGTTAGCACCATATCAGCTTCCTATCTGGGAAGATTTGACATATGTGGAGGAGCCGGTACAAATTCTCGATTGGCGTGAGCAGGAGTTGAGACATAGAGTCATACCGCTTGTGAAGGTCTTATGGCATAATCATTCAGTTGAGGAAGCCACCTGAGAGACCGAGCAGCGTATGCGGAAGCAGTATCCTCATCTGTTCACTTAGCAGGTACGTAAATTTCGAGGTCAAATTTTTTTTAAGGGGGGTAGATTTGTGACGACCCGAACCGAAATTGGTATGGTATTCGGCTTAATCCGCGAGTTGTACGAATAATTGAGATTTATCGTAATTAATCGAATTGGCGGTTTTGATCACGACTTAATTATCAGACACAAATTTGAGTTGGGTTTGTTCATGGAAAATTTACAGAATTTGATTTCGAGTTCGTAGGAACTTTCCAAGGATTTTTCGGATAATCGAGGAACATAAAATGAATATTTGAAATTATCGCCGAGTTAGTTGTGTTTATCCGTTCGAATTTGAGTTATCCAAATTGTGGATAGAGCCGAGTCGCGATGTATAAATGGCCGAATAGCCGTAAAATTATCGAAAAATTGCATTTTGGGCCGTTAGACTTGTGTTGACCGAATTGGACCCGTTTGACCCACGTTGACCGTGTGGGTGAGTTGACCTGGTTTGAAGTCGCCGTCGGACTTGCCATTTTCTGCCACTTCTGGGCACGATTTTGGTAGGGGATCGAGATCGTACGTTGGGTGATGGATCTTCCGCCAGATCTCGTGATTAGCGCGTTTGCGCTCTATGCTATCTGTGTGAGTGGACATTTATTTACACTGTCGTAACGAGTTCTTGATTTCAGTATTTATTTCTAGTACAGTATTGAGATTATTTATTGTTTTGGAGGTATTGTTTTATATTTTGGTGATAACATTTATTTAGCATCGATGCATTGGCTACCCGGCTGATCACCGGTAGTCCAGTTCCAGGGTTGAGAGATTCCCCTGATGTGCCCACTAGGCTTGAGAGATTCGCCTAGTCTATCACCGTCAGGCTTGAGAGATTCGCCTGACACCTCCATTTATTCTAAGAACTCGCATTTTTTTTATATTATATAAATGGTGAAAGGCATATGATTATTTTCGTCCACTCACTCTAACGATTTTATTTGCTTTTCCCCTGGGCTTTTCGATTTTTGTGCCCAGTTTGCAGTTTGGATTCTAGTGTCACACTTCGCAGTCGAAGGCTTAGTGTTCGAGCTACCTTTCTTTTCCAGTAGGTTTCTTGTTTAGCCTACTGTTGTATATTTATGTATATATACACAAGAAGTCGCTCTGATTACTCTAATGTTATACTTTCATATGATTTTTCCCGAATTTTGTAAATTACAGTTTTGCTTATTACTTTACTGAAAGGACCCAACCCTGGTTTAGTTGCCTAAACCGGAATCAAACCTCTTCGAAAACTTGAACAAACAAAAACCGTAGAAATTTTGGCAGAGTTTCGTTACTAACGTGGAATTACCATTACCTGCACGCGAAAAATACACTTCATCCTATGCCACAAAGATCAATGCGTGGGCACCAATCCCATCCGGATTTCTCAATATATCAACAGTAAAGTAAAATAATAAATATATCTGTGCTTTACTGAAATCCGGAGTAAAATCGTATAACATATACAACAGAATACTCAGAGCAACCTTTAATGTATAATCATATACGTATACCACAGTAGGTAGAACAATAAACCTACTGAAAGAAACAAGGTAGCTCGAGCACTATGCCTCCGACCACGACGTGCGACACCAGTATCCGAACTGCAAACTGGGCACAAAAACCGAAAAGCCCAGGGGAAAGACATGAAAACTGTTAGAGTGAGTAGACGAAAATAAACGTCTTTCACTGAGTAATATATGTTATAAAAACATATGCGAGTCGAGAAATAAATAAACCAAATCAAATAGTATACGAGGAGACGCTGACTCCAACTCGTAAATAGAGCATGCATGGAAAATCTCATGGGGTCACTCATGGACACATCCGTGCTAGTACAGTTAGAATCACGGAGTCCTTGACTTCCACGTGATTCTTAGCCAGAAAGGCCTCCGTTCCGGGGAAACGTCCCTCGCCGGTCAGGTCGGGGTTACGCCCCTCCTGGTAAGCCTACCATCGGGGATCAGCCGAGAGGCAAGTGTATCGATAAAACAACGTAACTGAGACTGTACTCTGTGTAAATCAAATCATAAACAGTTCGATGCAAATGCATGAAACAATATATAAGTGTATATACGTAATATATATATACTGGTATAAGCATAATCGTATAACACATGCTCATAATAAATATAATCTCGTATGAAATCTCATGCTCCTAAAACCATGATTATGTTGCATGCTCAAGTTCGTAAAACGTATATAAAAGACTCGCAAGAATTCTGTGAAAATAAATTGTCCACTCACAGACTAGCGTAACGCAGTTCGCGTTAACCCGTGATCCGGCGGAAAGTCCCTCACCAAAAGAACGATCATGAACCCCTGAATAATCATAAACTCCATTTCTCAAAATCATAACTCGACAATACAAGACAAATCACGAGAAACCACTGTTCTCGGAAACACGTAATTCAAAGTTGACGAATCGTCGAAAATCTGATATTCACACCTCAATACCTCGCTGTACTTTCAGACGCTCAATTCGAAAAACGAACCTCCCCACTGCGATCGGGGCGCGATTTCGAGTGAAATGACATGCAACTTATCGAAAACTCCACAAAGTCAAACTTTGACCGCTGTTGACCGTTGACCGCCGTCAACGGTGGCGCCGCCACCAAACTGAACTTTTCCCGGCGGAGCAACCACCATTCCATGCAAAATCACCCACTGAACAACTTTGTCAACTGCATCGAAGGCCAATTCTCACTCTAACTAGGTCAATTTCATGAAAAACCGAATGTTCACACAAATTTCAATTCCAAAATTCTCCATACACAAGATTAATTAGATCACCAAACTTACATGGTAGCTTCATGATGATGAGAGCTTCAAAGCCCACTCCTTGTTTCAGCTCAATTCGGCCGAAAAATACAAACCCGAATACCTCAATTTTTCTTGAATTTTGGCCGGAAATATCTCCTCCTCCGGCGAGCCTTGCCGTGAAAGGAGGCTGTAGTTAGGATGGGGGTATCCATACGAGTCGAACGGGACCAGAAGGAAGCTCGGAGGTGGCCGGAATCAACATCACCGCCATGGAGCACGCCGTTCGCCGTCGGTCTTCTCTTACACCACCGAGTTGACTCGGTCAACTCGGTCAACTCCCAATCTGGAAATGTTTGACTTGCCCAAACAGGTAACTACTATATATAGACCTTCCAAAAATAGAAACTTTGTAATTATCCTTTTCGACGAACTTTAAACACACGTAACTTCCTCGTCGTAATTCCGATTGCGATAATTCTCGCGGCAACAACCTCGACTCGACGTATTCTTCAATTATCACCCAAAGTCAAATACATCAACCAATCCGATAAAAAGTCAACTGTTCAAACCAACACATATTTAAACCGACTAAATAATCAACAATCGGAAACAATCACAACATAATCTTTGTAACTCGGAAAAATGCTCTGAAAGTTCCCACAAGCTCGAAATTAAATTCTCAACAACTTCCGTGAAGAAGCCGAAACCAAATTCCTGTCCGGTAATTTAGTCGCTAACAAATCTACCATTTTAACCCAATTACGTCAAAACTTCAAATATTCATAACTTATTCCTCGGTCGTCCAAATAACGATCCGGAACAGCCCAGGAACTCGAAATTACACGTACAACGACTCTCGAAAAGAGACCCAGCTCCAATTCTCGGCCAATGATTAAGTCGTTAACGAATCTGGCGATTCAAACACTGTCGTAACTCTGCGACTACGCGCAAGCTCGTAGATCAAGCTGATTCCACTGCTGATTCTGTTCTGGGTCATCACAAATCCACCCCCCTTAAAAAAATTTCAACCTCGAAATTTCCAAGTCTGCCGGCTAAACATAGGAGCACTGCCTCTGCATACTGCTCAACTTTCCAGCGATAATGTCAACTGAACAATTCTGACAACAGACTCCACAATAGGAGATAGCTCCGTGCTGAAATCCCTGTACCCTTAATCTCGAATCTGAACTGGCTCAATACAATAGCCAAGTGTTCCTGCATCAGAAATAGATAGGGTACACAACACGTAACAAACCTGAAACGTAGTTCCGCGACACGGAACACAACACACACAAAAGCCAACAATATAGGCGATGCCGAACTATACGGCACAACACAAACTCGCCTATGACCACATACGGATCAAAACAACATGACAAATCACAACTCAGTCTACACACATCAACACAACTCAAACATCAAACTCGGGCAATTATCAACCCATTTTCGCTAATCTGACAGTCTGTGGTAGCACATTCCACAAAATCTGAATCAAATGTCAACTCAAACTCAAACCAAACTCTCTCCAGCACAATGAAGTACAACATCATTCCTCAAAACGACATCAAGCAATGTCAAAATCATAGTGGTCAACAAACTGGTACTGCATGCAATCTCAAACAAGTGAAACTGCTGGTCCCAAGTCCTCCGGAACTGCAATACCGAGGTCCACAATATGCCCTCCAAGGTCTGAATAGTCCTCAAAGATCGCCCACCAATCTGAGGATAAGAACCAGTACTAACTCGTAATCTGGTCTCTAATGCTCGCTGTAAGGTTTGCCAACGCATAATTGTAGCGGATTACCTCGTCCAACAAACTGAGACACAGGTACACCACATAGATGGACAATCTCAGTCAAACACAGCTATACCAACCTGCCACTGAAGTCTTTTCCGGAAAGTATAAGGAAATGTACTGAGTTCGTCAAATGGTCTACAATAGCCAAACAACTGGTACCACAAACCAAAGTGCATACAAACACACACAATCATAGCAACAAACGCCACGTCTAATCGGAAATCTCAAATGGCTGACACTTCTCGGCAAGTTTCTGCCTCCTAGCCATCGCCTGTCGACAAATGTTGCATCAGTACACACAAGCTGCTATATTGCTCTTCATGTTGCGTCACGAGTAGTAAACTCGAGGTGTCGGACACATCTCTGCACCACTAGCGCCAAATGCGCGCCAAACAATGAGCTTCAACATCATCACACTCGAACTCAGCTCCCGTAGCCCGCAACTCGGCTAACACAGAAAATCGAGCCATACACACATGAAACACTGAAGTTCCCGACTTCTGACTGAATGCATGAGCAACAACATCCCAGATGGATAGTCAAAGTACAACCTCTAGCCTTTCCCGAACAAACTCAAAGATGCAGCCGTGGTCGTTAGTCAACCCCATCCATCTACACTGCCCCAATCCCAAATCTGACCGAGAATACAAGTGGATTAAACTCAAGTGATCAGTGTACGTCCTATACCTCGCTGCACGCCATAGCTGTAGTATCTCGAACTCTCTGATGCTAACATAAGGTCAGCTACACCCGAATCATACATAGGATATGTTGCCCCATAAGGTTTCCACTGTCCGTAACCATGAGCCACCGCTCTGCTACACAGCATCAATACACAACCAAATCCAAACCTCGATGTATCGCCGTAATCCATGAACTCATCACGATCATCAGGTAAGGTCAAAATCGAAGCAACGGTCAACCATCCTGCAGGAGTAAGTAACTCTCCTCGTGTGCATCGAACCACTCGAACTTGACGCCTTCTTCGTCAATTCGGAAAGTAGAGTGGCAATCCAGGAAAATCCTGTACAGGCCGTCGGTAATATCCTGCCGAACCCAAAAGACTCCCAATTTCTGGTACAATGGTAGGGCAACCCCAAATCAACATGGCTTCTATCTAGTCTGGATCCACGCCGACTCCCTCGGCTGACATCACGTGGCCCAAAAATCATCACGCTAGTCGGCCAAAACTCACACTGGCTGAACTTCGCAAATAGCTGATCATCTCGCAAAGTCCGTAAAACTGCTCGCTATTGCTTCAGGTACTGGCCCACACTCCTAGAATATATCAGGACGTTGCTGACGAACATGACCGCAACTCATCCAAAATTGTCTGAACACATGGTCCATCAAGTCCACACGATCTACGGGGACATTGGTCAACCAAACAGCGTGACCAAAAACTCCTGATGCCCGCACCGAGATCCGAAAGCTGTCCAAACCACATCTGACTCATCAACCTCAACTGATGGTATCCGGATCCGAAATCAATCTTCGAAAAAACTGAAGTTCTCGCGAGCTGATCAAACCACTCGTCAATCCGAAGCGGAGGATACTCGCTTTCCTCTGAAGCGAATCAGGCTTCCGATAGTCAACGCACCACCACGTCGAGCCATCCAACATCCATACAAACAATGTAAGAGCACACCACGCAAATACGCGAGGTCGCATGAAATCTCTTAAAACCTTCTCCAGCAACTCCTGGAGTCGAAACTATAGCTCCATCAGTTCCGCTGGCTCCGAACGACAAGATGTCGGTAAAAATGAGTCTAGCGCCCGGTATAAGTTCAATGATGTAATCAGTCTCCCGAATTGGAGGAACACCTGGTAACTCCTCCGGAACACACCTGGAAACTCGGGAACCACCTCAATGTCACCAATGTCGGGCACAACAACCATAGTATCCACAACATGAGCTATACAACAACACAACTCGTCTCCATCATCCGCTCGAACATCACCGCGAAACAGTAACTCGGGGAAACCTGGTCGTCGAAACACAACCTCCTTCTCGAGGCACTCGAACACAGCTAAATGCATCATCAGTAAGTCTATACTCATAGTCACATCAAAACTACGGTGTCCAGCTATAACAGATCCGTAGCTAAGCCATATCCTCCAACAAGGATCTCGCAACCTCCAGATGGATACAATACTCTCTAAAACCTCGGAAGTGGAGATGCAGGTATAATAGCCATGGATATCAAACAACAGTAACCTCGGAGAAAAGTCTGTCCTCAAACAAGGTCATGGCACGAACTCCAACATGCCTAACTAGCCGCCCACGTCAATAGCGACATTGCTAATTAACTCGTCCAGAAAGCTGCGTTGGTCACACTCCAGAAATGGCATCATGACCTTCTCGTGAACTCTGAGCTGCCGAACCGCTAAAACAGTTGGCTGAGGGTGCTCCCTCGTAACGTGACCCTCCTGGCCACCGAAACAGCAACTGAGAGTGCTCCACGAACACGAATCATCGCAACACCTGCTGCGTGAAAGGATCACCAACGATCACCCAAACTCATGCCACAGGAACAAGTCCGATACTCTGTGATCTCCACCACCACCAAACAGATCCTCTGCTTGATCTGATGACCCTCAACATAATCGAAAAGGTCACAGGCTGATGAAGTCACTGATCCCAAAGTGTCGGAACTCAACCTCGTCAAAACCTCGACTAAGTCCACTTTCCTCAAACCATCACATCGAAAACCGCGTACACCTTTCCTTCTCATTAGCCTCGTTACTGAGTGCAGCAAACTAAGCTCCTCACGCTTATCTCGAGGCACAACAATTTGACTCTTTCTGATGCTCAGTTTCAAACTCACCTCGAACCTTGTGTATTGCTTCCTCTGAAGCCACATAACACGTGCTAACAGGGACAAGCATGTGAACAATGCATCTCTGCCTCAGGTGGATAAACACTCCACATTCAAATGCTGGGTAGCTTGATTAAACCATTACCGTATAAACAACACCCTGAATGTAGGCCATGGAGTCGCAATCCAGAACTCACACAATATCAGCCCACAAAATACAATGATCTGACTCAGGCACACATCAACTGCCAGGCGGAAAGACATGAAAACTGTTAGAGTGAGTGGACGAAAATAAATTTCTTTCACCGAGTAATATATGTTATAAAAACATATGCGAGTCGAGATATAAATAAACCAAATCAAATAGTATACGAGGAGACGCTGACTCCAACTCGTAAATAGAGCATGCATGGAAAATCTCACGGGGTCACTCATGGACACATCCGTGCTAGTACAGTCAGAATCACGGAGTCCCTGACTTCCACGTGATTCTTAGCCAAAAAGGCCTCGGTTCCGGGGAAACGCCCCTCGCCGGTCAGGTCGGGGTTACGCCCCTCCTGGTAGGCCTACCATCGGGGATCAGCCGAGAGGCAAGTGTATCTATACAACAACGTAACTGAGACTGTACTCTGTGTAAATCAAATCATAAACAGTTCGATGCAAATGCATGAAACAATATATAAATGTATATACGTAATATATATATACTGGTATAAGCATAATCGTATAACACATGCTCATAATAAATATAATCTCGTATGAAATCTCATGCTCATAAAACCATGATCATGCTGCATGCTCAAGTTCGTAAAACGTATATAAAAGACTCGCAAGAATTCCGTGAAAAGAAATTGTCCACTCACAGACTAGCGTAACGCAGTTCGCGTTAACCCGTGATCCGGCGGAAAGTCCCTCGCCAAAAGAACGATCACGAACCCCTGAATAACATAAAGTCCATTTCTCAAAGTCATAACTCGACAATACAAGACAAATCACGAGAAACCACCGTTCTCGGAAACACGTAATTCAAAGTCGACGAATCGTCGAAAATCCGATATTCACACCTCAATACCTCGCTGTACTTTCGGACGCTCAATTCGAAAAACGAACCTCCCCACTGCAATCGGGGCGCGATTTCGAGTGAAATGACATACAACTTTTCGAAAACTCCAAAAAGTCAAACTTTGACCGCCGTTGACCATTGATTGCCGCCGTTGACCGCCGTCAACGGTGGCGCCGCTACCAAACTGAACTTTTCCCAGCGGAGCAACCACCATTCCATGCAAAATCACCCACTGAGCAACTTTGTCAACTGCATCGAAGGCCAATTCTCACTCTAACTAGGTCAATTTCATGAAAAACCGAATGTTCACACAAATTTCAATTCCAAAATTCTCCATACACAAGATGAATTAGATCACCAAACTTACATGGTAGCTTAATGGTGATGAGAGCTTCAAAACCCACTCCTTGTTTCAGCTTAATTCGGTCGGAAAATACAAAGCCGAATACCTCAATTTTTCTTGAATTTTGGCCGGAAATATCTCCTCCTCCGGCGAGCCTTGCCGTGAAAGGAGGACGAAGTTAGGATAGGGGTATCCATACGAGTCGAACGGGACCAGAAGGAAGCTCGGAGGTGGCCGGAATCAACATCACCGCCGTGGAGCAGGCCGTTCGCCGTCGGTCTTCTCTCACACCACCGAATTGACTCGGTCAACTCGGTCAACTCCCAATCTAGAAATGATTGACTTGCCCAAACAGGTAACTACTATATATAGACCTTCCAAAAATAGAAACTTTGTAATTATCCTTTTCGATGAACTTTAAACACACGTAACTTCCTCGTCGTAATTCTGATTCCGATAATTCTCGTGGCAACAACCTCGACTCGACGTATTCTTCAGTTATCACCCAAAGTCAAACACATCAACCAATCCGATAAAAAGTCAACTGTTCAAACCAACACATATTTAAACCGACTAAATAATCAACAATCGGAAACAATCACAACATAATCTTCGTAACTCGGAAAAATGCTCCGGAAGTTCCCACAAGCTCGAAATTAAATTCTCAACAACTTCTGTGAAGAAGCCGAAACCAAATTCCTGTCCGGTAATTTAGTCGCTAACAAATCTACCATTTTAACCCAATTAAGTCAAAACTTCAAATATTCATAACTTATTCCTCGGTCGTCCAAATAACGATCCGGAACCACCCACGAACTCGAAATTACACGTACAACGACTCTCGAGAAGAGACCCAGCTCCAATTCTCGGCCAATGATAAGTCGTTAACGAATTTGGCGATTCAAACACTGTCGCAACTCTGCGACTACGCGCAAGCTCGTAGATTAAGCTGATTCCACTGCTGATTCTGTTCTGGGTTGTCACATTTACATTATTGTATGATATTGAGAAATCCGGATGGGATTGGTGCCCACGGTTTGGCTTTTGTGGCATAGGATGAAGTGTGTTTTCGGGTGCAGGTTAATGTTAATTCCGCGATATAGTGAAAGTCTGCCAAAGTTTCTATGGTTTTTGTAAGTTCGTGTTTTCAGAAGGGGTTTGATTCCGGTTTAGGAAACTAAATCGGGGTTGGGTCCGTTTAACGTCTTCTCTAATAAGTATCTAATTCTTCATATTTAATGCATTTATGAGCCAACTCCACATTTCCTAGCAAGAACAGGAAACGTCATAAGAACAACGCTTCATTCATAAGAAACAAGCTATAAGCATAAAGTTAGGAGCGGAATAGGCACAGAATTATGGTCCTAAAATCTACCTCACACTTAAGTTTTGCTTGTCCTCAAGCAAACTAAGGCAAAGAGAAATAAGCTAAGCTAGACTCAAAGAAGAAAAACACACAAAGCATGTATAAGTATGTAAGTGTCCCAACTGAATGATCGATGTCCCTCAATGAACGATGGCTATATGGATTGAACTACTTTTGAGCAACACTTTTAAAATATGAAATCAATGCATATGTAATAAGCCGAAATGAGATGTGCTAAGTCAAATGCGTCACAATGAGATGTATTCAAATTGATATGTTTCCTAACCATCAAACTCACTAGATATCACTCAATACACATAAGTGTTTGAAGGTTTGTGTTTACACTCATAAATCGCATCAATCACATGTTCTCCATATGCTCGATTTTTAACTAATGCTACAACAATCCAAAAACATAAGCATTTCAAATCAAGTGGACTTTTATTCTACTTGAAACGAGGTTTAAGGAACTGGTTTAATGAAAGAAGGGTATATGAATTGAAGAATCAAGCAACCTAGCAAACAACTCATAAGTCGAAGTTCCTAACATACTCTAGGTGCTACTAGCTTTCCCTTTTTCATACAAACCATTTCCCAAAATAATTATTCTTTATATACACTACCATATTTTTATGGAACTTTTTTCCCTTTTCTCTTTTTCTCTTTTTTTCTCTGAAACTTTTTTTTTGAAACACAACACAAGTGAATCATCACAACATGACTTCCCAATAATCATAACTCTAAGCACATCCTAATATGACTTCATTATCGTTTGCTCGATTGCCTAGTTAAGGAGGAGTAAGTATTTAAGCTTGGTGAGGATTTCTGGTGTTCACGAATTAAAAGGCTAAATGATATAAGGCTCAAATTGGCTCACTAAAGGATATATGTATCATAAGGTTCAAAAACAATTTGGCCATGGTGGTAATCCTAATGCCTCTATTATTTTTTAAAATAACTCATGATTTGAAAAACATTTTACACGGTTTAAAGCAAGTTCTAGATTACACAATAATTGATCGATATCACACATGAAAGAATAGGTGCATAATGTAGCTATGCATGAATAATAAGGCTCAAAAATCTCACATGGGCATGGATAGCTTCGAAAACATATCAATCCTTCTTTTTCTCATGTGAACTCATTTTGAATGAGATATGCACTTTTCAAACCGATTAAACATGCATTTTTTTCTCTTTTTAAACATGCTCAAAATTATACAATCTACTAGTCATTAGTTCAAGTCTCATCATTGGGAGTGGGAATTCGGAACACAAACACACAAATTTTTGTATAACATTTTCTCAAAAAATTTCAATTTTTATGGTTTTTCGGATAAAGAGTGAAAATGACTTAGCCGCCTACCTCACACTTTAGAATCAAATTGTTCTCAATTTGCATAAAGCCACATAATAACCAAAAGTGTAAACAAGATAGCAAGGCATCATCATTGCACAAAATTATTCACCTAACACATGTTTTTCTAGGCATATTAATTAGCATGCATTCACACTTTAAATGGTCATATAGTCTCTAAGAAGTAATGAAGCTATTAGAGTCCTATCAACCACGATGGGGACATGTATACTAAGAACATTTCGAAGGAAAACGACATTGTAATCTAGCATATAACATGAGGCGAACTCACACTTACACAAGACTACCACCTTCTATGTGACTCTAAACAACACACTAATAATGAATATATCGCTCCCTCATTGAACAAGAGTGAGTCATCAAGACATTGTAAGGCTAACAACCCTTGGAAGATGTCTACTTTTGGGGAAAAGAGTTAAACCTAAGCATCCTAACATAGCATCATTCTCAAATATATTCTCATAAGTGCTAGAAAGTAGAGAAAGAGTAAGGGAGAAAGAAGGTGCAAACGCATTGTAGACCGCCTCCGAGCTCCAAATGTACGTTTATGTTAACCCACGAAGACCAAGTTAGGTTTCTCCATCCAAATGTGATATGAGTAAAGGGAGGACCAGCAATCGGTGCCCACACATGGATATTGATAGCATGGACAAGCTCTAGGGAGTGGAGGATCAAAGGCAAAAATTGTACTTTGAAGAAATGGGCTTTGATGGGTCGAAGGGAATCCCTCGATCCATCGAAGCGTGTCCCCGGATCCTCATGCTACAGCAACTTTCGATGGATCGAAAAAATGCTTGGGTCCATCAAAGCTAGTCCCCGGGTTTTTGTATGCATGCAGCTTTTGATGGATCGAGGAAACCTTCGATTCATCGAAGCTAGCTCGCAGATTTTTGCTGAAGGGGAGCCTAGATTTTACAGGAAGTTGCTTCAAGTCCCATGTCATTCCCTACATCCAAAACACACACCAACTACAACAAAAGTAAACTAACACACATGAACGTGGTGGGTCAACACATCCAATTGAACATCAAAGTAACAAATAGGCATACAAGTAATCAAAATATGCATCCAACCATACAAAAACAGAAATCACACCAAGTACCAAATCAACTAAAATCCCTAATAAAGTTAAAACCCTAAAATTTAGGGGAGAGTGAGAGAGAGAGAGAGAGAGAGAGAGAGAGAGAGGAAGAACCTGTTTTGGAGAGATTGAGACCAATTTGGGGGTGTTTCCGGTGATTTGGAACCTCCTAGGAGGGATTCCAGGGGTTTTTGGTAATTTGGGGGAGAGGACGAGAGTTTTGGACGTTTTTTTTTTCAAATGGTCGAGCTACTGCCTAGATCTGTATAAAAATAACTATAGTCGATGACTTAATTAAAGTCGTCGGCTATAGTAAAGTCAAACTATACCAGTCGACTTTATAGGTCATCGGGTATAGTTGCACCACCATAACTGACGACTTAGGGAGTGGTCGGCGGCTATAGTATCATAGCCGAAGACTACAACCATCGTCGGGTATAGTTTTGACTATACCCAACGACTTAATTTTGTTGTTGGCTAAAGTGCCCTATAGCAGACGACTTGAAAAATCGTAGGCCTGTTTTTTCAAAAGTCGTCGTCTATAGTACTTATTATGGTAGTGTTAACTAAACATACGCACTAAAAATGAAATTGTCACGAAACTTAGTTGTTGTCTAAATTAAAATGTTATCATTATATAACATCATAAGATTGAAAACATAGTGTAAATAATAAAATATTCGAAATAGCTAAAATCTGACCCTGTGTTATTGGAGATGGCTCACTAACTTGTTAATAAAAATGAATATTTCCTGGATTATATTATAGCCTTAGTTCAGTTTATTTGTTTTTTAAAAAAAAGAAGGTTTTTCACGCATGCGATGCATGTGTATGGTTTTTATTTTCAATAAATAAATAACGAAATACATAACAAAACCAAGAAAGAAAGACATTGTTGTGAACAAATAATGTTAATGTAGACTTGTGCAGTATTCTTTAATGATCAATTTAATGCAAAGTATTGTGCACAATCACGTGCATAGTGAAAGGACCTAACTCCGATTTAGTTTCCTAAACCGGAATCAAACTCCTTCTGACAACACGAACTAACAAAAACCATCTAAATTTCGGCAGAGTAACGCTACTAACACGGAATTGTCATTAACCTGCACCCGAAAAATAACACTTCATCCTATGCCACAAAAGCAAAACCGTGGGCACCAATCCCATCCGGATTTCTCAATATCATATCAATAAAGTAAAGCAGTAAACATAACTGTACTAAATAGAAAATCCGAGGAAAAACCATATAAAACATGTATCAATAACGTATCAGAGCGACCTCGAGTGTATATATACAAAATGTACAACAGTAGGCAAAACAAGAAACCTACTAGAAAAGAAAGGTATATTGAATGACTAGCCTCCGACCGCGACGTGAGACACCAGAATCCGAACTGCAAACTGGGCACGGAAACCGAAAAGTCCAGGGGAAAGGCAATAAAACGTTAGAGTGAGTGGACGAAAATAAACATATGCCTTTCACCAATTTCATATACATAATCAATGTAAAATAATGCGAGTTCGGAAAATATATATGGAGGTGCCAGGCAAATCTCTGAAACCCGACGGTCAGGCGAATCGCTCAAGCCCGACGGTGATAGGCCAGGGGAATCTCTCAACCCCAGCGGCATAACAGGGAAATCTCTCAACCCTGCCCAAAGGAAGCTCCCAACTCTAGTCCAGAGGAATCTCTCAACTCTGGTCAGACTGCCGGTGATCAGCCGAGTAGCCGAAGCATCGATGCAAGTATGCCATCACCATAAAACATCAAATAATACCTCCAAAAATAATAAATAATCTCAACATCATATATAAATAAATACGGAAAATCACGAACTCGCAACGACTGTGAAAATATAAAAGTTCACTCACAGGTGAGCAAAGTGCGCACTCGCGCTAATCACGTGGTCCGACGGAAGATCCCTCGCCCGAAGCACGGTCTCGATGAAAGGACCCAACCCCGATTTAGTTTCCTAAATCGGAATCAAACCCCTTCTGAAAACACGAACCAACAAAAACCATAAAAATTTCGGCAGAGTAATGCTACTAACGCGGAATTGCCATTAACCTGCACCCGAAAAATACACTTCATCTTATGCCACAAAAAACAAACCGTGGGCACCAATCCCATCCGGATTTCTCAATATCATAACAGTAATGTAAAGTAATCAATAAAGCTATACTTTACAGAAATCCGGGAAAAAATCATATAAAAGTATAACATAAGAATGCTCAGAGCGACTTCTAGTATATATATATACACAAATAGTAGGCCAAACTAAGAACCTACCATAAAAGAAACATCGCTCGAATACTATGCCTCCGACCACGACGTTCGACACCAGAATCCGAACTACAAACTGGGCAAAGAAAACGAAGAGCCCAGGGAAAGACATATAACCCGTTAGAGTGAGTAGACGAAAACAAATGTCTTTCGCAGAATAATATATGTTATAAAAATATATGCGAGTCTAAATAAATGAATATGAGATAGTACACAAAGGAGACTCAAATTCCTCATGCGTATACACGTATGGAGCATGCAGCGTAAAACTCTGCGGGGTCACTCATGGACACGTCCGCGCTAGTACAGTCTGAATCACGGAATCCCAGACCCACACGTGATTCTAGCCAGAAAGGCCTCAGGTCAGAGGTCTGCCCCCCTCGGTAAAGGCCTCGGGTCAGGGGTCACAGCCTCCCCCGGTAAACATCCTCGGGGATCAGCCGGGATGCAAGTGTATCGATACAACAACATATACTGTGACTGTACTCTGTGTAAACCAAATCATAAATAGTTCTATGCAAGTGTATAAAACAATATGTAAATGCATATACGTAATGTATAATTGTATAGGCATAATCGTATAACACATGCTCATATAAGTTATAATCTCATATGCATGCTCAAGCTCGTAGAACGTATATTAAAGACTCGCGATTATTAGTGGAAAGAAATTGTCCACTCACAGATGAGCGTAACGCAATACGAGTTAATCCTGTGATCCAGCGGAAAATCTCTCGCCAAACGAATGATCACGAACCCCTGGATAATCATAAAATTCACTGCTCAAAATCATAACTCGAAACTTCAAATCACATCACGAGAAATAACCGTTCCCGGAAACATATAATTCAATATCGATGAAATCGTCAAATCCAATAATCACACCATAAAATCTCGCTATAATTTCCAATGTTCAGTTCGAAAAACAAACCTCACCACTGCGATCGGTGCGCGATTCCGAGCGAAACGACATATAACTCGTCGAAAAACACGTCGCCGGAAAGATCGCCGCCGTCCGCCGGAAAATCATACTGGTCCAGAAAAATGCAACCTACATATGTATTTGAAGATCTCGACATTTCTAACAACTTTCTAGTTCAAAGTTAATGCCAATTTTGACCGGAAAAGGTCCAAAACTCAGCTTGAAACTCAAAACCCTCGCCGGAATTTCAAGCCGACCGATCTCTCTCCTCCGGCCACGGCAAAACTTGCAACCACTTCCAAAAGCTTCCTCTCTCCAAGGCTAACAAAACCCCTCAAAGAGGAGCCACCATCTCGGCCTCCAAGCCGTCACCCGAAGCAGTGAAAACTCGCCAGAATCCACCCAAAATTCCTAAACTTTGACAAGCCATAACTTCTGCATCCGGCAATCAAATTGAACGAATGACCTACCAAACGAAAGAGGAGTTCAAGCCCAACAACTTTCATGAAGACACCATGGCCAAAAAAGGCCAGAATCAAGCTCAACGCAGGCAAACAAAAATCAGCCTGGAATGGGTCAGATTTGACCCAGGGGTCAAACTGGTCAACGGGCCAGATTTCCTAAAATGGAAAGTTTCCAAAATCGGCAAGTATTCTCCCGTATTTATTATGTACGCGTATCGAATCCCAAACGGATAAATACGACAATAATCGACGCCAGAAAATATTCACAACTTATTCCTCGTAACTCAGAAAAATCCTCCGGAAGTTCCCATGAGCTCTAAATTAAATTCTCTACAGCTTCCGCGAAGGATCCCAAATAAAATTCTCACCCAAAAATTTAGTCATTAAGGAAGCCGCCATATTAACCGATTACGTCAAAATCGCGACTAATCGCGAAACTCACAAATCAAGTCGATAACCATTCTATTTACGGTTCCGGTCGATCAACGGTCCAAAACGGATCACAATCACGATTCGGATAGACTCGAATACGAACGGATAAACTCGACGATATTCTGAAATTTCAAATATTCATATTATATTCCTCGGTCGTCGAAATAATAATCTGGAACCGCCCACGAACTCGAAATCACGCGTACAACAACTCTCAAGAAGAGACTCAACTCAAATTCTCGGTCAATAATTAAGTCGTGATCAAAGTCGGCAATTCATTCAATTTACGGAAGACTGCAATTACGCGCAAACTCGTGAATTAAGCCGATTACACTACTGATTCTATTCCGGGTCGTCAGACTCGATCCCCTGAATAATCACAAAATATATATGATCAAATTCACAATTCACAACACTGTACCACACCTCGGAAAACAACCGTTCCCGGAAACGTATAACTGATACAAAAATAATCAACGAAATTCCTGAAATCTCCACTCAAACCCTCGACTAAAAATCTGGTACCCAAATCAACTCGAAAACCTCAAGGTGACGATCGTGGCGCGAATACGAGTAAAACGACATATAACTCGACACATTTTAAAAAAAAAGTCAATGGTCGCCGGAGCTCCGCCGTTGACTGCCGCCGCTGCCGCGCTGTCAATCGGAGAGGTTCTATGGCGGCCAAGCTAACCGAAGTTTCTCCTCACCGAGCCCAACAAATCTCTCAACAGTGGCTAAGTTCAATTTCGGCCACACACGCGGAAATCAGCTCGAAAGTCAAAAATCCCTAACCGGCCGGAAAAAGCTCCTCCACCAAAATCTGTCCCCGTGAGGCCATCCCGGCCTCCCAACCTCAAGGGTACACCTACCTAACTCAAACCCAACGATTTCCAACACAAAACCCCCTCGGAAAATCGCCGGAACGCCTTCCTCCGCATAGCCCGATTCCGGCAAGTTTTCCCAAAATTTCAAATCGATCGTTCTCACTCAATTTCAAATCAATTGAAAGGACCCAATCCCGATTCAGTTCCCTAAACCGGAATTGAACCCCTTCTGAAATTTAAACAAACAAAATTTCTTCAAAATTTCGGCAGAGTTTCGTTACTAATGTGGAATTACCATAACCTGCACTCAGAAAATAACACTTCATCCTATGCCACAAAAGCCAAACCGTGGGCACCAAATCCATCCGGATTTCTCAACATCAATATATGAATCATAAACAGTAAGCAATACTGTAGTATATATATATATCCGAGAAAATCCGTATAAACAAGTATCAAAATGTATCAGAGCGACCTCTAAAGTAAAATATATACAATATACACATCAGTAAGCGAAACAAGAACCTACTGGAAAGCACAGGTAACTCTGATCACTAGCCTCCAAACCGCGTCGTGAAAACACCAAACCTGAACTGCAACTGGGCACAGAAACCGAAAAGCCCAGGGGAAAGACAATAAACACGTTAGAGTGAGTGGACGAAAATAAATGTCTTTCACCAAGTAATATATATACATATAAAATCATATGCGAGTCAAATGCATGAAAATTCAATGAAACGTGAGGAGACTCCAGCTACCACTCACGTACAGAGCATGCAACATAAATATATCGCGGAATCTCTCATAGACTACCACGCGATAGCACAGTCTGAATCACGGGATCCCAGACCCACACATGATTTCTAGCCAGAAAGGCCTCGGGTCAGGATATCTGTCCTTCCCGGAGCGTACTCGGGGATCAGCCGAGAAGCCAATGTGTATCGATACCACAACATATACTGAGACTGTACTCTGTGTAAACCAAATCATAAATCTTTTCCATGCACATGCATAAAACATAATATGTACGTATGTATATATTCGTATACGTATATTCGTATATGCATAATCGTAAAATACATGCTCGTAAAATCATAATCAATCTGCATGCTCAAGTTCGTAAATCATAAATAAAAGACTCGCAATCAATCCGTGAAAATAAATGTCCACTCACAGACTCGCGTAATGCACACTCGCGCTAAACTCGTGGTCCGGCGGAAGATCCCTCGCCTGAAGCACGATCACGATCCAGGTCACGATCTCGATCTCCTGAATATTCACAAAAACATACTGATCAATATCATAGTCCACAATCCTGTACTGAATCACGGAAACCAACCGTTCCCGGAAATATGCAATACGATACAAAATGTACAAGGGAAATTCCGAAATCCACACTCGAAACCTCGACTGAAAATCGACTAACCAAATCAACCCGAAAACCTCTGTACGATAACCAGGGCGCGATTACGAGAAAAATGACACTAAAAACGTCGAAATCTGAAAAGTTAACCTTCGCCGGAGCTCCGCCGTCGCCGGCGGCGCACCGTCAACGGTGAAATCTCACGGCGAGATTCTCCAGATCACAAGATCAAACCAAGGCGAACCATTTTCCCTTCTACCACAATGTCCAAATCCCACCGGAACCCGTCCAAAATCAGCCCGAAACCTGAACGAAAATCTCCTCCGGTGACCTAATCGGACCTCTTCAATTTCTCGATTTCAACTCAAATTAAACACATGGGAAGACTCACGAGGTCAAGGGGAGTCGAACCCCCCTAACCCCCACCACCGAGGTTCTCCGGAACACGGCCAACCTTCATCGGCGATGAACTCGAACTCGGCCCGATTCGGAACCCAACAAATCCTCATCAATTCTTATCAAACCACACACCAATCCACTCGAAATCAAAAGGGGAAGGTAACCGTACCTGTCACGTGGTCGGAGGTGGCCGGAAAGTGGTCGTCGGACGGCAAGAACCGAAACGGAAAGTTTCCTCCCTCGGTCAACGGTCAACGGTTTCCAAAAATGGAAAGTCAAAGCTGGTCAACGCCCGAAATGAAATTCTCGACTATTTCTCGACTATTTTTCAATTTTTCGATATTTATACTCGCACCTCGGGTCGATAGACGGTCCAAAAAGAATATACGAAATGATTGGGATAAGCTCGAGACAATCGGATAAACTCGTCGGAACCTGAAACTTCAAATAATCATAAAATATTCCTCGATTAACGGAAAAATATTCCGGAACCGCCCACGAGCTCAAAATCACGTACTCTACAACTTTCGTGCAGACACCCAACTCCAATTCTTGACTGAAAACATAGTCGCGAATCGAATTGGCAAACCACATTTACGACGAAAAACTGCGACTAAACTCAATCTCGAGAATCGTGCCGAATATGCATCAGATTCTGGTTCGGGTCGTCACAAATCTACCCGCCCTTAAAGAAATTTCGACCTCGAAATTTACGTACCTGTCAAGTGAACAGATGAGGATACTGCTCCCGCATACGCTGCTCGATCTCCCAGGTGGCCTCCTCCACTGAATGGTTCTGCCACAAGACCTTCACTAGCGGAATCACGCGGTGTCTCAACTCCTGCTCACGACGATCGAGAATCTGCACTGGCTCCTCAACATACGATAAATCATCTCTGATCAGCAACTGCTGTGGGGCTAACACATGTGAACGATCTGAGATGTACTTCCGCAACATCGAAACATGGAAGACATCATGAACACGAGCCATCTCAGTCGGTAACTCAAGTCTGTAGGCAACAGCTCCAACCCTTTCCGTAATCTCATACGGACCAATGTACCTTGGTCGACGCTTGCCACGCTTCCCGAAACGCACAACTCCCCTCCACGGAGATAGTTTCAGGAAGACCCAATCACCAACCTTGAACTCTAAACTCTTCCTCCTCACATCCGCGTAACTCTTCTGCCGATCCTGGGCGATCTTCAGTCGATCCCGGATAATCTGTATGTCCTCCATCGTGGTTTTCGCCAAATCAGGACCAATGAGCCAACGCTCGCCCACCTCACTCCAACACAACGGAGTGCGACACTGCTTCCCGTACAAAGCCTCGTACGGTGCCATCTCAATACTGGCCTGATAGCTGTTGTTGTAGGCGAACTCGATCAAATGTAACTGCTGATCCCAATTTCCGCGAAACTGCAACACACATGATCTCAGCATATCCTCAAGACTCTGAATGGTCCATTTGGACTGCCCGTCAGTCTGAGGATGGAAAGCTGTACTAAATCGCAACCTCGTGCCCAACGCTCACTGTAACGCCTGCCAAAACTCAGAAGTGAACTGACTATCTCGGTCCGAAATAATGCACACAGGCACACCATGCAAGCGAACAATTTTGGATAAGTACAACTTGGCCAATCTACCCACTGAAACCTTCCCTGGAAGTGCAAGAAAATGTGCGGATTTCGTCAATCGGTCAACAATAACCCAAATGCCAGTGTTGCCCGCCGAAGTACGCGGCAACTGATAGACGAAATCCATCGAAATGTGCTCCCACTTCCAAACAAGAATATCAAGTGGTTGTAGTTTCCCTGCAGGTTTCTGCCTTTCCGCTTTCACCTGCTGACAAATCAAACATCGACTCACGTACGCGGCAATCTATCGCTTCATATTGCGCCACCAATAGTACGCTCGAAGTGTACGAAACATCTTCGTACCTCCGGGATGCATCACATACGCTGAACTGTGGGCCTCATCCAGAATCTCCTTCTTCAAACCCTCGTCTCTGGGTACACATAGCCTGCCTCTGAATAACAATGTACCGTCGTCGCTCAATCGGAACTCTGTAGGCACACCATTCTGTATCATGGTCTTCTTTTCCAGCAAGTAAGGATCTGAATCCTGTGCCTCTCGTACCTGATCAACCAGTACGGGTCGAACTTGAAAACTGGCCAACAACGCTCCATCATCATCATACCCAAACACAGCACCCGTAGCTCGAAGCTCGGCTAACGTCGATACTCTGGCCACACACATGTGAAACAACGAGGCTCCGGAATTCCGGCTAAGTGCATCCGCTACAACATTGGCCTTTCCCGGATGATACTCAAACGTGCAATCGTAATCGTTAATCAACTCCATCCATCGGCGCTACCTCATGTTCAGATCCGGCTGTGTCCGCAAGTAGGTGAGACTCTTGTGGTCAATGAAAATCTTACACTGAGCACCATACAGGTAATGTCTCCAACTCTTCAACGCTAACACGATAGCGGCTAACTCCAAATCATGCGTCGGATAGTTGGCCTCATGCAGTTTCAGCTGCCTGGAACCATATGCCACAACTCTACCATGTTGCATCAACACACAGCCAAGTCCCAACTTTGACGCATCGCTGTATACAACAAACTCACCACTGTCGTCTGGCAATGTCAGTACCGATGCGGTAGTCAATCTCTCCTTCAGGAGCAAATAACTCTCCTCGCACGCATCAGACCACTCAAACTTGACGCCATTCTTCGTCAATCTGGTCAGTGGTGTAGCTATCCGGGAGAAATCCTGTACAAACCGTCGATAATAGCCTGCTAACCCTAAGAAATTCCGAATCTCTGGCACAGTAGTAGGTCTACTCCAGTTCAGCACGGCCTCGATCTTGTCAGGATCAACACTAACTCCCTCAGCCGAAATCATGTGACCCAGAAACTTCACACTATCTAACCAGAACTCACACTTGCTAAACTTCGCGAATAACTGATGGTCCCGCAAAGTTCGCAATACCATACGCAGATGCTTCTTGTGCTGGCCCACACTCCTCGAATAGATCAGGATATCATCAATGTATACAATCACGAACTTGTTCAGGAACCGTCTGAACACCTGATTCATCAAGTCCATGAAAGTTGCGGGGGCATTGGTCAACCCAAACGGCATAACCAAAAACTCATAGTGCCCATACCGCGTCCTGAATGCTGTCCTGGCTATGTCAGAGTCTCGGATCCTCAACTGGTGATATCCGGATCGAAGGTCAATCTTCGAAAAGACTGCTGCTCCCTTCAGCTGATCGAACAAGTCGTCAATCTGCGGCAACGGATACTTGTTCCTAACTGTAATCTGATTCAGCTTCCGATAGTCGATGC
This sequence comes from Geum urbanum, assembly GCA_946800695.1. Lineage (NCBI taxonomy): Eukaryota > Viridiplantae > Streptophyta > Magnoliopsida > Rosales > Rosaceae > Geum > Geum urbanum. The sequence continues at coordinate 21,511,470 of OX327007.1, forward strand.
ACAACCGCATGGACCCGTCCTTCTTTCGCACAAACAACACTGGAGCACCCCACGGAGAAACACTCGGTCGAATGAATCCCTTCTCTAACAACTCCTGGAGCTGAATCTGCAACTCCCTCAACTCCGCAGGCGCCATATGATACGGTGTCAGGGAAATCGGTCCAGTACCCGGCAACAACTCAATGGTAAAATCAATCTCCCGCACAGGGGGTATACCAGGTAACTCTGCTGGAAACACATCTGGAAACTCAGACACAACCTCAATACTACCAAGATCTGGCACTGCAGCTGTAGTGTCCACAACATGGGCTAAGTAAGCAACACAACCCTTCTTCATCAACCGATCTGCCCTCATCGCGGAAATCAAACACGGTAGTGAAGTGTTCTTCTCGCCACAGAACAGTATCTCAGGTAACCCTGGTCGACGAAACGCGACCTCCTTCCTGTGGCAATCAAACATGGCCCAGTGCGACTCCAAAAAGTTCATACCCAAAATCAAATCAAAATCCACAATATCAAGCAATAACAGATCTGCGGCTAAACCATGGTCTCCAATAAACACCTCACAATCTCTGTAAACCCAACCAATGCTCACAACCTCACCTGACTGATACAACACTTTCCACAACCCCGGAAGTGGAGATGCAGGTACCGTAGGCAATGATGACAGTCTAAATGATATGAATGAATGTGTGGCGCCCGGATCCAACAATGCAAGTACAGGAATACCTAAAACATGTAACGTACTGATAACGACCTCCGGTGATGCTCTGCCCTCACGTAGAGTCATAGCATGAACCCTCGCTTGTCCGGCCGGTCATCCTCGCTGGGGCTGTCCCTGCTGTCTGCCCTGACCTGCAAACTGTGCTGGACATGCTCCCGAAGTGGCTCCTCGCTCTCCTCCGGAACTCTGAGCTGCCTAGTCACCAGCACCAACCAACTGAGGACATGCCCTCGCATAGTGACCCACCTGGCCACAATGATAACAGTTGAGGGTGCCTCGCTGACACGATCCAAAATGATACCTATTGCACAAATTGCACAATGGAGACTCCCTCGGTGTAGCAGGTGTGCGAAAAAGTCGTCGAGGATGACTAGAACCGCTGGAATCCCCACTAGCCTGTGGTTGTTGCGGTCGATCTCTCCTCCATCTCTGTCTGCACCTAGGTACACTAGCTGGTGGTCGATAAGATCCACCGCCTGAAGATGAAGCTGAACCGGAAGTATCAGAACTCAGCCTCTTCGAAGGCCCCTGACTCGGTCCACCTTCCTCAAATCGTCTCGACTGGTACCTCTGCTGTCTCTCCTGCTCAATATCCTCGCCACGAAGAGCTGCACTGAAAAACTCATCAAAGTTGTTCCGCGGCATCGTAGTCAAGGTCGCCTTGATGTTCAGATTCAATCCCAGCTCAAACCTACGACACTTGGCTTCCTCTGTAGCCACCATATCCCGCGCAAAACGAGACAAACAGGTAAACCGATTCCGATACTCAAGTACAGACAAACTGCCCTGCCTCAAGTTCGTGAACTCCTCGTACTTGCGCTGCTGGGTAGCCTGATTAAAATACCTCCGCATAAACAAATCACGAAACAATGTCCACGGAGTGTCAACTGGAACTCTGTCGGTGCTAACCCACAAAAAGTATGCATCACCCTCAAGTAAACCAACTGCGGCTACTGTCATCTGCTCAGGAGTAAACTGCAGACGCTCACAAACACGCTCAATCTGAACCAACCATACCTCGCATATCTCTGGATCAACTGAACCCGAAAACACAGTAGCACCCGCAGTGCGAGCCTTGACCACAGGGTCAAAACGCTCTTCCAAACGCAGCACTCGCATAAGCAAGTCGCGCGTTCGGCGATCCTCATAAGGATCCTCGTCCTGATCAACACGGGAACCACGTCGAGGAGGCATCCTACTGATACAAGACAAGCATTAGGTACAAGCAGAAAGAACGTAATCATGAAACCGCGGATATTTGAGGACACACAACACCTGAAATATTGATGAGTACCGCTGGCCAGTCGGGTCATCACTCCAGTCATGCTGTATCAACTCAAATACCCTAAGCGTCACAACTACAAGAGTCTACAGAATCTGACAACCTAATGCTCTGATACCAAGCTGAAAGGACCCAATCTCGATTCAGTTACCTAAACCGGAATCGAACCCCTTCTGAAAATACGAACCAACAAAAAATTTTCAAAATTTCGGCAGAGTTTCGTTACTAACGTGGAATTACCATAACCTGCACCCAGAAAATAACACTTCATCCTATGCCACAAAAGCCAAATCGTGGGCACCAATCCCATCCGGATTTCTCAACATCAATATATGAATCATAAACAGTAAGCAGTACTGTAGTATATATATATCCGAGAAAATCGGTATAAACAAGTATCAAAATGTATCAGAGCGACCTCTAAAGTAAAATATATACAATATACACATCAGTAAGCGAAACAAGAACCTACTGGAAAGCACAGGTAACTCTTATCACTAGCCTCCAAACCGCGACGTGAAAACACCAAACCTGAACTGCAACTGGGCACGGAAACCGAAAAGCCCAGGGGAAAGACAATAAACACGTTAGAGTGAGTGGACGAAAATAAATGTCTTTCACCAAGTAATATATATACATATAAAATCATATGCGAGTCAAATGCATGAAAATTCAATGAAACGTGAGGAGACTCCAGCTACCACTCACGTACAGAGCATGCAACATAAATATATCGCGGAATCTCTCATAGACTACCACGCGATAGCACAGTCTGAATCACGGGATCCCAGACCCACACATGATTTCTAGCCAGAAAGGCCTCGGGTCAGGATATCTGTCCTTCCCGGAGCGTACTCGGGGATCAGCCGAGAAGCCAATGTGTATCGATACCACAACATATACTGAGACTGTACTCTGTGTAAACCAAATCATAAATCTTTTCCATGCACATGCATAAAACATAATATGTACGTATGTATATATTCGTATACGTATATTCGTATATGCATAATCGTAAAATACATGCTCGAAAATCATAATCAATCTGCATGCTCAAGTTCGTAAATCATAAATAAAAGACTCGCAATCAATCCGTGAAAATAAATGTCCACTCACAGACTCGCGTAATGCGCACTCGCGCTAAAATCGTGGTCCGGCGGAAGATCCCTCGCCTGAAGCACGATCACAATCCAGGTCACGATCTAGATCTCCTGAATATTCACAAAAACATACTGATCAATATCAAAGTCCACAATCCTGTACTGAATCACGGAAACCAACCGTTCCCGGAAATATGCAATACGATACAAAATGTACAACGGAAATTCCGAAATCCCCACTCGAAACCTCGACTGAAAATCGGCTAACCAAATCAACCCGAAAACCTCTGTACGATAACCAGGACGCGATTACAAGAAAAATGACACTAAAAACGTCGAAATCTAAAAAGTTAACCTTTGCCGGAGCTCCGCCGTCGCCAGCGGCGTGCCGTCAACGGTGAAATCTCACGGCGAGATTCTCCAGATCACAAGATCAAACCAAGGCGAACCATTTTCCCTTCTACCACAATGTCCAAATCCCACCGGAACCCGTCCAAAATCAGCCCGAAACCCGAACGGAAATCTCCTCCGGTGACCTAATCGGACCTCTTCAATTTCTCGATTTCAACTCAAATTAAACACATGGGAAGACTCACGAGGTCAAGGGTTGTCGAACCCCCCTAACCCCCACCACCGAGGTTCGGCGATGAACTCGAACTCGGCCCGATTCGGAACCCAACAAATCCTCATCAATTCTTATCAAACCACACACCAATCCACTCGAAATCAAATGGGGAAGCTAACCGTACCTGTCACGTGGCCGGAGGTGGCCAGAAAGTGGTTGTCGGACGACAAGAACCGAAACGGAAAGTTTCCCCCTTCGGTCAACGGTCAACGGTTTCCAAAAATGGAAAGTCAGAGCTGGTCAACGCCCGAAATGAAATTCTCGACTATTTCTCGACTATTTTTCGACTTTTTGATATTTATACTCGCGCCTCGGATCGATCGACGGTCCAAAATGAATATACGAAATGATTCGGATAAGCTCGAGACAATCGGATAAACTCGTCGGAACCCGAAACTTCAAATAATCATAAAATATTCCTCGGTTAGCGAAAAAATCTTCCGGAACCGCCCCCGAGCTCGAAATCACATACTCTACAACTTCCGTGAAGAACCCAACTCCAATTCTCGACTGAAAACATAGTCGCGAATGGAATCGGCAAACCACATTTACGACAAAAAACTGCGACTAAACTCAATCTCGAGAATCGTGCCGAATATGCATCAGATTCTGGTTCGGGTCGTCACATCAATTTCCACAATTCCAAGTTCCAATCAATAGCAAATCAAGCAAGGATTCGAAATATACCAACAATAAGGCCGGAGGTGGCTGGAAGCGGAGAATCGCCGGTGAGTCAAGCGACGGTGGAGTTTTCCTTCACTGGTCAACGCGGGTCAACGCGTCAGAATGGGTCAACACCGGAGAACTTCCAACAGTGCTTTTTCGACAATTTTTCGACTATTTCCTATATTTATACTCGCGGTTCGGGACGATCAACGGTCCAAAACGGATAACAATCACGATTCGGATAAACTCGATACGAACGGATAAACTCGACGAGATTTTGCAATTTCAAATATTCATATTATATTCCTCGGTCGTCGAAATAATAATCTAGAACTGCCCACGAACTCGAAATCACGAGTACAACAACTCTCGAGAAGAAACTCAACTCAAGTTCTCGGCCGATAATTAAGTCGTGATCAAAACTGGCAAATTAATCAATTTACGTAAAAGTGCGATTACGCGCTAACTCGTGATTTAAGCCGATTATACTACTGATTCAATTCCAAGTCGTTACAAATCTAGCCCCCTTAAAAAAATTTGACCTCGAAATTTATGTACTTTTTAAGTGAACAGATGAGGATACTGCTCCCGCATACGCTTCTTATTCTCTCAGGTGGCCTCCTCAACCGAGTGATTCTACCACAAGACCTTCTCCAGCGGTATAACACGGTGCCTGAACTCCAGCTCACGTCGATCATGAATCTGAACCGGCTCCTCCACATATGTGAAATCCTCTCGGATAGGTAACTGATGTGGCGCTAACACATGCGATGGATCCGGGATATACTTCCGCAACATCGAAACGTGGAAAACATCATGTACACGAGTCATCTCAGACGGCAACTCAAGTCTGTAAGCCACGGCACCAACCCTCTCGGTGATCTCGTACGGACCAATATACCGTGGTCGAAGCTTGCCACGCTCCCTGAAACGCACAACTCCCCTCCACGGAGATAGTTTCAGGAAGACCCAATCGCCCACGTCGAACTCGAGACTCTTTCTCCTCACGTCCGCATAACTCTTCTCGCGATCCTAGGCAATCTTCAATCTATCCAGGATATTCTGAATGTCCTCCATGGTGCTCTTCACCAGATCAGGGCCAATAAGCCATCGCTCGCCCACCTCACTCCAACATAACGGAGTGCGGCATTGCCTCTCGTACAAGGCCTCGTACGGTGCCATCTCAATACTGGCCTGATAGCTGTTAATGTAGGCGAACTCAATCAAATGCAGTTGCTGGTCCCAATTTCCACGAAACTGTAAAACACAAGACCGCAACATATCCTTAAGAGTCTGTATAGTCCGCTCAGACTGCCCGTCAGTCTGAGGATGAAAAGCTGTACTGAAATGCAATCTCATACCCATGGCTCGCTGCAATGCCTGCCAGAACTCGAAAGTAAACTGACTGTCTCGGTCAGAAACAATAGATACAGGCACACCGTGCAGACGAACGATCACCGACAAATACAACTTTGTCAATCTGCCCACTGAAATCTTCCCCGGAAGTGCGAGAAAATGAGCGGATTTCGTCAATCAATCCACGATAATCCAAATACCAGTGTTGCCAGCCGAAGTACGCGGCAACTGATACATGAAATCCATGGTAATATGCTCCCACTTCCAAACCGGAATCTCCAGTGGCTGCAACTTTCCCGCAGACCTCTGCCTTTCCACTTTAACCTGCTGACAAATCAACCATCGGCTCACATATGCGGCAATCTCCCGCCTCTTATTGCACCACCAGTAATACGCTCGAAGTGTACGAAACATCTTCGTACCACCGGGATGCACCGCATACGCCGAACAATGAGCCTAATCTAAAATCTCCTTCTTCAGACTCTCATCTCTGGGTACGCACAATCTACCTCTGAACAGCAATATACCATCATCACTCAACCGAAATTCTGTTGGCACACCATTCCGTATCATTGTCTTCTTGTCCAACAAGTAGGAATCAGAATCCTGAGCTTCTCGAACCTGATCAACCAACACGGGTCGAACCTAAAAAATGGCCAACAAAGCTCCATCATCATTCCACTCGAACTCGGCTCCCGTCACCCGAAGCTCGGTTAACATAGATACTCTGGCCACACACATATGAAACAACGAAGCTCCGGATTTTCGACTGAGTGCATCGGCAATGACATTAGCCTTCCCTGGATGGTACTCGAAAGTGCAATCATAGTCGTTGATCAACTCCATCCACCTACGCTGCCTCATGTTCAAATATGGCTGCGCCCACAAGTAAGTGAGACTCTTGTGATCGGTGTAGATCTTGGACTGAGCTCCTTACAGGTAGTGTCTCCAACTCTTCAACGCTAACACAATAGCGGTTAACTCCAAATCATGCGTCGGATAGTTGACCTCATGTGGTTTCAGCTACCTGGAACCGTAGGCCACAACTCTGCCATGCTTCATCAGCACACAACCAAGTCCTCACTTTAATGCATCGCTGTAAACCACGAACTCTCCATTATCGTCAGGTAAGGTCAAAACCGGTGCAGTAGTCAATTTCTCCTTCAGGAGCAAGTAACTCTCCTCACATGCATCGGACCACTAGAACATGACGCCTTTCTTCATCAATCTAGTCAGTGGCATGGCAATCCGAGAAAAATCCTGCACAAAGCGCCGTATAGTAGCCTGCCAAACCTAAGAAACTCCGGATCTCCGGTACAGTAGTAGGTCTACTCCAATTCAGTACGGCCTCGATCTTGTAAGGATCAACGCTGACTCCCTAAGCTAATATCACGTGGCCGAAAAACTTCACGCTGTCCAACCAAAACTCGCACTTACTAAACTCCGCAAACAACTGATTATCCCGCAAAATCCGCAAAACCACTCGCAAATGCTTCTTGTGCTGGCCCACACTCCTGGAATAAATCAGGATGTCGTCGATGAACACGATCGTAAACATGTCCAAAAATCGTCTGAACACCCGGTTAATCAAGTCCATAAAAGCTGCGGGGGCGTTGGTCAACCCAAACGACATTACCAAAAACTCGTAGTGCCCATACCGCGATCTGAAAGCTGTCCTGGCCACATTTGACTCTCAGATCCTCAACTGATGATATATATCTTGTTCATCACAGTGACCTGATTCAGCTTCCGATAATCGATGCACAACCGCATGGATCCATCATTCTTCCGCACAAACAAAACCGAGGCACCCCACGGCGAAACACTAGGTCGAATAAAACCCTTCTCCAGCAACTCCTGAAGTTGAATCTGCAGCTCTTTCAACTTCGCTGGCGCCATACGATACGGTTCCTGAGATATAGGTCCCGTGCCCGGCAACAACTCAATGGTCAAATCGATCTCCCAAACTGGAGGTATACCCGGTAACTCCTCCGGAAACACGTCTGGAAACTACCTCGATATCACCGATATCTGGCACAGCAGCCGTAGTATCCACAACATAAGCTAAGTAAGCAACGCAGCCCTTCTTCATCATCTGATCCGCCTTCATCACAGAAATCACACATGGCAATGAAGTATTCTTCTCACCGCGAAACAATATCTCCGTAAAGCCTGGTCGTCGAAACGCAACCTCCTTCTTGTGACAATCGAACATGGCCCAATATGTCTCCAAGAAATCCATACCCAAGATCAAATCAAAATCGACGTTATCCAGCAACAACAAATATGCGGCTAAACCATGGCCTCCAATAAAAATCTCACAATCATGGTACACCCAGCCAATACTCACAACCTCACCGGACGGATACAACACTCTCTACAACCCCAGAAGTGGAGACGCAGGTACAGTAGCTAAAGATGATAATCTATATGACATGAATGAATGTGTTGCACCTGGATCTAGTAATGTAAGTACTGGATATCCAAAGATATGCAACGTACCGATAACGACCTCCGGTGAAGCTCTGCACTCGCGCAAAGTCATGGCATGAACCCTGGCCTGCCCGGCTGGTCGTCCACGCTGAGGATGTCCCTTCTGTCCTCCCTGGCCCGAAAACTGAACTGGTCGAGTCCCCGAAGTGGCACCTCGCTCTCCTCCGGAACTCTGGGCCGCCTGTCCACCAGCACCATCAAGCTGGAAACACTCACTCGCATAGTGACTCATCTGGCCATGACAAAAACAAGTGACAGGGCCTCACTGACATGGACCAATATGATACGTGCTGCAGAGACTACCCAATGGGTACTCCCTAGGTACGGTAAAAGTGCCACCGGTACGCCGAGGATAACTGGAGCCGCTAGAACCCAAACTAGACTGTGGTCGCTGCGGTCGATCTCTCCTCCATCTCTACCTCTGTCTCGGTGCACTAGCTGGTGGTCGATATGGTCCACTGCCTAAGGATTAAGCTGAACCGGAAGTATCAGAACTCAGCCTCTTGGAAGGCCCCTGACTCGGTCCACCCTCCTCAAACCGTCTAGGTTGGTATCTCATCTGCCTTTCCTTCTTGATATCCTCACCTCGGAGTGCTGCATTGACAAACACATCAAAGTTGTTCTGAAGCATCGTAGTCAGAGTCCCCTTAATGTTCAAGTTCAAACCCAACTCAAATCTACGGCACTTGGCTTCCTCAGTAGCCACCATGTCACGCGAAAACCGAGATAAGCTGGTGAATCTGTCCCGGTACTCAAGTACAGACAAACTGCTCTGCCTCAAATTCGTGAACTCCTCATACTTTCGTTGCTGGGTAGCCTGGTTGAAGTATCTCCGCATAATCAAATCTCGAAACAAAGTCCACGGAGTATCAACTGGTACCCGATCGGTGCTAACCCACCAGAAGTATGCATCTGACTCAAGTAATCCAACTGTGGCCACTGTCATCTGCTCAGGGGTAAAACGCAGACGCTCACATACGCGTTCAACCTGAACCAACCATGCCTCACAAATCTTTGGATCAGCTGAACCCGAAAATACAGTCACACCAGCAGTACGAGCTTTGACCACAGGGTCAAAATGCTCCTCCAAACGCAACACTTGCATCAGCAAGTCGTGCATCTGGCGATCCTCATCAGGATCCACTTCCCGATCAACACAGGGACCACGTCGAGGAGGCATCCTACTGATACAAGACAAGGATTAGGTACAAGCAGAAGGAATGTAATCATGAGACCTCAAATATTTGAACATATACAACACCCGAAGCATTGATGATTACCGCTAGCTAGTCGGGCCATCACTCCAGACATGTTGTACGTACTCAAATACCCTAAGCGTCATAACTACAAGAGTCTACAGAATCTGACAACCTAATGCTCTGATACCAAGCTGAAAGGACCCAACCCCGATTTAGTTTCCTAAACCGGAATAAACTCCTTCTGAAAACACGAACCAACAAAAACCATCAAAATTTCAGCAGAGTAACGCTACTAACACGGAATTGCCATTAACCTGCACCCGAAAAATAACACTTCATCCTATGCCACAAAAGCCAAACTATGGGCACCAATCCACTCCAGATTTCTCAATATCATATCAATAAAGTAAAGCAGTAAACATAATTGTACTATATAGAAAATACGGGGAAAAACCATATAAAACATGTATCAGTAACGTATCAGAGCGACCTCTAGTGTATATATACAAAATGTACAACAGTAGGCAAAACAAGAAACCTACTCAAAAAGAAAGGTAGCTCGAATGACTAGCCTCCGACCGTGACGTGAGACACCAGAATTCGAACTGCAAACTGGGCACGGAAACCGAAAAGTCCAAGGAAATAAAACGTTAGAGTGAGTGGACGAAAATAAACATATACCTTTCACCAATTTCATATACATAATCAATGTAAAACAATTCGAGTTCGGAAAATATATATGGAGGTGCCAGGCGAATCTCTCAAGCCCGACGGTCAGGTGAATCGCTCAAGCCCGACGGTGATAGGTCAGGGGAATCTCTCAACCTCAGCGGCATAACAGGGGAATCTCTCAACTCCGCCCAGAGGAATCTCTCAACTCTAGTCCAGAGGAATCTATCAACTCTGGTCAGACTACCGGTAATCAGCCGAATAGCCGAAGCATCGATGCAAGTATGCCATCACCATAAAACATAAAATAATGCCTTCGAAAATAATAAATAATCTCAACATCATATATAAATAAATACGGAAAATCACGAACTCGGAACGACTGTGAAAATATAAAAGTCCACTCACAGGTGAGCAAAGCGCGCACTTGCGCTAATCACGTGGTCCGGCGGAAGATCCCTCGCCCGAAGCACGATCTCGATCCCCTGAATAATCACAAAATATATCTGATCAAAATCACAATTCACAACACTGTACCACACCTCGGAAAACAACCATTCCCGGAAACGTATAACTGATACAAAAATAATCAACGAAATTCCCGAAATCTCCACTCAAACCCTCGACTGAAAATCTGGTACCCAAATCAACTCGAAAACCTCAAGGTGACGATCGGAGTGCGAATACGAGTAAAACGACATATAACTCGACACATTTTTAAAAAAAAAGTCAACAGTCGCCGGAGCTCTGCCGTTGACCGCCGCCGCCAGCGGCAGCGCGTCGTCAACCGGAAAGAATTTCCGGCGGCCAAGCTCACTGAGCCCAACACATCTCTGAACTGTGGCTAAGTTCAATTCCGGCCACACACGCCGGAAATCAACTTGAAAGTCCAAAATCCCTAACCGGCCGGAAAAAGCTCCTCCGCCAAAATCCGTCGCCGTGAGGCCATCCCGGCCTCCAAACCTCAAGGGTACACCTACCTAACTCAAACCCAACAATTTCCAACACAAAACCCCCTCGGAAAGTCGCCGGAATGCCTTCCTCCGCATAGCCCGATTCCGGCATGTTTTCCCAAAATTTCAAATCGATCGTTCTCACTCAATTTCAAATCAATTTCTACAATTCCAAGTTCCAATCAATAGCAAATCAAGCAAGGATTCGAAATATACCAACAACAAGGTCGGAGGTGACCGGAAGCGGAGAATCACCGGCGAGTCAAGCGACGGTGGAGTTTTCCTTCACTGGTCAACGCGTCAGAATGGGTCAACGCCTGTCAAACTTCCAACAGTGCTTTTTCGACTATTTCCTATATTTATACTCACGGCTCGGGACGATCAACGGTCCAAAATGGATAACAATCACGATTCGGATAAACTCGATACGAACGGATAAACTAGACGAGATTCCGCAATTTCAAATATTCATATTATATTCCTCGGTCGTCGAAATAATAATCTGGAACTGTCCACGAACTCGAAATCACGCGTACAACAACTCTCGAGAAGAAACTCAACTCAAGTTCTCGGCCGATAATTAAGTCGTGATCAAAACCAGTAAATTAATCAATCTACGTAAAACTGCGATTACGCGTTAACTCGTGATTTAAGCCGATTATACTACTGATTCAGTTCCAAGTCGTCACACATAGGTTCTAGAACATTTGTTTGGTGGGTTGAGTGCTATGTGTATTGGCCCAATTTTTGAGCAGGTTCTGCTGTTGCCTGCTGGACGTACGTTAATAGTGAGATTGAAAGATGGTACTCCACATTTTTTTAAGATTACCCTAACTTTTTTTAAGTTTTACTATTCGTTGTAGTTCAGTGCTTAGGTGATTTCACTCTAGGTGGTTCGTTTTTGTCATGTTATTAAGTTGTGGGTCTCTTGTAATTTTTTAATTAAATTTGTTGCGATAAAAAATAACCAAATTCATCAAATGTCAAGTAGAAAATCATTTATCAAACCCACTATGCATCACCAATAAGATTCCAGTGTAAAATAGTTTCTAAACTTTTATTTTCGCAAATTTTGATGATCTCGAAAAATTTATCGTAGAGCTACGACCGAAGAACTTATAATGTTATCCTACAGGCTATTTTTTACTTATGTTAGTATTAATTACACCTATAGTTTGTTACATTAGGTCTATGTCTAGTAAGCCACTAATCCTACTACAATTTCTAGCAAGGGGTAAATGGCTATATATGAAAGGGCAAAATGTAGCCTTATTATAAGCGGGATAAATGAAAACCTAAGCAAAATGTGAACTCAGCTGGACGTTAAAAAAAAATCGGATGGATAAAGGGCTACAATGTATCTAACGGTTCGAATATGTTTTTTTTAATTATTATTTTTACTAAATAGTAGATTTCAAACTATCATTATTTCCTACAAATACATCCATCATTTCTCTAAAATTCACACCTTCTATCTTCCTTTTTCACAATTCATCTCAATAAACTTCTTCTATCTTCATATTTTGTACTTAAGCTATAATGTGTCCATCAAAGGAGCCAATTGGATAAGAATGGAAGATGAAGTTTTTTGTAGTGTACATCAAAGTCTTCAAAAACTCGAACAGGGTACTAGTAAAAAAGATTCAAGCATTGGAAGACAAGTGGAGCAAAAACTCATAAAATCTTTCAATGGCACTCCTCTAAATGTTATAAATTATGAGAGTTGCAAATTTCGAAGGCAAAAACACACATTTTCTCAAATGAAGAAATGGCATCAATGTCTGAAATAGGGCAAGAAGAGGATTCATAGTGGAGCCAATCAATCCGACATTTCGACCAAGTAAGAATATCCTTTACGTAACTATGTTTGTTTTTCAAACTATAAATTGTAGTGTTTTTGCATCATAAAACTACTCATGTCGATTAGTATTTGTTACTCCTTTCTTTGCAAAAGAAGCACCTAGCATAGGATTTCTATATATAAGTTATGAATGAAACAAAAAAATTGTCATCAAAGTTGTTACAGTATATCTCATGGTACTTGGGTGACATTAGATGATCCACCACATGAAAGCTGTGGTACACCACAAGTGCAAAGAATTGTTTCTATTTTCTTAGAAGATGATAAAGAACCAAAAGATCTACTCCAACAAAAAAATTTGACTCCCCATTCTCATAGAAACTAATCAAATTGTTAGGCAACTTGAAAAAAAATATTTTTAATAGACAACTTTTTAGTTAATTTTTGAAAAAGTTAGTTTTTATTCATTATGTAAAAAATACAAAGAAACCAAAAATATCCAGAAAAAAAATCCAAACCGAACCGAATAGTAGCGATTTTTTTTAAAAAAATGAAAAATTGAACCGAACAAATTGAAAAAAAAAAATTACGGTTTGGTTTTAGTTTTTACTAAACTCTGAACCGTTCGGCCCGAATCCCACCCTTACTTTCAACTAACATATGTTATGGATGAATTAAAAATGACAAGTTTTAATGGTTTGTAAATGCAAAACCTTTCGGTAGCCAACATTCACTTTCCTACATGTATAAATAGTGCTTCCATCATTCTCATTCTTCACTCTTCAGAAAAGCATCTTCTTCTCTCTAAGTCTCATTTTAACGGTTCTAGTTGAGTTCTAATTTCGGAAATAGGCAAAGTTGTTCTCCAGTTCGTTTAGAAGTTATTGTGTAGTGCAAACACAAAACTCAAGTAGTCGTTGTATCCTGAGAGACGTATGTCAAGCAAGCCTAATGCACTAGAGTATGCGGCATAAACGTTCTTAAGGAAACCGTGTGGTGCACATAACTCGACTTTCCTTCCTACTCAAATTATCATCATCCACCATTCGGTAAAAAGTTCATAATTTCTTGAATTTTGTTCTTGAAATATTGTTTAATCTAATTAATTAATTAATTAATTAATTAGTATTTTTTTAATTTGGTCAATATTACTACTTACATACGAAATGATTCTTCCAAAGAATCAGAGCAACATGCAGTTGCCAGCATTCGGAGTGCGCATGTCAATTTCTGATAAGGTGAGAATTCCAATTGCCCAGCATAATCTTGTGACTACCGAAAGTATGGATATGCCATTTGCACATGATCTAACATGTTGAGGAACACTTTATGCCTCAGATGAACAAATGACATCAGTGTGTCAAACATGACGAGAGAAGGATTCGTAGTAGAACTACTCAATTTGACCAAGTAAGAATATCTTTTACATAACTACTTTTGTTTTCCAAACTATAAATTGTAGTGTTTTTTGCATCTTGAAACTACTAGTATTGATTAGTATTTGTTGCTCCATTTTTTTTCTTTCAAAACATGAAAGGACCCAACCCCGATTTAGTTTTCTAAACCGGAATCAAACCCTTTCTGGAAACATGAACCAACAAAAACCATCAAAATTTCGGCAGAGTAACGCTACTAACGCGGAATTGGCATTAACCTGCACCTGGAAAATAAACTTTATCCTATGCCACAAAAATCAAACCGTGGACACCAATCCCATCCGGATTTCTCAATATCATAACAGTAATGTAAAGTAATCAATAAAACTATACTTTACAGAAATCCGTGGAAAAATCGTATAAAAGTATAACATACGAATGTTAAGAGCGACTTCTCGTATATATATATAAATAGTATTCCAAACTAAGAACCTACCATAAAAGAAATATCGCTAGAGTACTAAGCCTCCGACCGCGACATGCGACACCAGAGTCCGAACTGCAAACTGGGCACAGAAACCGAAAAACCCAGGGGAAAGGCAAATAAAAACGTTAAACTGAGTGGATTAAAATAAACATATGCCTTTCACCAATTTCATATACAATAAACAAATATAGCGAGTTCGGAAAATATATATGGAGGTGCCAGGCGAATCTCTCAAACCCGACGGTGATAGGCCAGGGGAATCTCTCAACCTCGGCGGCATAACATTGGAATCTCTCAACCCTGTCCAGAGGAATCTCTCAACTCTGGTCCAGAGGAATCTCTCAACTCTGGTCAGACTAACGGTGATCAGCCGAGTAGCCGAAGCATCGATGCAAGTAATGCCATCACCATAAAAATATAAAATAATACCTCCGAAAATAATAAATAATCTCAACATCGTATATAAATAAATATGAAAAAATCACGAAAAAATCACGAACTCGCAACGACAGTGAAAATAGAAAAGTGTCCACTCACAGGTGAGCGTAACGCGATACGCGTTAATCCCGTGATCCGGCGGAAAATCCCTCACCAAACGAACGATCACGATCCCCTAGATAATCATAAAATCCACTGCTCAAAATCATAACTCAAAACCTCAAATCATATCACGAGAAACAACCGTTCCCGGAAACATATAATTCAATAACGACGAAATCGTCAAAATTTGATCACACCACAAAACCTAGCCATAATTTCTGATGCTCAATTCGAAAAACAAACCTCACCACTACGATCGGTGCTCGATTTCGAGCGAAACGACATATAACTCGTCGAAAAACACGTCGCCGGAAAAGTCGCCGCCGCGGACGGCGGCCGCCGGAAAATTAAACAGGCCCAGAAATTTGCAACCTACACATGGATTCAAAGATCTCGACAATTCCAATAACTTTCCAGTTCAAAGTTAAGGCCAATTTTGATCGGAAAACTTCCAAAACTCACCTCAAAGTTCCAAACCCTTACCGGAATTTCAAACCGATCGATCTCTCTCCTCCGGAAAGCACGTCAAGGAGGCATCCTAATGAATAAAACATCGTTTGTAACAAGTAGAACGTAATCATGGAACCTTAAATATTTGAAAGCATACAACACCCGGAGTATTGATGAGTATCCGCCGGCCGGTCGGGTCACCACTCCATACATGCTGTACATTCTCAAATATCCTCAGTAAACACGACTACAGAACCTAAAACCTAATGCTTTGATGCCAAGCTGAAAGGACCCAACCTCGATTTAGTTTCCTAAACTGGAATCAAACCCCTTCTGAAAACGTGAACCAACAAAAACCGTTAAAATTTGGGCAGAGTAATGCTACTAACGCGGAATTGCCATTAACCTGCACCCGGAAAATACACTTCATCCTATGCCACAAAAATCAAACCGTGGGTTCCAATCCCATCCGGATTTCTCAATATCATAACAATAATGTAAAGTAATAAATATAACCATACTTTACAGAAATCCGGGGAAAACCGCATAAAAACATGACATAAGAATACTCAGAGCGACTTCTAATATAGATATACAAATAGTAGGCCAAACTAAGAACCTACCATAAAAGAAACATCGCTCGAATACTAACCTCCGACCATGACGTGCGACATCAGAATCTGAACTGCAAATTGGGCACGGAAACCGAAAAGTCCAGGGGAAAGACATGAAAACCGTTAGAGTGAGTGGACGAAAATAAATGTCTTTCGCCGAATAATATATGTTATAAAAACATATGCGAGTCAAAATGAATAATCATAATTTAGTACACGAGGTGAACTCAAACTCTTCCAGTGTACTGAGCATGCATGGAAAATCTCACGGGGTCACTCATGGAAACATCCGTGCTAGTACAGTCTGAATCACGGGATCCCAGACCCACACGTGATTCTAGCCAGAAAGGCCTCAGTTCCAGGGTACTGCCCCTCGCCAGTCAGGTCGGGGTACTGCCCCTCCTTGTAGGTGATATACGCATTTTATGCTCATTTCTTAACGCATTTCCCTTTACGTTTAGCTATGTTATTATCTTAGTTTTTATGTTTTCCTTATTTAATTTGTTATTTTGAAGATATTTACGGTGGAGATTAATAACGACGCAATTCGGAGGAATTTCGGCGATTTTGCGATTTTTGCGATTTTGGACCTCCGAAAATGGGCCGGCCCAAAAAGCAAATTATGGGCCGAATTCTCAACTCTTGTTTCGGCCCATTATCAAGCCCAAACACAATCAATTCGACATGGAAGGCTTTTGGTGAAGAGGAAAAGTCAAGTTTTGCAACCTTTGAAGAAGAAAAGTCAACAATATCAAGCTTTGTGACTCATTTTGGTGACTCTTGCTTGCATTAAATGAAAAGATGACTAAGGGAGTGACTTGCCATGGTGACTCTTGCTTAGGGTTCACAAATGATGATCACACTTGGTGACTAAGGGGATGACTTGCATGGTGACTCTTGCTTGCATTAAATGGAGGGAGGCAAGGTGGAAGAGAGAAGGCAAGCATTCCTTGCCTATAAATACCAAGGAGGCTGAACATAATTAATCCATCACTCATTTTACAAGCCAAAGCTCTACACAAATACTCCTCCACCATAAACACTTCAAGGATTCTCAAGCAAAGCCGAAGCACATCTCCTCCATTCCAAGCCGAAGCAAGGTTCTCCATCCAAGCCGAAGCAATCCTCCTCCATCCAACACAATACGCTAAGTCCCTTGTGAAGGAAAGCCATCTCCACCGTAGATCATCAAGCATTCAAGACAAAAAGTGTAACCATGATCTTCACTTTCATTTCTTTTACTTTGTATTTGAACCCTTGGATGTATTGGAATACTTTTATGTATCAAATGAAGAACAAGTTTAGATTTGTGTTTCATGTTCTTAAACCGATTTATAAGTTGCATGTGTTTATGATTTCTAGCCTTTTATGCATGTTTGATACAATCTTAAAGCTTCGAAAGCATGTGTTAGATAATACGCTAAGTCCCTCTCTTTCGCATGTTTCGATGATCGTATGTTGTTTAGGATGTTTATACGCTAAGTTGCATTCCTACTCAATTATTAAGCATGTATATTTAGTTAGAAGTTATGAATTTCGTAACTTACAAAAAGGTTTGATGCATGAAAAGGGTAAGGTTAATAAGATGAGATGATCACATGTAATTAGTAGTGTAACTTCTTATTTTTAGCAAGCATAATTAGACTTGAAGTTTCTTGATTGTTGAAACTTGTCTATGAGTAAAACATGTTAGATGCCTAAGAGTTTTAGTTGTGTTTGCATGTTTTTGTACTTTAATTTCGTAGATTAAACAACCAACTTCCAATCCCCCCAAACATTTATATTTCCGCTTATTAACGAAACCATGCATGCGCCCTTAATTCCCCGGATAAAGAACGATCCCTACTCGCCAATATTATAATGACAAAAGAAGGGTTTTAAATTGCAATACGCGTAATCGGTGTTTTTAGGGTCTACTTTGTGTTAACGTTAAATGCATGTTTTGCGCGTATCAATTTTTGGCGCCGTTGCCGGGGAATTAGAATGTTTTTGTATGATTTCGTTGTACATTTGTAATTAAAAGCATGTCTAAATTTTCGAGATGCATACTTGTTTATACTTGTTCATACTTGTTTATACTTATAGAAATTTATATACATGTTTACAATGCATACTTTTACTTATACGAATTTATTTATACTTAGTTTTTACACTTGCATAATTTATTTTCATGTTAAAGGATAGTCTTTGATTTAATTTGAGTACTAGCACTTAGTTATTAAATAAATCTCTATGGAATAGGTGGTGCCTCTTTTGTTTGTCTATCTCCTTAACCCTTCGTGAAGTGTGGATTTCATCACCACACGCCATAACCTAAGTGAAGTTATGGACACGAGGTTGTGGGCGGAGTTTACAAACACTTGAGATTGTATACTATCTTGTGAATTCGAGTAATAATTGGTTATGATGTCTAGAAGGGTTATGAATGGTGACGGGTTTTGAACTAAGAAAACAGAACACCATTGGAGTATATACTCTTACAAGTAAGCCTCGGGGTGTTTCTAAGAACAACAATGGAGTATATACTCTTACGAGTTAGCCTCAGGTTGTTCCCAGAAATTAGTTCTCACCTCTCGCGTTACATCTATCCCAACTGGTCATTTCCAACAATTACGAGAATTAACGATAGTTGGTATACATTTTCGCGCGGGCCGCACGGACAAGAGATTCATTCAATAACTAATTCGTGTATTCCTTTTAAATCATAGGCGCAATCAAAACGTAGACGTACTTAAATTGATTTACATTGATTACGAGTATTGGTTATTTAGTTTCGTTCTATGGAATAGGTGGTGCCTCTTTTTCTGGTTTATCTCCTTAACCCCTCGTGAAGTGTGGATTTCATCACCACACGCCATAACCTAAGTGAAGTTATGGGCACCAGGTTGTGGGCGGAGTTTACTAAGGACTTGAGATTATATACTATCTCACAAATTTGGCTGATTGTTGGATATGGTGAGTGGGTTTATGATTGGTGCCGGGTTTCGGATCTAAGCAATAGAACACCATTGGAGTATATACCGTAACTGGTTAGCCTCGGGGTGTCTCTAGGAACAACATTGGAGTATATACTCTTACGAGTAAGCCTCGGGTTGTTCTAAATATTAGTCCTTACCTCTCGCGTTATCTCTATTCCTACTTGCCATTTCTAAACGTAACTAAGCTGAATTGTGGTCGGTATACATTTTCGCGCGGGCCGCACGTCCAAGAAATTTACCGAATGATCATTTCGCGTACTCTCTGTAAATCATAAGTGCATATGAATACGGTTAAATACGAACTAAATAAATACGACATAATCCTTTAAATAGATGGTATATCGGATTATGCATGCTTAGACCTCCTGGAATCAGACTTCATCTTCGGATGAACGAGACCCATTGCACAGTCGAGAGCCTCTGCACCACGTACCATCGGGGCCAAAGGAAATAAATAAAACTTAGTCAAATTTGTGTGTTTGTTTGTGCATTAAAAACTGTAAAGGACTAACAAACGTTACTTAGCTTGCATAACCTCTCTAAGGCTTTATGATACTCGGATTTCACTACCGAGTACCCTAACCTAAGTGAAGTTAGGGACATAAGACCGAAGAAGAGGTCATTCTTTTGCATTCATATTTAAGCACGTAACTCGTGTGTTTTCTGCAGGTTCTAACGTTTTCTCTTATGCATTCACTCCATCTTTCACGTAGGATTGTTGTTTAAATGCATTTTATTGAAGAAAAAAAAAAGTGTGTTGTGCATAAATTCAATGTGAATTATTGTTTGCTTGCATTGGAACCTTGTTTATATATATTCTAACTAAATTCTTAGGTTTAGCATTATATAGTGTCAATTTGCAGAAAACATGTGTCTTAGTCTATTACATTCTTTTGCATAGCCCTTAAATTGATTAAATCATTTGCATTACTTAGTAAATTACATTTAGTGTCTTAAGTATTATAAATTTTGAGTGTTATTAGTAGTTTTTTTTAGTATTTGTGAGTATTTATGTTTGCTTTGATAGTTTTACTATTTTATTTGTTATCGCTTTGTTTTCTAAATATGCCTTACAATTTTGGTTAGTATTCCTATATTCATCTCATATTCTTTGTTGATACTAACACTTGGTCTTTGGTGGATGCTCAGGCTAATGAATGTCCGATCGGAATCCTGGACCATCTAGAACAAAGTTTGAGGAAATCGCAGAGAGAATAGCGAGACTTAAAGCTCAAACAGACATCCTGGATCATCCCATCATCGAGGAAGGTTCCGAGTCTTCACATTCATCAACCGACCATACTTTAGCCTCATCAACCGACCACAATTCAGAAGCAGAAGCACAAGAAATCAACATGGCCAATGCAGGACAGTCTCTTCGTCAGCGCACCTGCTCAACCGAATGGAGCAGCGGACCTTCAAGCATTGCTTTTCCACCACCGGGGGAAAACATGAAAGAAGTCGAGCTGAAGAGTGGTTTCCTCCACCGACTACCCATTTTTCACGGACTTTCCAATGAAGATCCAAACAAGCATCTCAAACAATTCCAATTTGTTTGTAACAGCATGAAGCCAGCCGATGCTGATACGGAGCTCTTCAAGCTGAAGGCATTCCCATTCACCCTAGTCGACAGGGCCGAGTCTTGGCTTATGGAACTACCGCCGAACCATATTACCTCATGGAAGCAACTTGCGGATATGTTCCTAGCGAAGTACTTCCCGGCCTCAAAGATCACCATCTTGAGAAAGCAAATCACTGGCATCACACAGAAATTGGACGAGACCTTCGGCCAATATTACGACCGATTCAAGGTTTTGTGTGCCACTTGCCCATCGCATGGATTTTCCGAGACCAATCTCATGAATTACTTTTACGATGGTCTCAAGCCGATTGATAGGGAATTGCTGGATGCAGCAGCTACCGGTGCATTCATGGACTTAACCGAAACCGAAGCTAGAACTCTTCTAGAAAATAGGGCGAATAATGATGCACAATATGGAATGTCCAACAGACGAGCAGTCGGTGAAGCGAGTTCTAAATCCGACGCGGACGAAAAATACGACAAACTAGCTCATATGCTAGAGAAGGTTTTAGATCTCGAGACGACAAGAGCCAGGGCAACTCAACGGCCTGTTTGTGGCATATGTCAATCACAAGGTCACCACAACGACCAATGCCCACAGGTGCCAGAGCAAGCTAGCGAGCCGGAGCACGCTAACGCCATCGGCGGATATCAGGGAGGACAACGGTATAACAATTATAACAATTATGTCAACCGTGATCATCCAGGTTTTAGATGGAGCAGCAACGAGGGAACTTTGAACCCTCCAGCACCTCAACAAAGCTACCAACGCCCTCCATTTCAACCAAGGCCACCGATGCAGCATGGTTCGTCATCGCAATCCTTCACCAACCCGGATTACGACAAGATGTTGTCGCAACTTTCGGCCTCAACTCAAGTTCTCCTCGACGGACAATCGAAGACAAAGGAGACACTTGACTCACATGGCCGCGACATCACCGAAGTGAAGAAACAGCTTGGCCAACTTGTTGATTTCATGGGCCAAATCAAAGAAACCGGTCGGCTTCCACCTCAAACCACTCCTAATCAAAGAAACGTGAATGCTATAGTCACAAGGAGTGGGAAGACACTTGAAGAGCCAAAGACCAAGCAATCTCATCTTGATGAAGTCACCATCGAGGACATCACCAACGAAGACGAAGATGAGATCGATCCGGCAACTCAAGAGGCCGAGAAAAAGAAGGTGACGCCTAATGTCACCAAGGCACAATCCCCTCCACAACCTACCCCAATCAAAGGTAAAAGCCCTATTCCTTCAAATACGGTTATTACTAATTCTCCGTTTGCTGTTGCACCTTTCCCTAGCAGATTATCAAAATCAAAGAAGAAGGATGCTCAATATGAAGATATTTTGGACATCTTCCGAAAGGTGCAAGTGAATTTGCCCTTGATCGAGTGCATAAAACAAGTGCCAATATACGCAAAGTTTCTCAAAGAATTATGCACACAGAGGAGGCAAACTCGAGAGAAGGAGGTTGTGAAGGTGAACGCAACCGTTTCGGCGGTTTTGCAGCGTCGGCTACCCCCAAAACTGAAGGACCCAGGGAGCTTTGCAGTTCCCTGCGTAATCGGTGACACCCACTTCGAAGACGTGATGCTTGATCTCGGAGCTTCCATCAACGTCATGCCTTACTATCTTTTCGAATCAATGGAGCTTGGAGATCTCAAGCAAGATGGTGTTGTCATCCAATTAGCCGATCGCACACACAAGTATCCGAGGGGATACGTAGAAGACGTACTCGTGCAAGTCAACAACTTAATATTCCCAGCCGATTTCTATATAGTTGACATGGAAGAGAGTCCACTGAACACCACGCCGCTGCTGCTTGGGCGACCTTTCATGCGGACTGCGAGAACGAAGATCGATGTGTTTCAAGGCACTTTCTCCATGGAGATTGATGGAGAAAGAATCGAGTTCAACATCCTGGACGGGATGAAGTTTCCAATGTCGAGCGTAGCTGCCATTTCGACATACGATCCTGTGGATACCTTAGCACAAGGCTACCTCGACACCATCAATGAGGATGAACTCGACATGGCCATTCAACTTGGGCATGACGGCCTTCTCGAGGCCTTGCTAGAGCTTGAACCTCGAATTCAAGACATGGCCATGGCCCTAAATGCCGCACCACGAAAAGTAAGCTTTTCTCCTCCTTTACCAATTACTTTTGGTACTAATAAAATGTTTCCTTCCATCGTAGAAGCTCCAGTTTTAGAACTCAAGCTACTACCGGACCATCTGAAGTATGCGTACTTAGGCGAGAATGAAACTTTACCGGTCATTATTTCGTCCGCGCTAGAAGAGGAACAGGAGGAGAAGCTCGTGAGTGTGCTCAAGAGGTACAAACCCGCAATAGGCTGGACACTTGCGGACATCAAGGGAATAAATCCAGCAACATGTGTGCATAGGATTTTCCTTGAAGAAGGCACCAAGCCTACGCGGGAAGCACAACGTCGGCTCCACCCTCCGATGATGGAGGTGGTAAAAAAGGAGGTAATTAAACTCATGGACTGTGGAGTTATTTACCTTATTTCTGATAGCCGTTGGGTTTCCCCTGTGCAGGTAGTACCCAAGAAATCGGGAATCACCGTCGTCGAGAATCTGGAAAATGAACTTGTGCCACAAAGGACGATCACTGGACACCGAGTGTGCATTGATTACCGGAGGCTCAACGCCGCAACCCACAAGGATCATTTTCCATTACCATTCATCGACCAAATGCTGGAAAGATTAGCCGGCCATGCATTTTATTGTTTTCTCGACGGATACTCCGGCTACAACCAAATTAGCATTGCGGAGGAAGATCAAGAAAAGACAACGTTCACATGCCCTTTCGGAACGTTTGCATACCGCCGAATGCCATTTGGACTGTGTAATGCACCAGGTACATTTCAACGTTGCATGCTCTCAATTTTCTCCGAGTACATTGAAAAAATTATTGAAGTATTCATGGACGGCTTTAGTGTATTTGGGAGTGATTTCGATGCATGCTTAAACAATTTAGAAACTATTTTACAAAGATGCGTTGAAACGAACTTGGTGCTTAATTGGGAGAAGTGCCATTTCATGGTTACGCAAGGGATCGTGTTAGGTCATATTATTTCTGAAAAAGGGTTAGAAGTAGATAAATCTAAAGTAGATCTTGTGCGTCACTTACCCTCTCCAACTTCGGTTAGAGAGATTCGTTCTTTTCTTGGACACGCAGGATTTTATCGTAGGTTTATCAAAGACTTTTCCCACATCTCGCGCCCGTTGTGTAAATTGCTGCAAAAGGAGACCCCGTTCGTATTTGACGAGGAATGCAACGCTGCCTTCAACAAGTTGAAGGAACTTCTTACAAGCGCTCCTATTTTATGCAGCCCTGATTGGTCTCTGCCATTTGAACTCATGTGCGACGCCTCGGATTATGCCGTAGGAGCCGTCTTGGGTCAGCGGAAGGACAAGAAGCCTTGCGTAATCTATTACGCCTCTCGGACGCTTGATGAAGCGCAAAGAAATTATACCACCACCGAGAAGGAGTTTCTTGCAGTGGTTTTTGCTTTAGATAAATTTCGGTCTTATTTACTTCAAACTAAAGTAACTGTGTATACTGATCATGCAGCTTTGAAGTATCTAATGCTAAAGAAGGACGCAAAACCACGGCTTATAAGATGGATACTTCTACTCCAAGAATTCAACATCGAAATCAAGGATAAGAAGGGAGTAGAAAACGTCGTCGCTGACCACCTATCACGTTTGATAGGTGACCATGAGCCTGTCGAGATTGAAGAAACTTTTCCGGATGAAAAACTCTTCGGAATTGAGGTAACTATTTCGGAAACTCTATGGTATGCAGATATCGTAAATTACTTAGTTACCGGTGAGTTTCCGTCTACCATGCATAAATTTCAACGTGACAAACTTAAGCATAATGCTAGAACCTTTATCTGGGATGAGCCTTATTTATGGAAACAATGCTCCGATTTAGTAATTAGGAGATGTATCCCGGATACTGAATTTAAGCCTATTTTAGACTTTTGTCACAATGAAGCATGTGGGGGACATTTTGGTTCAAGGAGGACAGCCCTTAAGATTTTAGATTGCGGTTTCTTTTGGCCTAGTTTATTTCGCGATGCTCATGCATATTGTGCTGCATGTGATAAGTGCCAGAGATTCGGTAATTTAGGGCCTAAAGATGAAATGCCACAACACTACATATTTAATGTCGAAATTTTTGATGTGTGGGGTATTGATTTTATGGGACCATTTCCTCCCTCCAATGGTTTTACTTATATCTTACTCGCAGTAGATTATGTTTCTAAATGGGTGGAGGCAAAGGCCACCCGTACTAATGATTCGCGAGTTGTTGCAGATTTCCTACGAACTAACATTTTCAGTAGATTTGGAATGCCACGCGTTCTAATCAGCGATGGAGGAAGTCACTTTTGCAACCGCACGGTGGAAGCACTGATGAGGAAGTATGGCGTAAAGCACAAGGTTTCCACACCATACCACCCTCAAACAAATGGAATGGCTGAAGTTTCCAACCGTGAGATCAAGAAGATTTTGGAACGAACCGTCCGCCCCAACCGGAAAGATTGGAGTCAATGCTTAGACGATGCATTGTGGGCTTACAGGACTGCCTACAAGACCCCCATTGGTATGTCACCTTTCCGATTAATTTATGGGAAGACATGCCATCTTCCGGTTGAATTGGAGCACAAGGCATGGTGGGCCGTGAAGAAATTCAACATCGATCGAGATGCCGCAGGCTTGCATCGGAAGCTACAACTATGTGAACTAGAAGAAATCAGAAATGATGCTTTCGACAATGCGTGGATTTATAAAGAGAAGACGAAAAAGATCCACGATCAGATGATTCGAGGGAAGAGTTTTGAACCTGGGCAGAAAGTATTGCTTTTCAATTCAAGACTTAAGCTCTTTCCGGGAAAGCTTCGCTCTCGATGGATGGGGCCATTCATAGTTTCTCAAGTTCTACCTCATGGAGCAGTTCTCATTCGATCTATCGACAAAGGTAGTGAGTTCAAAGTAAATGGCCATCGCTTGAAGCCCTATTTTGAGGCATTTGCGGAGCACACCGTAGAGGAGATGCAACTCCAAGAACCGGCCATTTCAAAAACAAAATGATGCATCACGTCCAAAGCTAACGACGTAAAACGAGCGCTCATTGGGAGGCAACCCAATAGGGAGACAACAGATTTGTTTTCTTCTCCCCTTTTAATTAATTTAATGGCTTTTTGCGTATTCGAATTAAAATTTTCGTAGACCCTATACTCCATTTTTAATTCTATACTTCTACTTTAGTACATTGAGGGCAATGTAGAGTTTAAGTGTGGGGGAAGGGTTTACAATTTAATTGTGTCTAAATTAGTGTTTTTCAGAGTCTTTAGGATGCCCTTAACTAGTCGATGATGAAATTTGACCGATACGAACACATGGCGTATGAATCACATGCATCGAATTCTTGTGCTAATTGAGATATTCTATATGTTTTTAACATGTAGTAGATATGAATTGCAAAACATGGTACAGAAAATCGCATGCTTGAATAAGTTTTTAATCATATGAACCCTATGTGAGCTTTTGAGCTATCTGTTCTTTATTCGAGTGAATATGCATCCATTTCGTAGCTACTAGCTTATATATGCCTCATTCAATTGCTTGCCATAGATTTTAATGAACTAGAGAATACTAGAACTTACTCATGTCAATTTGCAAAGCTTTTAAGTTGATACATACTTTGATTTTGGAAATGATTAAAGGCATTTAGGATTTTTCCACCACATTGCCAAATATCCATGTATCCCATTTGTACGCACAAGTTGCGACACCCCTAGATAAACCAATTGAGCCCACGTTAAGCTTTTCTTTCATCACCATATATACCTAAACACTTACCCTAGTATAGAATATCCTTACCT
The DNA here is from genome assembly GCA_946800695.1 of Geum urbanum. NCBI lineage: Eukaryota > Viridiplantae > Streptophyta > Magnoliopsida > Rosales > Rosaceae > Geum > Geum urbanum. The sequence goes on from OX327007.1 coordinate 21,538,287, forward strand.
TTGTTCCGGAAACTTGGTGAGAATTTTTCGAAACTAGCACATAATATGATGGTTTGGTAAGAAAGATTGAAAGAGTTAATATGAGTAAGGGGAAAGACTTGTCCAATTAACTTAAAAAGTATGAGATTGCCAAAAAGAAAAGAAAAAATTATATTTGAGAGAATGAAAAGAAAAAAAAAATTATTATCTCTCATGGCAATATGTTGTTCTAAAGTAGAAACCAATTGGATTAACGTCCCCCTTATTTGCGGATTTGGAGATTACGATAAATTGAAGGCCCAAAAATAGAACAAAATATGGCCTTTGTCCTGTCCGAAAAGCTCAAAGGGTAGATTAGCTTGAAGTATACATGGTAACATTCAAATGGATATGGAGGAATGAATATGGTGCTAGACTAAGTCGTTGGAACGTTTTTATCACCACATATCTAAAATTCGAATGCCTTAGCCTTAACCCCATTACAACCTCACTAAAAGTCCTTTATGATCCTTAAAATGAGTAGCTTTCAATTAGTAGAGTAAGTTGCATGAGTAAGCTTATGGTTTTGGTTCATTTGTGCAAGTAATTAACTTCATTCATGTGGTTTTTATTTCAATTCATATACACCTTAAGTAAACCCTTATCATGAGTGAAAAATATGATGAGTGCATCCTTGTGAGTTGATTAAACCTTTATTCAAAGCATGCACAGCTATAACATAACCATCGTTTTCTCTATGTCTTACTTGTTCATTACATAATTATATAGCAATTATCTCTTGAATTCGTTGAGCATACAAAGTTGAAAATCATGTGAGACATCGCCATATACTTATGAAAATTCTGAGACAAATTTTAGCTAAGGGCTTAGTTATGTTCTTTCCTTTGTTTTAAATTCTTAGAGAGTTTTAGTTTAACTTAGTGTTTGCTAAGGGACTAGCAAAGTCTAAGTGTGAGGGAATTTGATATACGCATTTTATGCTCATTTCTTAACGCATTTCCCTTTACGTTTAGCTATGTTATTATCTTAGTTTTTATGTTTTCCTTATTTAATTTGTTATTTTGAAGATATTTACGGTGGAGATTAATAACGACGCAATTCGGAGGAATTTCGGCGATTTTGCGATTTTTGCGATTTTGGACCTCCGAAAATGGGCCGGCCCAAAAAGCAAATTATGGGCCGAATTCTCAACTCTTGTTTCGGCCCATTATCAAGCCCAAACACAATCAATTCGACATGGAAGGCTTTTGGTGAAGAGGAAAAGTCAAGTTTTGCAACCTTTGAAGAAGAAAAGTCAACAATATCAAGCTTTGTGACTCATTTTGGTGACTCTTGCTTGCATTAAATGAAAAGATGACTAAGGGAGTGACTTGCCATGGTGACTCTTGCTTAGGGTTCACAAATGATGATCACACTTGGTGACTAAGGGGATGACTTGCATGGTGACTCTTGCTTGCATTAAATGGAGGGAGGCAAGGTGGAAGAGAGAAGGCAAGCATTCCTTGCCTATAAATACCAAGGAGGCTGAACATAATTAATCCATCACTCATTTTACAAGCCAAAGCTCTACACAAATACTCCTCCACCATAAACACTTCAAGGATTCTCAAGCAAAGCCGAAGCACATCTCCTCCATTCCAAGCCGAAGCAAGGTTCTCCATCCAAGCCGAAGCAATCCTCCTCCATCCAACACAATACGCTAAGTCCCTTGTGAAGGAAAGCCATCTCCACCGTAGATCATCAAGCATTCAAGACAAAAAGTGTAACCATGATCTTCACTTTCATTTCTTTTACTTTGTATTTGAACCCTTGGATGTATTGGAATACTTTTATGTATCAAATGAAGAACAAGTTTAGATTTGTGTTTCATGTTCTTAAACCGATTTATAAGTTGCATGTGTTTATGATTTCTAGCCTTTTATGCATGTTTGATACAATCTTAAAGCTTCGAAAGCATGTGTTAGATAATACGCTAAGTCCCTCTCTTTCGCATGTTTCGATGATCGTATGTTGTTTAGGATGTTTATACGCTAAGTTGCATTCCTACTCAATTATTAAGCATGTATATTTAGTTAGAAGTTATGAATTTCGTAACTTACAAAAAGGTTTGATGCATGAAAAGGGTAAGGTTAATAAGATGAGATGATCACATGTAATTAGTAGTGTAACTTCTTATTTTTAGCAAGCATAATTAGACTTGAAGTTTCTTGATTGTTGAAACTTGTCTATGAGTAAAACATGTTAGATGCCTAAGAGTTTTAGTTGTGTTTGCATGTTTTTGTACTTTAATTTCGTAGATTAAACAACCAACTTCCAATCCCCCCAAACATTTATATTTCCGCTTATTAACGAAACCATGCATGCGCCCTTAATTCCCCGGATAAAGAACGATCCCTACTCGCCAATATTATAATGACAAAAGAAGGGTTTTAAATTGCAATACGCGTAATCGGTGTTTTTAGGGTCTACTTTGTGTTAACGTTAAATGCATGTTTTGCGCGTATCAGTAGGCATCCATTGGGGATCAGCCGAGATGCAAGTGTATCGATACAACAACATATACTGAGATTGTACTTTATGTAAACCAAATCATAAATAGTTCGATGCAAATGCATAAAACAATATATAAATGCATATACGTAATATATATTGGTATAGGCATAATCATATAACACATGTTCATATAAATCATAATCTCGTATGCATGCTCATGCTCGTAAAACGTATGTATTGACTCGCGATTAACAGTGAAAAGAAGTTCTCCACTCACAGATGAGCGTAACGCAATTCGCGTTAATCCCGTGATCCAGCGGAAAAATCCCTCGCCAAACGAACGATCACGAACCCCTGAATAATCATAAAATCCATTTCTCAAAATCATAACTCGACAACTCAAATCATATCACGAGAAACAACCGTTCTCGGAAACACATAATTCAATAACGACGAATTGTCAAAAATCCGATAATCATACCACAAAACCTCGCTATAATTTCCGATGCTCAAATCGAAAAACAAGCGTTCAACCCATCACAAGCGTATCCGATTAAATGATCAACGATCGAAAATATTCATAACATAATTCTCGTAACTCGGAATAATCCTCCGGAAGTTCCCACAAATTCGAAATTAAATTCTCTACAACTTTCACGAAGGATCTGAAATCAAATTCTCGCCCGGTAATTTAGTCGCTAAGGAAGCCGCCATAATAGCAAATTACGTCGAAATCACGAAAAATCGCGAAACTCGCAAATCAAATCGATAATCATTCCATTTACGCTTTGGGTCGATCAATGGTCCAAAACGGATATAAATCACAATTCGGATAGACTCGAACACGAACGGATAAACTCGACAATATTTTGAAATTTCAAATATTCATATTATATTCCTCGGTCGTCCAAATAATAATCCGGAACCGCCTATGAACACAAAATCACGCGTACAACAACTCTCGAGAAGAGACTCAACTCAAATTCTCGGCCAATAATTTAGTCGTGATCAAAGCTAGCGATTCAATCGATTATCGAGAATCTGCGATTACGCATAACCTCATGAATTAAGCTGATTACACTTCTGATTCTGTTCCGGGCGTCACAAATCCACCCCCCTTAGAAAAAATTTCGACCTCGAAATTTCCAAGTCTGCCAACTAAAAAGTAGGAGCACAGCCTCTGCATACAGCTCAACTCTCCAGTGGCTATGTCAACTGAACAACTCTGTCAATAGAAAATATCTCTGAACCCTCAAATCTCGAATCTGAACTGGCTCCACACAAACGCTAAGTGTTCCTGCATAAGGAACAAATAGGGTACACAACATACAATAAATCTGAAATGTAGTTCCACCACACGGAACATAACACACACAAAAGCCAACGCTAAAGGCAATGCCAAACTATACGGCACAACACAACACAAAGTCGCCCCATTATCACATATGGACCAAAATAACGTGGCAATTCACAACTCAGCCTACTCACATCAACATAATTCAAACATCGAACTCGGGCAATTATCAACCTGTTTTCGCTAATCCAAAAGTCTGTGGTAGCACATTCCATAAAATCAGAATTAAACGTCAGCTCACACGAAACTCGCTCCAACACAATGGAGTACAACATCGTTCCTCAAAACGACATCACGCAACGTCAGAATCATAGTGCTTTACAAACTTGTACTGCATGTAATCTCGAACAGTTGAAACTGCTGGTTCCAAATTCCTCGGAACTGCAATACACAAGACCACAACATGCCCTCCAAGGTCTGAATAGTCCTCATAGATCGCCCACCAATCTGAGGATAAGAAACTGTACTAAACTGTAATCTGATCCCCAATGCTCGCTGCAAAGCTTGCCAACACTTGGTTGTAATTGAATATCTCGATCAGCGAACTGGGACACAGGCGCATCATGAAAATGGACAACCTCCGCCAAACTCAGCTATGCCAGCCTGCCACCGAAATCTTTTCCGAAAGTACAAGGAAAAGAACTAAGTTCATCAAATGGTCCACAAAGACCCGATAACTGATACCACAAACTGAAGTGCGTACTGGCACACAAAATCCACAGAGACAAGCTCCAACTTCTAATCGGAAATCTCTAATGGCTGTAACTTTCCGGCAAATCTCTGCCTCTTAGCCATCGCCTGCCAACAAATGTGGCATCTGCACACACAAGCTGCTACATTCTTCTACGGGTTGCATCACGAGTAATAAACTCGAAGTATCTGATACATCTTCGTACCACTAGTGCATAACGCACGCAAAATAATGAGCTTCAACACTAACACACTCTAACTCAGTTCTCGTAGCTCGCAACTCGGCTAACACGGAAACTCAAACCACACACATGTGAAACAATGAAGCTCCCGATTCCCGATTGAATGCATAAGCAACAACAATAGCTCTCTCGAATAAACTCAAATGTGCAGCCATAGTCGTTAATTGACCCCATACATCTTCGCTGCCTCAAGCTCGAATCTGGCTGAAAACGCAAGTAGATGAAACTCAAGTAATCAGTGTACATCCTACACTACGCTGCACACCGTAGTAGTAGTGTCTTGAACTCTCTGATGCTAACAAAAAGACAAGAACTCCCAAATCATACACAGGATATGTAACTTTATAAAGTTCCACTGCCTGAACCTATGAGCCACCGCTCTGCTATGTTGCATCAAAGCAAAATCAAATCCAAATCTCGATGCATCGCCATAACCCACGAACTCACCACGATCGTCAGGTAGAGTCAAAACCGGTACAATAGTCAACCTTCCTTCAGGAATAAGTAATTCATCTGATACACATCGGACCGCTCGAACTCGACGCTTTCTTCGTCAATCCGAAAAGTGATGTGGCAATCCGAGAAAATCTTGCACAAAGCGCCAATAGTAACCTGCTAAACTCAAGAGAATCCTGATCCCTGGTACAATGGTAGGTCAACTCTAAATTAACACGGCTTTACTCTTGTCAGGATCCACGCCGACTCCCTCGGCTGACATCACATGGCCCAAAATCTTCACGCTAACCAACCAAAATTCACACTGGCTGAACTTTGCAAACAACCAATCATCTCATAAAGTCTGCAAAATAGCTCGCAAATTCTTCAAGTGTTGGCCCACACTCCTGGAGTACATCAGGATGTTGTCGACGAACACGAACGCAACTCGTCCAGAAACCGTCTGAACACCCGGTCCATCAAGTCCGTAATAGAAGCGGGGGCATTGGTCAACCCAAAAGGCATGACCAAGAACTCATAATGCCCGCACCGTGATCCGAAAGTTGTCCTAGCCACATCTGACTCCCTGATCCTCAACTGATGGTATCCGGTCCAGAAATCAATCTTCGAAAAGGCTGAAGCTCCCGTGAGCTGATCAAACAAATCCTCAATCCAAAATGGAGGATACTCGCTCTCCTCAGAAGCCTGATTCAGCTTCCGGTGGTCAATGCACCACCCCGTCGAACCATCATTCTTCTGTACAAATAGTATAAGAGCACCCCACAGTGATACACTGGGTCGTACGAAATCTCCTCCAACAACTCTCGAGGTTGAATATGTAGCTCCATCAGCTTCGCTGGCACCCAACGACAAGATGCCGGTGATATGCGTCCAGCGCCCAGTAAAAGTTCAATGGTGTAGTCGGTCTCCCGAACTGGACGAATACCCGGTAACTCCTCCGGAACATACCTGAAACCTCTGGAACCACCTCAATGTTGCCAATCTCGGGCACAGCAACCGTAATATCCACAACATGAGCTAAGCAAACAACACAACCCGTTTCCACCATCCGCTCGACTATCACCGCTGAAATCTCACATGGTAATACAATATTCTTCTCACCGCGAAATAGTATCTCGGGAAAAGTCTGGTCGTTGAAACACAACCACCTTCTCGTGACCATCGAGCATAGCCCAATGCGTCGTCAAGAAGTCCATACTCATAATCATACTAAAATCAACAATATCTAGCTATAATAGTTCCACGGCTAACCCATAACCTCCCACAAGATCTCAGAACCTCTCCTGATGGATGCAACACTCTCCAAAACCTCGGAAGTGGAGATGCAGGTACAATAGCCATGGATATCAAGCGACGGTAACCTCAAAGAAACTCTGTCCTTATACAAGGTTGTGGCATGAACTCCAACATGCCCAACAAACTGTCCATGTAGATTGCGACTTGCTGATTGACTCGTCTAGAAGGTTGTGTTGGTCAACTCCAGAAACAGCATCATGACCTCCTCGTGAATTCCGAGCTACCAAACCACTATAATAGCTGATTGAGGACGCTCCCTCGCAACGTGACCCTCCTGGCCACAACAATAGCAACTAAAAGTGCTCCACGAACACAAGTCACGGCGACACCTGTTGTGAGGAAGGATCACCAATGATCACCCAAACTCATGCCACAGGAACAAGTCCGCTACTCCGTGATCTCCATCACCACCAAACGGATCCTCTACTTTGATCTAATGACCCTCAACATAATCAAAAAGGCCACAGCCTGATGAAGTCACTGATCCCGAGGAGTCAAAACTCAACCTTATCAAATATCTCGACTAAGTCCACTTTCCTCAAACCAACACTTCAGAAACCGCGTACGCCTTTCCTTCTCAATAGCCTCTCCTCTGAGTGCAGCACATCAAGCTCCTCACGGTTATCTTAAGGCATAACAGTCAAAATCTCTCTGATGCTCAGGTTCAAACTCATCTCGAACCTCGTGCACTGCTTCCTCTGAAGCCACATAACACGTGGAAACGGAAACAATCATATGAACGATACATCACTGCCTCTGGTGGGTAAACACTCCATATTCTGTATAAACAATACCCTGAATGTAGGCCATGGAGTCACAACAGGAACTCACACAGTACCAGCCCACCAAAAGCAATTATCAGATGCAGGCAAAACAGGTAAAACATCAACTACCACAATTCTCTGCTCTGAGGCAACATTTAGACGCTCATACACGCACAACCAGGCAAACCATGCCGCACAAATCTCTGAATTCTAAATGCTCATCAAAACCCACAACTCACTGGCAAACCGCGCATCGTTTGATCCTCAATAGGATCCACAACCGTACCGACACGGAAAGCACGTCAAGGAGGCATCCTAATGAATAAAACATCGTTCGCAACACGTAGAACGTAATCATGGAACCTTAAATATTTGAAAGCATACAACACCCGGAGTATTGATGAGTATCCGCCGACCGGTCGGGTCACCACTCCAGACATGCTGTACATTCTCAAATATCCTCAGTAAACACGACTACAGAAGTCTACAGAACCTAAAACATAATGCTCTGATACCAAGCTGAAAGGACCCAACCCCGATTTAGTTTCCTAAACCGGAATCAAACCCCTTCTGAAAACGTGAACAACCAAAAACCGTTAAAATTTGGGCAGAGTAACGCTACTAACGCGGAATTGCCATTAACCTGCACCCGGAAAATACACTTCATTCTATGCCACAAAAATCAAACCGTGGGCACCAATCCCATCTGGATTTCTCAATATCATAACAATAATGTAAAGTAATAAATATAACCATACTTTACAGAAATCCGGGGAAAACCGCATAAAAACATGACATAAGAATACTCAGAGCGACTTCTAATATAGATATACAAATAGTAGGACAAACAAAGAACCTACCAAAAAAGAAACATCGCTCGAATACTATCCTCCGACCACGACGTGCGACACCAGAATCTGAACTGCAAACTGGGCACGGAAACCGAAAAGTCCAGGGGAAAGACATGAAAACCGTTAGAGTGAGTGGACGATAATAAATGTCTTTCGCCGAATAATATATGTTATAAAAACATATGCGAGTCAAAATGAATAATCATAATATAGTACACGAGGTGAACTCAAACTCCTCCAGTGTACTGAGCATGCATGGAAAATCCCACGGGGTCACTCATGGACACATCCGTGCTAGTACAGTCTGAATCACGGGATCCCAGACCCACACGTGATTCTAGCCAGAAAGGCCTCGGTTCCAGGGTACTGCCCCTCGCCAGTCAGGTCGGGGTACTGCTCCTCCTTGTAGGCATCCATCGGGGATCAGCCGAGATGCAAGTGTATCGATACAACAACATATACTGAGACTGTACTCTGTGTAAACCAAATCATAAATAGTTCGATGCAAATGCATAAAACAATATATAAATGCATATACGTAATATATACTGGTATAGGCATAATCATATAACACATGCTCATATAAATCATAATCTCGTATGCATGCTCATGCTCGTAAAATTTATGTATTGACTCGCGATTAACATTGAAAAGAAGTTGTCCACTCACAGATGAGCGTAACGCAATTCGCGTTAATTTCGTGATCCGGCGGAAAAATCCCTCGCCAAACGAACGATCACGAACCCCTGAATAATCATAAAATCCATTTCTCAAAATCATAACTCGACAACTCAAATCATATCACGAGAAACAACCGTTCTCGAAAACACATAATTCAATAACGACGAATTGTCGAAAATCCGATAATCATACCACAAAACCTCGCTATAATTTCCGATGCTCAAATCGAAAAACAAACCTAACCACTGCGATCGAGGCGCGATTCCGAGTGAAACGACATACAACTCGTCGAAAACCCCAAAAAGTAAACTTTGACCGGAAACCGCCGTTGACCACTGCCGGCGGCGGCAGCGCCACCCAACTGTAAAATTTCCCGGCGGACCAAAGCCTATTCCACACAAAATCATCCAAGAAGCAACTTTCATAACTACACCAAATATCAATTCAAACTCTAACTAGCTCAATTTCAAGCAAAACCGAATCCTCACACAAACATTAATCCATGAATTCTCCATGTACAAAACGAATTGGAGCACCATACCTATATGAGTAGATTCGTGGTGTTGAGAGCTTCAAAGCCCAGTACTTCAAGTAGCTCAATTCGACCGGAAAAAGATCAACCTAAAACACCAAAATTCCTCCAATTTCAACCGGTATTTTCTCTCTCCACCGGCGACCCCCCCGTGGATGGTGGCCGGAATCACCTTAGGGAGGCCAAGGCGAGTCGAAAGGGACCTAGGCCGAGCACTGGGGTGGCCGGACGGCAAGCCACCGCCGGCGAGCCGTGGTTGCCGTCGCACTTCCTCTCCTCCACCGAGTTGACTCAGTCAACATCATCAATGCTAGCTTTGACTTTCCCAAAACAGCAACCCATTTAAATACTTTCTATTTTAGGAAACTTCCCAAATACACCTTTCGATAAACTTCGAACACACGTAACTTTCACGTCGTAAATCTGTTTCTAACAATCCTCACGGCAACAAACTCATCTCGACAAGTTCTTCAATTTTCACCTGAAGTCAAACACATCGACCAATCCGATAAAAAGTCAACTGTTCAACCCATCACAAGCTTATCCGATTAAATGATCAACGGTCGAAAATATTCATAACATAATCCTCGTCACTCGGCATAATCCTCCGGACGTTCCCACAAACTCGAAATTAAATTCTCTACAACTTTCACGAAGGATCCGAAATCAAATTCTCGCCCGGTAATATAGTCGCTAAGGAAGCCGCCATAATAGCAGATTACGTCGAAATCACGACAAATCGCGAAACTCACAAATCAAATCGATAATCATTCCATTTACGCTTCGGGTCGATCAACGGTCCAAAACGAATCAATATCACAATTCGGATTGACTCGAACACAAACGGATAAACTCGACAATATTCTAAAATTTCAAATATTCATATTATATTCCTCAGTCGTCCAAATAATAATCCAGAACCGCCTACGAACACGAAATCATGCGTACAACAACTTTTGAGAAGAGACTCAACTCAAATTCTCGACCAATAATTTAGTCGTGATCAAAGCTGGTGATTCAATCGATTATCGAGAATCTGTGATTACGCATAACCTCATGAATTAAGCTGATTACGCTTCTATTTCTGTTCAGGGTTGTCACAAATTTCCAATGCTCAATTCGAAAAACAAACCGTACCACTGCGATCGGTGCGCGATTCCGAGCGAAACGACATATAACTCGTCGAAAAACACGTCGCCGCTGCCGCCGGCCGCCGGAAAATCAAACCGGCCCAGAAATTTGCAACCTACACATGGATTTGAAGATCTCGACATTTCCAACAACTTTCCAGTTCAATGTTAAGGCCAATTTTGATCGGAAAACCTCCAAAACTCACCTCAAAGTGCCAAACCCTTACCAGAATTTCAAACCGATCGATCTCTCTCCTCTGGCCACGGCAACCTCCCAAACTGCTTGCAATCGCTTCCACTCCTCATGGCTAACAAAACCCCTCAAAGAGAAGCCATCAACTCGGCCTCCACGCCCCCACCCGAACGCCGCCGATTTCGCCGGAAAACACCGAACTTCGCCGCGCCTTTTCTTCCTCCTCCGGCCACCCCACGGGTTGATCCACCTCTCAAATTGAAGAGGGCCACGAGCCCAACAAAACTCATGAAGGAACCTTGGCCAATCGTGGCCGGAATCGGCAACCACGACGGCGCAAAGCTCACGGTATACAAAATGGGTCGACCCACCCGGTCAACACAGATAACCCAGCTTTCCACTTATGGAAAATTTCCAAAATCGGCATGTAGCACTTCCGTATTTATACCGTACGCGTATCGAACCCTAAACGGATAAATACGACAATATTCGACGCCCGAAAATATTCACAACTTATTCCTCGTAACTCGAAAAAATATTCCAGAAGTTCCCACGAGCTCGAAATTAAATTCTCTACAACTTCTGCAAAAGATCCCAAATCAAATTCTTTCCCGATAATTTAGTCGCTAACGAAGCCGCCATATTAACCGATTACGTCGAAATCGTGACTAATCGCGAAACTCGCAAATCAAGTCGATAACCATTCCAATTTCGGTTCGGGTCAATCGACGGTCCAAAACAGATCACAATCACAATTCGGATAGATTTGAATACGATCGGATAAACACGACGATATTCCAAAATTTCAAATATTCATATTATATTCCTCGGTCGTCGAAATAATAATCCGGAGCCGCCCACGAACTCGAAATCACGCGTACAACAACTCTTGAGAAGAACTGCGATTACGCGCAAACAATCAATTATCGAAGAACTGCGATTACGCGCAAACACGTGGATTAAGTCGATTACAATACTGATTCTGTTCCGGGTCGTCACAAATATACCCCCCTTAAAAAAATTTCGACCTCGAAATTTCCAAGCCTGCCAACTGAAAAATAGGGATACTGCCTCTGCATACAGTTCAACTCCTAAGTGGCAACCTCAACTGAACCGCTCTGTTAATGGGAAAATATCTCTGTACCCTTAAATCTCGAATCTGAATTGGCTCCTCCACAAATGCCAAGTCTTCCTGTATAAGAAACTGATAGGGTACAAAATATGCAACAAATCTAAAATGTAATTCCACCACACGAAATACAACACACATAAAGGTCAACGCTATAGGCAATGCCAAACTATACGACACAACACAAACTCGCCCCATGATCACATACGGACCAAAATAATGTGGCAAATTCATAACTCAACCTGCTCACATCAACATAACTCTAATGTCGAACTCGAGCAATTATCAATCTGTCCATGCTAATCTAAAGGTCAATCTCGAATAAATGAAACTGCGGGTCTCAAATCCTTCGGAACTGCAATACATAGGACCACAACATGTCCTCCAAGGTTTGCATAGTCCTCAAAGATCGCCCACCAACCTGAGGATAAGAAACGGTACTAATTAACCTGTAATTTGGTCCCCAATGCTCACTGCAATGTTTGCCAAGACTCTATTGTAACTGATTATCTCGATCAGCAAACTGGGACACAGGCGCATCACGAAAATGGACAACCTCCGCCAAATACAGCTATACCAGCCTGCCATTGAAATCTTTTCCGGAAGTACAAGGAAAAGAACTAAGTTCATCAAATGATCCACAAAGACTCGATAACTGGTATCATTATCCGAAGTGCATACTGACACACAAAATCCACAGTGACAAGCTCCAGCTTCTAATCGGAAATCTCCAATGGCTGTAACTTTCCAGCAAGTATCTGCCTCTCTGCCCTCGCCTGCCGACAAATGTGGCATCCGTACACATAAGCTGCTATATTCCTCTTCATGTTGCGTCATGAGTAGTAAACACGAAGTATCTGATACATCTTCGTACCACTAGTGCATAATGCACGTAAAATAATGAGCTTCAACATCATCACACCCCAAACTCAGCTCTCATAGCTCGCAACTCGGCTAACACGGAAACTCGAGCCACACACACATGAAACAATGAAGCTCCCGATTTCTGACAGAATGCATCAGCAACGAGATCCCCGAATGATAGTCAAAGTACAACCACTAGACTTTCTCGGATAAACTCAAATGTGCAGCCATAGTCGTTAATCGACCCCATCCATCTACGCCGCCTCAAGCTCAAATCTGGCTGAATATGCAAATAGATGAAACTCAAGTGATCAGTGTACATTCTACACTGCACTGCACGCCGTAGCAGTAGTGTCTCGAACTCTTCGATGCTAACATAAAGACAGTTACTCCCAAATCATACATAGGATACGTAGCTTCATAAAGTTTCCACTGCTTGAAACCATGAGCCACCATTCTGCTATACTTCATCAAAGCATAACCAAATCACAAATCTCGATGCATCGCTATAAACCACGAACTCGCCACGGTCATCAGGTAAAGTTTAAACCAGTGCAGTGGTCAATCTTTCCTTCAGGAGTAAGTAACACTCCTCACACGCATCGGACCACTCGAACTTGACGCCTTTCTTCGTCAATCTGGAAAGTGGAGTGGCAATCCGAGAAAAATCCTGCACAAAGCGCCGATAGTAACCTGCCAAACCCAAGAAACTCCTGATCTCTGGTACGGTGGTAAGTCTACTCCAAATCAACACGGCTTCTATCTGGTCAGGATCTACGCTGACTCCCTCAGCTGACATCACGTGGCCCAAAAACTTCACATTGTCCAACCAAAACTCGCACTTGCTGAACTTCGCAAAGTCCGCAAAACCGCTCGCAAATGCTTCTTGTGCTGGCCCACACTCCTAGAGTAAATCAGGATGCTGCCAATGAACACGACGGCAAACTTGTCCACAAACCGTCTGAACACCCGGCACATCAAGTCTGTAAAAGCTACGGGGGCATTGGTCAACCCAAACGGCATAACCAAGAACTCGTAATGTCCGCACCGTGATCCGAAAGTTGTTCTGGCCACATTTGACTTTTTGATCCACAACTGATGGTATCCAGACCTGAAATCAATCTTCGAAAAGACTGAAGCTCCCGTGAGCTGATCAAACAAGTCGTCAATCCGCGGTAACGGATACTCGTTCCTCTTTGAAGCCTGATTCAGTTTCCGGTAATCGATGCATAACCTCGTCGAACCAACCTTCTTCCGCACAAATAGTGCAAGAGCACGCCACGGTGATATGCTGGGTCGCATGAAATCTCCTCCAGCAATTCTCGAAGTTGAATCTGTAGCTCCTTCAACGCCGCTGGCGCCATAAGATAATATGCCTATGATATGGGTCTAGCGCCGGATAATAGCTCAAAGGTGAAATCGATCTCCCTAACTGGAGGAATACCCGGTAACTCCTCCGGAAACACATCTGGAAACTCGGGAACCACTTCAATATCATCAATGTCTGGCACAACAGCCGTAGTATCCACAACATGAGCTAAGTAAGCAACATAACCCTTTTTCCATCATCCGCTTGGCCTTCATCGCTGAGATCACACATGGCAATGAAGTATTCTTCTCACCGCAAAATAGTATCTTGGGGAAAGCCAGGTCATCGAAACACAACCTCCTTCTTGTGACTATCGCACATAGCCCAATGTGTCGCCAAGAAGTCCATAACCAAAATCACATCAAAATCGACGATATCCCGCAATAACATATCCGCGGCTAACCCACAACCTCCAACAAAGATCTCATAACCCCTCCGGATGGATACAACACTCTCCATAACTCCGGTAGTGGAGATGCAGGTACAATAGCCATGGATATCAAGCGACGGTAACCTCAAAGAAACTCTGTCCTCATACAAGGTTGTGGCACGAACTCCGGCATGCCCAACTAACCGTCCACGTCGATTGCGACTTTGCTGATTGACTCGTCTAGAAGTCTGCATTGGTCAAACTCCAGAAATGGCATCTTGACCTCCTCCTGAACTCTAAGCTGTCAAACCACTAAAACAGCTAACTGAGGACGCTCCCTCGCAACGTGACCCTTCTGGCCACCACAATAGCAACTGAGAGTGCTCATCGTACACAAATCACAGCGACGCCTGCTGTGAGGAAGGATCACCAACGATCACCCAAACTCATGCCACAGGAACAAGTCCACCACTCTGTGATCTCCATCACCACCAAACAAATCCTCTGCTTTAATCTGATGACCCTCAACATAATCAAAAAGGCCACAGCCTGATGAAGATACTGATCCCGAGGTGCCTGAACTCAACCTCATCAAAATCTCGACTAAGTTCACTTTCCTCAAATCAACATGTCGGAAACCGCGTATAACTTTCTATCTCAATATCCTTGCCTCAGGTCGGTGAACACTCCATATATCCGTTATTAAGTAGCCTGATTGAACCATTACCGTATAAACAATACCCTGAATGTAGGCCATGGAGTCGCAACAGGAACTCACACAATACCAACCTACCAAATGCAATGATCTGACTCAGGCAAACCACCAACTGCCACAATTCTCTGCTCAGAAGCAACATGTAGGCACCCAAACACGCACAACCGGGAAAACCATGCCACACATATCTCTGAATCCAGAATGCTCATCCAAACCCACAACTCACTGCCAAGTCGCGCGTCGACTGATCCCCAATAGGATCCACAACCGTACCGACACGGAAAGCACGTCAAGGAGGCATCCGAATGAATAAAACATTGTTCATAAAAAACAGGACGTAATCATGGAACTTCAAATATTTGAAAGCATACAACACCCGGAGCATTGATGAGTATCCTACGGCCGGTCGGGTCATCACTCCAAACATGCTGTACATTCTCAAATATCCTTAGTAAACACGACTACAGAAGTCTACAGAACCTAAAACCTAATGCTCTGATACCAAGCTGAAAGGACCCAACCCCGATTTAGTTTCCTAAACCGGAATCAAACCCCTTCTGGAAACACGAACCAACAAAAACCATCAAAATTTCGGCAGAGTAACGCTACTAACGCGGAATTGCCATGAACCTGCACCCAGAAAATACACTTCATCCTATGCCACAAAAATCAAACCGTGGGCACCAATCCCATCCGGATTTCTCAATATCATAACAGTATAACAAAAATAAGTGGAAAAATTGGAAATAAGTGGAAAAATTGTATAAAAGTAATCATCCGTAAAGTAATCATTAAAACTATACTTTACAGAAATAAGTGGAAAAATTGTATAAAAGTATAACATACGAATGTTCAGAGCGACTTCTAGTATATATATATATATACACAAATAGTAGGCCAAACTGAGAACCTACCATAAAAGAAATATCGCTCGAGTACTAAGCCTCCGACCGCGACATGCAACACCAGAGTCCGAATTGCAAACTGGGCAAGGAAACCGAAAAGCCCAGGGGAAAGGCAAATAAAAACGTTAGAGTGAGTGGACGAAAATAAACATATGCCTTTCACCAATTTCATATACAATAAACAAGTATAGCGAGTTCGGAAAATATATATGGAGGTGTTAAGCGAATCTCTCAAGCCCGACGGTCAGGCGAATCTCTCAAACCCGACTGTGATAGGCCAAGGGAATCTCTCAACCCCGGCGGCATAACAGGGGAATCTCTCAACCCTGCTCAGAGGAATCTCTCAACTCTGGTCCAAAGGAATCTCTCAACTCTGGTCAGACTACCGGTGATCAGCCGAGTAGCCGAAACATCGATACAAGTAATGCCATCACCATAAAAATATAAAATAATACCTCCGAAAATAATAAATAATCTCAACATCGTATATAAATAAATATGGAAAAATCACGAAAAATCACGAATTCGCAACGATAGTGAAAATAGAAAAGTGTCCACTCACAGGTGAGCGTAACGGGATACACGTTAATCCCGTGATCCGGCGGAAAATCCCTCGCCAAACAAACGATCACGATCCCCTGGATAATCATAAAATCCACTGCTCAAAATCATAACTCAAAACCTCAAATCATATCACGAGAAACAACCGTTCCCGGAAACATATAATTCAATAACGACGAAATCGTCAAAATTCGATAATCACACCACAAAACCTCGCTATAATTTCCAATGCTCAATTCGAAAAACAAACCTCACCACTGCGATCGGTGCGCGATTCCGAGCGAAACGACATATAACTCGTCGAAAAACACGTCGCCGCTACCGCCGGCCGCCAGAAAATCAAACCGGCCCAGAAATTTGCAAACTACACATGGATTTGAAGATCTCGACATTTCCAACAACTTTCCAGTTCAAAGTTAAGGCCAATTTTGATCGGAAAACCTCCAAAACTCACCTCAAAGTTCCAAACTCTTACCGAATTTCAAACCGATCGATCTCTCTCCTCCGGCCACGGCAACCTCCCAAACCACTTGTAATTGCTTCCTCTCCTAATTAATTGCTAACAAAACCCCTCAAAGAGGATCCACCAACTTAGCCTCCACGCCGCCACCCGAACGCCGCCGATTTCGCCGAAAAACACCGAACTTCGCCGTGCCTTTTCTTCCTCCTCCCGCCACCCCACGGGTTGATCCACCTCTCAAATTGAAGAGGGCCACGAGCCCAACAAAACTCATGGAGGAACCTCGGCCAATCGTGGCCGAAATCGGCCACCACAACGACGCAAAGCTCATGGTATACAAAACGGGTCGACCCACCCGATCAACGCAGTCAACCCAGCTTTCCACTTATGGAAACTTTCAAAAATCGGCATGTATCACTTCCATATTTATACCGTACACGTATCGAACCCCAAACAGATAAATACGACAATATTCGACGCCCGAAAATATTCACAACTTATTCTTCGTAACTCGGAAAAATCCTCCAGAAGTTCCCACGAGCTCGAAATTAAATTCTCTACAACTTCCGCGAAGGATCCCAAATCAAATTCTTGCCCGATAATTTAGTCGCTAACGAAGCCGCCATATTAACCGATTACGTCGAAATCGCGACTAATCGCGAAACTCGCAAATCAAGTCGATAACCATTTCAATTTCTATTCGGGTCGATCGACGGTCCAAAACAGATCACAATCACGATTTGGATAGACTCGAATACGAACGGATAAACTCGACGATATTCCAAAATTTCAAATATTCATATTATATTCCTCGGTCGTCGAAATAATAATCCGTAACCGCTGACAAACTCGAAATCACGCCTACAACAACTCTCAAGAAGAAACTCAACTCAAATTCTCGGAAAACTGCGATTACGCACATACACGTGGATTAAGCCGATTACACTACTGATTCTGTTCCGGGTCGTCACAAAACAACACCTAACAAACAACTTTTATAAATAAGATATGAATGGAAATAAAAATTGCGATCAAAGTTGTTACAATTTGTCTGGCAATACTTGAATGACATTTGATGATCCATCACAAGAAAGCTTTGGTCCACCACCAGTGCAATGCCATATTTCTTTTAAAGATGATGAGATTCAAAAAAATCACTCCAACACAAGGTTTGACTCCCAATTCCCTTCTACAACAAAGGGGTGAAATACCACAAGAAGTATGTAATTGAAGGCCAAAGAGAAGAAGCAGAAAGTCTTTTGAGAAAAATTATTGGATAACATAGAGCGAGTGAGGGAAGTAAACAATATAGACGGAAAAGGCAAACGCCTTAAGAGCAAATGCAACACTGCAGGAAAGAGGCAAATTGACCATTTTGTAGTGCATGTGGCTTAAGTGTTATGGGCTCCACCACTTTTCATTTGATCGACCAAAATTGAGAGAAAAACATCCCTAGTTGATTTGATCGACTTGAGTTTATTGCATTCTCAGTGTATATTGAGGGTTTAATTACAAAAGGTTTGAGTCTTGGTCAGGCAAAAGTCATTGCGATACATTTGCTCTAAGAGGTAATTGAAGGAAGATGGATGAGAGATGGAGAGAGAAGAAGTTATTGTGTTGATGCAAATCGTTGATTCCAAGAACTTGACATGTCACAGTAGCAGAGTATATGAAGGCCCTAATTAAGAGTCTGCAATGACACAAATTATAACCCTATTGTTTCCATGAATAATAATCTTTTGGGGCAAAAATTTAGCCCAAGGGCTACATTAGCTCCTAAGAAGAACTGTAAATGGCCCAAGAGGAGAAGAGAAAAGGGTTACACAACGGGGTGCTATCTTGAATTTTGGGACTATATTTTGAATCGGGTATTCCGGACCTGGGCCCAATTCGGGTTTGGGCATGAACCATTTGTTTTGTTTTTATTGAAAACGTTGCCGCAAAATAATAGGAAAGACGTTGTATGTGATCTCGAAATCAACAAAATTCGGCAGCGGCAGCAATGCAAGCTAACCCATCCGGTAAGTTACTTACTTATTAGTCAGCATTTGTTTTCTATCGATAGCCCACCTAGCTATAAATACTGCTTCATGCTTTGACTAGATTTGAGAACCTGCAAAATGAGTAGCAGCAGTAGTCACTGTCACTGGACAACAACAAGAAGTTACTCCATTCAACTTTACGGGTATTTTCTTCAGTAATACTAGCAATGTTCAAGTAGTTTTTAATAGAAATGTGTGTTTATATGTTGTTGTTGAAGCCGCTTTATACCCAATTGACACTATTAAAACCCAATTACAGGTATATCAACAATCTGGCTTTAGAGATGTGTTTGATTTTAGCCACAGGGGTAGTTGGGCTGCAGCCCACTCAATTTTCCAGTCAATTAAAAAATATAAATATATATTTATTAATAAAGTATTAATTAAAAATAAAAATAGAAATATATTTGTTGAGTTTTGTTGAGTTTCAAGTATTGATTTAAAGTAGTATATATTGATAATGATTTAACTTTTGTTGAGTTTCAAGTAAGTAAATCTCGCAAATTGAAATATAGTTGGTTAATATCAAACCAATCAAAAAAGATACAAACCTATCAAAAAAATTATGCTCTACGCGCACAATACAAAGTCTACCCTATTTCTAAATGTTGGATCCGCCGTTGGTTCTATGGTTATGATATATTAGGTGTCTTGTTTTTCATACATTTTAAAATAGTAGAATTGCTTATTTTCACTTGCTTAGTTCCTTCCCTGAAAGTGCACTATTGTTGTTTCTCGATAATGTGTCTACCATTAGTTTATGTACGTCTTCGTTCTGCATAAAACTTGAATGTTCTTTAAGTTTGTTTTCATTCTCTTTCTCATGTGTCTACTTTTAGGTTGCCCATGCTGGAGGCAAAATTATCTTAAAGGGACTATATTCGGTATTTGCTGGAAACCTTCCTGGTGCCTTACCGTAAGTACCTTAAGGGGTCTAGATTAAAGCTTGCTGCTTTATTTGGTGCTCTTCTGTTATGAATATCTTCGGGTGCAAAGCATCTGAGACTATGGAGTAGTAACCCAAGAAAGCTTTAGATGCATTAATATATATATCAAGTTCTGCAACAGTGAATTCATTTCAGGTGCATTCGTCCTTGGTTCTTTTTTGTTTCTTTTCTTGATTAACTTTTCATAATTTTCCTCCAAGAACTTTTGTCTTACAAAAGTGACCGGGTTCAGTATACTTCACTTTTATTTTCTAACTCCAAACATGGTTTTTGATGATTGAGGTATAGTACACAACAAGTTCTCGGGTTTGACTGTTTGCTTGAGACCCTTCCTCAATCCTCTGAAGTCTGGACAATAGAAGAAGCAACTTCTTTTTTTTCTTTTTTACAAAAAACAAGAATAGCAGTTGAAATGAAAATGAGTAGACGCAAATTTGTGCACTTGTTTGTGATGATCTATGTTCTCATTTTTAGTATGATGTTTGAAGTATCCCATGCAAACAAGCATCCGAGGGCGGGAAGAAAATGTAGATCATGTAACAACGATAAATAAGTGTCTTGTTCTGTTGGAAGACCATGTAATTTATTGTTTGGAACACTTCTGTATAGGAGAAATGCAGATTTATATATCAAAGCTCGTTGAAATTCTGAAGTTCTCTCATTGAGAATCATGTGGTTGACAGACTTTCTTTTCCTCACACAAAGCAAAAGCTGCTGAAGTCACTACCAGAAAGTCTCAGTGCTTTAGCTCATTTGGTATGTTACTTTATTTTCCATGTAGAATTGTCTAATTCATGTGCTAGGAAAGAACTGCTATAGTAAAAATCTCTATTTGGTATACCTGAAATGTAGCCTAATGCACATTTTGATTACTCGAATAGTGGCACCTGAAATAGTGTTCTGTTCCCAATATAGTACCTCCGTCCAATTCCTACCATGCTCCTACATGGCCAATTTTTTATAATGATAGCTTTGCCGTAAATTATTTCGGTTAAAAATCTTAAGTTGCCACCGTAGGTGACATGATCCCCGCCTGTCCTGAATTAGCCAAGTAGGTGCTAGTAGATGCTTTCATGTTTGAATCCTAGGTCTGTTTGTTCGGAGCATGCTTTCAGTGGTATTGTCTTTTTAGTTTCTGCTCAATGGATTTCTTCTCCATCATCTTTATAAATCTCCTTCCATAGTCATATTTTCTATGAGAGTATAATTAGTCATAAAATAAATAGTTACTGCTCAAGTAGACTTATGGTTCTGGTACTTGTAGAGAATAACTTTCTCCTGTCACTTAATAGCACTTGTCGCGTAATAGTGATGGGTGATGGTGGGGAAAAGTGTAACATTCAGTATACAAGATCAGGTCATCGCTATTTTAACAGGTATTCAGCCATGAATCAGACTGCAGGTGCTATTGGAGGTGCTTCTTCTTCTATTGTACGAGTGCCAATTGAGGTAGGGAATTTGAATCTCTTACCATTTATTTATATGTTCTTTTCTTCTGCCTGTTACCACTTTATCTCTTCTCAGGTTGTCAAGCAAAGGATGCAAACTGCACAATTCGCTTCCGCCGCAGATGCAGTCCGCCTTATTCTTGCTAAGGAAGGATTCAAAGGTCTTTACGTGGTACACCACGGTCATCCTTCTCCGTTCTTACTTTCGTAGTCTGAGTCAAGTTTTAAGTCTGAAGTTGTGTTTAGTTTAACCTAGCACTCTAGCATGAATCCTGAGAGACTACTTTGAAAAGTCTAATTATAATCTTGAACATGTGTTTAGATGTTGTGGGGGATAAAAATTGGGTCAAGACAACATCATAAGTGATGGGTTAGGGAGGTCATCAAAGCCTAAATAATGTAATAAATATGAAGGGAGAGGCTAAGCCCAATACAACAAGTGAGATAAATAGGCTCAACAACGAAGAAATGTTAGCGGCCAAGTGGATCAGCGAGGAAATGTTGGAGAATGTGTGAGAAAGGGTGAGAGGCTTTGGCCTAACACCACGAAGAAATCCTTGTCGTACGAAATTGGGCATGAAAGGCCCAGAATATGAGAGATGTGGCAAACCCAGAAAAAATGATCAGGAAGGATGAGCTCAACGATGAGAAAAAGCGAGAGGTAAAAAGGCATGTGATGGATGTGTGAGTGGTAAACGACTTGGTCGTGGTAGTTAAGAAAATATGACGCAGATAAAGTGGAAAACGAGGGAAAACTGGAGAACGTGCTACAGTGGTTGAGAAGCTTGGGGCTGACACCGACGAGAAGTTTTCAACGGAGGATGACCTTATTCTTGGAGCCCACATCATTATCCCTATTTTCGGGGGAGAATCGTTGCCTATTAATACTACCTCACATTCTCATTTCATTAATGGACGTTCTGATTACATAAACCTACTTGAGAGGAGTTCTAATGACTTGAGTGTCGGAGTGTCTTTACAGGTACCCCTCCCCCCCCCCCCCCCCCCTCCACCTTTTGGTGATTGAATGATCAAACTCCTGCGTATCAAAGACGTGGAATGATTGGTGTTCGTTGATTGTTCTTGTTGAGGTAGCTAGTCCTAGCCGATTTTTTTACGCTCCAACAAATGATGCCGTTTGTGAGAAACAATGGCCTCAATCATACCTGAAAACGTAAACAATGAAGGCTTGCCACACAACAACGATGGAAACTCGTCGGAAGAAGCCGAAAGTGGAGAGATTTTTGTAGGAGGAACAGTTAGACGAAAGGAGTAAAGGCCTGAGGAATCAGATGTCCAAGTTGTCCCTGAAAATGGAGAAAGTTCAAGGAGAATAGACCAAAGGAAGAGAAGAAGAAACCTCCATTGAGAAAACCTCAGTGTTGCCGACATTCAAAAGATGTGGCTAGAACTTGAGAGCCTCAAAGAAAAGGAAAGAAAAAGGAAGAGAAGACGAACGAAAAATGTTCATGACGATGATGAGGTCTCAGAGGATAGTTTACAGAAGATGAAGACTTGTGGAAGGACGATGAATCTTTTGATGAGGAATGTTGTGTCAAAAGGAAAATGTTAGCATTGAACAATATTCGACGATTTGAAAATTAGCGTTGAAGATTGTTCGTCGAAGGAAAACGTCACCATTCAGGAATCTTCGTTGGAAGAAACATATCAGTAAAGAAGGAATGTTGACAAAGGGAAATCGTAGAGTTTCGAAGGCATCCAGTTTCCCTCTATAAGACAAGGTTGTAGTTCCAGTACCTGAAATTGGAAGTCTTCAAGTCGAAGCATCTGCAGTTATTTTGGGGACAGAGATTGAAACACCTACGAAGATTGCAGATTCGGGAATAGGAATGCATATAGAAGAAGTCACTTAGACCCAAGAGAACTAGGCCACGAGACATCGCCAATGAACTGGCAAAAGGGATCACCTAATCTCCATTCACCAGTCGCATTATGAAGGCTACAAAGCCAAAACACTTCTCTGCACCAGCGCTAACCAAATACACGGGCACAACAGACCCAATTGATCACTTGAAAGAATACACTGGGATAATAAGGATCGAAACTGTTGATGAAAGACTTATGAGTAAGTTGTTCCCATCAAGTTTGGCAAGACAAGCAGCTAAATTGTTCATGGAGTTGGAACCAAACTCAATCTCTAGTTGTGATGACCTTACTCAAGTATTCATCTCTCAATACTTATGTTCGAGGAAGCAAAGGAAAGATTTGTCAGTGCTATTCATGGTGAAACAAAGGCATGGAGAAAAATTAGAGCAATATTTTGACCGATTTAAGGAAGAAATGACAAACATTAGCTGCGACTCAAGTGTGGCAATGATCGCTTTTCATGAATGTATGTTGGATGGATCACCCATCTTTGAGGAACTAACCAAAAGACCACCCAAGGATATGGATGACATTCTTGACAAAGTGGAAGGTGAGATAAGGCTGGAAAGAGTGAGAAAGTCTCGACGAGGGAAAATGACAGCCAACGTCGAGGATAAATCAGAGACGGAATCTCCAACAAAGCAGGAACGAGTAAAAGCTAAGGCTGGGGGTAGAGAAAAATCCTCGAAGCAGAAGGAAAGGTCCAGACAATGAGGAACCATGGTTTACTCACTGCCTTGCATACATATTTTGAAGGAATCAGTTGGAGAGAGTCAGAAGTGTTCTTCGAAGAAGAATAATGGCGAATGTCGAAGAAAACTCGGAGCCTGAACCTTCGGTGAGGCAGGACCGAGCAAAAACTCAGGCTGGGGGCAAAGACAAGTATATGAGGCAATAAGCGAGACAAGGGCAGGGAAAAGATCAACAAAAGAAGAACCATGGTGTACTCGTAGTTCTACTTATATATTTGAAAGCATGAATTAGAGAGAATTTTCAAGGAGCCACCACCACAGCCTGGGTCATCAAATATGTTTGAGCTGAGATGTTGTTGTGTCTTCCATAAGGCTAAAGGACATGGTATCTATAGATGTGAGGCCATCGAACCGGCCATAACGAAGCTTATCAGGCAGGGGAAAGTTTTACAGTACAAATAAGAGGAAACAAAAGTTCAACAGCAATGAATAAATGTTGACGAGGGACCTCCAGTGAGAAATTCTCGTTGTACACAGGGGACCATTAACCAAGCGAGAAAAAGAGGTTCGCATAAGAAGATGCACTGATAATTTTTACCAGAATAGACAAATGCATGGTACATTGAGTATTGATCGACGCTAAAAGCAGTGAGGATATCATTTACTATGGCATTCAAAAAATTGAGAGTGGATCCAATGATTGTAAAGAGGAGCAAATCCCCTATGTTGGAGTACAATGGTACAAAATCTTGGCCATATGGGAGGATACTTTGCCAGTAATCACAGCAGGAAAAAGAGTAGAGGTGATTTTTGTTATCATCAATAAAACTTCAGCGTATAATGTGATGCTTGGGCGAGGTTGGCAGAAGCATCAACGAGGTACCAAGTGCTGAAGTTCATCTCTGAGGATCACAAGAGAATTGTGTCGATATGTGGGTGATACGAGCACAACATGCCTTAAATGTTAGCACAAAATAGACACTAAAAACATTGTCCACACATATTCAATTTAAAACCCTTCTTTTGTGGATGTAGCATTGGTGAGTAGGGATCGTTCTATCCGGGGAATTAAAGGGCGCATGCATGATTTCGTGCTTAAACAGAAATCTAAAGGTTTGGGGGGATTGGAAATTGGTTGATTAATATCCTACGAAATTAAGGTACAAAACATGCAAACACAACAAGAACTCCTAGACTTCTAACATGTTTTACTCATAGACAAGTTTAACAATCAAGAAACCTTAAATTCTAATTATGCTTACAAAAAAAATAAGAAGCTAGATTACTAATTACAAGTGATCATCTCATCTTATTGACCTTACCCTTTTTCATGCCTCAAAACTCTAAGTAAGCTACGAAATTTATGACTTCCAACTAAGTATAAATGCTTGATTATTGAGTAGGAATGCAACTTAGCGTCTAAACACCCTAAACAAAATACGATCATCAAAACATGCAAAAGAGAGAGACTTAGCGTATCATCTAACACATGGTTTCGAAGCTTTAAGATTGTATCAAACATATATAAAATGCTTGAAATCATAAACACATGTAATTCACGAAAAGGCTTAAGAACATATAACTTAAATCCAAACTTGTTCTTCATTAAATACATCAAAATGATCCAATACAAAGCAAAAGACATAAAATTGAAGATCATGGTTACACTTTTTGTCTTGAGTGCTTGATGACTCCTTAGAGGATGGTTCTCATTCACAAGGGACTTAACGTATTGTGAATGATCTGATGGCTTCGGAGGCTGGAATGCTTCGACTTGGAGAAGATCCTTGAAGTGTTTATTGAGGAGAGGTATTTTTGTAGAGCTTTGGCAAGTAAAATGAGAGATGATGTTGGTAAGGCTGGCCTCCCTCTTATATATAGGCAAAGGAATTGCCTACCTCTCTCTTCCACGTTGCCTCTTCATTAAATGCACCCTTAGTCACCATGGCAAGTCACACCCTTAGTCATCCTTTGTGATCATCATAAGCAAGAGTCACCTAGGCTAGTCACACCCTTAGTCACCATTTGTCATAATCACAAGCTTAATCACCAAGCCTAGTCACAAAGCTTGCCAAACTTGACTTTTCCTCTTCACCAAGAGGCAAGCTTGCCAAAATTAATGGGCTTGGGCTTGGTTTTGGGCCGAAACAAACTTTTACAAATGGTCCCGAAAAAAATGCTTTATGGGCCGGCCCATTTTCGATGCTCCGAAATAGAAAAAAATTCCTCCGAATTGCGCCGATATTCATCTCCACCGTAAATAACCTAAAAATAACAACTAAATAAAAAAAACATAAAAACTAAGATTATAACATACCTAAACGTAAGGGAAATGCGTTAAGAATTGAGCATAAAATGCGTATATCAAATTCCCCCACACTTAGACTTTGCTAGTCCCTTAGCAAACACTAAGTTAAATTAAGACTCTCTAAGAATTAAAACAAAAGAAAGAACACAACTAAGCCCTTAGCTAAAATTTGTCTCAGAATTTTCATAAGAGTATGGCGATGGCTCATATGATTTTCAACTTGTATGCTAAACGATTTCAAGAGATAATTGAGATATGATTATGTAATGAACAAGTAAGACATGGAGAAAACAATGGTTATGTTATAGCTGTGCATGCTTTGAATAAAGGTTTAATCAGCTCACAAGGATGCACTCATCAAATTTTTCACTCATGAAAAGGGTTCACTTAAAGTGTATATGAATTTAAACGAAAACCTCATGAATGGAGTTAATTACTTGCACAAATGAACCAAAACCATAAGCTTACTCATGCAACTTACTCTACCAATTGAAAGCTACTCATTTTAAGGATCATAAAGGACTTTTAGTGAGGTTGTAATGGGGCTAAGGCTAAGGCATTCGAAATTTAGATATGTGGTGATAAAAACGTTTCAACGACTTAGTTTAGCACCAAATTCTTCCTCCATCTCCACTAAAACGATACCATGTAAACATCAATCTAAACTACCCTTTGAGCTTTTCGGACAGGACAAAGGCCATATTTGTTCTATTTTTGGGCCTTCAATTTGTTGTAACCTCCAAATCCGCAAATAAGGGGGACATTAATCCAAATGGTTATACTTAGAACATAACATATTGCCATGAGAGATATATATAATTTTTTTTTCTTTTCTCTTCATTCTCTCAATTTTTTTCTTCTTTTCTTTTTGGTAATCTCATACTTTTTAAGCTATTTGGATAAGTCTTTCCCCTTACTCGCATTAACTTTTTCAATTGTTCTTACCAAAACATCATCATATGTGCTAGTTTCGAAAAAATTCTCACCAAGTTTCCGGAACAAAGGTAAGGATATTCTACACTAGGGTAAGTGTTTAGGTATATATTGTGATGAAAGAAAAGCTTAACGTGGGCTCAATTGGTTTATCTAGGGGTGTCGCAACTCATGCGTACAAATGGGATACATGGATATTTGGCGAAGTGGTGGAAAATCCTAAATGCCTTTAATCATATCCAAAATCAAAGTATGTATCAACTTAAAAGCTTTGCAAATTGACATGAGTAAGTTCTAGCATTCTCTAGTTCATTAAAATCTATGGCAAGCAATCAAATGAGGCATATATAAGCTAGTAGCTATGAAATGGATGTATATTCACTCAAGGAATAAAGAACAAATAGCTCAAAAGCTCACATAGGGTTCACATAATTAAAAACTTATTCAAGCATGCGATTTTTGTACCATGTTTTGCGAATCATATCTACTACATGTTAAAAACACATAGAATATCTCAATTAGCACAAGAATTCGATGCATGTGATTCATACGTCATATGTGTTCGTATTGGTCCAATTTCATCATTGACTAGTTAAGGGCATCCTAAAGACTCTGAAAAACACTAATTTAGACACAATTAAATTGTAAACCCTTCCCCCACACTTAAACTCTACATTGCCCTCAATGTACTAAAGTAAAAGTATAGAATTAAACATGGAGTATAAGATCTACGAAAATTCTAAGTTAATAAGCAAAAGCCATTCTAAGTTAATAAGCAAAAGCCATTAAAAAGGGGAGAAGAAAACAAATCTGTTGTCGTCTTCTCCATTGGGTTACCTCCCAATGAGCGCTCATTTTACGTCTTAGCTTAGACATGATGCATCATTTTGCTTTCGAGATGGCCGGTTCTTGGAGTTGCATCTCCTCCACGTTATGCTCCACAAATGCCTCAAAATAGGGCTTCAAGTGATGGCCATTTACTTTGAACTCACTGCATTTGTCTAATGACCGAATGAGAACTGTTCAATGAGGCATAATTTGAACAACTATGAAGGGCCCCATCCATCGAGAGCGAAGCTTGCCCGGAAAGAGCTTAAGTCTTGAATTAAAAAGCAATACTTTCTGCCCAACTTCAAAACTCTTCCCGCGAATCATCTTATCATGGATATTTTTCGTCTTGTCTTTGTAAATCCATGCATTGTCGAAAGCATCATTTCTAATCTCTTCAAGTTCACAAAGTTGTAGCTTCCGATGCAAACCTGCTGCATCTCGATCAATGTTGAATTTCTTCACAGCCCACCATGCCTTGTGCTCCAATTCGACCGGAAGATGGCACGTTTTCCCATAAATTAATCGGAAAGGTGACATACCAATGGGGGTTTTGTAGGCTGTTCTATATCCCCATAATGCATCATCTAAGCATTGACTCCAATCTTTCCGGTTTGGGCGGACGGTTCGCTCCAAAATCTTCTTGATTTCACGGTTGGAAATTTCAGCCATTCCATTTGTTTGAGGGTGGTATGGTGTGGAAACCTTGTGTCTTACGCCATACTTCCTCATCAATGCTTCCACCGTGCGGTTACAAATTAAAAGTGACTTCCTCCATCGCTAATTAGAACGCGTGGCATTCCAAATCTACTAAAAATGTTAGTTCGTAGGAAATCTGCAACAACTCATGAATCATTAGTACGGGTGGCCTTTGCCTCCACCCATTTTGACACATAATCTACTGCGAGTAAAATATACGTATAACCATTGGAGGGAGGAAATGGTCCCATAAAATCAATTCCCCACACATCAAAAATCTCGACATTAAATATGTAGTGTTGTGGCATCTGATCTCTAGGTCCTAAATTACCGAATCTCTGGCACCTATCACATGCAGCACAAAATGCATGAGCATCGCGAAATAAACTAGGCCAAAAGAAACCGCAATCTAAAATTTTAAGGGCTGTCCTCCTTGAACCAAAATGTCCCCCGCATGCTTCATTGTGACAAAACTCAAGAATTGATTTAAATTCACTATCCGGAACACACCTACGAATGACTAAATCTGAACATTGTTTCCATAAGTAGGGTTCATCCCAAATAAAAGTTCTAGCATTGTGTTTAAGTTTGTCACTAAGTAATTAACGAGATCTGCATACCATGGAGTTTCTGAAACACTTACCTCAATTCCGAAGAGCTGTTCATCCGGAAAATTCTCCTCAATGACCACGGCTTCTTGTGCTTTCACCAACCGAGAAAGCTGGTCAGCCACTACGTTGTCCACTCCCTTCTTGTCTTTTATTTCGATGTCGAATTCTTAGAGTAAGAGGATCCAACGAATTAGCCTTGGTTTTGCATCCTTCTTCGTCCTTAAGTACTTCAAAGGTGCATGGTCAGTATAAATGATAACTTTGGTTTGAAGTAAATAAGAACGGAATTTATCAAGGGCAAAAACTACTGCGAGAAATTCCTTTTCGGTGGTGGTGTAATTGGATTGGGCGGTATCCAGAGTTCGTGAGGCGTAGTAAATTGCATATGGCTTCTTGTCCTTCCGTTGTCCTAAAACAGCTCCAACCGCATAGTCGGAAGCATCACACATTAATTCGAATGGTCAGGACCAATTCGGAGGGCATAGGATAGGAGCACATGTCAAGAGTTCTTTCAACTTTTCGAAGGCTGCTTTGCAATCACTATCAAACTCGAAAGGGATATCTTTTTGTAGTAATTTGCACAAAGGGCGGGCGATGTGGGACAAGTCCTTGATAAATCGTCGATAAAAACCTGCGTGTCCAAGAAAGGAACGAATCTCTCTAACCGAAGTTGGAGAGGGTAAGTAATGCACAAGATCTATTTTCGATTTATCAACTTCTAAACCCTTTTCTGAAATGATATGTCCCAAAACTATCCCTTGTGTAACCATGAAATGACATTTTTCCAAGTTTGTTTCAACACATCTTTTCAAAATGAGTTCTAAATTTCCTAGACATGCATCGAAATTATTTCCAAAAACGCTAAAGTCATCCATAAAGACTTCTATGACATTTTCGACATAGTCAGAAAAAATAGATAACATGCAACGTTGAAAGGTACCTGGTGCATTGCAAAGACCAAATGGCATGCGGCGATAGGCAAACGTTCCAAATGGGCAAGTGAACGTGGTTTTTTCTTGATCCTCTTCCGCGATGCTTATTTGGTTGTAACCGGAGTATCCGTCGAGGAAGCAATAGAATGCATGGCTAGCCAATCTCTCTAGCATTTGATCGATGAATGGTAGAGGAAAATAGTCCTTTCGAGTGGCGGCATTGAGCTTCCTATAGTCGATGCAAACACGATGTCCCGTGATTGTTCGTTGCGGTACGAGCTCGTTTTCCACATTCTTCGCAACGGTGACCCTGGACTTCTTAGGAACAACTTGAACGGGCGAGACCCATCAGCTGTCCGGAATCGGATAGATAACTCTACAATCAAGGAGTTTGATTACTTCCTTCTTAACGACTTCTATCATCGGAGGATGGAGTCTCCTTTGGGCTTCACGAGTAGGTTTGGCACCATCTTCTAAAAAAATCCAATGAACACATGTTGCCGGATTGATTCCTTTAATGTCCGCTAGCGTCCAACCTAGGGCAGGTTTGTATCTTTAAAGCATTTGAATAAGCTTCTCCTCTTGGTCCACTTCCAATATGACTAAGATGATTACCGGAAGTGTCTCATCGTCTCCCAAGTAGACGTATTTCAAATGATCCGGTAGCACCTTAAGTTCTAATTCGGGTGCCTTAACAATGGAAGGAACCAATTCATTAGTACCAAAAATAATTGGAATAGGAGGAGGAAAACTTACATAACGTGGACCTTTATTTAATGCCATAGTCATTTCTTGAATTCGAGGCTCCAAAAGCTCTACTAAGGCATCGAAAAGGGCTTCATCCTCGAGTTGGATGGCCATGTCGAGTTCATCTTCATTGATGGTGTCAAGGTGGCCTTGTGCTAAGGTATCCACGAGATCACATGTTGAAATGGCAGCCACACTTGACATCGGAAATTTCTTCCCGTCGAAGATGTTGAATTCGATTCTTTCTCCATCAATCTCCATGGAGAATGTTCCCTCAAACACATCTATCTTCGTTCTTGCAGTCCTCATGAAAGGTCATCCAAGAAGCAATGGCGTGGTGTTCAAAGGACTCTCCTCCATGTCGACAATGTAAAAATCCGCTGGAAAAATTAGGTTGTTGACTTGCACAAGAACATCTTCTACGTATCCCCTTGGATACTTATGTGTACGATCGGCTAGTTGGATGATGACACCGTCTTGCTTGAGATCCCCAAGCTCCATCGAATTGTAAAGGTAATAAGGCATTACGTTGATGGAGGCTCCAAGATCAAGCATTCCGTCTTCAAAGTGCTTGTCACCAATCACGCAGGGAACTGAAAAACTCCCTGGATCCTTCAATTTTGGGGGTAGCCGACGTTGCAAAATCGCCGAAACGATTGCATTCACCTTCATAACCTCCTTCTCTCGCGTTTGCCTCCTCTGGGTGCATAACTCTTTTAGAAACTTTGCGTATATCGGCACTTGCTTTATGCACTCGATCAAGGGCAAATTCACTTGCACCTTTCGAAACATGTCTAAGATATCTTCGTATTGATCATCTTTCTTCTTTGATTTTGCTAATCTGCTTGGGAAAAGTGCAATAGCAAACGGAGAATTAGTAACAACCGTATTTGAAGGAATAGGGCTTTTACCTTTGATTGGGGTGGGTTGTGGAGAGGATGGTGCCTTGGTGACAATAGGCGTCACCTTCTTCTTCTCGGCCTTATGAGTTGCCGGATCAATCTCATCATCCTCTTCGTTGGTTATGTCCTCAATGGTGACTTCATCGAAATGAGATTTTGTGGTCTTTGGTGCTTCCAGTATCTTCCCACTCCTAGTGATAATGGCATTGACACTTCGTTGATTAGGAGTGGTTTGAGGTGGTAGTTGGCCGGTTTGCCGAATTTGGCCCATGAAGTCCACCAATTGGCCCATCTGCTTCTTCATTTCACCGATATCACGGCCATGAGTCTCTAATGTCTCCTTCGTCTTGGCTTGTCCATCCAGAAGAACTTGCGTTGAAGCAGACATTTGAGAAAGCATTTTGTCGTAGTCCGGATTGGTGAAATGTTGGACCAGGGGTGCTTGATGCGTTGGGTGCATGGGAGCATGAGGCATAGGTGTCCTCGGTTGGAAGGGAGCACGTTGATATGTTTGTTGAGGTACCGGAGGGTTTAGACATCCCTCATTGCTGCTCCACTTGAAACCTGGATGATCACGGTTGATATAGTTGTTATAATTGTTATACCGTTGTCCTCCTTGATATCCACCAAGTGCATTGGCTTGCTCCAACTCCATATCTCCGGGTTGACCTTCGTTATGGTCTCCCAACTTTGGACATTGCTCAGTGTGGTGTCCCTGCACATGACAAAGTCCACATACAAGCCCTTGAGCTCCCTTGGCTCTTGTCGTTTCGAGCTCTAAAACCTTCTCTAGCATAAGAGCTAGCTTGTCGTACTTCTCATCCGCTTCAGGTTTAGAACTCACTTCGCCGACTGCTCTCCGGGTTGACATTCCGTATTGTGCATCATTGTTTGCCCGATTTTCTAGAAGAGTTCTAGCTTCGGTCTCGTTCAAGTCCATGAATGCTCCAGTGGCTGCTGCGTCGAGCAATTCCCTATCGATCGCCTTGAGACCATCATAAAAATAATTCATAAGATTAGTCTCAGAAAATCCATGAGATGGGCAGGTGGCACACAAAACCTTGAATCGGTCATAATATTGGCCGAAAGTCTCGTCCGATTTCTGTGTAATGCCAGTAATTTGCTTCCTCAAGACGGTGATTTTGAGGCCGGGAAGTACTTCGCCAGGAACATGTCCGCAAGTTGCTTCCATGTGGTAATATGGTTTGGCGGTAGTTCCATGAGCCAAGACTCGGCCCTATCTGTTAAGGTGAATGGGAATGCTTTAAGCTTAAAAAGCTCCGTATCTGCATCGGATGGCTTCATGCTGTTGCAAACAAACTAGAATTGCTTGAGATGCTTATTCGGATCTTCATTTGAAAGTCCGTGAAAAATGGGAAGTCGGTGGAGGAAACCACTTTTTAGCTCGATGTCCTTCATGTTTTCCCCCGGTGGTGGAAAAGCAATGCTCGAAGGCCCGCTGCTCCATTCGGTTGAGTAGGTGCGCTAACGAAGGGATTGTCCTGCATTGGCCATTATGACTTCTTGTTCTTCCGGCTCAGAATTATGCTCAGTTGATGAATGTGAAGAATCGGAACCTTCCTCGATAATGGAATAATCCAGCGGTTCTGATTGAGCTTTTAGTCTTGCTATTCTCTCTACGATTTCCTCAAACTTTGTTTTAGATGGTCTAGGATTCAAATCGGACATTCATTAGCCTGAGCATCCACCAAAGACCAAGTGTTAGTATCGAAAAGAATACGTAATGAATATGGGGATACTAACCAAAAACGTAAAACATAAAAAGAAAACAAAGCAAAACACACAAAAAACAAATAAAACGGTAAAAATACAAAAACTACCAAAACAAATTAAAAACTCACAAAGACATGAAAATTACTAAAAACACAAAAAAATTATGACGTTTAAGACACTAAATGCTAAGTAATGCAAATTAAGGGCTATGCAAATGAATGTAATGAACTAAGACACACGTTTTCTGCAAATTAACACTATATAATGCAAAAGCTACGAAATTAGTTAGAACACATATAAACAAGGTTCAAATGCAAGCAAACAATAATTCACATTGAATTTATGCATAACACATTCTCGTTTAAATAAAATGCATCAAACAACAATCCTACGTGAAAGATGGAGTGAATGCATAAGAGAAAATGTTAGAACCTGCAGAAAACACACAAGTTACGTGCTAAAATATGAATGCAAAGAATGAATGACTTCTCCTTCGATCTTGTGCCCCTAACTTCACTTAGGTTAGGGTACTCGGTAGTGAAATCCGAGCATCACAATACCTCCGAAAAGTTTATGCAAGCTAAAAGTAACGTTTTGTTAGTCCTTTATAGATTTTAATGCACAAAGAAAAACACAAATTCGACTAAGTATTATTTATTCTCCTTTGGCCCCAATGGTACGTGGTGCAGAGGCTCTCCACTGTGTAATGGATCTCGTTTATCAAAAAGATGAAGTTTGATTCCAGATGTGTAAGCATGCATAATCCGATATACCATCTTCTAAAGGATTAAGTCGTATTTATTAAGTTCATGTATGGTCCGAAATTAAGTGCACTTATGATTTAAAGAGAATACTCGAAATGATCTTTGGGTAAATTTCATGGACGTGCAGCCCGCGCGAAAATGTATACTGACTCTCAATAATTCAGCTTAGTTACGTTTATAAATGGCAAGTAGGGATAGAGATAACGCAAGAGGTAAGGACTAATTTTTAGAACAACCTGAGGCTAACTCATTAGACTATATACTCCATTGTTGTTCTTAGAAACACCCCGAGGCTAACCAATAATGGTATATATGTGACGACCCGGACCTGAATCAGCAGTGTGATCAGCTTAATCTATGAGGTTGCGCGTAATCGCAGATTTCTGACAATTGTTTGAATCGCCGGACTTGATAACGACTAAATAATTGGCCAAGAATTGGAGCTGGGTCTCTTCTCAAGAATCATTGTACGTGTGATTTCGAGTTCGTGGGTGGTTCCGGATCATTATTTGGACGACCGAGGAATAAATTACGAATATTTGAAGTTTCAACGTAATCGGGTTATAATGATGGCTCTCTTAACGACTAAAGTACCGGACGAGAATTTGGTTTCGGCTTCTTCACGGAAGTTGTTGAGAATTTAATTTCAAATTCGTGGGAACTTCCGGAGCATTATTCCGAGTTACGAGGATTATGTTGTGAATATTTCCGATTGTTGATTATTTAGTCGGTTTAAGTATGTGTTTGGGTTGAACCGTTGACTTTTTATCGGTTTGGTCGATGTGTTTGACTTTGGGTGATAATTGAAGAATATCTCGAGTTGAGTTTGTTGCCGCGAGAATTATCAAAATCGGAATTACGACGTGA
Organism: Geum urbanum; assembly: GCA_946800695.1. Lineage (NCBI taxonomy): Eukaryota > Viridiplantae > Streptophyta > Magnoliopsida > Rosales > Rosaceae > Geum > Geum urbanum. The sequence goes on from OX327007.1 coordinate 21,573,662, forward strand.
AAGTTACGTGTGTTTGAAGTTTATCGCAAAATTAAATATGGGGGTTTCCTTAAATGGCAAGTATTTAAATTAGGTTTCCAAAACAGGCAAGTCAACTATTCAATTATGGCGTTGACTGGGTCAACGCGGAGGAGAAGAAGGTGCGTGACGGTGCTTCGGCTTGCCGGCGGTGATGCTCTTTTCGGCCACCCCAAGGCACGGGGTTGGCCTTGTTCGACGCGCCTCGGTCCCCTTGTGGCGTCTGCCGCCACCGTCGACGGCGTGGGTCGCCGGAAAGGGGGTGTTTTTCCGGTTAAAGTTTGTGAAAATTGGGGGTTTTGGTTGATTTCAATTCCGGCCGAATTGAGCTGAAACAAGTAGTGGGCTTTGAAGCTCTCCTCACCATGATTCCAACCATGTAAGTATGGAGTTTTAATTTTGACTGTGTATGGAGAATTCTTGATTTGAAATTTGTGAGACAATTCGGGTTTTCATGAAATTGACCTAGTTAGAGTGAGAATTGGCCTTCGATGCAGTTGTGAAAGTTGTTCAGTGGATGATTTGGAGTGGAATAGAGATTGCTCCGCCGGGAAAATTATAGTTCGGGTTGCGCCGCCGCCGGTGGTCAACGGCGGTCAACGGTCAAACTTTGACTTTTTGGGGTTTTCGACAAGTTGCATGTCGTTTCACTCGAAATCGAGTCCCAATCGCAGTAGGGAGGTTCGTTTTTCGAATTGAGGATCCGAAAGTACAGCAAGGCATTGAGGTGTGATTATCAGATTTTCGACGATTCGTCGTTATTGGATTATGTGTTTCCGAGAACGGTGGTTTCTCGTGATTTGTCTTGAATTGTCGAGTTATGACTTTGAGAAATGAACTTTGTGATTATTCAGGGGTTCGTGATCGTTCTTTTGGCGAGGGACTTTCCGCCGGATCACGGGTTAACGCGAACTACGTTACGCTAGTCTGTGAGTGGACAATTTCTTTTCACGGATTGATTGCGAGTCTTTTATATACGTTTTACAAATTTGAGCATGCAGTATGATCATGGTTTTATGAGCATGAGATTGCATATGGAATTACGTTTATCATGAGCATGTGTTATACGATTATGCTTATGTCAGTATATATTACGTATATGTATTTATATATACTGCTTTATGCATTTGCATCGACTTGTTTACGATTTGGTTTACACAGAGTACAGTCTCAGTTACGTTGTTGTATCGATACACTTGCCTCTTGACTGATCCCCGATGGAGGCCTACCAGGAGGGGCAGTACCCCGACCTGACCGGCGAGAGGCAGTACCCCGGAACCGAGGCCTTTCTGGCTAGAATCACGTGTGGGTCTAGGATCCCGTGATTCGGACTGTACTAGCACGGATGTGTCCATGAGTGACCCCATGAGAGTTTCCATGCATGCTCTGTACACGAGTTGGAGTCAGCGTCTCCTCGTATACTATTTGATTTGATTTATTTATATTTCGACTCGCATATGTTTTTATAACATATATTACTCGGTGAAAGATATTTATTTTCGTCCACTAACTCTAACGGTTTTCATGTCTTTCCCCTGGGCTTTTTGGTTTCCGTGCCCAGTTTGCAGTTCGGACTCTGGTGTCGCACGTCATGGTTGGAGGCATAGTGCTCGAGCTACCTTGTTTCTTCCAGTAGGTTTATTGTTCTACCTACTGTGGTATACGTATATGATTATACATTAGAGGTCGCTCTGAGTATTCTGTTGTATATATTATACGATTTTACTCTGGATTTCAGTAAAGTACTGTTATAATTACTACTTTACATTATTGTTGATATATTGAGAAATCCGGATGGGATTGGTGCCCACGGTTTGATTTTTGGGGCATAGGATGAAGTGTATTTTCCGCGTGCAGGTAATGGTAATTCCACGATAGTAACGAAACTCTGCCAAAATTTTTACGGTTTTTGTTGGTTCGTGTTTTCGAAGGGGTTTGATTCTAGTTTAGGGAACTAAATCGGGGTTGTATCCTTTCAATATACTCCAATGGTGTTCTATTGCTTAGATCCAAAACTCGGCACCAATCATAACCCCGCTCACCATATCTAACAATCAGCCAAATTTTTGAGATATTATACAATATCAAGTCCTTAGTAAACTCCGCCCACAACCTCATGCCCATAACTTCACTTAGGTTATGATGTGTGGTGATGAAATCCACACTTCATGAAGGGTTAAGGAGATAAACCAAAAAAAGAGGCACCTCCCTATTCCAAAGAACGAAACTTAATAACCAACACTCGTACTCAATGTAAATCAATTTAAGTGCGTCTATGAATTGAGTGCGCCTAAGATTTAAAAGGAATACACGATTTAGTTATTGAGTAAATCTCTTCGTCGTGCGGCCCGCGCGAAAATGTGTACTAACTCTCGTTTATTCTCGTAATTGTTGGAAATTACCAGTTGGGATAGATGTAACGCAAGAGGTAAGGACTAATTTCTGGGAACAACCTGAGGCTAACTCGTTAGAGTATATACTCCATTTTTGTTCTTAGAAACACCCCGAGGCTAACCAATAATGGTATATACTCCAATGGTGTTCTGTTTTCTAAGTCCACAACCTGTCACCATTCATAACCCTTCTAGACATCATCACCAACTATTACTCGAAATCACAAGATAGTACACAATCTCAAATGTTTGTAAACTCCGCCCACAACCTCATGCCCATAACTTCACTTAGGTTATGGCGTGTGGTGATGAAATCCACACTTCATGAAGGGTTAAGGAGATAGACTAACAAAATAGGCACCTCCCTATCCGAAGAGCGAAACTTGATAACTAAATGCTAGTACTCAAATTAAATCAAAGACTATCCTTTAACATGAAAATAAATTATGCAAGTGTAAATAAGAAGTGTAAATAAATTCGTATAAGTAATAAGTATGAATTGTAAACACGTATGTATATTTCTATAAATATAATCAAGTATGAATTTCGACAATTATAGACCTTCTTTCATTTACCTATTTTTACACATGTACAACGAAATCACACAAAAACTTTATAATTCCCCGGCAACGGCGCCAAAAATTGATACGAGCACAACATGCCTTAAATGTTAACACAAAGTAGACACTAAAAACATTGTCCACACATATTCAATTTAAAACCCTTCTTTTGTGGATGTAGCATTGGTGAGTAGGGATCGTTCTATCTGGGGAATTAAAGGGCGCATGTATGATTTCGTGCTTAAACTGAAATCTAAAGGTTTAGAGAGATTGGAAATTGGTTGATTAATGTCCTACGAAATTAAGGTACAAAACATGCAAACACAACAAGAACTACTAGACTTCTAACATGTTTTACTCATAGACAAGTTTAACAATCAAGAAACCTTAAATTCTAATTATGCTTACAAAAAAAATAAGAAGCTAGATTACTAATTACAAGTGATCATCTCATCTTATTGACTTTACCCTTTTTCATGCCTCAAAACTCTAAGTAAGCTACGAAATTTATGACTTCCAACTAAGTATAAATGCTTAGCGTCTAAACACCTTAAACAAAATACGATCATCAAAACATGCAAAAGAGAGGGACTTAACGTATCATCTAACACATGGTTTTGAAGCTTTAAGATTGTATCAAACATATATAAAAGGCTTGAAATCATAAACACATGCAATTCACGAAAAGGCTTAAGAACATATAACTTAAATCAAAACTTGTTCTTCATTAAATACATCAAAATGATCCAATACAAAGCAAAAGACATAAAATTGAAGATCATGGTTACATTTTTTGTCTTGAGTGCTTGATGACTCCTTGGAGGATGGTTCTCATTCACAAGGGACTTAACATATTGTGAATGATCTGATGGCTTCGGAGGCTGGAATGCTTCGACTTGGAGAGGATCCTTGAAGTGTTTATGGAGGAGAGGTATTTGTGTAGAGCTTTGGCAAGTAAAATGAGAGATGATGTTGGTAAGGCTGGCCTCCCTCTTATATATAGGCAAAGGAATTGCCTACCTCTCTCTTCCACCTTGCCTCTTCATTAAATGCACCCTTAGTCACTATGGCAAGTCACACCCTTAGTCATCCTTTGTGATCATCACAGGCAAGAGTCACATATGCTAGTCACACCCTTAGTCACCCTTTGTCATGATCACAAGCTTAGTCACCAAGCCTAGTCACAAAGCTTGCCAAACTTGACTTTTTCTCTTCACCAAGAGGCAAGCTTGCCAAAATTAATGGGCTTGGTTTTGGGCCGAAACAAACTTTGACAAATGGGCCCGAAAAAAATGCTTTATGGGCCGGCCCATTTTCGATGCTCCGAAATCGCAAAAATTCCTCCGAAGTGCGCCGATATTCATCTCCACCGTAAATAACCTAAAAATAACAACTAAATAAAAAAAACATAAAAACTAAGATTATAACATAGTTAAACGTAAAGGGAAATGCGTTAAGAATCGAGCATAAAATGCGTATATTAGTGGGGACCAACCACAAGCAAAAAGCTTATGCAAAATGGGAATAAAAGAGTATCCTGATCAAAGTCGCGAGGGCTAGTCCACTAACATTATATCAATTACAAAAAGTCTAGGGGCACAAGCCAATACAAATGAAGATAAGAGACAAATGTCAATCACCACAGAGGACCCCAAGAAGATGTTCCTCGACAGAGAGCAAAAGAAATCTATTTTGATGGGAGAATTGTTGTCCAAGGGAGAGGCGTATGAATTTAAAAGGAATGGGAAGTAGATACTGGCTATAAGAGTTGGCCAAACAACTACATATCAGTCGCATTTAGAAGCATTAGGATTTACAGCTCGTAGTCGGGCAGTTGAATGATGATTGTGCAATAAGAGATTCCAAGATGTATGAGCATAGATGATTAGTGCGTAACATGATTAGGAATTTTGAGAAAACCTCATTGGTAAAGACACCATGAGAGGAGAATCAACGAGCAGATGAGTTAGCAAAACCAGTTTCGGGATTCATTGAAGAACAAATTGCCATTTGGATTGTAGACATTTGTAACATCCTTGGATGCACGACACTGTTTGTGGATATACTTGGTAGACCCACACCTATAACAAGGTGACAAGCTAGAATGAGCAAACCGAGAGGAACCAGCATCATTCCTGTGACCGGAATTATGCATATTTTGGCTATTGTCTTGGCAAGTTCAAGTCAAGTTCTGACTTTGTCCTCCTCTACCATGACCTTTGTCATGTCCTCCTCTACCACCATGATTGTTGTAAAGCTCAGAACGATCGTTCTACTTTTCCATACGTGTCTTTGTACCAGTGTTCCTTGCTCATAATCAATGTGATACTGATGTGCAAGGGTGTCCATAGAAGTAGGGAAGATGCTCAAAGATTTCTTGACCATAACTTGATCGTTCTTTAAATCACCACAAATGACAAGCTCTGACTATAGCTCTAGCATATCTTGAAAAGAATTATTTATCTTAGGATAATCTAATAATCGGATTTCATCTTTTTGTTCTATTAGGTATGGAAGTTGTGCGTCATGCACATGGTTGAACCATTCTTGTAAAGTTACCCAAAAATGTGATGACCCGGACCAGAATCAGCAGTATGATCAGCTTGATCGATGAGTTTGTGCATAGTCGCAGAGTTGCGACAATTGATTTAATCGCCGAAGCTTCTTAACGACTTAATTATTGGCCGAGAATTGGAGCTGGGTCTCTTCTCGAGAGTCGTTGTACGTGTGATTACAAGTTCGTAGGCGGTTCCGTATAGTTATTTGGACGACCGAAGAATTAGTTATGAATATTTGAAGTTTCGACGGAAACGGATTTAAATGGCGGGTTTGTTCGCGACTAAATTACCGGACGAGAATTTGGTTTCGGCTTCTTCACGGAAGTTGTTCAGAATTTAATTTCGAGTTTGTGGGAACTTCCGGAGCTTGATTTGGAGTTACGAGGAATTAGTTGCGAATTTTGCCGATTGTTGATTGTTTGGTTGGTTTAATTGTGTGTTGGTTCGAAGGGTTGACTTTTTATCCGTTTGGCCGATATGTTTGACTTTGGGTGATTATTGAAGAATATGTCGAGACGAGTTTATGGCCGCGAGAATTATCGGAATCGGAGTTACGACGAGTAAGTTATGCGCGTTTGAAGTTTGCCGAAATGGATAATTATGGGTTTCCAAATTGGGAAAGTTTTAATTGGCTATTTATTGTGACTTTCTCCTTTGGGAAAGTCAAACCTGGGTTGAATTGGGTTGACCGACCAGTTTGGGTAAGGATGAGATGCGACGGTGGGCGACGGCTTGTGGTGGTGGTTCGCCGTTCGGCGACCTCCGGCCAAGGGGAAGGACTCCCTCGGTGCGCCTTGATGCCCTCATCATGATTCCGGCCTCCTCCCACGGCGTGGGACGCCGGAGGAGGAAGAATTTTCCGGCCAAGTTTGGGGATTTTTGTGGTTATTCGGGTTCAACTTTTCAAGCCGATTCGAGCTGAATTTTGGGGTGGGCTTTGTAGCCCTCATCACCATGAATCTACCATGTAAGTTTGAAGCTCTAATTTTGCTTGAGTTTGGAGAATTTTGGAATTGAAATTTGTGAACCAATTCGGTTTTTCATGAAATTGACCATGTTAGAGTGAGAATTGGACTTCGGTGCAGTTGACAAAGTTGTTCAGTGGGTGATTTTGAGTGGAACAAGGGTTGCTTCGCCGTGAAATTCTCCGGTCAACAGTGGCGCCGCCGTGGACGGCGGTCAACGGCGGCGGTCAACGGTCAGGGTTGACTTTTTGATTTTCGACAAGTCGCATGTCATTTGACTTGAAATCGCGCCTCGATCGCAGTGGGGAGGTTCGTTTTTCGAGTTGAGCGTCCGAACGTAAAGCGAGGTATTGAAGTGGTATATACGGATTTTCGACGATTCGTCGACTTTGAATTATCTGTTTCCGAGAACGGTGGTTTCTCGTGGTTTGATTCGAATTGTCGGATTATGACTTTGAATATTGGACGTTGTGATTATTCAGGGGTTCGTGATCGTTTGTTTGGCGATGGACTTTCCGCCGGATCACGGGTTAACGCGATACGCGTTACGCCAGTCTGTGAGTGGACATTTTATTTTCACGGAATGATTGCGAGTCTTTTATATATGTTTTATGAACTTGAGCATGCAGCATGATTATGGTTTTACGAGCATGAGATTTCATACGAGATTATGATTATATGAGCATGTGTTTACAATTATATGATTATACCTATACGGATATACGTATACGATTATGCATACACTTTTATATTGTTTCATGCATTTGTATCGAACTCTTATTATTTGGTTTTCACAGAGTACAGTCTTGGTTACGTTGTTGTATCGATACACTTGCCTCTCGGTTGATCCCCGATGGTAGGCCATCCAGGAGGGGCGTCGTTATCCCTACCTGACCGGTGAGGGGCGTTTCCCCGGAACCGAGGCCATTTCCTGCTTAGAATCATGGGGACTAAGGACCTCGTGATTCGGACTGTACTAGCACGGTGTGTGTCCATGAGTGACCCCGTGGGATTTATACTTGCATGCTCAGTACACTGGAGGAGTATGAGTTTTACCTCGTGTACATGTGTTGTTTTATTTATCTGGATTCGCATATGTTTTTATAACATATATATTATCTGGTGAAAGACATTTATTTTCGTCCACTCACTCTAACGTGTTTATTGTCTTTCACCTGGGCTTTTCGATTTCCGTGCCCAGTTTGCAGTTCAGGCTCTGGTGTCTAGACCTAGACCTAGAACTACAGGCATATAATAATTCACAGTATTTAAAACCTAAATCTAGACCTAGATCTAGGATGTTGGGGTCATTAAGTTTTGTAACCTCATTCTAAATAGAAGAAGGTTAGTTGATTTACCTTGAGGGTGTTATGCTCGGTATGAAAACTTTGCCGGAAAAAAATTGAAGTAAAAAAGCAAAGATCCAAGAAAATTTGGCAGTGCAGAACTTTGATGTCGATGGTCGGCGACGGTGGTGATTCCGTCATGGAGGGAGGCTGGCGGTGGAGATTTTAGGTTTAGGTTTTTCTTTTTTTTTAGGGATTGGGTTGGCTATCAACTTAAGAGCTACTGATAACGTGTTGAAGGAGAAAATAGATACGCATAACATATGATCTTAAAACTGTACTTTATTCATTAATAGATGACCTTAAATAGGTATTACAATCAGTTATAATGATAAACTCAATCTTCTAATTCTATGATAAATACGACTTCATATATTTTTAACCCCATATATACTTGAACTATTTATCATTGAACTAGAAGATATATCATTGAGTTTTTGAGTTTGTTGCCTGAATGTATCTTTTAAACCCCATATATCATTAGAGAAAATAATTGACAGGACCCAACCCCGATTTAGTTTCCTAAACCGGAATCAAACCCCTTCTGAAAACCACAAAAATTTCGGCAGAGTAACGCTACTAACATGGAATTGCCATTAACCTGCACCCGGAAAATACATTTCATCTTATGCCACAAAAATCAAACCTTGGGCACCAATCCCATCCGGATTTCTCAATATCACAACAGTAATGTAAAGTAATAAGTAAAATTGTACTTTACAGAAATCCGAGGAAAAAAATCGTATGAAAATATAACATCAGAATGCTCAGAGCGACTTCTAGTATATATATACAAGAAATATCGCTCGAATACTATGCCTCCGACCACGACGTGCGACACCAGAATTTGAACTGCAAACTGGGCACGGAAACCAAAAAACCCAGGGGAAATGCAAATAAAATCGTTAGAGTGAGTGGACGAAAATAAACATATGCATTTCACCATTTTTACATATACAATAAACAATGTAAAGTATAGTGAGTTCGGAAAATATATATGGAGGTGCCAGGTGAATCTCTCAAGCCCGACAATCAGCCGAATCTCTCAAGCCCGACGGTGATAGGCTAGGGGAATCTCTCAACCCCAGCGGCATAACAGGGAAATCTCTCAACCCTACCCAGAGGAATCTCTCAACTCTGGTCAGACTACCGGTGATCAGCCGAGTAGCCGAAGCATCGATGCAAGTAATGCCATCACCATAAAAATATAAAATAATACCTCCAAAAATAATAAATAATCTCAACATCGTATAAAAATAAATACGGAAATCACGAACTCGCAACGACAGTGAAAATATAAAAGTCCACTCACAGATGAGCATAACGCAATACGCGTTAATCCAGTGATCCGGAAGAAAATCCCTTGCCAAACGAACGATCACGATCCCCTAGATAATCATAAAATCCACTTCTCAAAATCATAACTCAAAACCTCGAATCACATCTCGAGAAACAACCGTTCCCCGGAAACATATAATTCAATATCGACGAAATCGTCAAAATCCGATAATCACGCCATAAAATCTCGCTATAATTTCTGATGCTCAATTCGAAAAATAAACATCACCACTGTGATCGGTGCGCGATTCCGAGCGAAACGACATAAAACACGTAGAAAAATACCCCGGCCGGAAAGTCGCCGCTGCCGCCGGAAAATCACACCGGCCCAGAAAAATTTGAACTATACATGGATTTGAAGATCTCAACATTTCCAACAACTTTCTAGTTCAAAGTTAAGGCCAATTTTGACCGGAAAAGGTCCAAAACTCACCTCAAAGGTGCAAACCCTCGCCGTAATTTCAACTTCTCCGATCTCCCTCCTCCGGCCACGGCAAGACTTGAAACCACTTCTAAAAGCTTCCTCTCTCCAAGGCTAACAAAACCCTTCAAACCCTGAGCTCCATCTCGACCGCCTCCGCCGCCACCAACGTCGCCAAAACTCGCCGGAATTCCACCCAAAATTCTCAAACTTTGACAAGCCATAACTTCTTCATCCGGCAACCAAATTGAACGAATGACCTATCAAAAGAAAGAGGAGCTCAAGCCCAACAACTTTTATGAAGACACCACGGCCAAAAGAGGCCGGAATCGAGCTCAACGAAGGCAAACAAAACTCGGCCTGGAATGGGTCAGTTTTGACTCACGGGTCAAACTGGTCAACGGGCCAAATTTCCCAAAATGGAAAGTTTCCCAATTCGTCACGTATTCGCGTCTATTTATACCGTACATGTATCGAACCCAAACGGATAAATACGACAAAATCTAACGGCCGAAAATATTCACAACTTATTCCTCGTAACTCGGAATAATCGTCCGGAAGTTCCTACGAACTCGAAATTAAATTCTCTACAACTTTCTTGAAGAATCCCAAATCAAATTCTTACCCGATAATTTAGTCGTTAACGAGGCCGCCATATTAACCGAATACGACAAAATCACGACTAATCGCGAAACTCGCAAATCAAGTCGATAACCATTCCAATTTCGGTTCGGGTCGATCAACGGTCCAAAACGGATCACAATCATGATTCAGATAACTTGAATACGAACGGATAAACTCGACGATATTTCAAAAATTTAAATATTCATATTATATTCCTCGGTCGTCGAAATAATAATCCGGAACCGCCCACGAACTCGAAATCACGCGTACAACAACTCTCGAGAAGAGACTCAACTCAAATTCTCGGCCAATAATTAAGTCGTGATCAAAACCGGCAATTCAATCATTTTACAGAAAACTGCGATTACGCGCAAGCTCGTGGATTAAGCCGATTACACTACTGATTCTGTTCTTGGTCGTCACAATAATAGAATACGTATAAGTTAGAATAATTTTATTCACGTATGAAAACTTTTAACCGCAACATAACTATACTATATATTTATATCAAAATCAATCTTCTAGTTCTATGATAAACATGACTCCTACTAATATATATATATAATGTGTTAAAGTGAGGGCCCTTCCACTAAGGTATACCTATTTTTGGTCATTTTCAGGTATAGGGCATTACACAAACTTTTTGATTATATTTTAACATCTCCACCGTCCAATTATTAGGTATATATGAGTAGATCATTCCTGCAAATTTTCAGCCAAAATGGTGATCGTTAAGATATCGAACTAGGTTAAATCAAAGGACGGACCGAATCTGCCAAACCTGAACCATTCATAGTTATAAACTTCAATTACAGTTTTGAATACCTTAACGATCACCATTTTGGCTGAAAATTTATAAGTTACACATTAAGACCTAACATCTGAACAGTAGAGATGATAAAATATGATCGAAAAGTTGGTGTAATGCTCTATACCTGAAAATGACCAAAAAAACGTATACTTGAGTGGAAGGGTGCTGGTGTTAAAGTATCCCCAAGTGTTAAATAAGTGTTTCCAAGTGTCTGACAAGTGTCTCCAAGTATCCAAATAGTAATATTTTGGGACACGCCACGTGACATTTTCGACACGATGACCCAAAACGGCCTCAAGTCTCAGAGTGTCCCCGAGTGTCGGACACGTGACACATCACTAAAATGATGTGTCTGTGCTACCTAGTTTGTCATCCAATTAATTGGATTTTGTCAATTATATGATCTAAATGCTGAACCTTTGAATCGACCCGAGTCACCCAACTATGCATGTGATGAGATATTAGAACAAACTAAGATGAAGTAATCAATCAAGTATAGTTACTCATCATCGACACATTAATTATCTTCCTATAAGGCCATCTCCTATGGGGTTGGTATAGCCCCAAAACACTCAAAAATCATCTCCAAGAGCCCAAATTATTTGTTTGTGGGGATCATTTCAGCTCATGAAATTTAATCTTAAAGCTGTAACGTCAGAAATGACACGAACTATAGCTAAATAATACCTTTTTTTTAGAATGATAGCTAAATAACACATGGCATTAGCATTAACACATCAATTATCTTCCTATGGTCCAAGTTATGTGACTGGTTCCATCTATGAATTAAAATTTCTTTGGAATTATAGATAATACATGAATTTGATTAGTACAGTAAGTTCCCAAAATGTAAGCAACTCCTATGAGTTCAAGGTTAAATTTCCATCCAAGGATTAAAATTCGACTGCAGCCATGGTTATTTGATGACATTTGATTCAAAAAAGTAGCACATATATTATATTCCTTTGTTGACAAGGTCAAATTCCAGGAAAGGATTAAAATTTATTTGCAATTATGGATTTTTTTATGACATTTGATACAAAAATGTAGCAGAATAATTAGTCCTTTGTTAACAAAGCAGAAAATGTTTGAAGATATTAGCATTCCTACCGGTAAAACCACAATAAAGCCTCAAATCATGACTGGTCTTTTTGATCCTACTAATTGTCTCTGTTTTAATCGAAACGTCCTTCTTTTGTATAAAAACAAAAGGAACCCTACAATAACAATCACAAGCAAATATAATTCCGAAGGGGTCCCCCAAATGATGTTCATACTATCCCAACTACATTCGCTGGCACTTCGTAGCAGAGTCCCTCCGCAATTGACTTCAGGATCAAGAACAAAATCGACATTTGTGCCTGATTCTTCCAACCAAATAACTGTGATCTTAGATTTGTAACCAGGGGCAACTGCTGTGACTGCACAAGCCATGACCAGTAAATCTCACAACTCTACTTAAGATAGTAACTAAAAAAGAATCATAAGAACACTTTCTATAAAGTGAAGATACATAGAACGATCGAATATTCCCATTAATTAGTTGGTAAGCAAATAGTATATACAGTTCAATGGCCTTAGGTATTAAGACAACAAACTCCTGGCCCACTCCCCCCATGTTAAAACACCATAGAATAGAATGGAAAATATGTTAAAGGGGAACAGTAGAAAAAGGTAATTCATGTTCTTTGCAGAAACATTAGCAATTATTATAAATTTGGGCTTTATTTATACAATTAATATAAAAAGTATCAGCATATATCATATGTAAAAACTGAAACAGTTGTGCAACTATGGACTTGGAGGTCCATAACATGATGTACAAAGTTGTATATCATGCCTATTAACCATAGTTCTTTCAAGTCCTTTTATAAAGCATCCACCTCATTATGATTAAGCCATGTAATCTGCATATACCTTTATATCTTCCTCTGGGTGCAAGCAACCGATGGTAATCCGCAAATGCTGCTCTAGCTTTCACCTGTCGATCAGAACCCCTGATAAGAAAGTCATGAGCTTACGAGCATATAATAAAGTTCAAAATGCAGACCAATAACAGGTGACAAATTAACAGATAGAATTAGAGGTGAAACAAAACGTGTAAATATATTTAGTTTAAATGCAGGGAAAACCCAATAAGAATAGCATAGATCTTCAAGGCAAACCAACAATGTTCATGTGGAGGAACTAAATATATATTTGTTCATTTGATAAACAAAGATATGGCTGAGAAAAGGAAAAGATAAAAAAATTTAGTTTATACTCACTATCACACCTCTCTTCGATAATGTATTCTTCATTTATCACACCACTCTTCCTTGACCGACAATGTTGAAGGACCAACAATCATCAATTTTTTTCTGTATAACTCGGCATGATCAGCGTCTCTACTTAGTTTAAGATGATCACGTTAGTTGTTCCGTCAATTGAAAAATAGAATCTTCAGTGTTCAACAAGTATTTAAGTTATTTCAAGGGAGCGGTTTATGTGGATTTTTGTAGTTTAAGTAATGAGTATCCAAGCCAGGTTTACTCAAGTAATCCAAAAGGTTGTCTAGTTTAATATTTTGTACACCATCCATTTTTAAGTCTTGAAGATCCATGTTTAACAAAATAGATCAGTCTCACACTACTTGCATATTAAAACAATAATGAGAGTTTGCGAGCATACCGTATAATTTATTCCTTTTATCGCAATAGAGCCTAGCATAGGCCTTCCTGCATCTGACAAAAAGATCCTTCCATGTACTCCTGTCTAAAGAGTACAAGTTAGATGGAGATAAACAATCACACCCATTTTTTTCTTAAAGTTCTTCAACAATAGAAATGACTAGGCTTATCCTATGATACTCCACAAAGGGTACATTTTTTGAAAATTCTTCAAAATATAAAAACAAGCATAACACTTGTGATTAGTCTACTCGAGATTACCAAGGCTGGCAGAGCCATCAATATGAACTGGCCTACGAAAAAGAAGATATATGTGAACCTTTTTCACAGATATGAAATAAGCATGGAGATTTCCCACCATACTGTACCTTTACTAGGCTCGCAACGAGATTAAGCATGCTCATTTTGTTGTATTGCCATAGAGTATGAAGCTGCATATAACACACTAAATATCACATCAAACAGCTAAATTGTATTACGAAAATTCTAAAGGAACGACTGAGGTGAAAGATAAAAGTTGACAGTGCCAATTTACTGATCACTAAAAAAATTATGAAGCAAATTATGCTATGAAACATTCCCTTTAACAAAGTGACAGCACCAGAAACAAGTTTCAGGAGACATCCTACCTTTCGAAATTAGAACGTGTGAAGCAAACTACACTATGAAACCTATTGCTAAAAAGTTCATGTGTTAATAAGCAGACCACTACACCTCACATGCACGTCAAGAACCATGCGAACCACTGAAACAACACATTAAAGCACAACGGGGGTAAACTAAGGATTATGTATAGATCAATATCAAGACTTAAGGAGAGGACAACAAATCAAGACTCAAGGAGAGGAAAACAAATCAAGACTCATTAGCCTACAAAATTAACACAAAATCTTAAACCAATAAGAAAAAGTAAAAGATTAAAATATGTGTTTGAATCATGCGAACACTGAAACAACACATTAAACTACAACAAGGGAAAACTAAAATGTGTCTGTATAGCATCAGTTGTCCAATTAAAATATACTTATCCACTTAAGCAGGTAATCAAACACCTACCCGACCACCCAAAAGATCACCAGGGAGGCTTCAACTTCACTCACAAGACTGACCTCATCCGAGCGCGCACGCGCCCGTGGGGCGCATGCCCGAACGTGCGGATCAGACATCAGCAAATACACCAGTCCCACATCGAAGAACATCATCAAGCACCAAGCTCAACCACCTATATATGTAAGGTATTTATTACAGGTAAACGACATCTGATCTCATCCATTACACTCTACACGCTCGCACGACTGGTATATCCAATACATCATCTAACTTAGGCATCAGAGCGTTGAAGGCGGGCCACCTCGTCTTGACCCCTGACCGCCCGTTTGTTGTTGTATTCTTCTAACAGCCGTACCCGAGCACGCATACCCGTGCACCCGAAGAGGAGAGGAAACGCCCGACCATCCGAACAGCCCCAACGTTCGGACGTACAAGAAGGAGGAGGAGTACTCGTACTTGCTTTTGCCAGATTACGTCCCGCGCGTAATTCGGTAGAAACAGTTGGCGCCGTCTGTGGGAACCTTACAAATTGCAAACCTCGTATAAACACCGCTATCCAAAAGCCCACATGCTTCATCCGGAAGCTAACGACAGCACCACTCCCGTCGGGGAGACGCCGCCAGACACACAGGGGCGGCAAATACTGGAGCTCGAAAGAAATAATAGCGAGGAACGCGTCAACAACTTGGTACAAGAATTACGAGAAGCGGCGCTCCAGAGAGCAGAGGAGCGCTGGATCCGACAGAGGTTGGAGGAGCGGCTGGACGCGCTCGTCAGCCAGCAGCTGGGGCAGCACGAAGGGACCCATGAAACCACCAGCGAGGAACAACACCCGTTCGGAACGACCAACGCCCGGGCAACCCGAGCACCCTCACCAGTGGAGGAATCGGCGCCCCTGACGAACAACACCCTGATCCTCCGGAGGATGGAGGAACTGGCGAAGGAGGTCTCAAGCTTGCGCAAGGACAAGTTGGCCGGGCAAGGCGGCACGTTCGGCCCTCGGGTCAGCCCATTCTCGGCGGACATACTAGAAAGGGGAAGAGACCCCCACGCAAAGACGACGAAAATCACCCGGTTCGATGGGAGCGGGGACCCCCGCGCGCACATCGACGAGTTTCGGTCCACCACGGACGGGACCCGCTATTCGGATCCAACCCTGTGTTTTCTATTCCAAGAAACGCTGACGGAGGAAGCACGGAGCTGGTTCTACGAGATACCGCCAGGCTCTATACACTCGTTCCTCGAGCTGGCAGAGAGCTTCCAGAAATGCTATCGGCTCCAGGGGAAGTACAACACTACGGGTATCCTTCTCAAGGTCTGCCAGGGGATGGACGAGAGCCTATCAAGCTACATAAACCGATGGAGGACGCTCGCGAGCACGTGCAAGGACCTTGATAAGCGGGTGGCCAAGGTGGCCCTGATGCACAACATGCTCGCCACCCCGTTCGTAGAAAAATTGGTAAGGAAGGAGTATCTCGACTACGACGAGATCATGGACCTGATTGTGCAGAAGACACTCATAGAGACGCGAGTGTATGGATCCACCTCCGAGTCTAGCACCAACAGACCGGAGGGAAGTGCTCAGCCACGACGACCCTCGGACGACGGAGGGGAGCCTACCGGAGGGCACAAGAGGAACTGGGACGCGCAGAGGCAAAATCACCAGAGGCCATTCTTCCGCAGTTACCAGGGCAACAACTACAACCAGGCGAGGGGACCGGCGCCGCAGGGAGGCCGTCTACCGCCAGCGCCGCAGTATCGACCGGCGGGATAGGAGGTCTATGCGGTCGACCAGCAGTCGAACGAGCAACTGCTCCGCCTACATCGACACCGAATCCCACCACCGAACAACATGACGAAAGTGATGGCTCCGCTCGGCCGACTCCCGAGCATCTGGTGCGAATACCACAACGCCGCCACCCACCATACCAACCGATGCATCATGTTGAAGAAGGCCCTTGAAGACATGGGAAGGGCCGATCAGGTCACCCCTCCCAAGGCGGAAGGACGACAGGGCGAGGCGAATGTCGAGACCCGTGGGACTATCAGTATGATATTCGGGGGAAAGCGCAAGGAAGGAACATCATCGCCAGATCGCCCGAACAGGGAAGTGCTGACAATCGGGGCTGGAAGGGCGCCCAAGACAGGGAGGAATGAGCCGCCAACCATATGCTTCACGGCAGAAGATGAGGAAGGAAGTCCGAGGGACAGCACCCTGCCGTTCGTAATCGATGCAATCATCGATCAATTCCTCGTAAAGAGGGTGCTTGTCGATAATGGAGCGTCCGTGAACGTGATCTATTTCGACGCGTACACGGCGCTCGGCAGACCCGCGCACAAGATGACGCAGGATCATAAGTGCGTCGCCAGCTTCACGGGTGAGACATCGTATCCGATTGGGAGCGACAGTATCCGGGTTGGTATTGGCGCGCCCGACTCCCCGCACAGCGAGATCCGGACGAACTTCATAATCATGGACACCCCCTCCCCTTACAACGCCATACTCGGGAGACCAGGGATCAACAAGTTGAAAATGATCATCGTAGGGCACATGCTCTTGGGACGATTCCCAACCGAGCACGGAGTCTAATACATTCGGGGGTACAACTATGAGGAAGCGACGAAACCCTGGGACAGGCAGGAGGTCCTCGCCTTGGAACCTGCACCTGGAACGGAAGCGCCGGATGATCTGCGTGACGGGTTGATGGCGGTATCAGCCGTCCCCGAGCGCGAAGAGTTGAGGATGATTCAGCTGTCCCCCGAACACCCAGAGAGGACGGTCCAGATTGGAGCGTCTTTGGCTCCCGCAATAGCCAAGCGGTTGATCGCGCTTCTGAAGGAGAAGCAGGAGGTGTTCGCATGGTCGTATAAGGACATATCCGGGATCAACACGAACATCATATCCCACAGGCTGAGCATCAGCGCCAGCACCCGGGCAGTAAAGCAGAAGAGGCGAGCGTATAAGGCGGAGCATTACGCGGCAATGCACGAGGAGGTGGACCGATTACTGGGCATCGGGTTCATCCAGAAGGTGGATTATCCGAAGTGGATTTCCAACGCTGTGATGGTGCAGAAGAGCAATAAGAAGTGGAGGATGTGCATCGATTACAGTGATCTCAACAAGGCATGCCCCAAAGACAGCTTCCCTCTCCCGAGGATCGACCAGTTGGTGGACGCGACAGCTAGACACGAGCTCCTGTCCATGATGGACGCATATTCGGGCTACAACCAAATTTTCATGGACCCCGAGGACCAGGAGGCGACGACGTTTGTCACGGACAAGGGATTATATTGCTACGTCGTAATGCCATTCGGGTTGAAGAACGCTGGCTCCACGTACCAGAGGCTCATGAACGCAATGTTTCATAGCCTGATCGGCAACATTGTGGACGTATACGTGGATGACATACTGGTGAAGAGCGTTCAAGCGGCCGACCACGTCCAGAACTTGGGGACTGTGCTCGACGTACTCATCAAGAACGGCATGAGGTTGAACCCCGCCAAGTGCACGTTCGGAGTCACCAACAGCAAATTCCTTGGGTATATTGTCAGTCAGCGGGGGATTGAAGCTACGCCCGCCAATGTAAAAGCCATCATCGACATGAAGCCACAAGTCAAGAGGGTGGACCTGCAGAGCCTCACGGGCAAGCTCGCATCATTGAATCGGTTCATATCTCGCTATTCGGACAGGTGCGCCCCATTCTTCAAAGCTCTCCGAACAACGAACAAGCGTGACGTCGCGTGGACGCCCGAATGCGAGGCATCTTTCCTCCAGATCAAGGAATACTTGGCGTCCATCCCGCTCCTCTCCAGACCCATCCGAGGGGAAATATTGTACATTTACCTGGCTGCCTCGCTCACCGCCGTCAGTTCCGCCCTTGTCCGCAGGGAGGACTGCACAGAGTTGCCTGTTTTCTTCTCAGGAAAAGGCATGACGGGCACTGAAACTCGATACCCGACAATCGAGAAGATGGCGCTCGCACTCGTTACCGCCGCCCGACGGTTGAGGCCATACTTCCAGGCGCACAGCATCCACATCCTCACCAACGTGCCTTTGCGCCAAATACTCCAATCGCCCGATCACAGCGGCCGCCTGGCGAAGTGGGCCATTGAACTCAGCGAATTTGACCTCCAGTACAAGCCCCGCACGACAATCAAGGGACAGGCCATGGCAGACTTCATCGCTGAGTACACGGAAGAGGAGGGAACACCGGTCGGCGTGTCCGACGGCATGACGGTGGAGGCGTCCGACAAACTGGGGGTCAAGGAGCGACCATTGTCGGAGTGGAACCTCTACGTCGACGGATCATGCACGAAGAAGGTGAGCGGCGCCGGGATCATCTTGACCGAGCCAGGAGGGGTAAACGCGGAGTACGCCCTCAAGTTCGAATTCAAGACAACCAACAACGAGACTGAGTACGAGGCGCTCATTGCGGGACTACAGTTGTGTGACGACCCGAACCAGAATCAGATGTGTGTTTGGCACAATTCTCAAGATTTGGTTATAGTCGCAGTTTTACGATATTGTGTGGTTTGTCGATTCGATTCGCGACTATGCTTTCAGTCGAGAATTTGGGTTGAGTGTCTTCATGGAAATTGTAGAGTACGTGATTTCGAGCTTTTGGGCGGTTCCGGAAGATTTTTCCGATAACTGAGGAATATTTTATGATTATTTGAAGTTTCGGGTTCCGACGAGTTTATCCGATTGTTTCGAGTTTATCCGAATCACATCGTATATTCATTCCGGACCGTTGATCGACCCGAGGGACGAGTATAAATATTGAAAGTCGAAAAAATAGTCGAGAATTAGTCGAAAAACTTCATTTTGGGCGTTGACCAACTTTGAAATCCGTTGACTTTCCAAAATTGGAAAGTGGACCAGCAGCCCGAAAGGGAAAGTTTCCCAAACGGGAAGTCACCTCCGGCGACCTTTTTCCGGCCACCTCCGGCCACGAATCAGGTATGGTTAGATTCCTCTTTTGATTTCGAGCATGATGGTGCTTGGTTTGGAAAGATTTGATGTCGTTTTGGTTGAGTTCGATTGGGGCCGAGGTGAATGGTTTCGCCGGTGACGGTGGAGGCAGTTCCGGCGAGTTTTGGGGGTTGAGGTGTTGGGGGTTTTGCTCCCCACGCCTTGTAGATGCTTTCTAGTGAATTGGTTTGAGTCGAGGTGTTGTTTTTGGGTGAACCCGAATAGGGATTCGGTTTGGGTTTTCCGAATTGGTTTTGAAGAATTGAAGTAGTTCGGCTTGGAATTGGTTGATGAGGTAGAAGGGAAACTTGCTCGACTTGATGAGACCTAGGGATCTGGAAATTTTGGCCGCGGAATTCCACCGTTGACGGCGCGCCGCCGCCGGCGGCGGCGGTCAACGGCGGAGAAAAAGTTAACTTTTCAGATTTCGATAATTTTAGTGTCGTTTTTCTCGTAATCGCGCTCTGATCGTCGTCCAGAGGTTTTTGGGTCGATTTGATTAGCCGATTGTCAGTCGAGATTTCGAGTGGGGATTTCGGGATTTCAGTAATTCATTTTGTACTGTATTTCGTATTTCCGGGAACGGTTGGTTTCCGTGCATCCGTACAGTGTTGTGGATTACGATATTGATCAGATATGTTTTATGAATATGTTCAGGAGATCGAGATCGAGATCGTGATCGTGCTTTAGGCGAGGGATCTTCCGCCGGACCACGAGATTAGCGCGTGTGCGCGTTTTGCTCATCTGTGAGTGGACATTTCTTTTCACGGAAATCTTTCGAGTCGTTTATGTGATTTATGAACTTGAGCATGCGTATGAGATTTCAGACTATATGAGCATGTGTTTACGAGTATACGATTATACTTATACGGATATACGTATATGAATATGTATACACTTTTATACTGTTTCATGCATTCGTATTGAACTGTTTATGATTTGATTTTCACAGAGTACAGTTTCAGTTACGTTGTTGTATCGATACACTGCATCCCGGCTGATCCCCGAGGATGTCACCGGCTGGAATCACGTGTGGGCTAGGTACCCCGTGGTTCTGAATCACGTGTGGGCTAGGGACCCCGTGGTTCTAACTGTGAGATTTTTACTTGCATGCTCAGTACGCTGGAGGAGTATGATATTTACCTCGCGTATTTTATTATTTTCATTTACCTGGACTCGCATATGTTATTTTAAACATATATATTAACTGGTGAAAGACATTTATTTTCGTCCACTCACTCTAACGTGTTTATTGTCTTTCCCCTGGGCTTTTCGGTTTCCGTGCCCAGTTTGCAGTTCAGGTTTGGTGTTTCACGTCGCGGTTTGGAGGCTAGTGATCAGAGTCACCTGTGATTTCCAGTAGGTTCTTGTTTCGCCTACTGATGTACATGTTGTATATATTTTACTCTAGAGGTCGCTCTGATACATTCTGATACATGTTGTGCGGATTTTCACGGATATACATATATACATAGTACAGTTTATTTACTGATGTTGATTATATTGATGTTGAGAAATCCGGATGGGATTGGTGCCCACGGTTTGCTTTTTGTGGCATAGGACGAAGTGTTAATTTCTGGGTGCAGGTTATGGTAATTCAACGCTAGTATCGAAACTCTGCCCAAATTTCGAAAAATTTTTGTTGGTTCGTATTTTCGAAAGGGTTTGATTCCGGTTTAGGTAACTGAATCGGGATTGGGTCCTTTCAAGTTGGCCAAGAACTGGGAGGCGCCCGACCTCAATATGTTCAGCGACTCACAACTGGTGGTGAGTCAGGTCGGTTGGGAATTTCAGACGAAGGGGGAGTCCATGATCGCTTATCTAAAGCACGTCAGGGCGCTGATCAAGGGATTCAAGTACGTCAACATCAACCACATTCACCGAGGGTTCAACGCGAAGGCGGATAGGCTCGCCCGATTGGCCACGGCACCCGTACACACGGGACCAGGGCAGCGGATCGTCGAAGTGTTGCGACGACCGAGCATCTCGGGAGCAGAGTAGGTCCTGGCAATCGAACCGCACGAGCACAGCTACATGGACGTGCTCATCGCTTACAAGGCAAGGGGAGAGCTACCAGAAGACAAGCGGGTGGCTAGGACCATTGTCGCACGAGCGGCCAACTTCAGCGTGCGGGATGGAGCATTGTACCGATAGGGGAGGACTTGGGCGAGCCTCAAGTGCATCACTCTAACAAGGGGCAACTCGATCTTGAAAGAAATCCATTCGGGCGCGTGCAGCCATCATGCGGGCGCCAGATCAATCGCACACAAGGCCCTTCGGTATGGATTCTGGTGGCCCACCATCAATGCGGACGCGACGGCGCTTACCAGCAAATGCCACCAGTGCCAGCTGCACGCACATCACCACCACGCGCCCGCTGTCCCACTGTCCATCCTTCTATTGCCCGTTCCGTTCGCACAGTTGGGACTGGACCTGATCGGAGAGCTCCCAAAGTCGAAGGGGCAATACAGATA
This sequence comes from Geum urbanum, assembly GCA_946800695.1. Lineage (NCBI taxonomy): Eukaryota > Viridiplantae > Streptophyta > Magnoliopsida > Rosales > Rosaceae > Geum > Geum urbanum. Next base: position 21,595,861 of record OX327007.1, read on the forward strand.
TCTGATCGTCATCATTGACTATCACACCAAATTCATCGAGGCCCAACCAATGGCGAAAATCACCACGGAAAAGGTGGAGCGCTTCCTCTGGCGTTTCCTCTTCTATCGCTACGGGACACCGATCAGCATCATCACGGATAATGGGACACAATTCAACAACCCCCGACTCATAGCCTTCTGCAAGAGACAGGGAACGAACCTCGTGTTCGCATCACCGGCGCACCCCCAAAAGAACGGACAGGTGGAGGCAGCCAACAAAATCATCAAGGCTGGTATCAAAAAGAAAATTGAGGACATCGAACCCGGAGATGCGGGATACGGGCGCTGGCCCGAGGTCATCCCAGAGATTCTATGGTCCATCCGAACGACCGCCAATGCAGCCACGGGCGAAACCCCGTTCAGCCTAACGTTCGGAACAGAAGCTGTGCTACCCCTGGAAATTACCCATCAGAGCCCACGGATCGAGGGGTACGATCCGCGCACGAACAGTGAGGGGCTACGACTCAACAATGATCTGTTGGAAGAATGGAGAGACATGGCGCATCTCCAGAATGCCGCGAACATACAGAGGATCACCCGGCTGTTCAACCAGCGCATACGGGCTCGCCCAATCCAACTGGGGGACTGGGTGATGAAAGCGATCCAGCAGAAGGTGAAGACACTCCGTCCACTATGGGAAGGCCCGTACGTCATCAATGAGGTGATAAGCGCCAGCACTTTCTACCTCCGTGATATGCAGGGTCAACGACTACGGCACCTGTGGAATATACAACATTTGAGGAAGTACTTTCATTAAAATTTTGTTATGTTGTACTTATGTTGTACTTTTTCATTTTGTAATATTATGTGTGTTCGATTGTCCTTACCCCGCCCGCCCAGTACTCGGGGGACTGGGGATAGGCTGTCCACGTAAATGTAACACTTGGTTAAAATTCCATTCAAAAACAAAGAAGGAAGCGCACGTTCGCGTGAGTCACTCAAAGGATGCCAAAAAAAAAAAGACAAGGCACACGTACAGAACAAAAGAAACTTCATTAATGTTCAAAGGCACAAAGGCCTGTTACAAAAAGCCCCTACACTACTATTACAAAGAAAGAAAAACTACTCTACTGCCTCGTCACCCGCACCGCCCGTCGCCTCCTCGGCCCCCGCCTCCGGCTGCCCCTGCTCCGGCTCGACAGACGCCCCACCCGCCTGTTTCTCCAAGTGGTCGCGGTAACGCTCCAAGTCCAGGAAAGGCGTCACCGCCTTCTGGAACTCAACCACCTGATCATCAGCCTCAGCAGCCACCAACTCCAAAAACTCCGAAGAATTCTTGAAGTCAGTAACCGCCTCTGCTTGGGCCTGGTGGACGCGCTCCCTCGTCCAAGCCTAGCGCTCGGCCTCCATAAGCCGGGACTCCATCTCCGCCAGCCGATTGGCCGCTTCAGCCTTCACCTCCTCCACGGCGGCTAGGGCACTGTCACGTTCGGCCTTCAGCAGCGCCTCCCGCTCGGCACCCTCGCGGATTTCATGATGCAGACGATCCGCCACCGCGTCAGTCTTGGAGAGCTCGTGCTGCAGCCTTCTATGGCCCTCGGTCAGCCCGCGCAGCTCGCCCCTCAGCACCTCCGCCTGGCCGTCATTCGCCTGCTGCTGGCGCGCCTGGAAGAGTTTGAATTGCATCAGCGCGCAGGCATTGTACGCTCGATCAATGGGATCCAGACCACCCGACATCGGTGGTATCAGCCTGTTGATAGACCGGACGACGACCTCGATGGCGTCCATCATCGGCCCGCAAAAGGCGAGCGGACCCTTTGGAGCACCCGTCCTTTGCCGCTTCGACGCAGGCTCCTCATCACCCTGCCCGGCGGATTGTGGAGGACTTGAAGGTGGACGACTTGAAGACTGATGCGTACGTCCAGCCTCCCGCCTTTCCCTGACATCATCTCGATCGGACCGGCGCTGATCACGCTCCACCTGGCGCTGCTCCCTTTTGCGCTGGTGCTGATCACGGTCCGCCCGAACCTGGGCCTTGGAACCTGCAGCATTGCCTGGGGGTGGGCGGGGAGCTTCCGCCTGTGACCCTCGGATGGGCTGGGCGTACCTCGGATGGGCTGGGCGCAGTCGGAGACGTTGGGAATCGGAATCTTGGGCTAGGTATCGTCTCTCAGGACCAGTCCGCCACGTCCGTCATCCGCCACCTTGCGGACCTTTTCGGCAGTGTGCAGCAGGGCGACCATCCGGCGCTTGAGTGCCTCATCCTTGTCAGTCGCCTTGGATTTTGTCATCTTGGCTGCAGAATAAACAAACAGAAGGTTAGCGAACAGATACAACACTTGGTAAAATTATCCTATTCCTACTCCTAGCAGAAAACTATGACCCACAGACCAGGCGGTCTGGCGAGACGCGTGCGTTCAATGAGATCCCAATGGCACGCGACCCAGAAGTATCGTGACTCGGGCGCAGGGTCGAACACGAACTTGAGGCGAGCTATCCTGGCCTCCTCCACAGGCGTGAGCGGATACTCGTTCGTATCAAGCGTATGGATGAATTGTGGGACGCAATTGATCTGGTCGGCATTGGCTGCATACTCGGGCGGGAAGGCGCCGAACTCCCAGTCTCCACCCACCAAGCAGTTAATCGTAGGCCAGGAGGTTGAAGAGCTCGGTGGGTCCACCAACCACCACTTCACGCATGGCTCCACTGTGAAAGTCCCCGAGTCCCCCTGGTGCGTAGAGTATCGCAGACAGAAGAAGTGGAGGAACTCCGTCCGCGTTGGCTGATCCATCCCGCTCACTCGGAAGATGTTAAACATGGCCACGAGTGTGCGGGTGAGCGTGGGCCCGCATTGGCCGAGTGAGATCCTCAACAGCGTCAGCATGTACTGGAAGAATGGATGCAAGGGCAGCTTGATCTCGGCCTTGAGGTGGAACTCGCTCAGGCAGACGTGGCCAAGCGGTGGGCGGGTGAACGTGTCGCCCTTACCCGGGATCCTCAGACGCACGGAACTTGGTATATGGTAGTCCCGCGCCCATCTGGCCATCTCTTTGACGGACGGCGCACGCTCGGGTTCCTGTACTGGCGTCCCATCCGGCAACACCCAGTGGACACGCCATCCTTCATGGAATTGGGGCACGGACTCCTCCTGTCGCACTCCCCCCTCACCCCACGGCCCAGAAGTGGGCGAGGACGCGCCCGACGACCCCGACGAACTCCCCAACCCTGCGGATGTGAACGCTTGCTTTGGATCCATTGGCAACCACAGGAGAAGTGTTAGGGATGTATCGAAGGGGCGCCACACTCATCACGGACTCGTAAGAAGACGTACTCGACCCGCCCGACCCACAACTAATCCACCCCACCCCCTTTATGTATATGCGCTCAGGCGATTGCCCGCTTGATATCTCTATCGGCTCCATTCCTAGACGCACGCACGCACAAAACCCACACTTAGCAAACAAACAAAAAACCCTACCAGAAACACCAAAAAACCCCAAAACCTACCCCAAACCAAAATCAAAACCAGGCACACCCCAAGAACGCGTCCTGTTCTTGGGATGAAAACCCAAAAAAAGCAAAACCAAACCCAGAAACCAAAAACACAAACAAACAGAAAGTACCAAAATAGAAAGAACAAGAGCCTCACCAAATTGAACTTTGTCGGTTGAAAGGTTGCACGTCGAGCAAGTATTCCGGCAAGAAGAGCACACGAACACAGAAAAATCAGAGAAACAGGTTGCATAATGAATTTGGCAGCGTTTTGGTAAAATATGAGAGTGATGAGGAAGACAACAATCAAAAGCCCTATTTATACTAATCAGGCGGCACACGCGAACGAACGCCAGCCGTCCATTTTCGCGTGTCCACCGTCGGATTGCAACATGTGGCACAGGGCGGTTTACTAACCCTCCTTAGTAACCGCGCCAACTCTTCACCTTCCCGCCTTGAAATTCAAAACCCTAGCACGGTCTCCCACAGCTCGACACATGTCGCCCATGCAACATCACACGCGCCCACGCGCCTGACGTCTGGGCTTCGAGCTGTTATCACGTCAGCAGCATTTAATGCCCAGGGCACGCCGGCATTAAATACAACGGCTAGCATTTATTACACCAACGGTTCCCAAGGAGAAGTAAAAAGGAATGCCATGTCAGAACAGAATCACCCCACCAGAACCAAGATACGCTACACCTCCCGCCCTTCGGACTGGCGTGCCCACCCCCACATGACCAGGCGCTCGCGAAACACCACCAGGTTAGAATAACACCATTCGGGCGCCCCGAAAGAGGGCGAAAGCCTGAATTCCCTTTCGGACGCGCGCCGAATGAAGAACTTGCGCCGTACGGGCATGGGGTTCTTCCCCTCCGTACACGCAAACGTTAGACAGCAAGCCAGATCAGGTGGCAGAGGCATGGGGTCCGCCTCCTCTTTGCGCACGCTGAGATCGATGGGCGGCACGGGTGTGAGGTCCGTCCTCTCCGTGGGCACAACGGTAACGATCGAAGCGCAAGCTGGCTGTCATGACAGAGGCATGTGGCCAACTCCTCTCTGGGCATCCTAAGCCGATGGGCGACACGGGCGTGGGGTGTTGCCCCTCCGTAGGCGTAACGTTAACGATCGACTCGCCGACTCGGAACGGTAGGGGAGTGCGGTTCGACCCCTCCTTGCGCGTTTCGAGACCGATGAGCGTCGCGGGCAATGGTACGCCCTCCCAGGACGCGAAAGCAAGCCGGCTGTCATGACTGAGGCATGGGGCACATCTCCTCTCCGGGCATCCTAAGCCGAAGAACGGCACGGGCATACGGTCCGTCCCCTCCGTGCGCGTTACTTGTACGTTGCGGTCTTGATCCCACCGTTGGCGCTACACCGTACGCGACGACATCCCCGTTGACGTACGCAGTGCACCACGGCATCCCAACGCTGGTGTTACGAAAAACATTCGCATACATTCACGCATCATACCATACATTCAAGCATCATCCCATACATTCACACATTTACATAAACTACGTCTGTTGCCCATTTTTTATGTTTTCCAAGCAAACATTCCACGGGCGCGCGGCTCCAAATAGCAAGACTCGTTTGGACGCCGGGCCCACAGGTACAAGACCGCACGAACAGGTACACGATCGGACGCACAGGTTCCCCACTCCATCATGCGAGCCCTTCCTTGACCGGAGAGTTGGGGGACTTGGGTGGGGGTTACAGGATCATGCACCACTGCTCAATCGAATAAGTATTTTGTTTAATCGCACGAACCCTTTTTCAACTCCCCAGTCAAGAAAGTTCTCTTTGACTTGGGGACTTGGGGGACTTGTTTGTAAAGCATCAGTTGTCCGATTAAAATATATTTATCCACTTAAGCAGGTAATCAAACACCTACCCGACCACCCAAAAGATCACCAGGGAGGCTTCAACTTCACTCACAAGACTGACCTCATCCGAGCGCGCACGCGCCCGTGGGGCGCATGCCCGAACGTGCGGATCAGACATCAGCAAATACACCAGTCCCACATCGAAGAACATCATCAAGCACCAAGCTCAACCACCTATATATGTAAGGTATTTATTACAGGTAAACGACATCTGATCTCATCCATTACACTCTACACGCTCGCACGAATGTTATATCCAATACATCATCTAACTTAGGCATCGGAGCGTTGAAGTCGGGCCGCCCCGTCTTGACCCCTGACTGCCCGTTTGTTGTTGTATTCTTCTAACAGCCGTACCCGTGCACGCATACGCGTGCACCCGAAGAGGAGAGGAAACGCCCGACCATCCGAACAGCCCCAACGTTCGGACGTACATGAAGGAGGAGGAGTACTCGTACTTGCTTCTGCCAGATTACGTCCCGCGCGTAATTAGGTAGAAACAAAATGTATAGATCAATATCAGGACTCAAGGAAAGGAAGACAAATCAACAACCCATAAGCTACAAATTAACACAAGATCTTAAACCAATAAGAAAAAATAAGGGATTAAACATGTGTTTGAAGTTTCAAATGCATACGGATATACTCTAGTTTATGTCTGAGGGACGGGCAGACCGGTCAAGCAAAGAGTTGTTTTCCAAGGAAACTTAGAATGGTAGGTGATTGGTCTGTTGAAGACATCAGGTGACCAACTGTTGAAGATACCATCTCTTTTAACAGTCTCACACAGAATGTGATGAGAACTTTAAATCTTATAAGAAACAAAGACTTAAAGAACTAAACAGGAAGAAAAAATATAACAAACAAATTTATGATATTCCAAACTGGAAACCTCAAAGTCTCAACAAACTAGCCCCAAGCCACTCCTGATGAGTACAAAGGATGTCCTCTTGAGATTAATTGAAATGGAAGCACAAAGGGAAACTGGAAATTAACTTTGTCCAATGCAGAAGCCAATTCATCACATCTTTATCAGCAAGATCAGAATTTGGAACTGCAAGTAAGAGTCTCCTCTCCTTTGAAGGGATTCGTGTTAAGTTATAAACTCTTGGCCAATGTGAAAAGACATGACAAAATTAAAAGCATGTACCACAGGGGAAATATATAATGGGGAATCATCACATCAAGGTTACAATGGTTTTTACATGCTCTGAGTTAACTTTCCTTCAGCTAAGCACAACCTTTTTCCCTTTATTTATTTCAACTAATACTGTTATTTGGCATGAATATAGTCAGTGTAACAATTGGGAGATAATAACTTGGATGACATGAGATAGATGTGTGTGGTGTTTTGGCTCATTGGTACAATCTAAGAAAGGATCCAGAGTACAAGTCCGTCTAGCTAGGAATGGAGTTAGATTAGCTTTTCTATAAGTCCTAGGAGAGTTGGTTTATCCTTGGTTAGGATTTGTGTGTAGACTTAAGGTTAAGTCTATTAGAATTATGATTCCATTTCCTATGATGTATTGACAGCTTCTATATCTATATATAGGGCTGCTAGGGGGTTTTCTAAAGCAAGGGTAGAAAAAGAGCTAGTAAGATACAAAACTAGAGTTAAGAGTGATAGAGAGATAAGAACTAGGTTGAACGGTTTAAGGGATCTACAATAAGGACTTGTAATTGGTTAATTCTTCATAGTGCTAGTGAATGTCTCAAGAGAGATCACAAAATGGACGTAGGCTACAGTTTTAGTTGAACCACTTTCAACTGCTTTGTTTATTTCTGCTTTTGGTATTCATCTGTTTAGTTTGTTTAGTCGTAAAACCACAAAATATTTAGGACGCGCTTACACTATAAGTGGTATCAGAACTTAGGCTCAGGGTGCTTCTATAATAGAGAACAAGATTGTCGAACTATGAGATATGAAACAGTCCATTAAGCCTTTCAATGGCAAGGGCAACTTCACACTTTGGCAAAGGAAGATGAAAAACGTCCTGATTCAGCAAGAAGTTGACAAGGCACTTGGAGAGATTCCTGTAAGGATGGATAAGGAGAAGACGAATTGGACGAAGAAAGACAAGAAAGCAAAGAGCTCTATTGAGTTGCATCTTGCTGACAATGTCATGCTTCATATCAGTGATGATATGAATGCAAAGGAAGCTTGGGAGAAGCTCGTAAGCGTCTACAGGGGAAAGACTATTAGCAGCAAGCTACTCTTGAAGGAACAGCTCTTTGGCCTCAAGATGGAGGAAGGGGATGATATAAACGATCACATATGAAAATTTCAAAATTGCATAACTTGGAGAAGGTCGGAGCAAAGATGGATGACGAGGGTACATCGATCATGCTATTACATTCACTTCCACCTTCATTCAAGCACTTCAAAACCATCATGACAATCAAGAAAACTATCACATTATCCAAAGTATATGAGAACCTGGAATCATGTCAAGTTGGAGAAAGATGATGAAATTCTCAAGCCCGGGAACTTCATGTCAGAAGCAAGGACAGAGGAAGATCCAAGAATAGATGTGGTGGATTTGAAGATAGAAGCATGTCTAAATCCAAGGAAAAAGGCAAGGAAAAGAAGAATGGTTGCTTCGAGTGTGGTTCACCTGACCACAGAAAAAGGAATTGCAAACAATGTTAGAAGAAGAAGGCGCAAATGTTAGGAGAAAACTCCAAGTCAGCCAACATCATTATAGGAAACAATAGTAATGGAGAACTCCTCGCAATTTCATCAACCTACGGCGCACCTAACCATTGGACCTTAGATACAGCATGCACATTTCATGTGTGCACACAAAGATTGGTACGACATATGAAAAGTGGAACATCGGAGAAGTTTTGATAAGATATAATTCACCAAGTAGAATTATGGGAATCAAAACAGTATAGATTAGAATGCACAATGGAATTGTCAGAACATTAGGGAATGTCACACATGTCCCACAGTTGAGCAGAAGCCTTATATCCTCGAGCACTTTGGACAAGGATTGATTTTGGTTTAAATCCTAAGATGGATAGCTCAAAGTAAGAAAATGACAAATAATTTGCATGAAGGGTGTTATATAACAAGATAACATGTATAAGCTCAAAGGCTATACAGTGGTAGGTGGAGCAAGAGTTTGTACAAAAGAAAACAAGAGTGAGTTATGACATAGATAGCTAGGGCACATGAGTCAAAGAGGGTTACAAGAATTACGCAAGAGGAATAAGCTAGAAGGTGTAATGAGCTGCAAACTTGAATTTTACAAGTACTGCACACTCAGAAAAAAGACCAAGGTGACATTAAATGTGAGCAACAGTGAGAACAAATCCAAATGAGTATTGGACTATACTCATAAAGATGTTTGGGGACCGGCACCTACAAAATCAAAGGGTGGAGCCAGATATTTTCTCTTTCATAGATGATTTTTTGAGGAATGTTTGGGTGTACTTTATGAAAACTAAAGATGAGATTTTCACCAAGTTCAAGGAGTGGAAAACCGAAGTTGAGAACCAAACAGGCAGAAAAATCAAGTGTTTGAGAAGCAACGATGGAAGCGAATATAGAGATAATCGATTCTTGCAGCTATGCAAGGATGAAGGCATTACAAAGTACTTTACTATGAAGAAGACTCCCGAGCAAAACGGTATTGCAGAAAGAATAAATAGAACTCTCTTAGAGAGAGAAAGAAGCATAAGATTTCATACAGGGTTTCCTGAAGACAAAGGCGGTTAATCATGCTTGTTATTTGATTAACCATTCACCTTCCAAGGGCTATTAACTTCAAGTCTGCAGAGGAGACATGGTTTGGAAATTCAATTGACTATTCCAACTTGAGTGTTTGGCTGCTGTTGATATACACATATTCCCAGAGATGATAGAACCAAACTAAAACTGAAGTCACTTGAGTGCTTGTTCATCGGCTTCGAGAAAGGAGTGAAAAGTTATAAGTTGGGGGGTATAGTCAAAGATAAAAAGGTTATCAACAGAGATGTCATATTTGATGAGAAGACTATGCCGTTTAATGAAGAAGATAACAAGAAGGAGAAGCTGACTGTTGATGAAGAAGAAACAATCAAGATTCCATTAAATAAAGAATTAGATGAAAATTCCCAAGTTCAGGCAGAGCAAATTGAGCAAGTAGGGAATGATCTAGTTAATGAGGAACCAGAGTACCAACAACAGTCACCAGTTAGGACTCATGAGGACCAATCCTCACAGAGGGGTCGAAATTCCCCTACCTCACAAGCACCTGAGTCATATTGATGTGTAGCACTTGACTGGCCTAAGAGAAATCCAAGAAGATACAACGCTTTGGATTCGGGTGAAGAAGTGAGTCGTGCTCTGAGTATAAGTCAAAGAGATCCAACTACCTACCAAGATGCTATAGAAAGTGAGGAACGGGTAGGTTGGATTAGTGATATGACAAAATAGATGGAATCTTTGTATAAGAATTCCGTGTGGGAGCTAGTTTCTAAACCCGAAGATAGAAAACTTGTTGGTTGCAAGTGGGTATTTAGGAAGAAAGAAAGAATACATTATGCTGATATCATTAAATACAAAGTATGGTTGGTGGCAAAAGGGTATTCGCAGAAAGAGGGAGTGGATTATGATGAGATTTTCTCTCCAGCCATCAAACACACTTCAATTTGGTTATTGTCTATTGCGGCTCAGCATGACATGGAGGTTGAGCAGATGGATGTAAAAACTGCATTTCTTCATGAGAACCTCAAAGATGACATCTACATGTCACAACCGAGGTTTTATTGAAACAGGACAAGAAAATCTTGTATGTTGGTTTAAGAAGTCACTATATGGGTTCAATTAATCATTGAGGCAGTGGTACAGGTGTTTCGACACATACATGCTGAAAATAGGCTAACCCAAGATGTCTATATGACTGCTATATTTACTACCATGTATTCAAAGATGGGGAGTCATTCTAGTACTTCTCTATGTAGATGACATGCTAATTGCATACAACGATATATCGAAGATTGAAGAACTAAAAAAGCAACTAGGAGTTGAATGAAGGATCTAGGAGCTCCACAAAAGATCCTTGGAATTGAAATAAGGGGGGACAAAAATATAGGAAAAATCTAGTTGTCACAAGAAAACTACATTCTGAAGGTACTTGAACACTTCACCATGGATGAAACAAAGGTTATTTTTGTTCCATTAGGTGGATATTTTCAGCTAAGTGCAAAGCAAAGACCATCAAGTCAAACGAAGATTGATGCAATGAAGGATGTTCTATATGCAAGTGTAGTAGTGTCTCATGTATGCAATGATTTGCAACAAGACCAGATTTAGCTCAAGCGTTGAGCGTTGTCTCCAAATCCATGTCAAATCCAGGTAAGCGTCATTGGGAAGCAGTGAAGTAGATTTTGACGTACTTAAAGAGGACTAAGTAACTTGGAATCATGTTTGATAGAACAAGAAGTAGCATGCATGGCTGATTTTGTGAATTCAGATTATGCAGGAGACTTGGATATAAAGAGGTCTACAACAGGTTATGTTTTTACTTGTGTGGGGGAGGACCCTGTGAGTTGAAAAGCAAATCTTCAAGCAGTCATAACTTTATCTACTACTGAGATAGATTATATGTGAAAGGACCCGATCCCGATTTAGTTTCCTAAACCGGAATTAGGTCCTAACGATAGCTGAGTCTACAAAAAATTTGCCAGAGTTTCTTCTAAAACCAAGAAACCCAAAAACCTGCAAGGAAAACACACTTCTAAAATGTCCACAAAAAAAACCGTGGGCACCAAATCCCAATCGAATTTCCCAAATCAACCAAATTCTAAATTTACTATAAGTATACACTATTTGCAGAAGGTGATAAGATATCCGAAAACTGTGTGGAAAACAAAACACAACAGAGTCAAACTCTATACAGTATATAGAGCGACTTCTAATATACATATTATACAAGACTAACAGGTTAAGCTAGGAACCTACTAGATGAGTACAGTAACACAAACTCTATGCCTTCATCTCCGACGTGCAATCACAGGATAACAACTGCAAACTGGGCGGAGGACACCGAATAGCCCAGGAAAGGCATATAAGATAATAAAAACTGTTAGAGTGAGTGGAAGAAAATAGTATTTCACTTTTTAACTGAAACTGTAAATAATATGTCTTTCATAAATAATGTACATAAAAATAATGCCAGTCTAAAAATAAACATCCAGATACACCTGGGTACTGTAAAATATGCACAAACTCCCACTCAGGTCACCCGACCTCAAGTCCTAATACTGCCCAGGTCAGGTTCCTGGCCCTCCTGGGTGCTCAATAAATCCTAGGGTCAGGTCCCTGGACCTCCCGGAGTATCTCGGGGATCAACTGAGAGGAAGTGCCTCGATCCAACCATTGTGACTATGCTCTGTGTAAAACAAATCATATATGCCTCCAAATGCAAATGCATAAGCGTAAATGCCTAACTGTAAAATGTATAATTGAAGACTCGCATAATAACAGTGAAAATAAAATGTTCACTCACAATATAGAGGCTAGCTCCGTGGTTCAGCGGAAGTTCCTTCGCCATAATCTCGATCACGATCTCCTTAAACTCGAAAATTGGTGGCTAGACGGTCAATTTTCGGGGAGGTCAAGGAGGTCAAGAAACGGGTCGGCAATCCGGGTCGGGTCGACGGTCGATCAACGCTTGGTCAACACCTAGTCTGATTTTCTAAATTGGGTAAACTGGCTATTTTCGGAAACTTTCTATTTAAATGGGAAGTTCCTCAATCGATCAACGGCTAATATTCGACTATATCGCGATCGTACGGTCAAAAATTAACCGATAAAAACAAGTTTCTTTTCAATTTATCCGTTACGAAAATTTTTGATAAACATCGCGACAGCTATCCGAAAACAAAAACATTCAATAATCATAATAAATAGCTCGTAAATCAGAAAAATTCCCAAAAATTTCTACGAGCTCAAAATTAAATATTCTACGACTCTCGTGAAGAAAATTAAGTCAAATTCTCGCCCACTTGAGGTGCGTTAAAACAAGAGAAGTCTTGCTAAGGTGGAGGATCTTGGAGTTTTGTTCGGGGTTACTTCAAGATATTCAAGATATTCTGAAAGTTGCAGCAATCATTTTTTGGTATCAAGTCACCAAGGTGGAGATAGTTGTGTTTTTGCTCATTGATACAATATTCTAAGAAAGGATCTAGAGTACAAGTCCATGTCTACCTAGGAATGGAGTTAGCTTAGCTTTTCTATAAGTCCTAAGAGAGTTAGTTTATCCTTTGTTGGTTAGGATATATGTATAGACTAGAGGTTTAGTCTATTAGGATTAGGATTCCATTTCTAATGATGTATTGGCAGCTTCTATATCTATATATATGGTAGTAGGGGGTTTTCTAAAGCGAGGGCAGAAAAAGAGCTAGTGAGATAGAAAATTAGAGCTAAGAGTCATAGAGAGATAAAAACTAGGTTTAAGGGTTTAAAGGATCTACAATAAGTACTTGTAATCGGTTAATTCTTCATAGTGCTAGCGAATCTCTCATGAGAGATCACAAAGTGGACATACGCTATAGTTTTAGTTCAACCACTCTAAACTGCTGTGTTTATTTCTGCTTTTAGTATTCATCTGTTTAGTTTGTTTAGTCATAAAACCACAGAAGATCTAGGAGGCGCTTACACTATAATGAGCACCACTGCCTTTCATTGGACATGGAACATATTAGAATGTAGCTAAATTAAAATTACCACCAGCAAGGTATTGCCTTCTTTTGTCATTTTATTCCTTATATTTTTTTTTCTCTTGGTGAATCAGAAACACTTCCATTATTCTAGAAATGTAGAGGACATCACAAAAACTAACAAATTCAAGTAACAAAATTTAAGTTTATAAAGCGACTAAAATTTTAATCTGAAGGCTAAAAGCTATAGAAATAATGAGCTTCACACGTCTCACTATAGTTTGAGGACAAAAGCTGTTTGACTAAAGTTACGCATAGTAAATAATTTCCATTTCATTGTAAATGTAGCATGTATATGGTCAATACGACAAATAAGTTTGGTGTTCTTATGCACCATTGAAAACTTGGCTTAAGAGGCACTATAGGATTAAAGTGTGCAAAACTTGTCTAACCTCATCGGCAGGAGGCCACTTGTTCTCACTGATCTCCAATGTCAATTCAAGACAGCCAGCATGTATGTAATTCTAGTCTTGCATGCCTCCATAGATTGGGTACCTGCAACAGGTGTCTTAAGAAACAATTGATGAAATACCAAATGAGAAAGCAGTATGAACACGTATTGTTTTGCTCACAATTGAAGTGGGGAGAAGTATAATGAAAGGACCCAACCCCGATTTAACTCCCTAAACCGGAATCAAACCCATTCGAAAACACGAACCAACAAAAACCGTAGAAATTTTGGCAGAGTTTCGTTACTAACGTGGAACTACCATTACCTGCACGCGGAAAATACACTTCATCCTATGCCACAAAAAGCAAACCGGGGGCACCAATCCCATCCGGATTTCTCTATATATCAACAATAACGTAAAGTAGTAAATATATATGCACTATACTGAAATCCGGGTTAAAAATCGTATAACATCAACAACGGATTACTCAGAGCGACCACAACATATAAACATATATATATACCACAGTAGGTAGAACAATAAACCTACTAGAAGAAATAAGACCGCTCGAGTACTATGCCTCCAACCACGACGTGCGACACCAGAACCTGAACTGCAAAGTGGGCACGGAAACCGAAAAGCCCAGGGGAAAGACAATAAACACGTTAGAGTGAGTGGACGAAAATAAATGTCTTTCACCAGGTGATATATATATATATATGTTTAAAATAACATGTGCGACTCCAGGTAAATAATAATAACAAGTACACGAGGTAAACCATAATCCTCCAGCGTACTGAGCATGCAAGTAAAAAAAAATCTCACGGGGTCACTCATGGACACCTCCGTGCTAGTACAGTCAGAATCAAGGGATCCCAGACCCACACGTGATTCTAGCCAGAAAAGGCCTCAGGTCAAAGGTCTGCCTCCCCCCGGTAAAGACCTCGGGTCAGGAGTCACAGCCTCCCCTGGCAAATGCCTACCATCGGGGATCAGCCGAGAGGCGAGTGTATCGATACAACAATGTAACCACGACTGTACTCTGTGTAAACCAAATCATAAACATTTCTATGCAAATGCATGAAACATCATATAAGTATATGTATACTCGTATACGTATATCCGTATAAGTATAATCGTATAATCGTAAAACACATGCTCATGTAATCCGAAATCTCATATGCATGCTCAAGTTCATAGATCGTATATCAAAACTCGCAAATAATCCATGAAAAGTAATGTCCACTCACAGACTAGCGTAACGCGTATCGCGTTAACCCGTGATCCGACGGAATGTCCCTCGCCAAACAAACGATCACGAACCCCTGAATATTCACAATGTCCAATATTCAAAGTCATAATCCGACAATACAAATCAAACCACGAGAAACCACCGTTCTCAGAAATACACAATTCGAATAAGACGAATCGTCGAAAATCCATATATACCACCTCAATACCTCGTTTTACGTTCGGACGCTCAACTCGAAAAACGAACCTCCCCACAGCGATCGGAGCGCGATTTCGAGCCAAATGACATGCAACTTGTCGGAAGTCAAAAAGTCAACCCGTTGACTGTTGACCGCCGCCGGCCGAAGAATTTTACGGCGGAGCTGCACCAATTCCACCCAAAATCGTCCACTGAGAAACTTCCATAACTGCACCGAAGTCCAATTCAAACTCTAACTAGCTCAATTTCAAGTAAAACCGAAATGGAACACAAAATTCAAACCCAAAATTCTCCATGCTCAAATCGAATTAGAACACCTTGTTTATATGGTTAGAATCACATTGAAGAGGGCTACAAAACCCAATACCTCTTGAAGTTCAATTCGGCCGAATTTGAGGAACCCGAAATCACAAAGTTTCCTCCACTTTTTCACCGAAAATCCTCACTCCACGGTGAACCATACCGGAAAAAGAGGTCGGGGCTAGACTCGTGAGGTTGAGCCGAGGAGAACGGGACAAGAACCACGCCGAGAGGTGGCCGGAATCCAACGCCACCGTGGAGCACCGCCTCGCCGTCGAACACCTCCTCCCACTCGGTCAAACCGAGTCAACTCACCAAGTCCAGATAATCAATTCAGCTTTGACTTTCCCAAAGGAGCAAGTCCACTATTTATACTTTCCCAAAAAGGAAACTTCATGTTTATCCATTTCGACGAACTTCAAACGCGCGTAACTTTCTCGTCGTATATCCGATTCCGATAATTCTCGCGGCCACGAATTCGACTCGACATAATCTTCCATAATCACCTGAAGTCAAACACATCGACCAAACGGATAAAAAGTCAACTGTTCAACCAAACACACATTTAATTTGACTAAACAACCAACAATCGGAAATAATCACAACTAAATCTTCATAACTCAAAATCATGCTCCGGAAGTTCCCACGAACTCGAAATTAAATTCTGAACAACTTCCGTGAAGAAGCCGAAACCAAATTCTCGTCCGGTAATTTAGTCGCGAACAAACCTGCCATTTAAATCCGTTTCCGTCGAAATTTCAAATATTCATAACTAATTCCTCAGTCGTCCAAATAACGATCCGGAACTTCCCATGAACTCATAATTACACGTACAACGACTCTCGAGAAGAGACCCAGCTCCAATTCTCGGCCAATAATTTAGTCGTTAACGAGTCTGGCGATTCAAATAACCGCCGACAAACTGCGACTATGCAGTAACTCATCAATCAAGCTGATCATACTGCTGATTCTGGTCCGGGTCGTCACAAATCCACCCCCCTTAGAAAAATTTCGACCTCAAAATTTCCAAATCTGCCGACTACACATAGGAGCACTGCCTCTGCATACTGCTCAACTGCTCAGTGGTAACGTCAACTGAACAACTCTGATAACAGACTCCACAATAGGAGATAACTCCGTGCTGGAATCCCTGTACCCTCAAATCACAAATCTGAACTGGCTCACACAATCGCCAAGTGTTCCTACATAAGGAACAGACAGGGTACACAATGTGAAACCAACCTGAAACACAGTTCTGCCACACGGAACACAACTCGCACAAAAGCCAATGCTATAGGCGATGCCGAACCATACGGCATAACACAAACTCGCCTATGACCACATACAAATCAAAACAACGTGTCAATTCACAACTCAACATATTCATGCCAACACAACTCAAACATCGAACTCAAGTAATTATCAACTCATTTCCGCTAACCAGACAGTCTGTGGTAACACATTCCACAAAATTAGAATCAAACGTCAACTCATACTCAAACCAAACTCGCTCCAACACAATGGAGTACAACAACATACCTCAACTCAACATCAAACAACCTCAAAACCATAGTGGTCCACAAACTGGTACTGCAAGCAAACTCAAACCGCTGAAACTGCTGGTCCCGAATCCTCCGGAACTGCAATACCAAGGTCCACAACATGCCCTCCAAGGCCTGAATAATCCTCAAAGATCGCCCACCAATCCGAGGATAAAAACTGATACCAAACCGTAATCTGGTCCCCAATGCTCGCTGCAAAGCTCGCCAACACTCAGTTGTAGCTGACTACCTCGATCGGCGAACTGGGACACAGGTACACCACGTAGATGGACAACCTCCATCAAACACAGCCATGACTTCCTGCCACTAAAATCATCACCGAGAGTACAAGGAAATGTACCAAGTTCATCAAACGGTCCACAAAGGCCTGATAACTGGTATCACAAACCGAAGTGCGTACAAACACACACAAGATCACAACGATAAACGCCACGTCTAATCGGAAATTTCAAATGGCTAACACATCTCGGCAAGTTTTTGCCTCCTAGCCATCGCCAGTCGACAAATGTGGCATCCTTACACACAAGTAGCTACATAGCTCTTCATGTTGCGTCACGAGTAGTAAACTCGAGGTATCCAATACATCTCCGTACCACTAGCGCCAAACGCGCACAAAACCACGAGCCTCAACATCATCACACTCGAACTCAGCTCTCGTAGCCCATAACTCGGCTAACACGGAAACTCGAGCCACACACACATGAACCACTGAATCTCCCGACTCTCAACTGAATGCATCAGCAACAACATTCCAGACGGATGGTCAATGTACAACCTCTAACCTTTCTCGAACAAGCTCAAAAGTGCAGCCATAGTCGTTAGTCAACCACTTCCATCTACACTGCCTCAAGCCCAAATCTGGCCGAAATTGCAAGTGGATGAAACTCAAATGATCAGTGTACATAGTGTACGTCCTACACTACGCTGCACACCATAGCAGTAGCGTCTCGAACTCTCTGATGCTAACATAAAGACAGCTACACCCAAATCCTACATAGGATACGTAGCTACATAAGGTTTCCCACTGTCTGAAATCATGAGCCACCGCTCTGCAAAGCTGTATCATGCATAACCAAATCCAAACCTCGATGCATCGCCATAACCCATGAACTCATCACAATCGTCAGGT
This sequence comes from Geum urbanum, assembly GCA_946800695.1. NCBI lineage: Eukaryota > Viridiplantae > Streptophyta > Magnoliopsida > Rosales > Rosaceae > Geum > Geum urbanum. The sequence goes on from OX327007.1 coordinate 21,613,761, forward strand.
AAGGTCAAAACCGAAGCAACAGTCAACCATCCTGCAGGAGTAAGTAACTCTCCTCGCGTGCATCGAACCACTCGAACTCGACGCCTTCTTCGTCAATCCGGAAAGTAGAGTGGCAATCCGGGAATATCCTGCACAAGCCGTCAGTGATAGCTAGCCAAACCCAAGAGACCCCTGATCTCTGGTACAATAGTAGGGCAACTCCAAATCAACACGGCTTCGAACCGGTCAGGATCCACGCCGACTCCCTCGGCTAGCATCACACAGCCCAACATCTTCACGCTAATCGGCCAAAACTCACACTGACTGAACTTCGCAAACACAAGATCGTCTCGCGAAGTCCGTAAAACCGCTTGCAACTTTTTCAGGTGCTGGCCCACACTCCTGGGATACATCAGGACGTTGCCAACGAACATGACCACAACACGTCCAGAACCCGTCTGAACACCTAGTCTATCAAGTCCACACGATCTACAGGGCGTTGGTCAACCAAACAGCGTGACCAAAAGCTCATGATGCCACACCAAGATCAGAGAGCTGTCCAAACCACATCTGACTTACCGATCCACAACTGATGATATCCAGTCCCGTAATCAATCCTCGACAAGACTGTAGCTCTCGCGAGCTGATCAACCAATCGTCAATCCGAAGCGAAGGATACTCGCACTCCTCTGAAGCAAATCAAGCTTCCGGTAGTCAATGCACCACCTCATCAAATCATCCAACATCCGTGTAAACAGTGTAAGAGCACACCACGCAAATACGCAGGGTCGCACGAAGTCCCCTGAAACCTCCTCCAGCAACTCCTGGAGTCGAAACAATAGCTCCATCAGCTCCGCTGGCTCCGAACGACAAGATGTCGGTAAAATGAGTCCAGCGCCTGGTACAAGCTCGATAGCGTAGTCAGTCTCCCGAACTGGAGGAATACCTGGTAACTCCTCCGGAATACACCTGGAAAACTCGGGAACCACCTCAATGTCACCAATGTCGGGCATAACAACCGTAGTATCCACAACATGAACTACACAAACAACACAACTCGTCTCCACCATCCGCTCGACCATCACCACAAAACAACATCTCGGGAAAAAATCTGGTCGTCGAAACACAACCTCCTCCTCGAAGCACTCGAACATCGCCAAATGCGTCGTCAGTAAGTCCACACTTGCAAGCACACCAAAACCACAATGTCCAGCTATAACAGGTCCGCGGCTAACACCTAACCTCCAACAAGGATCTCGCAACCTCCGGATGGATACAACACTCTCCAAAACCTCGGAAGTGGAGATGCAGGTACAGTAGCCATGAATATCAAGCAATAGTAACCTCGGAGAAAAGTCTGTCCTCAAACAAGGTCATGGCACGAACTCCAACATGTCCAACTAACCGCCCACATCAAATGCGACATAGCTTATTAACTCGTCAAAAGGATACATTGATCAGACTGTAGGAACAACATGAGGATCTCCTCGTAAATCCTGAGCTGCCGAACCGCTACAACAGCTGACCAAGAGCGCTCCCTCGTAACGTGATCCTCCTGGTCACCACAATGGCAACAGAGAATACTCTATGAACACACGTCACCGCAACACTTGCTGCGTGAAAGGATCACTAACGATCACCCAAACTCATGCCACAGGAGCAAGTCCGCTACTCTGCGATCTCCGCCATCGTCAAACGAATCCTCTGCCTGATCTGATGGCCCTCAACAATATCGAAAATGTCACAGCCTGATGAAGTCACTGATCCCGAAGTATCGGAACTCAACCTCATCAAAATCTCGACTAAGTCCACTTTCCTCAAACCATCACATCAAATACCGCGTACATCTTTCCTTCTCAATAGCCTCGCCACTGAGTGCAGCACACTAAGCTTCTCACGGATGTCTCGAGGCACATCAATCAGACTCTTTTCAAGTACTTAATTAAACACTCAATCAAACACGAAAACAATTAAAACCCTTCTTTGTTGATGTAGCATTGATAAGTAGGGATCGTTCTTAACCGGGGATTGAGGGTGTATGCATAACTATGCTAGGTTTAAATGGGGGTGCAAAGTTGGTTTGTTTAATCTACGAAATTAAAAGACAAAAGATGGCAAGTAAACACACATAGAAATCCTAAGTTCTAACATGCTTCACTCATAGACAAGTAGAAACAATTAAAGAACATAGAAATCATAAACATGCTTACTAGACCAAAAATAAAATCTAAGACTAACATATACAAGTGATCGACTCATCTTTTTACCTAGCCTTTAATAACCTAACCGATTTCATGCAACCTATTTAGCATCTAAGTTTTTAGCTACGTTTTGCATGCATGTTCCATAGTTAAAGTGCCAAACTTGGGAATTGCCCTACATTCAAACACTTTCATAATCTAAACCGGGAATTGCCCTGCATTCAAATTAAGCATTAAGTGCCAACAAGCATGTGTAACTAAATTCAAAGAACACTAAATAAAATACAAGAAAAACATATTAGAATTATTTAACCAAAAGACTTCTTGAAACCAATCCATAATAACTGAAAATACATACAAGGAAGAATAAAGAGAAGAAGACATGGTTACACTTTTAAATCAGGGAATTGCCCTAGACTAGCCGTGTAGATGCTCTTCAATGGAGAAGACGTTGACACCTTGGGATTGCCAAGCTATGCCTTCGGCTTCAATGGAGGGGACGACACCTTGGGATTGCCAAGCTATACCTTCCTTGGAGGATGGTGACGACGGTTTGTGGTGGAGGGGCGGCTTCCTTGGAGACTTTTAGTGTTTGGGAGAGTAAGAGAGCTCTTGGACAAGATTTTGGCTCTAAGATGAGTGATCCCTTTTTCTTCCCCCAAAGTTCTCTTTATATAGTAGTGATTTGAGAACTCCGTTCAAAAACTAGCAATTAAGCCTCCGTTCAAAAACTAGCAATTAAGCCTCCGTTATTTCAATTTCAAAACCGTACAGCCATGCTTCTCAGCTCACTTCCATGCCGTTTCAGCAATTATACTTCCGTTTCATGCAATTATACATCCGTTTCATGCAATTATACATCCGTTTCAGCAATTATACATCCGTTTGCTCCGTCCGTTTCAGCCATATAACAATTAAGCTTCCTCCATATATGCCATGCACCATGTAATTAAGGTCCACTTCAAAACCATGCAATTATCATGCATCACCACTTCATGTCAAAACCATGCAAGCCATGCAATCACTAATTTAGCTCATCTTCATGCAATTAACTCCATGTAATTCCACGTGACCATTTATTCTTCGGAATTTAGGAACGTCTTCCTTAGCACACATTTTGCTCCCAATCGCCTCCTTTATTATTTCTCCTTTATTTTCTACCTAAAAACATAAAACAAGTTAGAAACATATTTACCAAGCTCATAACAAAGTAAAATGTAGAGAGAAAGACATTAATAATCAAGCATAAAATGCGTAGATCAAAGGGTAATCTGATGCAATCGGGCCTACGCAGTTTATCCTGCCGGTTGCCCCCTCTAGCTCTGGTCATGCAGAACTGGCTATTTAGGTGGTAGTACGTCTTTGGCCCCTGAAGTGGCTTCCTGATCGCCACTAGAGCTCTGCACAGAAAACCCACATGAGGGGTTCCTCTACGGACACTCCCTCGAAAAGTGACCTATCTGGCTACAACAAAAACAAGACAAAGTCCCAAGCTGGCACTGCCCGACATGTTGTCGGTGGCACCTACCGCGTAAGGGAGAATCTCTGGGTGCGAATGGAGTAGGCTTATAACCACCAGATCCACTAGAACTGGCCCCAGATCTCTGCCTCTGATAACGAAGACTCCTCATCCATCTCTGAAAATGACTCGGACGACGTGCAATAGGAGCTAGAGTGTGAAGTCCCTCGCCTGAAGATGCAATGGAGCCTAAAGTACTTCAACTTCCCCTCTTTGTAGAACCTTGACTAGGCCCACCCTCTTCAAATCATCGAGTCTGGCCACGCTAAGATCAAAGCATGTCCTCGCATCTTATCGCAGCGCTAACGAACTCATAAAAATTAGTGTAGGGCACACCTCCTAAGTATGGAGCAAAATTAGACCACAAACCCAGTTCAAATCTCCAACACTTCTCCTTTACCCGTCTGATAAAATTTGGTGTGAAACGATCCTGGTACTCCATAACAGACATGTCTCCCTGTCGAAAATTCATAAATTCTTCAATGGAGTGATGCCTCGCTGAAAACGCGACATATGAACAATTTGTGAACTCGGTCCATGGAGTGATGGCTTCATTCCTCTCAGAACCCTTCCACCATTGATAAGCATGATCCTGCAACAGGCCTGCAGCTACCCCGATCCTGTGCTCAGAAGTCAACTAAGGACGCAAACGATTACTAACTCATTCAATCTCCATAAGCCAATTCTCACTAGTCTTAGGGTCATAGGATAGAGGAAAAGGAATGGCTCTAGCCTTCTTAGTCCTGGTAATTAGATCCTCACAATTCTCTCATGGTCCTGGCATCATGCGTGAAATTAGCTCACTCATCTGCTGCATCAAGGACTGCATATCATCCCTTTAGGGTAGTTATTGAGGCATAGTGACATACGAATCCAAAAACAGATTAGCTCACTAAAAAAAGTTACAAAATGGCTCAATGAAGAGATTTCCAGACATCAACAATGCACAACACTTAGAGTAATGAAGATTCGCCGGCCGGTCAAGACATCCTCCCGGGAGTGTTGTACGCTATAAAATGTTTGTACTAACATGACCACAAAGTCTACAGAATCTGTGATATAATGCTCTGATACCTAGGGCTGGCAATTTAACTATTTTCCAACCGTACCAACCATGTACCAACCGTACCAATTATGTTGGTATACCGAAAAGTTGGTAACCGAACTGTTGGTACAGTACTACCGTACCACTATTGCAATGTTGGTAGGTACTCGGTACAAACTTTTACAAACTTGGTACTACCGTACCGTACCATGTTTTAGGGTAAAATAGTAAAATTCCTAAAATACCTAAATGTTTCTTTGTTTATGTTGGGTTTGCTTGAATTTGAACTTGATTTTTGCTTCACTTTAGTTGTGGGATGGTGTGATGTGATGTAATATTGTAAACTTGTATTGCATTATTGATTCGCTCATTTGATAAGTTTTTTGAATTAATTTTGTTGTCCAGATGAAACATGAAAATCACAACAAAGTGATAAATGATGATGGGCTTTTCTGTTGGGCCTTTATTTTTGGGCCACAATCATAAGCTGGTAGAGGCCCATTACCAACCGTACCAACCGAATACCAACCGTACCAACGAAGTTGGTATACCAACTTCGATGGTTGGTATTGGTAGAACATTTTTCCTACCAATCATAAGTTGGTTGGTACATGGTATTGTTAATTTAAGTTGGTATACCAACCGAATCCAGCCCTACTGATACCAACTGAAAGGACCCAATCCTAATTTAACTAGTAAACTAGAATTAAATCCTAATGACCAACTAAACTTTGAGAATTTCTATGAAAATTTTGACATAACCCCCTTTTAAAACTGGACAACCCAAAACAATTGCAAGAAAAATTACACTCCACAAACTAATCCACAGACACACCGTGGACCACCAGTGTCCATTTGAATTTCTCAACAAATAGTACAAATTAGAACCATAAACTCAACTAAAGAATTTAAAACATCATAACAACGTACTGGTTCAGAATATAATGGAAGCTCACTCAACTATTTACATAAACGCTCTATATACATGAGTACTACAGGAGTCGACATAAACAAATAGTACTTAGAGCGTCATTTACTATCATATTTCGTATAAGATACAAATCGACACTGAGCTGAGACATACTGCTGGAAAGATGACTAGTGGACTCGAATCCTTCGACGCTACCAGGTACTCTCGGAATAAAAACTACAGATTGGGAAACGAAAACCGAAAAGCCCAAGCAAATGCATAAAATATAAAATATTAGCCTGAGTGGACAAAAATAATATAATCAGCGCAAAACGATAAAACTGCCATATCCTGCCTTTCTGTTGATTTCTGTGAAATACAACTAGTTCAAAAACTGTAAACTGAAAACAATGGAGGCACTCGCCCATGCCACCTAACCTGAGTCAGATAGCTCTAAGAAAAATAAATGAGACGGGGTCGTCCCCAGGCCACCTAACATGAGTCGATCTTTGTCAGACGAGGCCACCTAACCTCTCTTGACTAAACTATCTGATGATCAGCCGAATAGCTAAAGCAACGCTGCAATAAAATAAATCATCACAATAAACCTCCAATTTAAAATCTCTAAAATAAAATTGTAGAGCATACTAATAAAAAAATGAACTCGCTACGACTGAAAATAAAGAGTCAACTCACAAGTCTACGACTACTGCTGGGGTCCAGCGGAATTTCCTTTGTTGTTATGGTGCGATCGCATTGTGTTGTAAATGAGGATCATACGATATCAGAATATACGTAAAACTACTGAAATTGGCCCCAAAAATAACACTGAAAATCCCATTGAAGAATCTCTCAATCTTCCTCGTCGGAGCTCCACCGTGCATGACGGCGCGTGACCATCACGCCCCTCCAGTGAAAGTTCTCTGATGGGGCATTTATCCTCCCGTTGGAAAGCACTTGTCGAGCTCTACAACTTTAATAACTGGACCGAAGTCCAACTCCCCCGTCTTGGGGTCTGACTCGCCTCCACTAACGGCGGCACCGGCAATCGTCAACAACCATGGATGGTGGCTCGCCTCCACTGACGGTGGCGCCGACCACCGTCAACCACCATGGGTGGTGGCGTTCAACCATCACCGAGTCCAGAAATAAACACAAAAGATTTTTGGTTAAAATCTCCCCATTTTACCCTTGTCATCAAAGCTCCGCCATGGAGCTTCCTTGGACAAAACTACCTATCCAGATAGACTCAAAAAGTGGTGGGCAACCAAAACCCCCTTCCCTCGACCCCCAAGTCACGCCATTGCCACCGACGGCGGCGACTCCCACGGGTAAACTTGAATCGATTTCCCCCCAAAACACCTGCAAATCCCAAAAACCCACACAAACAATCATGAAAAGTAAGGGCTTCATTTCCCTACCTGAAATGGCAATGGAGGTTGCATGAATCGGTGAGTTGACCGGAAAACCCAAAATGGGTCGGCGGGGGTTCGTAACCGGGTCGGTGGGCTTTTTCAGAATTTTCTGAGTTTTCATAAATTAATTTCTAAAATAAACCTATTTATAATAAAATTATCATATCCAATCAACAGTCCGAAATCAATACTCTGAGCTCGAAATTAAATGCTAAACGACTTTCGCGTAGAAAGTTAAGTCAAATTTTGGCTCGGTGAAAAAGTCGTTGAAAAAATCGATAACGCGTCTAATTCGCGATAAGGCTTAATATGTCTCGATAAACGCATAGTTTCAGTTCAGATTGTAACACACATATACCGACCTCATCATAATCTCAGTCAAGCTAAAAGAAAGTTAATAATATTAACATGTCAGACTGTGACACGTGTCATCATGAAAAGTCAGATCTGGGATATTTAGGCCTGAGGTGCATAGCAGCCGAATCCTTATTGGAATACGCCTTATAGAATAAAATTTGACATTTAACCTCCATTATCCTTTAATTTATCCAAAATTCACATATACACCAAATACATACCCAAATGTCACATAATTTTCTTCAAGTAACTCAAAGGTCATCAAACTTGTTTTCCACTAACCCAAAGGCCACCAAATTCATAAACCACATGTGTATTTCATCAACCCACTTGCATAGAACACTATTCATTCAACATATCAATTTACCATTATAGCATATATCTTTATCTTTAATAGATAGTACATTTACTTGTGATAGATCGTATCTTTATGCTGCTACAATAGTATATTTTTTCGAAAGCGTAGTAGACTCATAATTTGTTTATTCTAATTACTTGGAGCTAAAGATTTTTCATCAACACTCAAAGGTAAACAAGTATTTCTTACTATCAAAATTTCTCACATTCCAGCTTCTCAAGAGTTAAGTAAAAACCTTAAGTCGATTCTAGACTTCACTGTCAACACAAAATACAAAATATTAAACTTCTAGAGAGACTAAAAAGTTTAGCTTGTCCTCAAGACCAAGCAAAAGTTGATACTAAGATTCCTAGATAGCAATCTCTTATTGCTAGTTGTTTACGTGACAAAACTAAAGTTGAACGTTGTCTACATAAATTATCTATCAGAGCTTGTTGGTTAGATCTACAGAGTTTACTGATATCAAATTTTGCTATTAAAGGTTCTCCCATAAATATTGTTCAGGGTGAATCGGGTTTTTTTAGTACCACAAACATATGGTGGGTTTGTTTTTTAACTAGTGGGACCCCCTTTTTTGCCTTCATTTTAGGCTGTTCAACTTGACCCGGTTCAGGCTAGCTGTACTAGCTTACTATTGCTAAAGAAATTCTGAAAGATGGGAACGACTTCTGGGAAAATAATAGAGAAACTGGATTCTCTATTATTACTAACTGACTGATGCAAGACATTAAGAATCTCTATCAAAAATTTCTACATACAGAGAGTATCTAAAAATACTTCCGATGATAAGTAATGAGTTGAAAAATTGGAACTCAAAATAGGTTAAATCCAAAATCACCCGGCAAACAAGAATGAACTATTAACAAAGGTTAATAGTAAAATCGAGGAACTCAATCTTCAATATATGAAGATTCTTAATTATGTTCAAATGATAGGCTGAGAACATAAACATCAAGAGACAGTCTACCTTGAACAGTCATTAGGAAAAAACTAATGACTTTACATCATTAGAAGTTCCAATAAGGAATCCTTCACCAAGACCATTTTTTTTAACCAGCAAATCTGTCAAGCATCAGATTTCAAGAATGCAAAGCTGGAGATATTCGTGAAATAAATATGTTAAGTATCTTTGGAAGAAAAATTAAGGCAGTACAGCTGCTCAATCTTGAAGAATTCGAATTCAACGAAATTGAAGAAAATGTTTGAAATTCTTCAATTCCAAAATTTAAATTCAATAAGATTTACAAAAGAGAACATTTAGACATGTCGGATAACTATCAATTCAAAATCCTTGAATTCACCACTCCAACAACAACTGGAGAAACATATCTCCTTCTAGTAATGCCTGAAGAGGTGGCTAAAGCCGGAAAACAAAACTACAAATTTATGCACATTGGAGCAGTCCAGGTCAGCATAAAATTATTTGCCTGAGAAGGCATAAATAGTTCAATCTTATGTGTTTTACAAGACTATGGATGGCAACGGATTAGTTTTTTGGTACCCCCCGAAATAAACCTGTCCGACGGAACCTGATCCGAACAAAAAAAAATTTAGCTCGAGGTTTCACCCAACCCAAATTTGTTGGATATATAATCCCCAAACCCGACCTAATTACCTGAACCAAAAATAGATAAAATAATAAAAATATATATATAAAAAATAGGATTATAAATGTTACCATTCTATAATAAATACATAAAACTATATAAAAATTAGGTATAAATTATAAAAGATATTAAATAAACTTTAAGAAATAGGCGAGTCAAGTTCGGTTTGGGTTTGAGTCCAGATCGGTAGATGCATATCTATACTCAACCCGAACCCACCGCCATTCGGCGGGTTTGGGTCGGTAAATACTCGATACCCGCTATTTGCCATAAAAATCCGACCCGATTGGGATCGGTTCAAATTATTTTTTCGTCCCTATACAAGACAATAGACTAATCGATTTCCAGAAAAGTCTACTGGGAACCATCCAAGCACCGTTATTGATATACGCATTTTATGCTTGATTCTTTACGTCTTTCTCCTTGTATTTAGCTTTGTTTTGACCTTAGTATTCTTTAGTTTTACTTATTTTGTTACAAAAGAGGTGAAAAACACACTAAGAGGGAATTTTGTGTTTTGGACCATCGGAGATGGGCTGGCCCATTATGCAATTCGTGAGGACCATTAAAGGAGATCAAGGCCGGCCAAAATAAAGCCCAAGAGTGAAACCCACATGTGCAATTCCGCCAGAAAATATGACTTGGAGGCCAAGAAGACAAAACAAATATGGATTTCTCAAGTTACTTAGTGGGCAAGGCAGAACATCAAGAATCCGACCTAGAATTTCATTAGACCACCTAGAACAATTCCGAAGGCAGCAAAAAAGCGAATGATAGATCCCTAGAAAGATCTCGACGTCCTCTTCAATTTGAGATCAAGAATCACCTCATTTGAAGCCCTAGCACTCTCGGAATCTCTATTTTGGTGAAACTGTGCAAGACGCAATCAAGAACCGGGTTGGAAATCCTTATTCACATATGACAAGGTTTCAAAGCTCTATACAAGCGAGGGTCATGTTCCTTATTCCTCATCACCTATCTTAGAAGCTAGAGCTCTGCCATACACTCTCTTCCTCTCCCAAACCCAGAAATCTCCAAGGATCCGCCACCCTCCATCACCACTAAACACCATCCTCCACCGAGTAGACTATAGGGCAAATTCCCTTAAATATTCAACATCTCTATTGAAGGACGGCTACATTAGAGGCGTATGGCAAATTCCCGAGCTTAAAGTGTAACTCTACCCCTTTTCTCTATCTTTGTAACGTTTTTGTATTTGGTTGATTAATAAAGTGTTTTGGTTCACAATTTTGAAGTGTTATGTGTAATCTGTTTTGTATCTTAGAATTTATATCGAGCATGTTATACTTAATGCATCAATTGAGGCTAAGGAAATTCCTTGTCAAATTAGTAGATGTGTCATAGGGCAAATTCCCGAAGCATTAAAGAAGATCATACATGTTAACTCAGCTAAAGACTTAGATACGAATAGGGAGCATATAATATGACTTAGTTGTAAGACTTTAGTGGAAAAGATGAGTCGATCACTTGTAAATATGTTAGTCTTAGATTTTATTTTCGGGTTACAAAGCATGTTTAGGATTCTTTGTTCTTGTTTGTTTTCTACTTGTTTATGAATGAATCATGATAGAACTTAGGGTTTCTCTATGTGTTTTCTACCCATTTTTGTTCTTATATTCGTAGATTAATAACCAAACTTGCAAACCCCCCATACCTTTTATTTTCTGTTTATAAATGTTGTCATGCATTAGTACCCTCAATCCTCGGTTAAGAACGATCCCTACTTATCAATGCTACATCTACAAAGAAGGATTTTAAATTGTATACGTGTGAACTATATGTTGAGTGTCTACTTTGTATTAATATTTGATGCATGTTTTACGCATATCAATTTTTAGCTCCATTGCCGGGGATTGAAAAATCTATTGTGTGATTTCATTTGTGTAAATATGTTCATATCGTGTAAATATTATACTTGTGCACAATTTTTCTTATTTCTTTTTTTTTTTCTGTTTTCGGAACTATGCACTGACCTGTATTGTGCAATTTATTTGACATAGCTAAAGGTATTGGCAAAATCTGAAAATTTTCAGAAGTGTTTTGTTTTGTGTGTTGTTTATGCTTGTAAAATTTTATTATATTCGGACAAGCCAACAATTCTGGAAAAATTTGACAATTTGCGATGTTCAATTTTGTGCAAATCTGGATATTTTCATGTGTTCTTGAGTTCCTAGCATGGTGTAACTTTGTTTTTGTTTCTGCTGGTCAAAGAGTCAAGTGTATAAGGTTAAAGAGTCTTTTTTTTTGTAAAGATATTCGTCATTGTTATTGTATAATGTGATTATAATTCTTTTAGTTTTAGTGTTAATGTCAATTCAGGACTGCGTATGTGCTATTTTGTGTGATTTATCTGACATGGTTGCAGGTCTTGTAAAATTATAAAAATCTACAGAGTAATGTATATATGTGTCTAAAGTCGTGTTGTAAAATTTCGTGAAATTCCTACTTGTGATTAATTTCGTGAAACTTAAGTAGCTGTGTTCAGTTTCTCTGATTTGGGCATGTTGTTGTAAAATGTTAAATGATAAGTCTTAGTTATGTTTTTTATCACTTGTTATTTAGTTTTTAAGTTTTGATTTTGATAAAAAGAGTTGATGTAATATCGTATTGAACTTTTGTTCTTAGTAAGAAATTTTCGGTTATGGTGACTAGAAGGGCTATGACTCGTGACGGGATTTAGATATAAGAAAGAGAATATTCTTGAAATTAGTCTTACCTCTCCCGTTACATCTATCCCAACTGGCCATTTCTGAACTTGTCCAAAGGAGTGGAACGGATTTCGAGCTATTACACAATTTAATCATCTAAGTCTTAATTTAAATTCTAGATGCATATCTATAATTTCGAAATTTACATACTTGTTTATAATACCATACTTGTTTATACTTACAATTTAACTTTACTTACTTTTGCAGCCATACATATAAAAGGAAGTCTTTGATTTACATTGAGTACATAAGCTTGGTTGATTAAGTCACACTCTTTGGAATAGATGGCGCATCTTTTCCTAGTTTATCTCCTTAACCCCTCAAGATGTGTGGATTTCATTACCGCACACCATAACCTAAGTAAAGTTATAGAAATGAGGTTGATGGCAGAGTTTACAAAAGACTTGAGGGAGTGTGAATTTTCGAGATTTTGGCTGGATGTCGAACATGGTGTCTAGAATGGATTATGACTGGTGACAGGATATGGATCAAAGAAAGACTAACACCAATAGAGTATATACCATTGGTCCGGTTAGCCTCAGGGTGTTTCGTCAAAATTAGTCATACCTCTCGCATTATCTCTATCCCTAACTGGCCATGTTTTTCAATTGAACCAAGGTCATTTGATTGAAATTTCATACTTTATCGCGCGGGTCGCACATCCATTGAACGACCTTAAGATTAAGCTAGTGTACTCTCTTTAAATCATTGGCGCACTCAATTTGGACAATACTTGTGCATACATGTCGATATTGAACTTTGTAAAGAAGACTAACCACACTCTAATCATTTCATGTTTTGTACAATGTATATGTTAATTGTTATTTTTAGTTTTAGAGAGTCAAATCGGAGCTGGGTAATAGGCTGTTTTGTGTGATTTGTCTGACATAGTTACATGTGTTGGAAAATTCTGAAACATTTATGACGTATTTGTATATGGGTCTAGTTCATACTCGTAAAATTTTAGTTAGTTCCAACTTGTGATTAATTCTAGAGAAATTCTCCAAGGAGTCATGCTCAGGCTGCCCGATTTTTTTGTAAAATTTAGAATACATACACATCATTGCATTTCATTTCATTTCATTCATTGCATAGTTGCATCATCATGCATCATATTAATCATTGCATTTCATGCATTTTTTTCATTGAATTTGATGTTTGTTGAGTTTTGAAGGATATGATAGAGGAACGTGCTCCACGTGTTTTCAAAAATTTGCAGCATCAGTCTAAACAGAACAGTCAAATTCAAAAAGCCATAACTTTAAGCTCGGTTGGAGTTAGACAGAGTTCTTTATATGGTTGGACAGCTCTAAACGTCTAGTTTCCAGCCACATAAAGAGCACAAAATTCTGATTTTTAAATCGTTGGGAATTAAAGTTTAAAGGCTGTAAAACTGGAGTTGCATCTCCAAGACAGGTTGTTCGTTGAGCATAAAAGAAAGCAACATGTCTAGGCTGTAAAACTTTAAAAAAACAAGCACTTGTTGGGAGGCAACTCAATGGAAGAGTCTACAAATCAGATTTGTTTTCTCTTCCCTTTTTCTCTTTTTAATTTTCGTAGCTTTTACTTTTCATCGTTAGTTTTTCATAAAATCCTATTCTTCATGCTTGATATTATGTTTTACTTTAGTACATTGAGGACAATATAGAGTTTAAGTGTGGGGGAGGGGTTTACAATTTATTTGAGTCATAAATAAATTTGTCCAAGTATTTTATAGGTTAAAGTCAATAAATTAGTGTTTTTGTCTAAGTGTTTTCGTGATTTATTTAATACCTTAAAAAGTTGTTTTAAATCTTTTTGTTTAACTTGGTATTTTTCTAGAGTCTTTATGATGCCCTTAATTAGTCTATGATGAGAATTATATTGAAAAGAATAAACATATGGCGCTACTTGAGGATTTCTTGTGTTAATTGAGATATTTTGATTATCATGACATGTAGTAGATATGGTTTGCATAAACATGGTACAGATTTTGCATGTTAGAATAAGCTTTTAGATCATACAAACCTTAAAGTGAGTTTTTGAGCCTATATTACATCCTTTGTTGAGTGAATTTCATGTATCATGGTCTCAAAAATATTTACATGCCTCATCAAATTGCTTGCCATGGATTTCAATGAACTAGAGAATACTAGAACTTACTCATGTGGATTTGCAAAGCTTTTAAGTTGATAAATGCTCTGATTTCGGATATTATTAAAGGCATTTAGGTTTTCCACCACTAAACCAAATAGCCATGTGTCCCTTATGTGCGCACGACATGTGACACCCATATATAGCCCATTTGAGCCCACATTAAGTCTTTCTTTCATCACATTTAATATCTAAACACTTAGCCTAGTGTAAGACTCCTTTACCCTATGTTCTGCAGACTTAGTGTGAAGTAATGTCGACAAGAAGAGAAGATGACATTTTTTTGGGTGATGTTCCTTAATTGCTATGATATTTTTATAGGGATAGACTTGTTCAAATAGCTTGAAAAAGTGTGTAAATTGCTAAGAATATAAAAAAAGAAAGAAAATATTCAAGAGCTAAAAAAAGAAAAAGAAAAGGAAAAAAAATTCAAAAGCTCTCCAGCAATATGTTTTAGATGTTAAAGTTTGGATTAATGTCCCCCATATTTGCGGATTTAGAGTATACCACGAATTGAAGGCCCAAAAATGAAGAAATATGGCCTTTGTCCTATCCGTAAAGCTCAAGGAAAATTTAGAATGAAAATTGGGCCCCCGAAATGGAAATCTGACCATGGTGACGTTTTGGAGAAGATGAGGCACGAATTTGAGAAGTTTTAAGTGCTAGACTAAGTCTTTACAACGTTTTTGACCACCACATTTCCAAATTTTTGAATGCCTTAGCCTTAGCCCCATTGCAACTTTTCTAAAGACCTTTTTGATCCTTAAGATGAGTAGCCTTCGATTGGTTGAGTATGTTGCATGAGTAAGCATATGGTTTAGGTTTATTTGTGCAAATAATTTATTATATTCATGAGGTTTTCGATTGAATTCATACATATCTTGAGTGAACCCTTCTTTTGATGAGTGAAAATATGATGAGTGCATTCATGTGAGATTGATTTGAACTTGTTCAAAACATGCATAGCTTAACTTCACCATTATTTTCTTCCAAGTCTTACTTGTTCATGACAAGATTATATCTCTATTATCTCTTGAAATCATTGAGCACTCACGTTGAAATCTTGTGATTCCATCGCCATATACTTTGTAAAATTCTGGAGACAAGGGCTTAGATGTGTTTTTGTCAACTTAGAGTTTTCAGCGTTTTAAACATAATAACATGATGATTTGGGGCTTTGAAACGTTGAAATATCTAAGTGTGTTAGTTTTTAGTTTGTACGTTTACCTTTGGTTATTTTTTATTTATGAGTTTTTCTTTTGTTTAGTATTTGCTAGGGACTAGCAAAGTCCAAGTGTGGGGGAATTTGATATACACATTTTATGTTTGATTCTTAACGTCTTTCTCCTTGTATTTAGCTTTGTTTTGACTATAGTATTCTTTAGTTTTACTTATTTTTTTTGTTTTTAGGTTTTTAACAAAGGAGATGAAGAAAGAAAGAGAAAAGAGGTGAAAAATGCACTAAGAGGGAATTTTGTGTTTTGGACCATCAGAGATGGGCCGGCCCATTATGCAATTTGTGAGGACCATTAAAGGAGATCAAGGCCGGCCTAAATAAATCCCAATAGTGAAGCCCACATGTGCAATTCGGCCAGAAAATATGACTTGGAGGCCAAGAAGACAAAACAAATATGGATTTCTCAAGTTATTTAGTGGGCAAGGCAGAAAATCAAGAAAATGAAGAATCCGACCTAGAACTTCATTGGACCATCTAGAATGATTCCGAAGTCAGAAAAATACGAATGATTGGTCATTGGAAAAATCTCGACGTCCTCTTCAATTTGAGATCAAGAATCACCTAATTGGAGCTCTAGAACTTTTGGAATCTCCATTTTGGTGAAACTGTGCAAGAAGCAATCAAGAACCGGGTTGGAAATCTTTATTCACATATGACAAGGTTTCAAAGCTCTATATAAGCAAGGGTCACATTCCTTATTCATCATCACCCATCTTAGAAGCTAGAGCTCTGCCATACACTCTCTTCCTCTCCCAAACTCAGAAATCTCCAAGGATCTGCCACCCTCCATCACCACTAAACACCATCCTCCACCGAGTAGACTATAAGGCAAATTCTCTTACATATTCACCATCTCCATTGAAGTACGGCTACATTAGAGGCATAGGGAAAATTTCCAAGCTTAAAGTGTAACTTTACCCCTTTTCTCTATCTTTGTAACGTTTTTGTATTTGGTTGTAACTTTACCCCTTTTCTCTATCTTTGTAACGTTTTTGTATTTGGTTGATTAATAAAGTGTTTTGGTTCACAATTTTGAAGTGTTATGTGTAATATGTTTTGTATCTTAGAATTTATATCGAGCATGTTATACTTAATGCATCAATTGAGGCTAAGGAAAATTTCTTGTCAAATTGGTAGATGTGTCATAGGGAAAATTCCCGAAGCACTACAGAAGATCATACATGTTAACTCGGCTAAAGACTTAGATACTAATAGGGAGCATATAATATGACTTAGTTGTAAGACTTTGGTGGAAAAGATGAGTCGGTCACTTGTAAATATGTTAGTCTTAGATTTTATTTTCGGGTTGGAAAGCATGTTTAGAATTCTTTGTTCTTGTTTGTTTTCTACTTGTCTATGAATGAAGCATGATAGAACTTGTGTTTTCTACCAATTTTTGTTCTTATCTTCATAGATTAATAACCAAACTTCCAAACCCCCCATACCTTTTATTTTCTGTTTATAAATGTTGTCATGCATTAGTACCCTCAATCCTCGGTTACGAACGATCCCTACTTATCAATGCTACATCTACAAAGAATGGTTTTAAAATGCATATTTGTGAACTATGTATTGAGTGTCTACTTTATGTTAATATTTGATGCATGTTTTACGCATATCAGTTATGCAACCAAGTTGCATATTTCAAGTTTTCAACTGCTTGCCAAACTTAACAACCAGTCAGATTGATGGAGCTCACTGTTGACGACTGAGAGTCAAAACATACGGCACATTAATGAAAGACGACATGTAAGAGGTTGATGTGTTTTATAGGATTTAATACAAACTAATTAGCACAACAGTAGAACCAAAGACCAAAATAACATGTATTCCTGGTCTTACAACTGGCCTCACAAATCCGAAAAATCATTTGGAGCAGATTCATAAGGTTACATGGGATGAGGTAACCTTTCCACTAGAATGGAAGTTGTCCGGCCTTAAAGAAAAGTCAGAAAGTGTAAAAGCAGCAATCTATGAGGACTGAAGAACAGTGATGTGTCTCTCGAAAGCTTGAGAGGTAAAAGTTCTAAAGCATTCAAAAATGCAAGTCTTCTAGAGAAAAAGGTATCAAAAGTACCAGAATTTCAATGAGAGAAGAAGTCATCCCAGTGATGGAAGAAGAATTAGATGTTGAATTAGAAAGAGATATTTGCATGTTAAAATCTGAAAAACCAAAATCAGAAGAGCTATTTGAGCTTTATGAGGAAATAGGAAAGTGAAAAGATCTCTCTCGTCTAGAAAAATTGATCAACAACATCGAAAGTTTTATATTTAAAAAGGAAGGAGAATCTTTGGGAGCCACAAGAACCATCATCATTAAAATCGGCGGAATTACAAGACTCCCAACAATGAAAGATCCTACTAGGAAGAGAGAAGGAAAGAAGTTCTTAAAAATCTATTCCACCGGAAAATACACCAAAAGTGTTGATTATGCAAAAGTGTTGTCTTGATGTAGACAAATCTCTAGACAAGAAGAAAGCCATAAATGATTGGGCTGCTAGCTTATTTATGACGGCATGTACCACTTATGGAAAGTTTGAAGCACCAGATCGGCAAACGATCTATGAATCGATCCTCGCAAGAATGACAAAAAATTTTTTTTTTTCCTTCAGAGATACTGTTAGGGGAAAGCAAAGGTTGGAATAGATAAAAGCTTACAAGTCTTCATCTACCTTTGCAACTCTAATATATGAACAGTTTTGCGGAGAAATCTTCTATGTTAGAGACAAAGCTAAAGAGGTAGAAAAAACCAACATATATGATTTCAAGATATGCAATATGAAGTATTTCGAGAAATATCTGAACAAATTCCAAAAATATTATTGCACAATAGGAGAATTGGAAAACAGCATCTTGATACATCTTCTGCATAGAAAGCTTTCTAAATCTTGGAGGACATCTATGAGGGAAACCATATAAGAAAAATCTCTAGAAAGTTTTTCTGTAAAAGGAGTTGCAAAAAGAAATAGACAGTTGATGCATGAACAATGCAAAACCAACACAAGAGCAAAAGCTGCAAAAAAGAAGCTTAGAGGAACTGACAATTTATGCACCAGATGTGCCAATATTCCAACAAAATGGGGATGCGACGAAAATAGGCAGAAAAATAAAGAAAAGTACTTACATAAACGTTTTAGAGGAAATGGAAGGAAGAATTGGAAATTCAAAAAAAAACCTCCTATTACAGAAGAGAGAAACATAATCCAAGAAAGAGATTTTTCTAGCAGAAAAAAATTCTCTCATGTAACAGAAAAGAAGAGAACATGCAGGTGTTGGCAATATAAGGCCAAAGGGCAATACACTAACAAATGTCCTAAGAAATATAGAAGAAGTTCAAAATCTCTTCTTAGAGAATATGAGGAGGTCATAGAGATGGTCAACATGAAAGGCTATGAGGCAATCTATTGAGAAGACGAAGATGATAATATATTTGACTACTCAATCTGGACAGAAGATGAATCGTTGAAGGAATCAGAAACAGATTCTGAGAAGGAATATGAACCTAGAGGTATTTATCTCCTTGAAATAAGAAATTAGGAGGAAGCCACTAAAGAAGATAAGATTTCTTCTTATAAAGTCAATCTCGGATAACATGTCTATGACTATTGTCATTGCCATGAGAAAAATGGTCTCCCCATATTTTGTGAAGCGTCAGAAAAAAAAAATGTACCATAAAGAATGGTTCATAGCTGAAGGAAGAAGAAAAACGGAGAATAGTTCGATAAATCAGATTATTGAACAAGAATATGAAGACTACTTCTATAAGATAGAAAAAAGAAATGAAATTCTAGAAAGAGATCTAGACAGAACGAAATTTGATACTACTATTGAAAAAGAAGTAGTATTTGCAGAAAGCACAGTTTGTGAAGAAAAGCGATGTAGTCATTTCACATAAATTGTTGTAGAAGAGGAAGGTTTTTCAAACAAAATTTGTGTAAAGTAACGACTGTTTCTGAAAGGACCCAACCCCGATTTAGCTTCCTAAATCGGAATCAAACCCCTTCGAAAACACGAACCAACAAAAACTTTTCGAAATTTGGGCAGAGTTTCGTTACTAGCGTGGAATTACCATTACCTGCACGCGGAAAATACACTTCATCCTATGCCACAAAAAGCAAACCGTGGGCGCCAATCCCATCCGGATTTCTCAATATATCAACAGTAAAGTAAAGTAGTAAATATATATACACTTTACTGAAATCCAGTGTAAAATCGTATAACGTATTTAATAGGAAACTCAGAGCGACATCTAATACATAATTGTATACGCATACCACAGTAGGTAGAACAATAAACCTACTGGATGAAACAAAGTAGCTCGAGCACTATGCCTCCGACCACGACGTGCGACACCAGAGCCTGAACTGCAAACTGGGCACGGAAACCGAAAAGCCCAGGGGAAAGACAATAAACACGTTAGAGTGAGTGGACGAAAATAAATGTCTTTCACCAGTTTATATATATGTATAAATCACATATGCGAGTCCGGTAAATAAAATAACAAGTACACGAGGTAAAACTCATACTCCTCCAGTGTACTGAGCATGCAAGTAAAATCTCACGGGGTCACTCATGGACTCCTCCGTGCTAGTACAGTCAGAATCACGGGATCCCAGACCCACACGTGACTCTAGCCAGAAATGGCATCAGGTCAAAGGTCTGCCTCCCCCCGGTAAAGACCTCGGGTCAGGAGTCACAGCCTCCCCTGGCAATAAGGCCTACCATCGGGGATCAGCCGAGAGGCAAGTGTATCGATACAACAACGTAACCACGACTGTACTCTGTGTAAACCAAATCATAAACATTTCGATGCAAATGCATGAAACAGCATATAAGTGTATGTATACTCGTATACGTATATTCGTATAAGTATATCGTATAATCGTAAAACACATGCTCATGCAATTCGTAATCTCAATACGCATGCTCAAGTTCGAACATCATATAAAAGACTCGCAAACAATCCGTGAAAAGAAATGTCCACTCACAGACTGGCGTAACGCGTATCGCGTTAACCCGTGATCCGGCGGAAAGTCCATCGCCAAACAAACGATCACGAACCCCTGAATAAATCACAACGTCCAATATTCAAAGTCATAATCCGACAATTCGAATCAAACCACGAGAAACCACCGTTCTCGGAAATACACAATTCGAATACGACGAATCGTCGAAAATCCATATATACCACCTCAATACCTCGTTTTACATTCGGACGCTCAACTCGAAAAACGAACCTCCCCACTGCGATCGGAGCGCGATTTCGAGTCAAACGACATGCGACTTGCCGAAAGTCAAAAAGTCAACCCGTTGACCACCGTTGACCGCCGCCCACGGCGGCGCCACTGTTGACCGGAGAATTTCACAGCGGAGCAACCCCTATTCCATGCAAAACCACCCACTGAGCAACTTTGTCAACTGCACCGAAGTCCAATTCTGATTCTAACATGGTCAATTTCATGAAAAACCGAATGAACACACAAATTTCAAATCCAAAATTCTCCTTGTACACATCGAATTGAAACACGAAACTTACAGGGAAGCATCAAGGGGATGAGAGCTTCAAAGCCCACTCAAAGTTGTAGCTCAATTCGGCCAAAAACCATGAACCCGAATACACCTAATTTTCTCCAATTTTGGGCCGAAAATTCCTTCTTTTCCGGCGACCCACGCCACAAACGGTGGCCGGCACCACCACGGGAAGGCCGAGGCGCACCTAACGGACCCTTCCCCAAGCCTTGGGGTGGCCGGAAAAGACCCCACCGCCGTGAGCCACCACAAGCCGTCGAACTCACCATACACCACCGAGTTGACCCAGTCAACTCGGTCAACACCCAAAAGAGTAAGTATTGACTTGCCCAGTATGGTAATTTCTATTTATAGCCTTTCCCAAAAAGGAAACTCATGCTTATCCATTTCGGCAAACTTGAAACGCGCGTAACTTTCTCGTCGTAATTCCGATTCCGATAATTCTCGCGGTCACAAACTCGCCTCGACGTACTCTTCCAATATTACCCGAAGTCAAACATATCGGCCAACCGAATAAAAAGTCAACCCTTCAAAGCAACACACATTAAATCGACTAAATAATCAACAAACGGCAAAATTCGCAACTAATTCCTCGTAACTCCAAATCATGCTCCGGAAGTTCCCACGAACTCGAAATTAAATTCTGAACAACTTCCGTGAAGAAGCCGAAACCAAATTCTCGTCCGGTAATTTAGTCGTTAAGTAGCCCACCATTTAAATCCGAACTTCAAATATTCATAACTAATTTCTCGGTCGTCCAAATAACGATCCGGAACCGCCCACGAATTCGTAATCACATATAGAACGACTCTCGAGAAGAGACCCAGCTCCAATTCTCGGCCAATAATTTAGTCGTTAAGAACTCTGGCGATTCCATTATCTGTCGAAAATCCGCGATTGCGCTGTAACTCACGAATCAAGCTGATTATACTTCTGATTCTGGTCCGGGTCGTCACAGTTTCTACGAGTAAATTCAATAACTACATGAAAATTAGATTAAAATTTTCAAATACAAGAAGTATAATCTACTTGTCTATATAGATAATTTTTCTGGCTTCAGTGTAGCAAAAAGTTTGCTATACCTACAAAGCTATGGACTACTGATCCAAAAAGAAGTGAAATTGGAGAAACAGTAGAAGGAAGACGAATTTTCATGAATATAGTTACCAAAAAGGTTCAAATCTCGATTGAAGGAGAAAATTTTGTAATTGAAGAGCTATGATAATTAGAAGGCCAAGACTCAGACATATTGATTGACAATGATTTTCTTTTACAACAAACTTTCATCCACAAGCTAGAAGTAAAATTACTATACTTCGAAAAGAATGACAAAAAAATTTGGACAAAGCGACTAAAACAAGCAAAGAGTGTTGTTGGTCTAGGATTTATAGAGCAATATATATCAGAAGTTGCAGCAGAATAGTAGTGGATATACACCAAAATATGAAACGATATCATAGTACTAGTAACAAGAAGAGTTGCTTATAGAAGAATAGTCAGAGAACGAAGAAGAAGATGAAGAAGCAGCCTTCATCGATGAGCATAATCTCAAGAACTTTAAGTCTAAGCTTGACAAACAGAACACATACCCATGGAGAGATCAAGGAGATGTTAAATAAAAACATTGACATAAATCCATTAAAATTCTAGGAAAAAAACTTTGTGGTCTGTGAGCTAAAGCTACATGACATGAATTGTATCTGTCATGTAAAAGCAATCATTCAATACAAAGAAGAAGATCAGAAAGAATTCAGGAAAGACATAGTTG
Organism: Geum urbanum; assembly: GCA_946800695.1. Classification (NCBI taxonomy): domain Eukaryota; kingdom Viridiplantae; phylum Streptophyta; class Magnoliopsida; order Rosales; family Rosaceae; genus Geum; species Geum urbanum. The sequence goes on from OX327007.1 coordinate 21,636,548, forward strand.
ATATTTTGGAAAATGGATTGATAAGACCATCAAATAGTCATCATCGAGCTCAAGTATTCTATGTTAGAAATCATGTGGAAGTAGTCCGCGAAAAAGCAAGAATGGTGATAGACTATAGAGATATCAATAAGAAAACTGTAAAATGTGGTTATCAAATAGCACATGAAATAGTGTTAATCAACCGGCTCAAAGGAGACAAGGTGTTCTCAAAGTTCGATGCAAAATTAGGATTCTGGCAAGTCAAAATGCATCCTGATAGCATTCCCCTTACAGCCTTCGAAACTTCTCAGGGACACTACGAAGGGTTAGTAATGACTTTGGGGCTAAAACAAGCTCCATACATTTTTAAGAGAAAAGCACATAAATCGACGATATACTAGTCTTCTCGAAGAATAAAGAAGAGCACATAAATCATCTTCATGAGTTAGTCAAACTCATAGTTCAATATGGAATCATCTTGGGAGAAAAGAAAGTCTTTATCGTCCTAGATAAAATTGACTTCCTAGGAATTAGCATAAGAAATGGGGTGATCAAGCTTTAACCTCATATCTTAGAAAAGGTCTAAAAAATTTTAGATAAAAACTCTAACGCTAAAAGTCTACAAAGATTTTTAGGACTCATAAACTATGAAAGACACTTCATTCCTAGGATTGTTGGATTAACAACAAAATTGTCCCAAAAACAATCTCTAAGAGCATCTACACCAGTTGGGATTTCTAGGCGAAATAGGACGTCTTCTCCATGGGTCCCTCTCGAAATAGGCAAAGAAGCAAAGAAGACCGATCATTGACTGAGAGAAATTTCTCTCAGCCGATCAAAAATCGATCGTTGGAGAGGAAGTTGTCGCAGGCGGAGCCCACGCACGTGGGTGACGCCAAGCTGCTCTTTTTTTTTTTAATTTGGCACGGCGCCGTTAAAGGATTAAAAAAATTTCCATGCAACTTATACACCAATGACAGCCCGCCACTTGGTGAGGCTGTCTGCCAAATTCATTTCAACAGCTCTCTCCATCTGGAGCATCCATTTTGATTCGAATTTTCAATCTGATGGCCCAGATTCAAATACAACGGTATGTTTTGTTAATAACTCAAATATTTGCATAAAATACCTTAAAACTGTAAAAAAAATGGCTAACAACCCTTTTAATTTTTCTACAAATCTTACCAAAAATTAAAAATTTAATTTTTATAAGTAATGAATAATAATAGGAATTTCTATTTTTTGTACCGCTGCACGAAAAGCATGAATAGAACCTCATATTCGATAAATAGTGATTGCACTTCCTCAAATAGGAAATTCTAGGCCAATAAGAATTCCTAAACGGGTGCGGATGCTCTAAGAGAGCTTCAAAGTTTACAGAAGATGACTAAAAGGTCATCAGGCAAATAAAAGAGTTTTGCAAAAATTTGCCTCCACTTCATCAACCTGGAGAAAATGATGAGATCATTCTTCAAACAGATACAAGTGACAATTTCTTTCAGGTGAAGTACCAGCAAGAGTGCCAGGCACCAACACAGAGAAACTTATAAAGTTTTGCAGTGGCAAATTAAACTCTGCAAAACAGAATTATTCCACATGGGAGAAAGAGATTTTAGCAATAAAAAAAATAATTGAAAATTCTCACGTCTTTATAGGAAAATCACTCACAGTGAAAACAGATTCTACTAGAGTAAAAAAATTTTAAAAATTCAAGATTGATAAAGCTGCTGATAGGGGTAGGTTGGCAAAATGAAAATTATTTCTTAACCAATATGATTATAATGTGGAACTAATTGTAGGTAACTAGAATTATCTCACAAACGCTTTAACAAGAGAAAGAACGATGTTTCAAATGAGCGAAAGAAGCAACGAAGGTCGAAATCCTAGAGGCAAAAGGCCCCAAAAAAACCTGAACAATTGAAGGAGTCCATTGAAAATGTTCTTAAAATTTTATTGTTGTATTAAAAAAGACTAGCCTTAACTGACCAATTCAAGGGCAAATGATTGGCTAGCTCATCTCAAACAGCAGACGATAAAGGCTTATCAAGATCGTTGATGGCTACTGCTTCGCCAAAAAGAAAATTTGTTTTCTACATGTTTTTTTAAATGTCTTCAAATATCAATTGAACACATTCTCTGAATCAGTCTTTCAAACTGACCTAGCATTAGCTTTTCATTAGAAAGCTTTGGTAGACAATTTAATGTTTGCCTATCAGCAACAAGACAAAATTCTTATGGTAGAAACCTTGAATGCCTTAGCCGAAGATATGAACCAGAAAGAAAAACAACAAAGTGTTGTTAATGAACTAGTGATATTGTACATTAGAGCTTCTGAAAGTGCAAAAGTACTGATCCAAGTGCTAAAACAATTAGAGTGGTTCAAATTTCACAATACTATTGGAAGACATTCAATGAAGACAATCCCGACACACTTTTCACTATCCCAAGACCATTTCCAGGAAGATATGTCGTTAATGATCAAAGTCAACATCCTCAAGACCACAAGTTGTGGCTGGATGAAAATAATTTTTTTCATAATCTGTCGACAAAGACCAATTATGATCTCAGATGATTGTCTACTATCATTTGTAATACAGTTAAGAATATAAAAAAGTTCAATTACATTCTTAGACTTAAGTTTAGATCTACACCTCCATAAAATGTGCAGAAGAACAATGGAGAAATTGGGTACATTTCTTCATGCCACTATGTCAGAATCATCTGAGGCCAAAATCTAGAACCAGCATGCAGTGGATACAATGGAATGGCAAATTCTAGTATCCCATTGATGAAAAAGATGATGCCGGAATACATCAAAATGATTATCGAAGAAGATCGAGAGAATACTTTTTTGCTTCTGGAGAGAAAATCATCGTCAACTCTTATGACCACCTAGAAGTCGTTACCAGTGACTTGTTTTTTTCTCTCAAAAGAAAAGATATTGATTCCACCCTCGCATGTGCCCAGTGACTCGAAAAGATCGAGAATGACAGGAACTATAAGTTGTATGAAGACACCGTGAAATGACCTGACTCCAATTTAGTTGCCTAAACCGAAATCAAACCCCTTCGAAAACACGACCTTAAAATTTTTTGCCATAGTTTACTTTGAAAACACATGAACCATTATTAGAACCTGCAAAGAAACACACACTTCGAATATTCCACAAAAGCCAAACCGTGGGGCTCTATTCCCTATCCGGATTTCTCAATAACATATATATAATAAACTCAAAGGTTCACAAGAAATCCTGAATATTCAGTAGTAAACTCAACTGAAAACACAACATGAGTATTCAGAGCGACGCCAATAAACATCATTTACAACGAGTAGGTCAAACAAGAAACCAACAGAAACTGAAGGGTGATCCGAACTCTATGCCTCCACAGTCGACGCCCAACACTGGAACCCAAACTGCAAACTGGGCTAATGAAACAGAAAAGCCCAGAGGAAGACAAATGAAATCGTTAGAGTGAGTGGACGAAAATAATAATATGTCTTTCCCAAACACATGCTCATTAAAGCATAATGCGAGTCAATGCATATGAAAACTCCGACCAGGTGCATTTTCCCTGATCCATAAATATGCATGTAAAATCCTGCGGGGTCACTCATGGACTCCTCCACATAGTACAGTCTAATCACGGAATCCCAGACCCACACGTGATTAACATAAGTCTGAAAGACCTCAGGCCAGGATATCTGTCCCCCGCCCCCGGAGCATCTCGGGGATCAGCCGAGAAGCAAAAGCATCGATGCATACCACTATATCCGAGATCATACTCTATGTAAACCAAATCATAAATTCTTTCCATGTACATGCATAATCATAAAGTGCATAATCATAAATGCATAACGTAAATGCATAATCATAAATGTATATGCATAATCATAAATGTATATGCATAATCATAAATGTATACTCATAAAATGTATAAATCCAGACTCGCAATTCAACTGTGAAAATAAAATGTCCACTCACAGTACAAAGCTAGCCCTGAGGTCCGACGGAAGATCCCTCGCCAAACACTCAATCATGATCACCTGAATAATAGGGATACGATCAATATATATCGAAACACAACATACGGAGCTAATACGCTGAGAACTCCGCATTCTCGAAAGACGTATCACCCGGAATATCGACGAAGATAACCAAATTCTGAAAATATACCCAATAAACCTTCATCCCAAAATCGAGTGCCAAAATCAACTCAAAAACCTCAAGACTACGATCGGGGCAGTATACGAGCAAAATTTTAAAAAGTCAACCCTTCGCCAGAGCTCAGTTGTTGACCGCCGCTGCCGCCACCACCGACGCAGCGTCAACGGTGAGATCGATTTTCCGGCGACCAAGACCCCAAAACCTTCCTCTCTTCAAGCCCAACGTCTTTTCCCAAAGAATCACCACCATCCAACCACCACCGTGGCCGGAAACAGCCTCGAAAACCCATAAATCTCAAACCGGCCGGGAAATTTCTCCGATGAAATTCACCAACGTAAGGCCACCTCATCCTCCCAAACTCAAGGGGTTTCATCCCCAACTCAAACCTAACCGTTTCCACCCAAAAACCCCATCGGAAAACCACCGGAAAACCTTCCTCCGTTAACCCTGATTCTGGCAAAAAATTCTACACAAAACAACACAATACATACATCAATCAAAAGCCCAAGGGAAGAGCTTCAAATCCCTACCTTAATCTCCGGCAACTGTGCCATTTGCCGGCGAAAATCGCGACGGCGAGTTCAATGACTCTGCGGGTCAACTCAATTGACTCAGTCAACTCGGTTCCTGGCTCGGTCAACGCTGGTCAACAGCCCAATTTGAACTTTTCGACAACTTTAAGACTATTCCGCTATTTATACGTCGCGAATCGATCAAATTCACGATTCGGATAACTCAAACCCAAACGGATAAGTACGACTAACTCGATGATAATTTCAAATATTCATTTTATATTCCCCGATTATCCGAAAAATCCTCTGAAACCTCGTACGAACTCGAAATCAAATCCTATACAATTCCCGTGAAGGAACCCAAACCAAATTCGTGTCCGATAATTAAGTCGTGAATAAAATCGCCAGATCGATCAATTACGACTAACTGCGACTAATCGTGAAATGTGCAACTCAAGCCGATTAACATATCATTTTCGGTTCGGGTCGTTACACACCGTCGTAGAGGAAATGGAACAAGAATAAGGCATGAATTTGAAGAGCCTTATTTTGGAGAAAATTCATAAATCTACGATGACATGTAAGGACATGAGATATCATATTGTATTTTTCTAAATAAGGGAACATTACTTATCGATAAGGAATCTGCTTTTCGAAAGAAGACATGCAGAAGAGATGTTACTTTATCTGTACAGGGTCACCATTATTTGAGTACAACTGCTTTTTACTATTCATTATGTGTATTTCAATTCCAGTTTGAGATGTGCTCACTATATAAGGAGTCTTAGTTCTAGGCATCAAAATCAAAATAGAAGAGATCTATATGAGAGTAGAAAAGTCTGTGAGTAGAGCTTATTAGTCGAGAGATAAAGTCAAAACAAACTATTTAGCTTCTCTATTTCCAAGTAAGTATGTCTACCACTATGAGTGACTAATCAGTTTATTGTTGTTTACCTGAGAGTGAGGCTTTAGATGTTTAGTCTGTAATTCAGTTGGAATAAATAAGTTATGGTTTTTCACTACAATTATTTCATATTATTACATAAATGTTCATAAAAATTCATTGGACTCCCTTGACAGATGGTAATCTGCCCAGAAGAAGGAAGAAATTGATTGTTCACACTTGTTCACACTCATTTTAATTTCCTAAGAGGTGGTACTCCGCCCAAAAGGTGGAAAAAATGGATTGTTTATCTTGAGTATCTTTTGTGACGACCCAGAACAGATTGAACAGTGTCATCAGCTTGATCTACGAGCTTGCGTGTTGTCGCAGGTTTCCGACAGTCGTTTGGATTGCCGGATTTGTTAACGACTAAATTATTAGCCGAGAATTGGAGCTGGGTCTCTTCTCGAGAGTCGTTCTACGTGTGATTTCGAGTTCGTGGGCGGTTCCGGATCATTATTTGGATGACCGAGGAATTAATTATGAATATTTGAAGTTCGGGTTTTAAAGGCAGCCTTCTTAACGACTACATTACCGGACGAGAATTTGGTTTTGGTTTCTTCACGGAAGTTGTTCAGAATTTAGTTTTGAGATTGTGGGAACTTCCAGAGCATGATTTTGAGTTACGAAGATTTAGTTGCGAATATTTCCGATTGTTGATTGTTTAGTCGATTAAATATGTGTTGGTTTGAATGGTTGACTTTTTATCCGATTGGTCGATGTGTTTGACTTTGAGTGATAATTGAATAGTACATCGAGACGAGCTTGTGGCCGCGAGAATTATCGGAATCGGATTTACTACGAGAAAGTTACGTGGGTTCGAAGTTTACCGAAAAGGGTGTTTGGAAGTTTCCAAAAATGGAAAGCCTATAAATAGAAACCTACTGTTTTGGGCAAGTCAACATTTCCATATTGGGAGTTGACCGAGTTGACTGAGTCAACTCGGTGGAGAGAGAGAGTTTCACGTCGTGCTCCACGGTGGTCGACGGCGGTGGTGCCCTTCCGGCCGTCTCCGGCCACGGGGGAGGTGGCAATCGGTGTGCCTCGACTTCCTCTACCCACTCCCGGCCTCCCTTCACGGCCTAGCTCACCGGAGAGAGAGATTTTCCTGCATGAAAATAGAGGAAAACTTGGTGATTTCGGGTTCTATGAATTTGGCCGATTTGAGCTGCAATTTTGGGTGGGCTTTGTAGCTCTCATCCCCTAGAAGCTACCATGTAAGTTTGGTGATCTAATTTTGCTTGTGTATGGAGAATTTTGGATGTGAAATTTTGGGATCAATTCGGTTTTGCTTGAAATTGGATGAGTTAGAGTGAGAATTGGCCTTTGTTGCAGTTGACAAAGTTGCTCAGTGGGTGATTTTGCATGGAATAGAGGTTGCTCCGCCGAGGAATTTCACAGTTGGTGGTGGCGCCGCCGTGGGCGGCGGTCAACGCGGCGGTCAACGGTCAAAGTTTGAATTTTTGGAGTTTTCGACAAGTTGCATGTCATTTCACTCGAAATCGCGCCCCGATCGCAGTGGGGAGGTTCGTTTCTCGATTTGAGCGTCTGAACTTACAGCGAGGTATTGAGATGTACATATCGGATTTTCGACGATTCGTCGACATTGAATTACGTGTTTCCGAGAACGGTGGTTTCTCGTGATTTGTCTTGTATTGTCAAGTTATGATTTTGAGAAATGGATTTTGTGAATATTCAGGTGTTCGTGATCGATCGTTTGGCGAGGGACTTTCCGCCGGATCACGGGTTAACGCGAACTGCGTTACGCAAGCGTGTGAGTGGACAAGTTTCTATTTTCACTGTTGATTTTGCGAGTTCGTGGATTTAATGATTTCCGTATTTATTTTATACGATGATTGAGATATATGTTATTTTCAGAGGTGTTATTATATATTTATCGGTGATGGTATTTAATGCATCGATGCTACCAGAGTTGAGAGATTCCTCTGGCCCAGAGTTGAGAGATTCCTCTGAAGCAGGGTTGAGAGGTCCCCTGAGTGCCGCAAGGTTGAGAGGTCCCCTGGCCTATCACCGTCGGGTTGAGCGATTCACCTGACGTCAGGTTTGAGAGGTCGCCCGACAACCTCCATATATATATGTGTGTTGTGTTTTCCGAACTCGCACTGTTTTACATTGAGTATGTATATAAATTGGTGAAAGGCATATGTTTATTTTCGTCCACTCACTCTAACGTTTTTATTTGCCTTTCCCCTGGGCTTTTCGGTTTCCGTGTCCAGTTTGCAGTTCGGACTCTGGTGTCGCACGTCGTGGTCGGAGGCATAGTGCTCGAGCTACCTTGTTTCTTCCAGTAGATTTATTGTTCTACCTACTGTGGTATACTTATATGTTTATACATTAGAGGTCGCTCTGAGTAATCTGTTGATTATGTTATACGATTTTACACCGGATTTCAGTAAAGTATAGATATAATTATTGTTTTACTTTACTGTTGATATATTGAGAAATCCGGATGGGATTGGTGCCCACGGTTTGATTTTTGTGGCATAGGATGAAGTGTATTTTCCGCGTGCAGGTTATGGTAATTCCACGTTAGTAACGAAAATCTGCCGAAATTTCGAAAGATTTTTGTTGGTTCGTGTTTTCGAAGGGGTTTGATTCCGGTTTAGGCAACTATATCGGGGTTGGGTCCTTTCAATCTTTCTCTTTGATTCTTAGTATCCTTCTCTCATACTCTTAATATCTTTGCATAACTAACAATATATTGCATCTTAGTATATTTACATAGCATACATAGCAATGACAGACCTAAGAAGGGCCGATGGAGGGCTGGTGGCCCCACTCAAAAATTTGTTTGTCAAAATTAACTTTTTTCTTAATACATTCAACTGTGAGACTTGTTAGGCAAAAATTAATTATATTTTTTCCAAAGACAAAGACTAATTATATTTTTTTCCAAGAGAAAAGGATGATACGTTATTTTTAATTAATATTCTATTTTTTACTCTCAAATATGTGATTTATTGCTCAAATACAAACTTTACGCGACCTTTCTGCCAAAATACGTCTTCTGGTGACCAATAAATAACTTGCCGTTACTGTAGTTGTCACAACCTGACTCGACTCCATGTCTCCATTATACGGTACTCGTCATTACTGTCGGCTTCTTGCTGCTAATCAATTAGCAGGAATTAATCAGTAATGGAAATCAAGTCAGCCAGTGCATAATATCCCCATGTAGCCAACCATCTCCAACCGTCCCCCCGCCCCCCAATTTGCTAAATTTTCCCAATTTTTGAAGAACTAATTAGTCCACTTAGATAGGTCATCATTGCCAACCAACAAAATGTCAACCAGGGAGGGACACGCGTACGGTCGCTACTCCTCCACATGCATAATCTTGTATTTGTTTCTCATCGTTAATTATTTTTTGTTTAATTAATCATCTTTAATTAGTATTAATCAGTCACCTAAACCATCACCGATATCTTTATTTCTTTATAATTTCCGTTCTTTGGCTTTGAGTAATCGTCTATAGATTGGTAGTGCTTGGACGACATGTATGAACATCAGTACCAAACTTATATTGATCTTGTGTCTTTGTTCTAGATTGTTCTTCATGGGAGGTCAATTCCAATACATATATATCAATACATGTACGTGAGAATTACGTTTCTTTGGGTATTTTGTTAATTTTCTTGCATTGGGTGGATTGTGCTTCAGCTAGCTTTTAGCTTTTGTTTCAAAGAAACGACTGCGGTCGATATCCATGAACATTAATTTGAACCTAGCTATATCTTATATATTTACTTTAATTTTTTTGTTTTGTTTTTTGTGTTAGTGTGTTATGTGAATGACACTTGCATTATTAGTACATTACATTTGACAATTTCAAACCATATGATTACACTATATATACCTAAGAATCTAGCTCCAACTATAAAACTTCAAAACCTTGAAAACACAAAGGAGTACTTTCCACGCACAATTTACCTTTAAACTCCTACTCCTACTCCTATGATTACAGTATAGTCATGCACGAAAAATAAAAGAGCAAATTTTTGACATTTTTTTGCGTCGAAAACAATTTCCCAATTTCATCACTATTTAATTTAAGAGGAAATTATTTAAAAACCCAAAAAGAGATAAGTTTTCCAAAAAAAAACCAACTTATAATACCAAGGTAAAAAATGCCAAATTTATGAACCTTCCTTTCCAAAAAAATGCAGCTGACATCATTTTCTCCCAAAAAGACCCAACATATACGATTTGAATTATTGTTGCACGAATCTGTTTCTGTTCGTAGTTGTATTAATCGATTTCATGATAGTATTTATTACTTTGCTACTCAAACTATATGCATTGCGATAACGAAAACTACTTAATTACGTTTGGATCTGATTTTGGTTTTAAAAAATACGTTTGAGTATATGTTAGAGTATCTGTATGGGTATCTGTCTGAGTATCTGTCAACGTATCTGTCTTAGTATCTGTAACTCTATTTATTCTGTTAAAAGTATCAGACCTTACTGTCAGTTAACCAAAGCATTTACATGCGTTTCTGCAACTCTTTTGTAGGTATGTTCAGTGGAAACAACACATTCTCCAATCATTGTGAAATATATTCATGGTTGAGAAGGCGTGCTGGATATTTTGAGTGATGATATCACATTTGCTGACATTGTGGATATTGTCCGTCAACGATTTAAAACACTCAACAACTCAATCGTGACATACAAATATTGTATCCCACCAGATCAAGGATGAGCACATTTTCCTCGAAACTGACTGTGACGTGTTTTTGATGATGCTTTCTATCCAAATACTCAATTCAAAATATATTGAGATAAGAATCACTGACCTGAGTGAGGTAGAACATCCAAAAACTCATTTGAATATCTGTTTGAATATCTGCTGCAATAATATGTCAAGCTAAAACATGTATATGTTTCCTCTTCCCAGGAAGCAGCAAACATCAGTTCCAAGCAATCAGCGGTCTGTAGCAATCATAATGAAAACTCAAGCCAGGATGTACAGATGGATGGTTGATTGGAAATATGTAATGTTGCAGACGTCGATTTTAGATGCTTTCGAGAAGAGGAGACAAATGATTACTTGACAAAACCATGGGATAAACTTATACAAGAAAAATCGCAGAAATTCTTTGGCAGGGTGATTGAGTTCAGGCTGAAACTCAGAAAGTACTCAATCGAAAGTGGATTCAAGTTTACATATGAGAAGAATGAGCCCACACGCGTAAGTGTACATTGTAGATACAAAGGGCGCGATAAATGCAATTGGTTTGTGAAGGCAAGACTATTCAGCGCCAATGGATCATTTTACATCGCTGAAATAAACAATAATCATACATGCATAGAAAAAGTTTGGAAATAGACTAGTGAGATGATGAGATCTTCTATTGTTAGGTATGATACGTTTTTCTAACATCACTGGCTAGCTACTTCTCCAAAAAAAAATCTGGTGTCTAGATATATTGTTTTCTATACTTGAAACTTATCACTTGTAAATATATAACTTAGGTTTATTTTCGGTCTAGTAAGCATGTTTAGGGTTCTTTGTTCTTGCTTGTTTTCTACTTGTCTATGAGTGAAGCATGTTAGAACCTAGGATTTCTCTATGCGTTTATTAACCATTTTCTATCTTTAATTCCGTAGGAATTAATTAAAACCTCTTTAAAATTCCCCCATTAACCATAGAGTAGTCATGCATGCACCCTCAATCCCCGGTTAAGAACGATACCCTACTTATCAATGCTACATCTACAAAAAAGGGTTTTAATTGCTTATGCGTTTTTGTTGAGTGTTAAGTGTTTATTTAGTACTTAGTAAAAGCGTATATCAATTTTGGCGTAGTTGCCGAGGATTGTAAAGAATTGTGTGATTTCTTGTGTAAATATGTAAAATAATAATCTGTCAATAACCAATGAAATTTCATACTTGTTTATAATTCCATACATGTCATACTAACAATTTATTTTGTTTTGCAGCCATGTAGATAATTACCACGTTTAAGGATGTCTCTATTTAAAGGAGTGGATCGGTTTGGTTCACTAGGTCGTACTCATTGCAATATATGGTGCCGCTTTTTCATGCTTATCTCCTTAACCCCTCATGAAGTGTGGATTTCATAACTGCACACCATAACCTAAGTGAAGTTATGGACATGAGGTTGAGGGTGGAGTTTGCTATGGACTTGAGGGACTGTAAATTTTTGAAAGATTGGCTGAATGTCGGACTTGGTGTCTATAACGGGTTATGACTGCTGACAGGTTTTGGATCTAAGAAAGACTAACATCAATGCAGTATATACCATTGGCCCGGTAAGCCTCTCGCGTTATCTCTATCCCCAACTGGCCATGTTTTTCGATTGAACCAATGCCGATTAATTGAGAGTTCATACTTTATCGCGTGGGTCACACGTCCAATGAACAACCAAAAGATCAAATTTGTTCATTTCCTTTGAAGAAAGACGAAAAAACCCAATAAACAAATACTTGTGCATATTACTTGTACATATTTCGTGTGCTTTGTATATACTTATACCTTTATACTTTTAAATTTGTAAAAGATTAACCACTTGCATTTGTAGATTGCATTAACCTTCTGGCGGCTTTGTGATGTGTGGATTTCATCACCATGCACCCTAACCTAAGTGAAGTATGAGCCCAAAAGACAGGTCACGGTTGCATCATGTATTTAGCACGTAACTTTGTGTGTTTTCTACAGATTTCTTGCATGTCCAATCTTCACTTTGACTCTTCAAAGATTCAAGCACTCACCAACTATTTGCAACGTTTGAAGCATCAAGCACTACTTCCTCCACAAGTTCACGAGCAACCTTTCCTTGAGGAAGATTTGGATTCTCCACACTCATCTCACTACTCCACCAAGCACTCACAAGACGAAGAGCAAGAAATGGCACATAACAACCCTCCACCTCCCAACGTCAACAACAACAATGAGAGGCGATCTCTTCACCAACGTACTTGCTCCACAGAATAGAGTCGTTGTCCTTCTTGCATTGCATTTCCAGAACCCCAAGCGAAGAAGAAGGATATTGAGTTACAGACTGGCTTCCTACACCGTTTGCCAATCTTCCATAGGCTGGCAAATGAAGATCCCAACATGCATCTCAAGCAATTCCAGTTTATTTGCATGAGTATGAATCCTTCGGATGTCAATGAAGAACTCTTCAAGCTCAAAGCTTTTCCCTTTACATTGATAGATAGAGCTCAAACTTGGCTATTGGAACTTCCGCCTAATTACATCACAATATGGAAGCAACTTGCAGACCTGTTCTTGGCTAAGTACTTTCTGGCCTCAAATATCACTGTTTTTAGGAAGAAGATCACGGAGATTACACAAGCATCGGATGAGTCTTTTGGCCAATATTATGATCGATTTAAAGTCTTATGTGCTACCTGCCCTTCCCATGGTTTTTCCGAGACAAACCTCATGAATTACTTTTATGATTTTTTAAACCAATTGATAGAGAGTTTCTTGATGCCGCTGCAACCGGAGCAGACATGGATTTAGATGAGGTGGAAGCTCGTACCTTATTGGAAAACCGAGCAAATAATGATGCTCAATATGGGATGGCTCCATGAAGACAAGTGAATGAAGCTAATTCAATGCAAGTTAAGGATGAGAAGTATGATAAGCTAGCATCCATGCTAGAGCAAGTGCTTGAATTAAAGACCAAGAGAGCCAAGGCAGCTTAAGGACCAACGTGTGGAGTATGTCAAATACAAGGGCACCATACTGATCAATGCCCTACAATGGTGGAACAAAATTGAGATCCGGAGCAACTTAATGCGATTGGAGGATATCAAGGGGCCAACGTTACAATAATTACAATAACAACAATTTTGGCAACCGAGATCATCCGGGTTTCAAGTGGAGTAGCAATGAGGGATGTTTAAACCCTCTGGCACCTCAACAAAGCTACCAACGTGTTCCCTTCCAACCAAGGCAGCCAATGCAACAAGCTCACATTCCAACGATGCAACCTATGCATCCATTTTCTCCAGTCCAACAACAATTTACAAATCCGGACTATGACAAGATGTTCACTCAGTTGTCCGCTTCAACACAAATTCTCTTGGAGGGACAAGCGAGGAGACGTTGGAAACACATGGCCGAGACATCACTGAAATCAAAAAGCAAATGGGCCAACTCGTGGACTTCATGGGCCAATTTAGAGATTCTGGCCATCTTCCACCTCAACCACAACCACTAAATAGGAATGTGAGTGCCATTGTTACAAGGAGTGGAAAGATACTTGGAAACGCACCACCAAAGGCAAAAAAAGCCCCTCCTCACGTCTTTCATGAGGAGGAGGATTTAGAGGAAGATCCAGCCATCAAGGAGGCCGAGAGAATAAAGAAAAACGTGGCCTCTCATGTCATTAAGGCACATTCCTCATCTTCACACCCTACCCCAACAAAAGGAGTTGCTCATATCCCTTCAAGTAAGGTCGACTCTCATGCTACGTTTGCTAAGGCACTGTTTCCTCATCGATTATCCAAGTCGAAGAAAGATGATCAATATGAAGACATTCTAGACATCTTTTGAAAGGTGCAAGTTAACTTGGCCACTATGCAAAGTTTCTAAAAGACCTATGCACCCAAATAAGGCAAACAAGATAGAAGGAGGTTGTGAAGGTGAATGCGACCATTTCAGTGGTCTTACAACATCGGTTACCCCCCAAATTGAAGGATCCGAGGAGCTTTTCTGTTCCTTGTGTGATTGGTGACAACAAATTTGAAGATGTCATGCTAGACCTTGGTGCATCCATCAACGTAATGCCTTATTACTTATATGCATCTATGGATCTAGGCGAGCTCAAACAAGACAACGTCATCATTCAACTAGCCAACCGTTCGCATAAGTATCCTAGGGGAAACGTTGAAGATGTTCTTGTGCAAGTCAACAACTTGATTTTTCCAGCAGACTTTTATATTGTTGACATGGAGGAGAGTTCTTTGAACACCACGCCATTGCTTCTTGGATGACCCTTCAAAAGGACTGCAAGAACGAAAATAGATGTTTTTGAGGGAACGTTTTCCATGAAAATTGATGGAGAAAAGATTGAGTTTAACATCCTAGATGCCATGAAGGTTCCCACGGCAAGTGTTAATCACATATTTTAGATGGATATAGTGGAAGAGGTGGCTCAACAACATTTAGACATCATTGGAGATGATGAGCTAGACATTGCCATACAAGAAGGAGCGGGGTTGACTCGACTCAGGGATGACACTCTTTTTGATACACTTATCAAAATTTTGGAGCCTAGGATCCTTGAGATGGCTATGGCACTCAATGAGGCTCCACGGATTGTCAATAGGCCACCTCCTATTCCATTGGCCTATGAAGCAAACAAGCTTGTCCTGTCCGTAATTAAGGCACCGGAACTGGAACTTAAAGTTTTACCGGCTCATTTGAAGTATGCTTACTTGGGAGACAATGAGACATTGCCGGTTATCATCTCTTCAATGTTGGAGAAACAACAACAAGACAAGCTCATCAACATGCTTAAACGTCATAAAATAACAATTTGATGGACCCTTGTCGACATTAAGGGCATCAATCTGGCAACATGTGTGCATCGAATTCTACTCGAGGATGGGGTGAAACCTTCGAGAGAAGCTCAAAGACGACTTCATCCTCCTATGATGGAAGTCGTAAAGAAGGAAATGATCAAGCTCTTGGATTGTGCCGTCATATACCCAATTCCGGACAGCTGATAGGTTTCACCCGAACAAGTTGTTCCTAAGAAGTCCGGAATTACCGTGGTCAAGAACGCGGAGAATGAGTTAGTGCCACAATGAACAGTAACCGGCCATAGAGTTTGCATCGATTATAGGAAGCTCAACGCCACCACACGCAAGGACCACTTCTCCTTGCCATTCATCGATCAAATGCTTGAGAGGTTGGCCGGTCACACTTATTATTTCTCCCTCGACGGATATTCCGGTTACAACCAAATCAGCATTGCGAAGGAAGATCAAGAGAAAATGACGTTCACATGCCCTTTTGGAACGTTCGCATATCGACGCATGCCATTTGGACTTTGCAAAGCACTAAGTACTTTTCAACGTTGCATACTTTCAATTTTTTCTGATTACATAGAGAAGATAATAGAAGTTTTCATGGATCATTTTAGTGTCTTTGGGAAAAATTTTGATGCTTGTTTAGAAAACTTAGAACTAATTTTACAAAGATGAGTTGAAACGAACCTAGTGCTTAATTGGGAGAAATGTCATTTCATGGTTACTCAAGGGATAGTCTTGGGTCACATAGATTCGAAAAGGGGAATAAAAGTTGATAAAGCTAAGGTAGATCTTGTGCAGTACTTACCCTCTCCCACTTCGGTTAGAGATATACGTCCTTTTCTTGGCCATGCAGGTTTTTACACGCATTTTATCAAGGACTTTTCCCATATATCTCGTCCTTTGTGCAAGCTTCTACAAAAAGAAACTCCCTTTGTGTTTGATGATGAATGCCAAGCTGCATTTGATAAATTGAAGGAGCTCCTCACAAGTGCTCATATTCTTTGTGCACCGGATTGGTCTCAACCATTTGAACTAATGTGTGATGCTTCCGACTACGCCGTTGGGGCTGTTTTAGGGCAAAGGAAAGATAAGAAGCCCTACGTCATCGACTATGCTTCTCGAACAGTTGATTATGCGCAAGCCAATTATACGACAACCGAGAAGAAGATGCTCGATGTGGTGTTTGCACTTGATAAGTTTCTATCATACTTTTTGCAAAGCAAGGTGATTGTCTACATGGATCACGCTGCATTGAAGTATCTCATGGCGAAAAAGGATGTCAAGCCACGACTAATTTGTTGGATATTTCTACTCCAATAATTCAACATAGAAGTGAAAGATAAGAAGGGAGTAGAGAACGTGGTGGCAAATCACTTGTCTCAAATTGTACATGACAAATAGGCGGTGGCAATTGAGGAAAAATTTTCGGATGAACAACTCTTCGGAATTCAGGTAAGTGCCTTGGAAACTCCTTGGTATGCGAATATAGTAAATTACTTAGTTACCGATAAGTTTCCATCTACCATGTCTAGCTTCCAATGTGATAAGATAAGAATGAATGCTAGGACTTTTATTTGGGATGAACCTTACCTATGGAAACAATGTTTAGACCTAGTAATTCGTAAGTGTATCCCCGATAGTGAATTTCAGTCCATATTGGAATTTTGCCACAATGGAGCATGTGGGGGTCACTTTGGTTCGAGAAAAACAGCTTTAAAAGTCTTAAATTGTGGTTTCTTTTGGCCTAACATTTTTCTTGACTCTCATGAATTTTGTACTAAGTGTGATAGGTGCCAAAGGAGCGCCAACATTGGCCAACGTGATCAAATGCCACAACACTATATGATTAACGTCGAAATTTTTGATGTTTGGGGCATAGATTTCATGGGACCATTTCCCATGTCTAACGGTTACACTTATATTTTACTCGTTGTTGATTATGTTTTGAAATGGGTGGAAGCAAAAGCCACCAATACTAATGATTCGCGAGTTGTTGCAGATTTCCTTAAGGCTAATATTTTCACAAGATTTGGGATGCCGCGCGTTCTAATCAGCGATGGAGAGAGTCATTTTTGCAACAAGACAATGGAGGCATTATTGAGGAAATATAGTGTCACACACAAGGTGTCTACGCCTTATCATCCACAAACAAATGGCATGGCCGAAGTCTCTAACATTGAGATCAAGCAAATCTTGGAGCGAACCGTTAAGCCAAACCAGAAAGATTGGAGCCAATGTTTAGATGATGCATTGTGGGCTTACCAAACTGCCTACAAGTCTCCCATTGGAATATCACAGTTTCGATTAGTTTATGGGAAAGCATGTCATCTTCCAATGGAGCTAGAGCACAAGGCATGGTGGGCTGCCAAGAAATTCAATATGGATCGAGATGAGTCTGGTTTGTATCGAAAGTTACAATTATGTGAACTTGAGGAGATAAGGAATGGAGTTTTCGACAATGCTTGGATCTATAAGGAGAAAATAAAGATGTTCCAAGATAAGATGATCCGACGCAAGAACTTCATCATTAGCCAACAAGTTCTTTTATTCAGTTCTCGACTTAAGATATTTCCAGGAAAGCTACGCTTTAGATGGATTGGACCATTCATTTTTCTCGAAGTATTTTCCCATGGAGTAGTCCTTATTTGCAATTCAACTCCAAATATAGTGATCATATATGTCTTCTTCAAGCTCTCGAGTTGATCTTTCCAATGAATCCAAAATCACAATTTTATGAGCTTTAGAACTCCCGGAAAAGACGTTTCAAGACAGGCTGGCAGATTTACCCGGGTACACTAGGAATCCCTAGTTTAGAGAGGAAAAGATTCATTCCTTGCCTATAAATACAAGAGGACGTCTCTCTTCTCAAGCATTACTCATCTTAGAAGCCAATAGCTCTGCAAACCCTCTTCTCCTCTCCCAAAGTTCGAAAGTTTTCAAGGATCCACCATATTCCACCACCAAAAAGCTTCCTACCTCCACCGAGTAGACTATATGGTAAATTCCCTTAGATGATCCCCATCTCCATAGAGGGACAACTAAATTAGAGGCGTAGGGAAAATTCCCAAGCTTAAAGTGTAACTCTAATCCTTCTACTTATCCTTGTAAACATTTGTATTTTGGTTTTGAATAAAAGTGCTTTGTTTACAGTTTTGAAATATTATGTGTAACTTATTTTGAGTCTTAGGATTTAGTTGAACATGTTATTCTTAATGCATCAATTTAGGCTAAGGCAAATTCCTTGTCAAGTTGATAGGCGTGTCATAGGGCAAATTCCCGAAGCACAATAAATGATCATACATGCAATCGGCTAAAGACTTAGATAATTAATAGGGAGCATATAATATGACTTAAGTGTAAGACGTTGGTAAATAAGACGGGTCGATCACTTGTAAATATATAACTTAGGTTTATTTTCGGTCTAGTAAGTATGTTTAGGGTTCTTTGTTCTTGCTTGTTTTCTACTTGTCTATGAGTGAAGCATGTTAGAACCTAGGATTTCTCTATACGTTTACTAACCATTTTCTGTCTTTAATTCCGTAGGAATTAATTAAAACCTCTTTAAAATTCCCCCATTAACCATAGCATAGTCATGCATGCACCATCAATCCCTGGTTAAGAACGATACCCTACTTATCAATGCTAAATCTACAAAAAAGGGTTTTAATTGCTTATGCGTTTTTGTTGAGTGTTAAGTGTTTATTTAGTACTTAGTAAAACCGTGTATTGGAGACATGGACCTGCTCATGTGGACAGTGGCAGTTGCTGAGGTTTCTCTGTGCTCATGCCCTTTTTGTCATTCAAGAGAAATGACTAAATATTTATGATTGCGTGGACAAATTGTACAAAGTTTAGTATTACAAGCGAGTGAAAGGACCCAACCCCAATTTAGCTCCCTAAACCGGAGTTAAACCCCTTCGAAAACACGAACCAACAAAAACTTTTCGAAAATTGGGCAGAGTTTCGTTACTAGCGTGGAATTACCATTACCTGCACGCGGAAAATACACTTCATCCTATGCCACAAAAAACAAACCGTGGGCACCAATCCCATCCGGATTTCTCAATATATCAACAGTAAAGTAAAACAATAAATATATATATATACTTTATTGAAATCCGGTATAAAATCGTATAACATATACCACAAAAAGCTCAGAGCGACATCTAATACATAATCATATACGCATACCACAGTAGGTAGAACAATAAACCTACTGGATGAAACAAGATTGCTCGAGCACTATGCCTCCGACCATGACGTGCGACACCAGAGCCTGAACTGCAAACTGGGCACGGAAACCGAAAAGCCCAGGGGAAAGACATGAAACACGTTAGAGTGAGTAGACGAAAATAAATGTCTTTCACCAGTTAATATATATATATATAAAATAACATATGCGAGTCCAGGTAAATAAGATAACATAGTACACGAGGTAAAACTCATACTCCTCCAGTGTACTGAGCATGCAAGTAAAAATCCCACGGGGTCACTCATGGACTCCTCCGTGCTAGTACAGTCTGAACCACGGAGTCCCTGACTACCACGTGATTCTAAGCCAGAAATGGCCTCGGATCCGGGGAATACGCCCATCGCCGGTCTGGTTGGGGAAACGCCCCTCCAGGCGGCCCTCCGTCGGGGATCAGCCGACGAGGTAAGGTGTATCGATATAACAACGTAACTGAAACTGTACTCTGTGTAAACCAAATCATAAACAGTTCGATGCAAATGCATGAAACAGCATATAAATGTATGCATATTCGTATACGTATATCCATATAAATATATCCGTATAATCGTAAAACACATGCTCATAATAAACATAATCTCGTATGAAATCTCATGCTCGTAAAACCATAATCATGCTGCATGCTCAACTTCGTAAAACGTATATAAAAGACTCGCAAGATTTCCGTGAAAAGAAATTGTCCACTCACAGACTAGCGTAAAGCGTATCGCGTTAACCCGTGATCCGGCGGAATGTCCCTCGCCAAACGAACGATCACGAAACTCCTGAATATTCACAAAGTCCATTATTCAATGTCATAATCCGACATTACAAAACAAATCACGAGAAACCGCCGTTCTCGGAAATTCACAATTCAATGTCGACGAATCGCCGAAAATCCGTATATAACACCTCAATACCTCGCTTTACGTTCGGACGCTCAACTCGAAAAACGAACCTCCCCACTGCGATCGGGGCGCGATTTCGTGTCAAATGACATGCAATTCATCGAAAACCATGCCGGGCGAAAAGTCGTCGCCGGCACCGCCGCCGCTGCCACAGTCGCCGGAATATCCAAACCTGCCCAGAAAATTACATGTTATACATGGTTTCAAAGATCTCGACGAGTCCAACAACTTTCCAGTTATAGGTTAAGGCCAATTTTGACCGGAAAACCTCCAAAACTCAACCCAAAGTTCAAACCCTTACCGGAATCAAATCGTTCGATCTCTCTCCTCCGGTCATGGCGACCTTCAAGACCACTTGGAAAAGACTCCTTGGCACGAGGCTAACAAAAGCCCTCAAAGGAGCACCACCAAATCGGCCGGAATCAACGCCACCGTCCGCCACCGTTCTCGCCGGAAAACCACGAATTTCTCCACTGAAATTTGTCCTCCTCCGGCCACCATACAAGGGGATTCAACCACCATGACAAAGAGCATCCCAAACCCAACAAAACTCATGAAGAGACCATGCTCAATTATGGCCGGAATCGGCCACAATTCCGGCAACAAAACTCGGTCACGAACGGCACCCAAACGGGTCGACCAACCTTGGTCAACCCAGTCAACCCATTTAATTTACAACTTTGACTTTCCCTTTATGGCAAGTTACTATTTATAGCTTTCCCAAAATGGAAACTTCATACTTATCCTTTTCGACGAACTTTGAACACCCGTAACTTCCTCGTCGTAGTTCCGATTCCGATAATTCTCGCGGCCACAAACTCGTCTCGACATGATCTTCAATAATCACCAGGAGTCAAACACATCAACCAACCGGATAAAAAGTCAACTGTTCCGATCAACATATAATTAAATCGACTAAACAATTAACAATCGGCAAAATTCGCAACTTAAACTCCGTAACTCAAAATCATGCTCCAAAAGTTCCTACGAACTCGAAATTAAATTCTGAACAACTTCAGTGAAGAAGCCAAAGCCAAATTCTCGACTGGTAATTTAGTCGTTAAGTAGCTCGCCATAATAATCCATTTCTCGGTCGTCCAAATAACGATCCGGAACCGCCCAAGAACTTGTAATCACACGTACAACGACTCTCGAGAAGAGGCCCAGCTCCAATTCTCGGCCAATAATTTAGTCGTTAAGAAAACTGGCGGTTTCAACACTGTCGTAACTCTGCGACTACGCGGTAACTCTCGTAAATAGCTTATCATACTGCTGATTTTGGTCCAGGTCGTCACAAATCCACCCCCCTTAGAAAAATTTCGACCTCGAAATTTCTGAGTCTGTCGGCTAAACATAGGAGCACTGCCTCTGCATACTGCTCAACTCTCCAGTGAAAATATCGACTGAACAACTCTGATAACAAACTCCACATTAGGAGATAGCTCCGAACTGAAATCCCTGTACCCTCAAATTACAAATCTGAACTGGCTCCACACAATAGCCGAGTGTTCCTGCATAAGGAACAGATAGGGTACACAACACGTAACAAACCGGAAACATAGTTCCGCTACACGGAATACAACACACAAAAGCCAACAATATAGGCGACGCCGAACTATTCGGCACAAAACACGCTCGCCTATGCCCACATACAGATCGAAACTACGGGGCAAATCACAACTCAATTCACACACATCAACAACATAACTCAAACTTCGAACTCAAGCAATAATCAACCCATTTCCGCTAACCTGACAGTCTGTGGTAACACATTTCACAAAATCAGAATCAAATATCAACTCAAGCTCAAACCAAATCAAACTCGCTCCAGCACAATGGAGTACAACATCATACCTCAAATCAACATCAAACAACCTCGAAACCATAGTGGTCCACACACTGGTACTGCATGCAATCTCGAACAGCTAAAACTGCTGGTCCCGAATCCTCTGGAATTGCAATACCAAGGTCCACAACATGCCCTCCAAGGCCTGAATAATCCTCAAAGATCGCCCACCAATCCGGGGATAAAAATCGGTACTAACTCGTAATCTGGTCCCCAATGCTCGCTGCAAAGCTCGCCAACACTCAGTTGTAGCTGACTACCTCGATCAGCGAACTGGGACATAGGCACATCACGTAGATGGACAACCTCCAT
The DNA here is from genome assembly GCA_946800695.1 of Geum urbanum. Taxonomy (NCBI): domain Eukaryota; kingdom Viridiplantae; phylum Streptophyta; class Magnoliopsida; order Rosales; family Rosaceae; genus Geum; species Geum urbanum. The sequence goes on from OX327007.1 coordinate 21,658,976, forward strand.
CAAACACAGCCATGACTTCCTGCCACTAAAATCATCACCGAGAGTACAAGGAAATGTACCAAGTTCATCAAACTGTCAACAAAGACCTGATAACTGGTATCACAAACCGAAGTGCGTACAAACATACACAACACAGTAACAACCGCCACGTCTAACCGGAGATCTCAAATGGCTGGCACTTCTCGGCAAGTGTGACGACCCGAACCAGAATCAGATGTGTGTTTGGCACGATTCTCGAGATTTGGTTATAGTCGCAGTTTTACGATATTGTGTGGTTTGTCGATTCGATTCGCGACTATATTTTCAGTCGAAAATTTGAGTTGGATGTCTTCACGGAAATTGTTGAGTACGTGATTTCGAGCTCGTGGGCGGTTCCGGAAGATTTTTCCGATAACCGAGGAATATTTTACAATTATTTGAAGTTTCGGGTTCCGACGAGTTTATCCGTTTGTTTCGAGTTTATCCGAATCGTGATGGTTATCCATTTCGAATCGCCGATCGACCCGAGGCTCGAGTATAAATATCGGAAAAGTCGAGAAATAGTCGAGAATTTCATTTCGGGCGTTGACCAGTCTTTGACTTTCCATTTTGGGAAAGTTGACCGTTGACCGATAAAGAAAGGTTTTCCGTTTCGGCTTCACTTCCGGCGACCGAATTCCGACCACCATCGGCCACGGGACAGGTACAGTTTGCTTCTCCATGTAATTTCGAAGCTTTGGTTTGGATGGAATTGGTTTAGTTTTGGTTGTGTTCGAAGTAGGCCGAGTTCTTCGAATTCGCCGGTGTCGGTTGGCCACTTTCCGGCGAGCCACGGCGATGGTGGTTAGGGGGGTTTTCTTCCCCTTAGCCTAGGGATACTTCGGGTATGAATTAATTGGAGTTTGGTGTTGTTTTTGAGGCAACCCGAATGGGTCACCGGAGCCTTCAAATTCCGATCGGATTTTGGTAAGTTGAGGTGGTTCCGGGCTGTTTTGGTCTTTGTGTTAGAAGAGGAAGTGGTTCGTATGGTCGAGATGGTGTGATCTGGAAGTTTTCGCTGGAGAATCTCGCCGTTGACGACACGCCGCCGCCAGCGGCGGCGGTCAACGGTGGTCAACGGCGGCGCTCCGGTGGAAAAAGTCAACTTTCCAGATTTCAACAATTTTAATGTCATTTTTCTCGTAATCACGCCCTGGTTATCGTACGGAGGTTTTCGGGTTGATTTGATTAGCCGATTTTCAGTCGAGATTTCGAGTGGGGATTTTGGGATTTCCGTAATTCATTTTGCACTGCATTTCGTATTTCCGGGAACGGCTGGTTTCCGTGCATCAGTACAGTGTTATGGATTACGATATTGATCAGTTATGTTTTTGTGGATATTCAGGAGATCGAGATCGGGACCGAGATCGAGCTTCTGGCGAGGAATCTTCCGCCGGTCCTCGAGATTAGCGCGAGTGCGCGTTTCGCTCACCTGTGAGTGGACAATTTCTTTTCACGGAATTCTTGGGAGTCTTTTATATGATTTTCGAACTTGAGCATGCGTATTGAGATTACGAATTGCATGAGCATGTGTTTTACGAATATACGATTATACATATACGGATATACGTATACGAATATACATACACTTATATGCTGTTTCATGCATTTGCATCGAACAGTTTATGATTTGGCTTACACAGAGTACAGTCTTGGTTACGTTGTTGTATCAATACACTTAGCCTCTCGGCTGATCCCCGATGGTAGGCATCCCAGGCGGGGCGTTACCCCGACCTGACCGGCGAGGGGCGTATCCCCGGAACCGAGGCCTTTCTGGCTTAGAATCACGTGTGGGTCCGGGATCCCGTGATTCGGACTGTACTAGCACGGTGTGTGTCCATGAGTGACCCCGTGGGATTTTTACTTGCATGCTCAGTACACTGGAGGAGTGTTAGTTTTATCTCGTGTACTATGATGTTTTTATTTACCTGGACTCGCATATGTTATTTTTAACATATATATTAACTGGTGAAAGACATTTATTTTCGTCCACTCACTCTAACGTGTTTTATGTCTTTCCCCTGGGCTTTTCGGTTTCCATGCCCAGTTTGCAGTTCAGGTTTGGTGTTTCACGTCGCAGTTTGGAGGCTAGTGATCAGAGTCACCTGTGTTTTCCAGTAGGTTCTTGTTTCGCCTACTGATGTACATATTGTATATATTTTACTCTAGAGGTCGCTCTGATACATTCTGATACATGTTTATACGGATTTTCACGGATATACTATATATAGTACAGTACTGTTTACTGTTTATGATTCATATATTGATGTTGAGAAATCCGGATGGGATTGGTGCCCACGGTTTGCTTTTTGTGGCATAGGATGAAGTGTATTTTCCGCGTGCAGGTTATGGTAATTCCACGCTAGTAACGAAACTCTGCCGAAATTTTGGAAAATTTTTGTTGGTTCGTATTTTCGAAAGGGTTTGATTCCAGTTTAGGTAACTTGATCGGGATTGGGTCCTTTCAGCTTGGTATCAGAGCATTAGGTTGTCAGATTCTGTAGACTCTTGTAGTTGTGACGCTTAGGGTATTTGAGTTGATATAGCATAACTGGAGTGATGACCCGACTGGCCAGCGGTACTCATCAATACTTCGAGTGTTGTGTGTCCTCAAATATCTGTGGTTTCATGATTACGTTCTTTTTGCTTGTACCTAATGCTTGTCTTGTATCAGTAGGATGCCTCCACGACGTGGTCCCCGTGTTTATCGGGATGATGATCCTGATGAGGATCGCCGAACGCGTGACTTGCTGATGCGAGTGCTGCGTTTGGAAGAGCGTTTTGACCCTGTGGTCAAGGCTCGCATTGCGGGTGCTACTGTGTTTTCGGGTTCAGTTGATCCAGAGATATGCGAGGCATGGTTGGTTCAGATTGAGCGTTTTTGTGAGCGTCTGCAGTTTACTCCTGAGCAGATGTCAGTAGCTGCAGTTGGTTTACTTGAGGGTGATGCATATTTTTGGTGGGTTAGCACTGACAGGGTTCCGGCTGATACTCTGTGGACATTGTTTCGTGATCTGTTTATGCGGAGGTATTTTAATCAGGCTACCCAGCAGCGCAAGTACGAGGAGTTTACGAACTTGAGGCAGGGCAGTTTGTCTGTACTTGAGTATCGGGATCGGTTTACCCGTTTGTCTCGTTTTGCGCGGGATATGGTGGCTACAGAGGAAGCCAAGTGTCGTAGGTTTGAGCTGGGATTGAATCTGAACATCAAGGCGACCTTGACTACGATGCCTCGGAACAACTTTGATGAGTTTGTTAGTGCTGCACTCCGAGGCGAGGATATTGAGCAGGAGAGACAGCAGAGGTATCGGCCGAGGCAGTTTGAGGAAGGTGAACCGAGTCAGGAGCCTCCGAAGAGGCAGAGTTCTGATACTTCCAGTTCAGCTTCATCTTCAGGCAGTGGATCATATCGACCACCAGTTGGTGTACCGAGGCAGAGACCGAGAAGGTGGAGAGATAGACTACAGCGTCCACAGGCTAGTGCAGGTTCCAGCGATTCTAGCTATCCTCGGCGTACTGGTGGCACTTTTGCTGTACCGAGGGAGTACCCATTGTGTAGTCTCTGCAGCCGACATCATGTGGGTCCGTGTCAGCGAGGTCCTGTCACTTGTTTCCGCTATGGCCAGGTGGGTCACTATGCGAGGGAGTGTCCTCAGTTGTATGGCGGTGACGGACAGGCGGCCCAGAGTTCCGGAGTTGAGTGAGGTGCCACTTCTGGAGCGCGACCAGCACAGTTTGTAGGTCAGGGTAGGCAGCAGGGACAGCCCCAGTGAGGACGACCAGCCGGACAGGCGAGGGTTCATGCTATGACTCTACGTGAGGGCAGAGCATCACCGGAGGTCGTTATCGGTACGTTACATGTTTTTGGTATTCCTGTACTTGCATTGTTAGATCCGGGTGCCACACATTCATTCATATCATTTAGACTGTCATCATTAGCTACGGTACCTGCATCTCCACTTCCGGGGTTGTGGAGAGTGTTGTATCCGTCAGGTGAGGTTGTGAGTATCGGTTGGGTTTACCGAGATTGTAAGGTGTTTATTGATGGCCATGGTTTAGCCGCAGATCTGTTACTGGTTGATATTGTGGATTTTGATCTGATATTGGGTATGGACTTTTTGGAGTCGCACTAGGCCATGTTTGATTGCCACAGGAAAGAGGTCGCGTTTCGACGACCAGGGTTACCTGAGATACTGTTCCGTGGCGAGAAGAACACTTCACTGCCGTGTTTGATTTCCGCGATGAGGGCGGATCGGTTGATGAAGAAGGGTTGTGTTGCTTACTTAGCCCATGTTGTGGACATTACAGCTCCAGTGTCAGATCTTGGTAGTATTGAGGTTGTGTCTGAGTTTCCAGATGTGTTTCCAGCGGAGTTACCTGGTATACCCCCTGTACGGGAGATTGATTTTACCATTGAGTTATTGTCGGGTACTGGACCGATTTCCCAGACACCGTACCAGATGGCGCCTGCAGAGTTGAGGGAGTTGCAGATTCAGCTTCAGGAGTTGTTAGAGAAGGGATTCATTCGACCGAGTGTTTCTCCGTGGGGTGCTCCAGTGTTGTTTGTGCGGAAGAAGGACGGGTCCATGAGTTTGTGCATCGACTATCGAAAGCTGAATCAGATTACATTGAGGAACAAGTATCTGTTACCGCGGATTGACGACTTGTTCGATCAGCTGAAGGGTGCAACAGTCTTTTCGAAGATTGATCTTCGATCCGGATATCACCAGTTGAGGATCCGAGACTCTGACGTAGCCAGGACAGCTTTCAGGACACGGTATGGGCACTATGAGTTTTTGGTTATGCCGTTTGGGTTGACCAACGCCCCCGCAGCTTTCATGGACTTGATGAATCGAGTGTTCAAACGATTCCTGGACAAGTTCGTGATTGTATTCATTGACGATATCCTGATTTATTCGAGGAGTGTGGGTCAGCACAAGAAGCACTTGCGAGCAGTGTTGCGGACTTTGCGGGACCATCAGTTGTTCGCGAAGTTCAGCAAGTGTGAGTTTTGGTTAAATAGTGTGAAGTTTCTGGGCCACGTGATTTCGGCCGAGGGAGTTAGTGTTGATCCTGACAAGGTCGAGGCCGTGCTGAACTAGAGTAGACCCACTACTGTGCCGGAGATCCGGAGTTTCCTGGGGTTAGCAGGCTATTACCGACGGTTTGTTCAGGATTTCTCCCGGATTGCTACACCACTGACCAGATTGACGAAGAAGGATGTCAAGTTTGAGTGGTCTGATGCGTGCGAGGAGAGTTATTTGCTCCTGAAGGAGAGATTGACTACCGCACCGGTTCTGACATTGCCAGACGACAGTGGTGAGTTTGTTGTATACAGTGACGCGTCGAAGTTGGGCCTTGGCTGTGTGTTGATGCAGCATGGTAGAGTTGTGGCATATGGTTCCAGACAGCTGAAACCGCATGAGGTCAACTATCCGACGCATGATTTAGAGTTAGCCGTTATCGTGTTAGCGTTGAAGAGTTGGAGACATTACCTGTATGGTGCTCAGTGTAAGATTTACACTGACCACAAGAGTCTCACCTACTTGCGGACGCAGCCGGATCTGAACATGAGGCAGCGCCGATGGATGGAGTTGATCAATGATTACGATTGCACTTTCGAGTACCATCCGGGGAAGGCCAATGTTGTGGCAGATGCACTTAGTCGGAAATCTGGAGCCTCGTTGTTTCACATGTGTGTGGCCGGAGTGTCGATGTTAGCTGAACTTCGAGCTACGGGTGCTGTGTTCGGATATGATGATGATGGAGCTTTGTTGGCCAGTTTTCAGGTCCGTCTCGCATTGGTTGATCAGGTACGGGAGGCACAGGATTCAGATCCTTACTTGCTGGGCAAGAAGACCATGATTCGGAATGGTGTGCCTACAGAGTTCCGATTGAGCGACGATAGTACGTTGTTGTTCAGAGGCAGACTATGTGTACCCAGAGACGAGGATTTGAAGAAGGAGATTTTGGATGAGGCCCACAGTTCAGCATATGCGATGCACCCCGGAGGTACGAAGATGTTTCGTACACTTCGAGCGTACTATTGGTGGCGCAACATGAAGCGGAAGATTGCCGCGTACGTGAGTCGATGTTTGATCTGTCAGCAGGTAAAGGCGGAGAGGCAGAAACCTGCAGGGAAACTACAGCCACTTGAGATTCCGGTTTGGAAGTGGGAGCACATTACGATGGATTTCGTCTATCAGTTGCCGCGTACTTCGGCAGGCAACATTGGCATTTGGATTATTGTTGACCGATTGACGAAATCCGCACACTTTCTTGCACTTCCGGGGAAGATTTCAGTGGGCAGATTGGCCAAGTTGTACTTATCCGAGATTGTTCGCTTGCATGGTGTGCCTGTGTCCATTGTTTCTGACCGTGATAGTCAGTTCACTTCTGAGTTTTGGCAGGCGTTGCAGCGAGCCTTGGGCACGAGGTTGCGGTTTAGTATAGTTTTTCATCCTCAGACTGACGGGCAGTCCGAGCGGACCATTCAGACTCTTGAGGATATGCTGAGATCGTGTGTGTTGCAGTTTCGCGAAAACTGGGATCAGCAGTTACACTTGATCGAGTTCGCCTACAACAATAGCTATCAGGCCAGTATTGAGATGGCACCGTACGAGGCTCTGTACGGGAAGCAGTGTCGCACTCCATTGTGTTGGAGTGAGGTGGGCGAGCGTTGGCTTATTGGTCCAGATTTGGTGAAAACCACGATGGAGGACATACAGGTTATCCGGGATCGGTTGAAGATCGCCCAAGATCGGCAGAAGAGTTACGCGGATGTGAGGAGGAAGAGTTTATAGTTCGAGGTTGGCGATTGGGTCTTCCTGAAACTATCTCCGTGGAGGGGAATTATGCGTTTCGGGAAGCGTGGCAAGCTTTGACCACGGTACATTGGTCCGTACAAGATTACGGAGAGGGTTGGAGCTGTTGCTTACAGACTTGAGTTACCGGCTGAGATGGCTCGTGTGCATGATGTCTTCCATGTTTCGATGTTGCGGAAGTACATCTCAGATTCTTCACATGTGTTAGCCCCACAGCAGTTCCCGATCAGGGAGGACTTATCATATGTTGAGGAGCCAGTGCAGATTCTCGATCGTCGTGAGCAAGAGTTGAGGCACCATGTGATTCCGCTGGTGAAGGTCTTGTGGCAGAACCATTCAGTTGAGGAGGCCACCTGGGAGACCGAGCATCGTATGCGGGAGCAGTATCCTCATCTGTTCACATGACAGGTACGTAAATTTCGAGGTTGAAATTTCTTTAAGGGGGGGTAGATTTGTGACGACCCGAACCAGAATCAGATGTGTGTTTGGCACGATTCTCGAGATTTGGTTATAGTCGCAGTTTTACGATATTGTGTGGTTTGTCGATTCGATTCGCGACTATGTTTTCAGTCGAGAATTTGAGTTGGGTGTCTTCACGGATATTGTTGAGTACGTGATTTCGAGCTCGTGGGCGGTTCCGGAAGATTTTTCCGATAACTGAGGAATATTTTACAATTATTTGAAGTTTCGGGTGCCGACGAGTTTATCCGTTTGTTTCGAGTTTATCCGAATCGTGATGGTTATCCATTTCAAATCGCTGATCGACCCGAGGCTCGAGTATAAATATCGGAAAAGTCGAGAAATAGTCGAGAATTTCATTTCGGGCGTTGACCAGTCTTTGATTTTCCATTTTGGGAAACTTGACCGTTGACCGATAAGGAAAGGTTTTTCGTTTCGGCTTCACTTCCGGTGACCGAATTCTGGCCACCATCGGCCACGGGATAGGTACAGTTCGCTTCTCCATGTAATTTCAAGTGGATTAAGCTTTGGTTTGGATGGAATTGGTTTAGTTTTGGTTGTGTTCGAAGTAGGCCGAGTTCTTCGAATTCGCCGGTGTCGGTTGGCCACTTTCCGGTGAGCCACGGCGATGGTGGTTAGGGGGGTTTGCTTCCCCTTAGCCTAGGGATAATTCGGGTATGAATTAATTGGAGTTTGGTGTTGGTTTTGAGGCAACCAGAATGGGCCACCGGAGCCTTCAAATTCCGATCGGATTTTGGTAAGTTGTGGTGATTCCGGGCTGTTTTGGTCTTTGTGTTAAAAGAGGAAGTGGTTCGTATGGTCGAGATGGTGTGATCTGGAAGTTTTCGCCGGAGAATCTCGCCGTTGACAACGCGCCGCCGCCGGCGGCGGCGGTCAATAGTGGTCAACGGCGGCGCTCCGGTGGAAAAAGTCAACTTTCCAGATTTCGACAATTTTAATGTCATTTTTCTCGTAATCACGCCCTGGTTATCGTACGGAGGTTTTCGGGTTGATTTGATTAGCCGATTTTCAGTCGAGATTTCGAGTGGGGATTTCGGGATTTCCGTAATTCATTTTGCACTGCATTTCGTATTTCCGGGAATGGTTGGTTTCCGTGCATCAGTACAGTGTTATGGATTACGATATTGATCAGTTATGTTTTTGTAGATATTCAGGAGATCGAGATCGGGACCGAGATCGAGCTTTTGGCTAGGGATCTTCCGCCGGTCCTCGAGATTAGCGCGAGTGCGCGTTTCGCTCACCTGTGAATGGACAATTTCTTTTCATGGAATTCTTGCGAGTCTTTTATATGATTTTTGAACTTGAGCATGCGTATTGAGATTACGAATTGCATGAGCATGTGTTTTACGAATATACGATTATACATATACGGATATACGTATACGAATATACATACACTTATATGCTGTTTCATGCATTTGCATCGAACTGTTTATGATTTGGTTTACACAGAGTACAGTCTTGGTTACGTTGTTGTATCGACACACTTAGCCTCTCGGCTGATCCCCGATGGTAGGCATCCCAGGCGGGGCGTTACCCCGACCTGACCGGCGAGGGGCGTATCCCCGGAACCGAGGCCTTTCTGGCTTAGAATCACGTGTGGGTCTGGGATCCCGTGATTCGGACTGTACTAGCACGGTGTGTGTCCATGAGTGACCCCGTGGGATTTTACTTGCATGCTCAGTACACTGGAGGAGTGTGAGTTTTATCTCGTGTACTATGATGTTTTTATTTACCTGGACTCGCATATGTTATTTTTAACATATATATTAACTGGTGAAAGACATTTATTTTCGTCCACTCACTCTAACGTGTTTTATGTCTTTCCCCTGGGCTTTTCGGTTTCCGTGCCCAGTTTGTAGTTCAGGTTTGGTGTTTCACGTCGCGGTTTGGAGGCTAGTGATCAGAGTCACCTGTGTTTTCCAGTAGGTTCTTGTTTCGCCTACTGATGTACATATTGTATATATTTTACTCTAGAGGTCGCTCTGATACATTCTGATACATGTTTATACGGATTTTCACGGATATACTATGTATAGTACAGTACTGTTTACTGTTTATGATTCATATATTGATGTTGAGAAATCCGGATGGGATTGGTGCCCACGGTTTGCTTTTTGTGGCATAAGATGAAGTGTATTTTCCGCGTGCAGGTTATGGTAATTCCACGCTAGTAACAAAACTCTGCCGAAATTTTGGAAAATTTTTGTTGGTTCGTATTTTCGAAAGGGTTTGATTCCGGTTTAGGTAACTTGATCGGGATTGGGTCCTTTCAGCAAGTCTCTGCCTCCTAGCCTGGGAGGGTTCATGTTATCGGTACATCACCTGGGATACATCAGGACGTTGCCGACGAACATGACCACAACTCGTCCAGAACCCGTCTGAACACCTGGTCCATCAAGTCCACACGATCTACAGGGCGTTGGTCAACCAAACAGCGTAACCAAAAGCTCATGATGCCCGCACCGAGATCCGAAAATCGTCCAAGCCACAACTGACTCATCGAACCTTAATTGATGGTATCCGGAACCAAAATCAATCTTCGAAAAGACTGAAACTCTCACAAGCTGATCACCCACTCGCCAATCCGAAGCGGAGGATACTCACTTTCCCCTGAAGCGAATCAGTAAGTCCATACTCACAACCATACCAAAACCACAATATTCAGCTATAACTGATCCGCGGCTAACACATAACCTCCAACAAGGATCTCACAACCTCCGGATGAATACAACACTCTCCAAAACCTCGGAAGTGGAGATACAGGTACAACAGCCATGGATATCAAACAACAGTAACCTCGGAGAAAAATCTGTCCTCAAACAAGGTCATGGCATGAACTCTAACATGCCCAACTAGTCGCCCACATCAAATGCGACTTGCTGAATAATTCGTCAAAAGGTATATTGATCAGACCTCAGGAACAACATGAGGATCTCCTCGTAAACTCTGAGCTACCAGACCGCTACAACAGCTAGCTGAGGGCGCTCCCTCGTAACGTGACCCTCCTGGCCACCGCAATAGTAACTAAGAGTGCTTTACGAACACAAGTCACAGCGACATCTGCTGCGAGAAAGGATCACCAACGATCGCCCAAACTCATGTCGCAGGAACAAGTTCGCTACTCTGTGATCTCCGCCATCATCAAACGGATCTTCTGCTTGATCTGATGACCCTCAACACAACCGAAAAGACCACAGCCTGATGAAGTCACTGATCCCGAAGTGTTGGAACTCAACCTCATCAAAATCTCGACTAAGTCCACTTTCCTCAAACCATCACATCGGATACCACGTACACATTTCCTTCTCGATAGCCTCGCCACTGAGTGCAGCACACTACGCTCCTCACGGATGTCTCGAGGCACATCAATCAGACTCTCTCTGATGCTCAGGTTCAAACTCATCTCGAACCTCATGCACTGCTTCCTCTGAAGCCACATAACTCGTGCAACCCGAAACAACATAGGAACAATGCATCTCTGCCTCAGGTGGGTAAACACTCTACATAACACTTGCTGGGTAGCCTAATAAAACCATTACCGTATACTCAACACCCTGAATGTAGGCCGTGGAGTCGCAACCGAAACTCACACAATATCAGCCCACCAAACACAACAATCTGACTCAGGCAAACATCACTGCCACAAATCTCAGCTCTGAGGCAACAAATAAATGCTCATATACACATCCCCAGGCAAACCGTGCCACACATTCTCTGAACTCTGAATACTCATACAAATCCACTGTTCTCTGGCAAATCGCGCGTTGATTGATCCTCAATAGGATCCACAACCGAAACGACATGGAAAGCACGTCAGGAGGCATCCTAATGAATACAACATCGTTCACAACAAGTGGAACGTAATCATGGAACTTTAAATATTTGAAAGCATACAACACCCGGAATTTGATGATTATCCGCCGGCCGATCGGGTCACCATTCCAGACATGCTGTACATTCTCAAATACCCTTAGTAAACACGACTACAGAAGTCTACAAAACCTATAACCTAATGCTCTGATACCAAGCTGAAAGGACCCAACCCCGATTTAGCTCCCTAAACCGGAGTTAAACCCCTTCGAAAACACGAACCAACAAAAACTTTTCGAAAATTGGGCAGAGTTTCGTTACTAGCGTAGAATTACCATTACCTGCACGCGGAAAATACACTTCATCCTATGCCACAAAAAACAAACTGTGGGCACCAATCCCATCCGGATTTCTCAATATATCAACAGTAAAGTAAAACAATAAATATATATATACTTTACTGAAATCTGGTATAAAATCGTATAACATATACCACAGAAAGCTCAGAGCGACATCTAATACATAATCATATACGCATACCACAGTAGGTAGAACAATAAACCTACTGGATGAAACAAGATTGCTCGAGCACTATGCCTCCGACCATGACGTGCGACACCAGAGCCTGAACTGCAAACTGGGCACGGAAACCGAAAAGCCCAGGGGAAAGACATGAAACACGTTAGAGTGAGTAGACGAAAATAAATGTCTTTCACCAGTTAATATATATATATATATAAAATAACATATGCGAGTCCAGGTAAATAAGATAACATAGTACACGAGGTAAAACTCATACTCCTCCGGTGTACTGAGCATGCAAGTAAAAATCCCACGGGGTCACTCATGGACTCCTCCGTGCTAGTACAGTCTGAACCACGGAATCCCTGACTACCACGTGATTCTAAGCCAGAAATGGCCTCGGATCCGGGGAATACGCCCCTCGCCGGTCTGGTTGGGGAAACGCCCCTCCAGGCAGCCCTCCGTCGAGGATCAGCCGACGAGGCAAGGTGTATCGATACAACAACGTAACTGAGACTATACTCTGTGTAAACCAAATCATAAACAGTTCGATGCAAATGCATGAAACAGCATATAAATGTATGCATATTCGTATACGTATATCCGTATAAATATATCCGTATAATCGTAAAACACATGCTCATAATAAACATAATCTCGTATGAAATCTCATGCTCGTAAAACCATAATCATGTTCCATGCTCAAGTTCGTAAAACGTATATAAAAGACTCGCAAGATTTCCGTGAAAAGAAATTGTCCACTCACAGACTAGCGTAACGCGTATCGCGTTAACCCGTGATCCGGCGGAATGTCCCTCGCCAAACGAACGATCACGAAACTCCTGAATATTCACAAAGTCCATTATTCAAAGTCATAATCCGACATTACAAAACAAATCACGAGAAACCGCCGTTCTCGGAAATTCACAATTCAATGTCGACGAATCGCCGAAAATCCGTATATAACACCTCAATACCTCACTTTACGTTCGGATGCTCAACTCGAAAAACGAACCTCCCCACTGCGATCGGGGCGCGATTTCGTGTCAAATGACATGCAATTCATCGAAAACCATGCCGGGCGAAAAGTCGTCGCCGGCGCCGCCGCCGCTGCCACAGTCGCCGGAATATCCAAACCTGCCCAGAAAATTACATGCTATACATGGTTTCAAAGATCTCGACGAGTCCAACAACTTTCCAGTTATAGGTTAAGGCCAATTTTGACCGGAAAACCTCCAAAACTCAACCCAAAGTTCAAACCCTTACCGGAATCAAATCGTTCGATCTCTCTCCTCCGGTCACGGTGACCTTCAAGACCACTTGGAAAAGACTCATTGGCACGAGGCTAACAAAAGCCCTCAAAGGAGCACCACCAAATCGGCCGGAATCAACGCCACCGTCCGCCACCGTTCTCGCCGGAGAACCACGAATTTCTCCACTGAAATTTGTCCTCCTCCGGCCACCATACAAGGGGATTCAACCACCATGACAAAGAGCATCCCAAACCCAACAAAACTCATGAAAAGACCATGCTCAATTATGGCCGGAATCGGCCACAATTCCGGCAACAAAACTCGGTCACGAACGGCACCCAAACGGGTCGACCCACCTTGGTCAATCCAGTCAACCCATTTAATTTACAACTTTGACTTTCCCTTTATGGCAAGTTACTATTTATAGCTTTCCCGAAATGGAAACTTCATACTTATCCTTTTCGACGAACTTTGAACACCCGTAACTTCCTCGTCGTAGTTCCGATTCCGATAATTCTCGCGGCCACAAACTCGTCTCGACATGATCTTCAATAATCACTAGGAGTCAAACACATCGACCAACCGGATAAAAAGTCAACTGTTCCGATCAACATATAATTAAATCGACTAAACAATTAACAATCGGCAAAATTTGCAACTTAAACTCCGTAACTCAAAATCATGCTCCGAAAGTTCCTACCAACTCAAAATTAAATTCTGAACAACTTTCGTGAAGAAGCCAAAGCCAAATTCTCGACTAGTAATTTAGTTGTTAAGTAGCTCGCCATAATAATCCATTTCCGTCGAAACTTCAAATATTCATAACTAATTCCTTGATCATCCAAATAACGATCCGAAACCGCCCACGAACTCGTAATCACACGTACAACGACTCTTGAGAAGAGACCCAGCTCCAATTCTCGGCCAATAATTTAGTCGTTAAGAAAACTGGCGGTTTCAACACTGTCGTAACTCTGCGACTACGCGGTAACTCTCGTAAATAGCTGATCATACTGCTGATTTTGGTCCGGGTCATCACAGCAAGCCTATTAATTCACACTCAATCCAGTGCCAAACATTGAGAAATCCATTCAGGACATGTCACAAAACGGACTAGACGTCAGGCCTCCACTAACAAAGAAATAACCAGGAAGACCAAAAAAGAAGAGAATGAAGAAGAAGAGCGAAAAAGAAATAATGCTGACAAAATGCTCAAGTTGTCACCCCACTGGTCACAACAGGAGAACCTGCAACAACCCTATTAATTGAAAACATAAATGTCTATGTGATTTATTGAAGATGTTATCAGAATAATTTTCTAAAAGTTTGAATATTTGTCTGGGTATCTGTCAAAGTATCTGCATAAGTATCTGTCTGGATATCTGTTTAAGAATTTCAGACCTCCAACTTGTTACTTGCAAAATACAAACACAAAATTGAGGTTGTTTTCGAGTTTCTTGATTTTTTTTTTGTTTCATACTGCACGGTAAAAGAAGTTATAAGTTACTGCATAAGTTACTGCAATGATTCAATAAAATTCAAGGATAGCTGTCTGAGTATTTGTCTCGATATCTGTCTCCCTAGCTGTTTGAGAATCTGTTTGAACTTGGATTAAGATTCAATCATTTCATACACACATTCATTCATCCAAAATCATTACAAAGAAAAACATAAAATGAAGAACAGAAGATAAAGAAACATAAACTTCATTAATTAAATAGAATATTAATTCAATTACAAAATTAAAACACATAACAACTAATAACAAAATGGGGACAAAATCTTATGCTTCACATCTTGGCCTTCTTCTTGCTTCTCCCTACAAAACCTGGTGGAAGACAAGATGCAATGCCAATAAGAAAATCAAGCATCTGGTCCTATTCAGCAAAGACCAGGTCCATATCTTCCTTAATCGTCTCCACTCAATGCTTCATACGACCTATTTTCTTCACAAAAAGTTGACGAGGGACATCAGGAACAACACCTACAGGAGGTTGAGCAGCACGAGGAGGAAGAGGGCCTGATACAGAGTCTTCTGAGGAGAAGGAGGAGGAGGAGGATTTGGACATTGATGGATCAAAATCTCCATCGGTTGAATGGCCAGAAATGTGTGAGTTGTGTGGGTTCTTCTTCTTTGGCGCCATAGTTTTTTCTGATGATAAAAACTTAGAGAGAAGTAGAAGAACTCAAGCAGAAAGAGTTGATAATGGAACACAAACACGTTATGGAGAATGTGGGAAGCCAATACTATTTATAGAGAACAAATCAAAATTTCTTTTATGGTTGAAGCGGTTTATTCCCGCGTCTTTTCAGTTTTTTTTTCTCTTTTTACGACAAGACGCTTCATATCTCAATCTTTCTCTCTCCCTTATCTTTTTACGAAAAAACTATTCTCCTCTCGTTGTTTCTCCCAACAAGTATGCATAACGGCATTGAAAAACATTAAGGGGCATTAATATGCAACCCTTCATCTAAAAAAAGAGACCCAACGACTCCATCTACACAATCTTTCACTCTCTATAAATAAAAGATGCACTGAACATAACTCATATACAAAAACAAAAACATTTCTATTCACTCCTCCTTTGCTTCTTTTCAAAAGATAAAATGGCCAACATCTCCAAGAACTTTCTTGAAGAGGTGATCGAAGAAATGGTTTGGGAAGGCAAGGAAGCCACACGTCGTCGTTGTCGCACTCAAGAAGAAACTTCTCCACCTCCAAATATGCTGCAACAGTTATCCAATAGGATGACTAACCTTAAGGATGGCCTCAAGGATCTCAAGGAAAAGCAGAAACTCATCAAGGAGAATGATGAGGCAATCATTTAACTTCTTCATCAAATCTTCGAGATGCTACCTCCCCCACCATCAAAATTTGATGGAGCAAGTAGCAGAAAGAAGAGGAAGCTTTGAAGCTGAATCATTGCAAATTATTATGTATTCCTAAAATTTCTATGATTGTATTTTTTTTTCCATATTTTCAATGAATCTATTTTAATTTAGAGAATGAATAGTGTTGTTTAAAGAAGGGAATGAATCTATGATGTTCTATCATTTTCAAAGCCCATTTGCTCAAGTATCTGTGAGAATATCTGTTCAGGTATCTGTGAGAGTATCTGCTCTTGTACCTGTCATTCAAAATTAACACACGACAGAAAACTATGTGTCGTTTTGTGAACAAAAATGGGTATCTGTCTAATTTTCTGCCTAAGTAACTGTCTAAGTATCTGTCTTTAAGGTTGGTTTATGACTAATGGATTTCAATACCAAGTATACAAACATATTTGAGTAAGTTTTCTCTTGTACAATGGATCAGATAGTGCAAATCCAACACTTTAGTTCATAGGCTTAAGACATTAGTTCTCTGATTCAAACATTCAAGAGAAACATAGACAGATACTCAAACAAATATTCAAGCAGATACTCATGCATATACACAAAAAGGAATTAACATTCCATTAAACAAAGGTCATTACAAAAAATTCTTCCCATTGACTTCCAACTAAAACATCCATTACAAACAACACAAAAACTGGACGTTTTCTAGTAAGCAAAATGGATCCCAAATCTCTAAACACCGAAACCTAACTACTACACTACTACAAACACAGAATAAACTAAATATGGATTACTTATTTATTGTTATACTTATACTGATGGAACCATTCAACCTCCAAAAGAACTACACATAAGCTACATTGGCCACAACGTTTGCACTCCTTCACTAAACTTGGAATGAAAACATCTGGATGTGTCAAATGTTGCATTATGGAATCATAAGGAATGGGATCAATGTCCAACCCATTCACTTGTACACACTTTGCCCGTGATTCTATTTCATTTCTACAGTAAACCAAAGAGGCCTTGATTGATGATAGCCAATGTTTCATTAAGGAGGATAGACGATTGTACTTTAGATCTTCGGGGCTATCCATAATTATCAACATGTATGACATGTGTTCCGAAGTGTAATGTCGGAGGATTTTGTTGATCCTTGTAGTTTCATCAAACAATATACGTGCTTGAAGTATACTTCCTTGCTGAAACAAATTATGCATTGTGTTTCGATACAGAGTTTCCGGTGTTCTAAACTGCCGTGATAGATTCAAGAACAGTACCTCTGTGTCAAACTCCCAATTTGTTCTATCCAAATCCCATATATTTGTAGCAGGAACATATATTTTCTAGGTAGGGGCGTAAATGGATGCATCTACAACCGATAATAAATCCCTGGTATAAGCCAAATCCCTGAATTTCCTGCAAACTGACATCAAAACATAAATTACTGCATGACATTGGACACCAAATGGCGTAGAGCAGACGATAAGAATCATTATATATTGCCAAATCACATCGGGCAGTTTCTTCCATGGTTCCTCCATAATTTTGGCGTTCCTTTGGGGCAAAATAGGCGATGATGACTCTCCATTTGGGGAACAAGATGAGGTTGAAGGGTCAGAGCAGTTGTGCCTTGATGATCTTCAAGGATTACGACCCATTGAATGATTTTTTCGTTGTGAGGATTTTCTGGGAGATAATATTAGGGTTTGGTTTAGGATTAGGGTTTCAAGAAAAAACTGTTTAGAGAAAGTGACGGGGCTTGGGGAGATACTTTCCTATTTATAGAGAGGCTAAGAAGAATGTTCGTCCTCAAGAATACAACACGTGCAGGAGCCACACGTGCGTGTATCTGTGAGAGTATTTATTGAGGTATTTGTGAGAGTATCTGTTCTTGTACCTGCCATTCAAAATGAACAGGTGTGACAGAAAAGGACATGTCATTTTATGAACAAAAATAGGTATCTGTCTAATTCGTTGCCTAAGTAGTTGTCTAAGTATCTGTCTTGAAAAACATAAGTGTCGTCTAAGTATCTGTCTTGAAGCATGGCCATCAATCAACTCCACTAGATCAATCCAATCAAACAAATGAAAAGCATAGCCATCAATCAAAAAAAATGATTACAAAAACAAAGTTCTAGCACTCAAAACCAGAACAACACTTGAAACCATATTTGACAGTGACCTCCCTAGAATACACAACCTAACATCCAAAAATACAAGCCGAGACAAACATAATCAACATAACACCCAAAACAGTTAGGGTAACCAATCTTCCAACTTCTTTTCCAATTTCTTAATCCTCTTAGTCACCCTGTCAATCTTCACTGTGGCCTCGTCAATCTTCTTTGTGGCCTCGTCAATCCTCTGGAGAGCAACTTCCATCATCACCAGCAATTTGACATTTAAAAGGTGATTTGCCTCAATTTCATTCCTCGCCCTCTAATATGGTTGTCAATTGAATCTGTCGATGATTCGGCGTTGATACGCTAAGACGGAGTAGTAGCCGAGGATGAAGCTTCTCTCTTGAGCCCGAAGGATCTGCCAGTATTGGGAGCCATGATTTTTTGGAGAGGAGTTGTTTTAGGGTTTTTATATCGTCTTAAACATGTTCGTAGCTGCCAAAATATATGTCTATGTTTTTATAAAGTTGTTTAAGGATAAGACACGTGCGGAAACACACTTTCATTCTGATCATCGAAAAATTATTACAGAAAACTACTTGTCGTTTTATGAACAATAATTGATATCTGTCTAATTCGTTGCCTACGCAGCAGTCTAAGTATTTAAGCCTTTTGGTTTATAACTGCTGGGTTTCAATCAAGTATACAAACAGATTTGAGTGGGTTTTGTCTTGTACAATGGATCAGAGAGTGCAAATCAAACACTTTAGTTCTCTGATTCAAACATTCAAGAGAAAACACAGAAGACGTATTACGCAGACAGATATCCAAACGGATATTAAAGCAGATATGCAAAAAGGGATCAAGGTATCAATAAAGATCATTACAAAAATGGTCTTACTCCAAAAAAGTACATAACTAACCAAAAAAATGGACGTTTTGGAGTAGACAAAATGGATCCCAAATCTCTAAAACACCTCAAACCTAACTAAAAAGGACCCAACAGCTACAACTCATCAGTCTTCATTCCCAACTCTGAGCTTGAGCACAATATCTGTAAGCTTCTCGACCTTGCTCTCCACATCCTCCATGATCGTCAGACCCTCTTCAACCTTCCCAGTTATCACATCGATCTGCTCCATCTTCCTGGCTAACCCATCAACTCTCCATGCAAGACAACGGAGCTCTTGCAGACATGCTTCAAAGTTGACATACATAATATCTCTTGAGTGCTGAAACTCTTCGGACATAGTGGAGGATGCCCGTGGCGGAGATGGCGACAACTCTTCCTCTAGGAAAGGAGTTGAGGACAAAGGTTTGGAGCGAGACATTGATTTTGGGTTTTGATTTGTGGGGAGAGAATGAATTTTCTGGGAGAGAAATTGTGATTTCGTTTAGGATTAGGGTTTTCAAAGAAATGTGTTGAGAGAAAGTTCGATGAGGTTTGTGGCATTTTATAAAGTCACCGAGAATACGCTTCTAGAGAATAAGACACGACCGGTGACACACGTGCATACTGATAGCCTAAGTCAAGACTGAAAAAATGACATGTCGTTTATAAACCACCATGGGTATCTGTTTAGATAGCTGCCTGGGTATCTGTCTAAGTATATGTCTTTAAGGTTGGTTGGTTTATGAACTGTTGCGTTTCTATACCAAGTATACAGAAAGATTTGAGGGGATCAGAGTGTGCAAAAACAAACATTTCATTTCAAAAAGGCTTTATATATTGAATCTCTCTTTCAGTAAAACTTAAGAAGAACAGAGATAGTATTACTAAGACTCAAGCACATACACAAACAGATACACAAACAGATAATCAAAAGAGATAGTCATATAATTACATAATGATCACTACAAACAAAACAGATGTACCCTAACAAATACCGTGTGTTAGAGACAGAAACCCGTGGGGGAGAAACGTGTGTTAGAGACAGAAACCTAAAACAGATACCCTAATATATAAACAAACAAATATCTAAACAAATACTCAAAACAGGTACTCAACACAAATACTCAAAAAGAGAGAGAGAGAGAGAGAGAGAGAGAGAGAGAGAATGGTCATTACAAACAAAAATATACACACTTCATGAACTAGTCCTTCTTCTTGATATGGTTCATTCTATAAACTTCCATTTTTTTTCTTTGATACCCATGACAGATCATGATTCATAAACGATTCTAACAATCTGACTTTGAACCGAGCAACTTCATCATTATTCGGGTTTTTCTTTATTTGCTTGCCTAGAGCTATACTGTACAGGAGGTAACAAACAATAGTTCCGCACTCAAGGCCAAAAGGTTGTTGAGGACTGCTGCTGATGGAGAACACCGGAATTTTGAAAAAATTAATCTTCTGATCTTTGACCCATTGAATGCTTTTTTTGTTCGTTCTCTAATAAAGGGATTTCTCTCATCTTCAATACCTTGTCCATACTATTGTCGTCTGCAAGCATTCTAACATTCTATAATAACATATCCTCACTCATGTCCCTCACAGAATCCATCCACATGGACACCAAACGAACCTGCATCAAAACAGTAAATAATCTATCAACCCATCTGCAAACTGTCAATAATAAACATTCCGAAAAGAAAAATAAAATAAAAGAAGAAAGACAGAACAAACATTACCATTTTTAATACCTCCCGAAAGTGTTGGTTGTCCATCGGCTTATATTTCCTTTTGACTGAGTCATAATGATACCAGCACAGAACACTTTTATCAAAGACCAGCAGGTGCAAATGTCCATGGGAAATGATTGGGAACATCAGCTTGCCAGAGATGCCAAAAACCTTGAATAACCTCTCAAAAAGACATTCATGCATCATTTTTACTTTCAAAGTAGACACATATACCTACCAAAAGCAACACACACAAAATTACACATAAAATCTTAACAAAAAAAGACACTCTAGAAAGACACACAAATTAAAAACACACAGAGGCTAAAAAAATAACATAAGGATTACATGAGCCAATGTGTGGAAGACATAGAGACTTTGATCTCCTAAATCATCCATAAATTTACCAAGAATAGGGAATAGCAATCTAAAACAGAGTTCGAGACCTCTTGACCATTAATAGCTGAAAGGACCCAACCCCGATTTAGCTCCCTAAATCGGAATCAAACCCTTTCGAAAACACGAACCAACAAAAACTTTTCGAAATTTGGGCAGAGTTTCGTTACTAGCGTGGAATTACCATTACCTGCACGCGGAAAATACACTTCATCCTATGCCACAAAAAGCAAACCGTGGGCGCCAATCCCATCCAGATTTCTCAATATATATCAACAGTAAAGTAAAGTAGTAAATATATATACACTTTACTGAAATCCAGTGTAAAAATCGTATAACGTATTCAATAGGAAGCTCAGAGCGACATCTAATACATAATCGTATACGCATACCACAGTAGGCAGAACAATAAACCTACTGGATGAAACAAAGTAGCTCGAGCACTATGCCTCCGACCACGACGTGCGACACCAGAGCCTGAACTGCAAACTGGGCACGGAAACCGAAAAGCCCAGGTGAAAGACAATAAACACGTTAGAGTGAGTGGACTAAAATAAATGTCTTTCACCAGTTAATATATATGTTTAAAATAACATATGCGAGTCCAGGTAAATAAAACAACATAGTACACGAGGTAAAACTCATACTCCTCTAGTGTACTGAGCATGCAAGTAAAATCCCACGGGGTCACTCATGGACTCCTCCGTGCTAGTACAGTCTGAACCACGGAGTCCTTGACTACCACGTGATTCTAAGCCAGAAATGGCCTCGGTTCCGGGGAATACGCCCCTCACCGGTCTGGTTGGGGAAACGCCCCTCCAGGCGGCCCTCCGTCGGGGATCAGCCGACGAGGCAAGGTGTATCGATACAACAACAACATAACCAAGACTGTACTCTGTGTAAACCAAATCATAAACATTTCGATGCGAATGCATGAAACAGCATATAAGTATATGTATACTCGTATACGTATATCCGTATAAGTATAATCGTATAATCGTAAAACACATGCTCATGTAATCCGAAATCTCATATGCATGCTCAAGTTCATAAATCGAATATCAAGACTCGCAAATAATCCGTGAAAAGAAATGTCCACTCACAGACTGGCGTAACGCATATCGCGTTAACCCGTGATCCGGCGGAAAGTCCATCGCCAAAAGAACGATCACGAACACCTAAATATTCACAAAATCCATATCTCAAACTCATAATCCAACAATACAAACCAAACCACGAGAAACCACCGTTCTCGGAAACAGATAATTCAAAGTCGACGAATCGTCGAAAATCCGTATATACCACTTCAATACCTCGCTTTACGTTCGGACGCTCAACTCGAAAAACGAACCTCCCCACTGCGATCGGGGCGTGATTTCGAGTCAAATGACATGCGACTTGTAGAAAGTCAAAAAGTCAACTCTGACCGTTGACCGCCGCCGTTGACCGCCGTCCACGGCGGCGCCACTGTTGACCGGAGAGTTTCACGGCGGAGCCACCCTTATTCCACTCAAAATCACCCACTGAGCAACTTTCATAACTGCAACAAAGTCCAATTCAAACTCTAACTAGCTCAATTTCATGAAAACCCGAATTGGTACCAAATCTTCAACTCCAAAATTCTCCATGTACACATCGAATTGAAACACGAAACTTACAGGGGAGCATCAAGGGGATGAGAGCTTCAAAGCCCACTCAAAGTTGCAGCTCAATTCGGTCCAAATCCAAGAACCCGAAATACAAAGTTTTCCCTCCATTTTGGCCGGATTTCTCTTCCAATTCCGGCGAGCCTTGCCGTGAAAGGAGGCCGGAATCACACTGAAGGGACCAAGGCGCGTCTAAAGGGACCAACCCCGTCCCACGGGGTGGCCGGAATCGATCGCCACCGCTAGCCACCGTGGGTATCGACGTGAAACCTCCTCCACCGAGTTGACTCGGTCAACTCGGTCAAACCCCAAAATAGAAAGTCATCCCCTTACCCAGAATAGCAGGTTACTATATATAGCCTTTCCCAAAACGGAAACTTCATGTTTATCCAATTCGACGAACTTCAAACGCGCGTAACTTTCTCGTTGTGATTCCGATACCGATAATTCTCGTGGCCACGAACTCGTCTCGACACATTCTTCCAATATTACCCAAAGTCAAACATATCGGCCAACTGAATAAAAATTCAACCCTTCAAAGCAACACACATTAAATCGACTAAAAAATCAACAAACGGAAATAATCACAACTAAATCTTCGTAACTCATAATCATACTCCGGAAGTTCCCACAAACTCGAAATTAAATTCCGAACAACTTCCGTGAAGAAGCCGAAACCAAATTCTCGTCCGGTAATTTAGTCGTTAAGTAGCCCACCATTTAAATCTGAACTTCAAATATTCATAATTAATTCCTCGGTCGTCCAAATAACGATCCGGAATCGCCCATAAACTCGTAATCACATGTAGAACGACTCTCGAGAAGAGACCCAGCTCCAACTCTCGGCCAATAATTAAGTCGTTAACAAGCTCGGCGATTCCAAACAACCGTCGGATACCAGTGACTACGCGGTAACTCACGTACATAGCTGGTCGTACTGCTGATTCTGGTTCGGGTCGTCACAAATCCACCCCCCTTAGAAAAATTTCGACCTCGAAATTTCTAAGTCTGCGTACTACAAGGTAGGAGCACTGCCTCTGCATACTGCTCAACTCACCAACGGCAATCTCAACTGAACAACTCTGATCATAAACTCCACAATAGGAGATAATTCCGTGCCGGAATCTCTGTACCCTCAAACTACAAATCTGAACTGGCTCACACAATCGCCAAGTGTTCCTACATAAGGAACAGATAGGGTACACAACACGCAATAACCTGAAACATAGTTCCGCCACATGGAACACAACACACAAAGCTAACACTATAGGCGATGCCGAACCATACGGCATAACACCAACTCGCCTATGGCCATATATGGATCAAAACATCAAGGCAAATCACAACACGACCTGCTCATACCAACGAAACTCAAGCATCAAACTCAAACAATTATCAACCCATTTCCGCTAATCTGACAGTCTGTGGTAACACACTCCACAAAATCGGAAACAAACATCAACTCAAATTCAAACCAAACTCACTCCAACACAATGAAGTACAACATCGTTCCTTAAAACGACGTCAAACAATATCAAAATCACAGTGGACAACAACTTGGTACTGCAAGCAACCTCGAACAACCGAAACTACTGGTCCCGAATCCTCCGGAACTGCAACACCGAGGTCCACAACATGCCCTCCAAGGCCTGAATAATCCTCGAAGATCGCTCGCCAATCTGAGGATAAAAACCGGTACTAGCTCATAATCTGGTCCCTAATGCTCGCTGCAAAGCTCGCCAACACACAGTCGAAGCTGATCACCTCAATCGGCGAACTGGGACACAGGTACACCACGTAGATGGACAACCTCCACCAAACACAGCCATAACCGCCTGTCACTGAAATCATTTCCAAAAGTACAAGTAAACATACCAAGTTTATCAAACTGTCCACAAAGACCTAACAACCGGTATCACAAACCAAACTGCGTATAAACACACACGAGATCACAACAGTAACCACCACGTCTAACCGGAAATCTCAAATGGCTAACACATCTCGGCACGTCTCTGCCTCCTAGCCATCGCCAGTCGACGAATGTGGCATCAGTACACACATGCTGCTACACTGCTCTTCATGTTGCATCACGAGTAGTAAACTCGAAATATCTGACACTTTCCCGCATCACTAGCGCCAAACACGCTCAAAATCACGAGCCTCAACATCATCATATTCAAACTCAGTTCTCGTAGCCCACACTCGACTAACACAGAAACTCGAGCCACATACACACACATGCAATACTGAAGCTCCTAACTCTCGACTGAACGCATCAACAACAACATCATCCCAAACGGACGGTCAAAGTACAACCACTAGCTTTCCTCGAATAAGCACTAATGTGCAGCCAAAGTCGTCAATCGACTCCATCCATCGACACTGCCTCAAGCTCAAATCTGGCCGAAAATGCAAGTGGATGAAACTCAAATGATTAGTGTACGTCCTACACTGCGCTGCACGCCATAGCTATAGTGTCTCAAACTCTCTGATGCTAACACAAGAACAGCAACACCCAAATCATACATAGGATATGTAGCTACATAATGTCTCCATTGCTCGTAACCACAAGCCACTGCTCTGCTACATAGCATCCAAACACAAACATCTCTAAACCTCGATGCATCGCCATAACCCATGAAATCGTCGCGGTCGTCAGGTAAGGTCAAAACCGAAGTTATGGTCAACCATCCTGCAGGAGTAAGCAACTTTCCTCGCGTGCATCGAACCACATAAACCTGACGCCTTCTTCGTCAATCCGGAAAGTGAAGTGGCAATCCAGGAAAAATCCTGTACAAAGCCGTCGGTACAAGTCTACCAAAACCCAAGAGACCCCCAATCTCAGGCACAGTAGTAGGACAAACTCCAAAACAACACGGCTTTGAACTGGTCAGGATCCACGCCAACTCCCTCGGATAACATCACATAGCCCAACATCTTCACGCTAATTGACCAAAACTCACACTGGATGAACTTTCACAAACAGCTAATCGTCTCGCGAAGTCCACAAAACCGCTCGCAACTGCTCCAGGTACTGGTCCACACTCTCGGAGTACATCAGGACATTGCCAACGAACATGACCGCAACTCGTCCAAAAACTGTCTGAACACATGGTCCATCAAGTCCACACGATCTACGGAGCATTGGTCAACCAATGAAGTGACCAAGAACTCCAGATGCTCGCTCCGAGATCCGAAAACCACACCTGACTCATCAAACCACCACTAATGGTATCCGGATCCGAAATCGATCTTCGACCAGTCTGAAGCTCTCACAAGCTGATCAAACCAATCATCAATCCGAAGCGGAGGATACTCACTCTCCTCTGAAACGAATCAGGCTTCCGGTAGTCAATGCACCACCTCATCGAACCATACAAACAGTCGCACAACTGATGCAAGAGCATACCACGCAAATACGCGGTGTCATCTAAAATCTCCTGAAACCTCCTCCAGCAACTCCTGGAGTCGAAATAATAGCTCCATCAACTCCGCTGGCTCCAAACGACAAAACGTCGGTAAAATGAGTCCAGCGCCTGGTACAAGCTCAATGGTGTAGTCAGTCTCCCGAACTGGAGGAACACCTGGTAACTCCTCCGGAACACACCTGGAAACTCGGGAACCACCACAATGTCACCAATATCGGGCACAACAACCGTAATATCCACAACATGAGCTAAGCAACAACACAACCTATCCACAACATGAAAGGACCCAACCCCGATTTAGCTCCCTAAATCGGAATCAAACCCTTTCGAAAACACGAACCAACAAAAACTTTTCGAAATTTGGGCAGAGTTTCGTTACTAGCGTGGAATTACCATTACCTGCACGCGGAAAATACACTTCATCCTATGCCACAAAAAGCAAACCGTGGGCGCCAATCCCATCCGGATTTCTCAATATATATCAACAGTAAAGTAAAGTAGTAAATATATATACACTTTACTGAAATCCAGTGTAAAAATCGTATAACGTATTCAATAGGAAGCTCAGAGCGACATCTAATACATAATCGTATACGCATACCACAGTAGGTAGAACAATAAACCTACTGGATGAAACAAAGTAGCTCGAGCACTATGCCTCCGACCACGACGTGCGACACCAGAGCCTGAACTGCAAACTGGGCACGGAAACCGAAAAGCCCAGGTGAAAGACAATAAACACGTTAGAGTGAGTGGACTAAAATAAATGTCTTTCGCCAGTTAATATATATGTTTAAAATAACATATGCGAGTCCAGGTAAATAAAACAACATAGTACACGAGGTAAAACTCATACTCCTCTAGTGTACTGAGCATGCAAGTAAAATCCCACGGGGTCACTCATGGACTCCTCCGTGCTAGTACAGTCTGAACCACGGAGTCCTTGACTACCACGTGATTCTAAGCCAGAAATGGCCTCGGTTCCGGGGAATACGCCCCTCACCGGTCTGGTTGGGGAAACGCCCCTCCAGGCGGCCCTCCGTCGGGGATCAGCCGACGAGGCAAGGTGTATCGATACAACAACAACATAACCAAGACTGTACTCTGTGTAAACCAAATCATAAACATTTCGATGCAAATGCATGAAACAGCATATAAGTATATGTATACTCGTATACGTATATCCGTATAAGTATAATCGTATAATCGTAAAACACATGCTCATGTAATCCGAAATCTCATATGCATGCTCAAGTTCATAAATCGTATATCAAGACTCGCAAATAATCCGTGAAAAGAAATGTCCACTCACAGACTGGCGTAACGCGTATCGCGTTAACCCGTGATCCGGCGGAAAGTCCCTCGCCAAAAGAACGATCACGAACACCTAAATATTCACAAAATCCATATCTCAAACTCATAATCCAACAATACAAACCAAACCACGAGAAACCACCGTTCTCGGAAACAGATAATTCAAAGTCGACGAATCGTCGAAAATCCGTATATACCACTTCAATACCTCGCTTTACGTTCGGACGCTCAACTCGAAAAACGAACCTCCCCACTGCGATCGGGGCGCGATTTCGAGTCAAATGACATGCGACTTGTAGAAAGTCAAAAAGTCAAAAAGTCAACTCTGACCGTTGACCGCCGCCGTTGACCGTCGTTGACCGCCGCCGTTGACCGGAGAGTTTCACGGCGGAGCCACCCTTATTCCACTCAAAATCACCCACTGAGCAACTTTCATAACTACAACAAAGTCCAATTCAAACTCTAACTAGCTCAATTTCATGAAAACCCGAATCGGTACCAAATCTTCAACTCCAAAATTCTCCATGTACACATCAAATTGAAACACGAAACTTACAGGGGAGCATCAAGGGGATGAGAGCTTCAAAGCCCACTCAAAGTTGCAGCTCAATTCGGTCCAAATCCAAGAACCCGAAATACAAAGTTTTCCCTCCATTTTGGCCGGATTTCTCTTCCAATTCCGGTGAGCCTTGCCGTGAAAGGAGGCCGGAATCACACTGAAGGGACCAAGGCGCGTCTAAAGGGACCAACCCCGTCCCACGGGGTGGCCGGAATCGATCGCCACCGCTAGCCACCGTGGGTATCGACGTGAAACCTCCTCCACCGAGTTGACTCGGTCAACTCGGTCAAACCCCAAAATAGAAAGTCATCCCCTTACCCAGAATAGCAGGTTACTATATATAGCCTTTCCCAAAACGGAAACTTCATGTTTATCCAATTCGACGAACTTCAAACGCGCGTAACTTTCTCGTTGTGATTCCGATACCGATAATTCTCGCGGCCACGAACTCGTCTCGACACATTCTTCCAATATTACCCAAAGTCAAACATATCGGCCAACCGAATAAAAAGTCAACCCTTCAAAGCAACACACATTAAATCGACTAAAAAATCAACAAACGGAAATAATCACAACTAAATCTTCGTAACTCATAATCATGCTCCGGAAGTTCCCACAAACTCGAAATTAAATTCTGAACAACTTCCGTGAAGAAGCTGAAACCAAATTCTCGTCCGGTAATTTAGTCGTTAAGTAGCCCACCATTTAAATCTGAATTTCAAATATTCATAATTAATTCCTCGGTCGTCCAAATAACGATCCGGAATCGCCCATAAACTCGTAATCACATGTAGAACGACTCTCGAGAAGAGACCCAGCTCCAATTCTCGGCCAATAATTAAGTCGTTAACAAGCTCAGCGATTCCAAACAACCGTCGGATACCAGTGACTACGCGGTAACTCACGTATATAGCTGGTCGTACTGCTGATTCTGGTTCGGGTCGTCACAAATACACTACAAATCTTCACGGTCGAAGAACTCTAAAGACTGAGTACCAGTCCAAAACTCCTCTCTGTCCAAAATAAACGGAGAGAACAATTAAAACATGAAAACATTACTATAAACAAACAGATACCCAAAGATATACATTAACAGATACTCACTTGTTTTTCTCTGTTTCTGTCCAGTACATCACTAAATCAGTCTGGTAGCTCTCTCTCAAGTACTGTGACGACATTGTTCTGCTCATCGATCAAACTCACACGTATTCTTTTCTGCTCGCTCATATTCTTCTTAATTGATTTCACTATCAATGATGAAGATAATTCCTGAATCATAAACTCTCCAATGGGCACTAGGTCAACCTTTTTGCTCTCGGCTCTAGTCTGGGGCTTTCCCTGCCTTCAATATTGCTAGGACGCCAGTAGATCTCCTCCCTCTTCAAGGGCTTCATGGACTTATCATTTGAACTCTTAATAATATACGAACAAGGATAAATGGTTTCTCTGTTGAGTCTCACAGCAGGGCCAGGAATTGCCTTGTGAATCAAATCTGTGTGAGGGACCAACAGAAGAGGAGGAGGAGGAGGAGTCACTAAGCTTTCAACCACATCTGGAGAAACAACTATAGTAACAGGAGGAGGAGGAGGGGTAATCCCAATACTAAAAGTTGGTGCAGACTTTACCCGTTGGGAACTCTTCTTCGTTTGCGACAAATTCCCTAATAGAGATACAAAAAAGAAATAGAAAAAAATGATTCACTTCAATGAAAGTTACAAAAAGACAAAACAAAAAAAATCAAAAAACAGATACCCAGACAGATACACATATACAGACAAATACATAGATAGATACTTAGACAGATACCCATACAAAAAAATAAGTATATTAAGCGAATTATACCAGGTAGTGATTTTTTAAATGCAGCAACATGCTTCGTCAACTTCTCATTTTGTTCAACAAGCTGCTGATTGAAGAAATCAAGTGTCTGCTTTGCATCTTCAACTTGTATCTTTTCCTTCTCACGATCACCCTTTTGTCTTTGCAAGGCATCCAGTCTCCTCTGAAGATCCTCATTTGCTGCTTGAGAGGATTGAAGTGCTTTAGCACCATCTTCAAGTTGCTTCTTCAATTTTCTATTATCTTCAGCAGAAAACTGTATCTTCCCCTGAACAACAAGTTGAACTTGTGCTTTATCGAGTTGGTTCTTCAGCGAAGAAATCTCTGCCTCAGCAGCTTCATCTTTAGCAACCCCATCTTCAACTTGCTTCTTGAATATAGTATTTTCTATATAAGCACTTTGTATATTCCCTTGAGCTTCCTTCAGTTGACGTTCTGCTTCAACGAGCATCTTTCTCAAATCCATAACCTGTGAAGCAACATTTCTCGCACCAGATTGACCAACATCTTTCGCCTCTTTTAATCTGCTCTCAAGAACGGACTTCTCCTCAAGGGATGCTACAAGTTTGGTCTCAACATCTAGCCGTTTCTTCTCAGCAGCTTCAACACCATCCTCCATCTCTTTAAATCTATTCTCAACAACATCTTTCTCTGACATCATTGCTGCCATCACATCCTTGGCATCATCAGTATTTGATACTTGTTTCTTAAGAGAATTAATTTGGTTCACCAGAGACAATTTCTCCTTCTCCATAGACTTAATCTCTCGTTCCTTCTTTTCCTTTTCAAACACATAGTATTCCTTATCATTCTTGAGAGAATTCAAATCTTTCTTCAAAAAATCAATGACAAGTAAAAGAGTTGCTTTGGATTTCTGCAATTTTTAAATCTCCACATTCATCTCTATGTTACGATCTTGCAAATGGGAGCCAAATTCTTCACTTTCCTTTGATCAACTACGAATCCATCTCCTTAGTAGTTCCTTGCAACTTCTCAGTAAGCTCTTGACTATCTTTCAACTCATCTTCCTTGGCACGCAACTCGGCTTCAAAATTTGCATAGTCATTGTTGGCCATATCATTGATAGTTTGCAGGATAGGAACTATGTCATCATTGGCCATATCATCCATACTTTCTAGGACAGAAACTATGCCATCAGCTTTATCAGCTTTAGTATCAGCTTTAATTTTCTTCGTCCTCGAATTCAAAAAAATATCTCGTCTGTGAAAAAGAGATCCAGACAACTATTTAGACAGATACCAAGAGAGATACCTAGACAGCTATTTAGACAGATACTCAGAAATATACTCATAACAACAAACAATAGTTAGATACTCACCCTCAGCATTTCCAAGCTTCTGATGTTTCAGAAATGACCTATAATATCACAGAGATTGTACTTGACCATTCCAACCACAGAATGCTCCTTCCCTTTTCTTGGTTTGACAATATCAAGGATTGAAGTAAGATAAAACTGATACAAAAAACAACAATGAAAACAAAAATAAGGGACAAATACTCAGAAAGATACCCAAGAAAATTTACTAGAATAACAAGGTTGAAGGCACCAACATTAATCGCATTGCTTCTATCACGCTTTTTATCACACTCATCCTCATTATCATCATTATCCGCCTTCACTATCTTCATTTTCCCAGCTGCTTTCTTCTCCTTTAGCTTCTTTGATTCCTCCTTCTTCATGGCTACTTGTGGAACAAAGTTCTTTGCATAAGTGTCTAATGCATCAAACATCTTGTCGAGTACAACAGTTGCTCATGAAAACTGCTTCATTAGTTCAATGTTGGTCACGCAATTTGCAAAACCAACTGCCAAAGTTCCTTTCGAATTAGGTAGGAGAACATAGGCCATAAGAAGAAACACCAACAGAATAACACATCCGTCGACCATCTCTTTCTTACCAAATATTCCCACCAACAAAGTACAGATATGGCCCTTGCTGATTTCCTTGCCCCCAAACAAGTTAAGTAGCCACCCAGAAATGTTCACATTCTTGTCATTTAATGGAATTGGATTTCCTTCTATGCTCAAACGCAACAGAGACGCGACATAATCAGGAGTGATATGGTGAACACGAGAAGGATAGAAATGAAACTACCTGTTCTTCGTCATGTATGTGTCAGCCATAATAGCAATTGCATCATTCGACTTAAAGCAGTCACGTCGATCAATTTCACCGTCAATGAATGCTCGGAGTATATCATTGAACGGTGTCTCCTTCAACTTATTCTTCACATCTTCACTTATATTATCCCAGTTTTTAGCAATGAAATTATAGAAATACGACAAATAGCACCGGAACTGACACTTCCAATTCCGTTCCACCACCTAAACAACTTCAAGATGATTCACTACTCGTTGTCGTTGTCTAACAGGTACTGGAACTGACACATCGTCATCACTATCTATCTCTGAATCAAAATCAGAAGTTGATTCACTTTCTTCTTCAGACTCCAATTTCTTCTTTCCCTTCCCCTTGATTTCCTCCTTCTTCATAACCTTGCTCATCTTCTTCATCGTATTCTTCTTCTTCCTCTTCTCCTTCTCCTTCTTCTTCTGCTTTTTCTGCTTTAAAATTTCCCTAACCATCTTGGCAACATGATTTTTAATCATAGCAAACTGATCATCTGGAACAGCAAAACGAGATGAAGAGGAAGCCACTCTTCTTCCCCTATTCTCTATGACTCTTTTTGAATCCTTTTCCCTTAAAACAATTTGCTCCTCCTCCTCGGAAGAAGAAAAAGAAGATGAAGACGAAGGCACATCAGATTCCGATGATTGAGCATACTATTTTATTCTCTTCTTAGATGATCTAGGAATTCTAGGACTTATTTCATCTTCGCTGTCTAAATTTTGAACTGCTCTATTGCATTTCGCCATTGATTATAGAATAACTGCAAATGATCAACACACATGTAGTTAGAAAAAAATCAAAAATAGATGTCGAAAAATAGTAAGATAAACAGATATCTAGACAGATACCAAGACAGATATTTACAAATACCCAAGACAAAAATACCTAAACAGATACCCAGACCATCTACAACAAACGCAACAGCAAGAAACTAATACAACAGACAAAAAAGAAAATGTAAACCTTAGAAAAATGTCAACAAGAACAACAACATTTCAAAAACGTGAAATTGATACACGGACAGATACCCAGACAGATTCCTAGACAGATACCCAGACATATATACATACAGATACTTAGATATATCCAGACAAAAGCCTTCAAACACAAACACAAACACAACAACAAACAGCAACTACTACAATAAACAAAAAGCATTCACAACACATTACATCACATACATTCTACAAAAAAATCATGAAAAAAAGAAGTGAAAAATCACCAACAACCGAAAATACAGAAAGAAAGAAGAAAATGACCATGAAAACTGCTTAGAACAGAGAAAAACAAAAACCAAGGGTTTCCAAACGAAGATTTCACTACTTATAGAAAACAATATGAACTCCGATGAAAACTGAGAGAACGAACAGAACGACAAGATGCGAAAATAACGACGGCTAGAAGTAACACGACGGAGACGATTTCAAATGAGGAGACACAAAACGAAGAAAGAGAAAGATATGTGAAATGAAAACTGACGTGAATTATATACTACGCGGGAGATAGCTAATGACAAATTATGTAAAAATAACGAAAACAAAAGTTTTGTTATATACTTAAAAATAGAATAGGCCTTTTTGGGATCAAAAATATACTAGATTTTTGAGGAAAGAGAAAGTTTAAAATAGATATTTCTTTCGTTTCCTTTAATTTAAAAAAAAAAGCATAGAATATTCATTTAGAAGGGACTGAATATTCGTGAGTCTCCAAAAAGACATTTTTTGCCCCATACATGAAAAAATGGTCAATGGAGACGTCTTGTTATTACCCTATGCCTTACCAATAAAACTCCTCCACGTATGAAGCAAAGCCACATGACATCTGATGCATGCCCATGAGTCCATAACTATGGCAAATGTCCAAATAGTCCAATAGACTCCAAGGCGTGGGACACACAATGGCAATAGATGATCACGAGGAGCCAAGTTGGGGGAGTTGGAAATTGGAATATGATCCGACGGTGGAGACTGGTTTTCCTTCGAAGGAAGATATATTCCTGGCACTGTTTTAAGCCACGTTACAATTCCCAAGACTCGACTCGTGTATATCTAGTGCTGAAATCTGATTGGCTGAGAAAATATCTAGGTCGATGCCTAGCCAAGTGCTGATATTTCTGTCTTTTGACCGTTAAACCCCTGCCTTCCTGGTCGTTCCCAGCAACTTCAGCCCATCCACTGAGTTTGACAGGTACGAGCTGCCGGCTTCTAACCATTTATTTCTGAGTGCAGAAGAATCGTTACCAATTAAACCATAAGAGCAACTCCAACGACCTAGATTTTGGAGAATATGGACACTTATACAAGAACATTTTCAGTGCAGGATTCACTTGCACTATTAATATTAATGCATTCTCAACTATTTATTTAATTTAATATCAACATTTTAGTGTCATATAATATTAAATTAAATAAATTATTAAGATTGTATTCTACATATTTGGTACAAATATACCTGATGCACCGAAGAATATTCACACTTTTACACTCCAACAGTTTCTTCATATCATTCCTTAAAATAGAGAAATTGATGAGAGAGAATAACTCATTCCTTAAATTTAAAGCAACTTGCAAAATTTGGAGAAGATGATACTATTAATATTTTGCACTTTTTTGCAAATCTCAATGTCTTTCAAAGTTCTCCTAACCACTTGTTTGTAATTTTCAATGAAAAATGAATTTTTTTTATTGTTATAATAAATAAGAATGAAGTTGTAATAAGTGCCTAAATATGTAAAATAAGGAAACTGTTGGAGTTTAAGCATGAAATTTTTAGAAATTTCGACTTTTACTTCCCTATTTTACACATTATAGGAAAACTGTTGGGGTTGCTCTAAGAACATTTCAATAACGTCAAATATATCTGTCAAATTTGAATTATAACTGAAGACCTGGTAATTATTATTATCTGTCAAATTTAATTCCCTATTCCTTTTATCTACCTCCCTATGCTTCTCTCTCTTTGATTGCTTCCTACACCTTTTTTCAACACCCGCAAGTTGAAAGGAAATAATCACCCAAATCTTCAGTAAAAAAAATTGAATCTCAAATCAAGTTCCTTTTGCTTCAATCTCTGATCTCCATTGAACTTACCTGAGAATTGAATAAAGACCCAGAGTTAGCATCACCCCCAACATTAATCTAGTATGCTTCTATCTCAAATCCTTACTTGAATTTTGAAATCTGACTCATAGCCTCACTTTACTTTTCAATCTCGTTTCGATCTGGCCATCGCTGTCGGTTTATTTATGCCGGAAAAAAGAATTGTTGAAACCATAATCGAAACATCAGAAGGAATAAGAGAAAGGGTTAAAGAAAGAAGAGATTGCAGAAGAAGAGAAACAATATAAAAAGATTTGACAAATTGATTCTCGTATGTCAAATTTGGAAAACAAGCTTCAACATGTCATCCACGATGGATCTATGGAGGAGATAGCAGATCAGTTGGAGGCCATCTCTTCTGCCAAAACTACCCATTAGAGCTCCAATGGAATTTTGACAGAGCCATTGGATATGCTCTAAGAAAATTCGGAGTTAAACCATGCTAGAAACTATTTACACATGAGTGTCAGGTTAGTTTGACACCTAAACTTGCAAAACTATCTAATATGTGTTTATTCTTATTTCTGTCGTTAACTTTGTACCTACCTAAATTTACAAATTTGATCATAAATTTGAGAGAAGTAACAAGATAAAGTAACGAAGTTATTGTGAAGTTTCTCTCCAGACCAAGAGTTCTCCCGGCCAAGAGGTGTTGCAGCCAAAATTCTAGTTCCATAGTCCAAGAATTTAAGAATTTCAAATTCCTACATTGGTGACGGTGTCGGTATGTTTTTGAGATCTAGTTTTGAAGGTATTGAGGTGATGAAGGTGTTGGTTCCTCTGGGTCTCTTCTCTCCAAGGTTTAACCATGGCAATTTTCATGGGTTTTCTCTCCTTTCTCTTTTAGCTCGTCTCATTTGTTTTGGAATGATTGGAGATGGGTGTTTGGAGATGATCAAGCCATAGGCTTGGTGTTGTTCTCTCGTGGCGGCGCCGGCGGTGGTGTGTTATTCCATGGAGGAGACGGCTACTGTGCTACAACAGTGGAGGCCAGGGCTTTCTCTGAAACCCTAGAGGCTTGTTCCAAGATGAAAGGACCCAATCCCGATTCAGTTACCTAAACCGGAATCAAACCCTTCGAAATTACGAACCAACAAAAAATTTTCGAAATTTGGGCAGAGTTTCGTTACTAGTGTTGAATTACCATAACCTGCACCCAGAAATTAACACTTCGTCCTATGCCACAAAAAGCAAACCGTGGGCACCAATCCCAACCGGATTTCTCAACATCAATATATGAATCATAAACAGTAAATAGTACTGTATCATATATAATATATCCGTGAAAATCCGCATAACAAGTATCAAGATGTATCAGAGCGACCTCTAAAGTAAAACATGTACAATGTATACATCAGTAGGCAAAACAAGAACCTACTGGAAAACACAGATAGCTCTGATCACTAGCCTCCAAACCGCGACGTGAAACAGTGGAATCCGAACTGCAAACTGGGCACGGAAACTGAAAAGCCCAGGGGAAAGGCAAATAAAAACGTTAGAGTGAGTGGACGAAAATAGATATATATGCCTTTCACCAGTTATATATAAACAATCAATATAAACAATGCGAGTTCGGAACACAACACATATATATAGGGAGGTTGTCGGGCGAATCTCTCAAGCCCGACGTCGGGTGAATCGCTCAAACCCGACTGTGATAGGCCAGGGGAATCTCTCGACCCCGGCGGCACTCAGGGGAATCTCTCAACCCTGCTTCAGAGGAATCTCTCAACTCTGGGCCAGAGGAATCTCTCAATTCTGGTAGCATCGATGCAATAAATGCCAATCACATGATAATACCTCCGAAAAATAACATATAACTCAATCATCGTATAATTTAAATACGGAAATCATAAAATCCACGAACTCGCAAATCAACAGTGAAAATAGAAACTTGTTCACTCATAGATCAGCTAGCGCGAACTCGCGCTAAACTCGTGGTCCGGCGGAAGTTCCCTCGCCTGAAGCACGATCACGATCCATATCTCGATCCCGATCTCCTGAATATCCACAAAAACATAACTGATCAATTACATAGTCCACAACACTGTACTGATGCACGGAAACCAACCGTTCCCAGAAATACGAAATGCAGTGCAAAATGAATTACGGAAATCCCGAAATCCCCACTCGAAACCTCGACTGAAAATCGGCTAATCAAATCAACCCGAAAACCTCTGGACGACGATCAGGGCGCGATTACGAGAAAAATGACATTAAAATCGTCGAAATCTGAAAAGTTGACTTTTTCCTCGCCGTTGACCATCGCCGCCGCCGGCGGCGCGCCGTCAACGGTGGAATCACACGGCGGGAAGTTCCAGATTCCACCGCCTCGATCTCACGAACCAATTCCCCTTCTATCACTAAGCCCAAATCAAACCATAACCACCTCAAAATCAAGCAAAACCGAGCAAAATTCTCATCAGAAAAACTCAATCGGGTTCGGTCCCAAACTCCATCTCTTTCAAATATAACCACCTAGGGAGCATCACTGAGGGATGGGGAACGAAACCCCCAACAACCCAACCCCAGGAACTCGCCGGAATCCTTCCTCCCATCACCGGCGACCAACACCGATTCGGCCCTAATCGGGTTCCAAGAAACCCACACAATTCCTCACAAATTTCAACACCAAACGACTCGAAATTACTCAAGGGTTCTAACCATACCTTCCTCGAAGTCCCAGGTGGCCGGAATTAGGTCGTCGGACGGTGACTTCCCAAAATGGCAACTTTCCTTTTCGGTCCGATGGTTCACTTTCCAATTTTGGAAAGTCAACGAAATTCCAAGTCGGTCAACGCCCAAAATGAAGTTTTTCGACTAATTCTCGACTAATTTGCTATTTATACTCGAGCCTCGGGTCAATCGACGGTCCGAAATGAAAATACGAAATGATTCGGATAAACACGAAACAATCGGATAAACTCGTCGGAACCTGAAACTTCAAATAATCATAAAATATTCCTCGGCTAACGGAAAAATCTTCCGAAACCACCCACGAGCTCGAAATCACGTACTCTACCAATTCCGTGAAGACACTCATCCCAAATTCTCGACTGAAAACAAAGTCGCGAGTCGAATCGGCAAACCACATAATATCGCAAAACTGCGACTAAACTCAAATCTCGAGAATCGTGCCAAACACACCTCTGATTCTGGTTCGGGTCGTCACACAAGATTCAGCCCAACAGCTTATTTAGGCCTATTTTATTCGTGGTTATGTAGTTTGGGGTGTATAGTTAGATAGGGTGTAGAACCTTGATTGCTTAATCGTATATCTTACACTTAGACCATTTATATTAGGTACTTGTTTGAACTATACATTTTGTATGCTCTAGAAGCTTCGCATCTATCAGACCAAAAATTCGGTGGATCCCTTTTGTACTATTACCTTCATCAATAGACTATTCTTAACCTGAAAAAATTAATTAAATTAATAAATTAATTAAAAAGAAATGATAATCATTAGATTTAAAATGACGCACTCGCGCCTCTATTTTGAAAATCACTTGTGTCATATCAGTAAAGTTAATTGACTATTATGGAATTAAGACGGATGTATCTAGTTGGCAAATCATGTGTCTGACAGATCTAAATCCAGGTATCGAATGACCTGAGTGTGTAAGTTCAATGCATGTGTGTGAAGTTTTTCCTAAAATGTACAATATAATCATAAGCTATCATTACAATTTAAGCATCCATATGGCTAAGTTAGGGTTTTGTGGTTGTCTCCTTTCCAGGGTTTAAGCATCCATATGGCTAAATTCGCAAGACCTAAATCTCCTAAATCTATATAGTGAAACACTAGTGCTCGTCCGAATTTCTCAAATCTTTTCAACCTACAACTAACAAATCTATACGAATAAACAAAATGATTTATTTATTTAATTTTTTTATATCAGAGAAATTAATTTTTTAATACTAACTAAATTGCTAGACTCGTAGATCAATCATGGATTCCACGGTGGGATGATCGCTATGTCTCGAACTACATGTTCGCCCGAGTTCTGTTAAAACTCTACAACCTGCGCAATTGAAATCAAAGGGCCCAGAGAAGGACATTCCCAAACATAAAATTGTTAGAGTGCGAAGGCGAAAATCATAATGACGTAAGAAAACGTAGAAAGTTGCATTTGTGTCCTCCTACCAAATTTTTGTGAAAATCTAGTGTGCGAGTTACATAAAACTACAAAGCTAAACAAAATGACATAAACGATATACGGTGACTGACTCTAAAATCAAATATTTGGAAAGTGGAAACTAAAATCTAACTGACGAAAGACTGAAACTGAAATAAAAATTACAATCTAAAAAAAATAAAATAAAGGCGATGACTGAGGTCTGAAAGTGAAATAAGAAAACTAATTGGCTGAAATTGAATTTGAAGAACGATGTTCTGATACTAAGCCTAAATGAGTACAATTCAGAAGTGGGTATGCTAGCATAGATCAGAGAGACTAAACTGGAGTCGAAACTGAACTGACCGAGTTTCCAAAACTGTGGATAACTAGCATGAATCAATAAAACATCTAGAATAAACTAGGTGGAGGCACTAACTAGGGGAATCTAGAATGCTAGTCTCTTGATACCAAGCACACAGCGATTAGCATGCAATACAAGCTTGACAAGACTCAATCCAGATTGCTGTAATAATCTAAGATAAGTCTTGTGAGACCTGTATGGGAGTGTCTAACCCCGCCTATTCGGGACCAGCTACACTAACACGAGTAACCCTGAACTTTAATTGAGAATCTACATTGAGAAAATAGAAATTGTGGATTTTCATGCCTCGCACTCTGGACGGTCACGACTTAAACCAACTAACATGCAATCTGGGCAATTTAAAACAAAGGGCCCAGGAAAAGGCATAAAAAAAAACATAAATCGTTAGTGACTAGACAAAAATCATAATCATAACGATGTGCATAAAATTGAAAAAAAAAAGTATAGCTGTATGCCTTTCCAAAGTTTCTACAAAAACTGATGCAAGTTCAAATATCGTAGTACTAAAATAAAAAGGAGGTGATTGTTCAGGGTGTTTGCCCTAACCCGGAACGATTATATGTATGAAAAGTACAGGTTATGGGATCGTCTAGGGTGTTTGTCCTAATCCGAGACAATCTAGGTCTCGGGTAGGGTATTTGTCCTAACCAGGTCTGATTGGCTATATAGTGATCAACCGTATAACCAAGGCATCGATGCAACTAAATGAAACTATCACCAAGTAACCTCCAAATTTAAATGCTCTAAAACATACAATAAAGCATACTGCATAAACATATGATCAATGAACTCGCAAACGACTGTGAACATAAAGGTCCACTCACAGTATTGTACCGTGATTTCTATCAAGCCAAAGCTCGTCTGTTGGTATTTCTAAACATCTGTCACTGGCTGCTAACACGTCGTCCTGAAATAATTATTATTATTTAATTACTAATCGTCGAAAATTATAATGAATAACTAAGCTTGTTTACCAACGAGCATTATCGAAAAGAACATCGCATTCTCAAATAATGTGCTTTCCGAACTAATGACAAGTTTTAATCAAATTCCAAATTTTAATTCTTGAATCATTTTCAAAGCCGCAACATATTTCTCAAATGTTACACGACTCGAGGTCGAATCGACAATAGATTCAACTGTTTAATAATATCGTAAAATCGTTTAATTAATATACGATTAACCACACGTCTTAATCATCAATGTCCAAATCAATTCAATAACCTCTTTATGCCGAAATTCCCTCCTCCGGAGCGCCGCAGTGGACCATTGCCAACGGCGGCGGCGTGGCGGTGGGTGTGACTTTTTACGGCGACCCGAGACTCATCCTGTGCAAAATCAACCCAACAAAAACTTTCTCAACTACACCAGAGTCCAATTTTAACTCAAACTTATTGAATTACCTTTCGAAGTCAAGAATATCAACATATTCAAATCATCAATTCTCCATCCTCGGGTTGAATTGGAACACCATCCTTATATGGTTAGCTTCGTGGTGATGAGAACTTCAAAGCCTAGTACTTCTCGTCAGTTGATTTGGCCAGAAAAGAAACGACCCCAAATTCTTGGATTCATAATGCCAACGGCCTTTCTCGTGGATACCACGACTCAATCTTTGAGAAAGAAAAAAAAAAACTAACAGAAATGTAAAGTTTTCACTTTCCATTTTTGGAAAGTCGTATTTATACTTAGAAGTTGCGACTAATTTATATTCGTAAAATCGTATAAAACTTTCGCGGACCATAACTTCTTCATCATAACTCCAATTTTAACACTTGTCGTGGCCACGAACTTGTCTCAATAAACTCTACGACTTTCTGAAAAGAACTTTCTCAAAAAACAAAATCAATAAAATTCTGATAGAAAAGCCATCGATAATTACCGACGATAAAAACTAACTACCTTCCTCGATTAACCTTAAACAAATCTTAAAACGAAAATTCTCGGGACGGAATGTTACAATCTACCGCCCTTAAGAAAATTTCATCCTCAAAATTTACGCAGATACTAGTAAAAGACCAACATGTACAACTCTCACATAAGTTCTTTCATCCTGCAAGAAACATTCCCAACTGAGAGATCTATTCGCATTACAATCTCCGTGTTATCGCCTTATTAAGAAGTCTTATTCTTCTGATCAAGAATCTTAAAAACCTACTCACTATAACCTGGAACTTGAAAGGATTTCGATGCAAACTCCATAATACCTGAAAACATCTAATACCCATGCCAACTCTATTGGCAAGTTCTACTAATGAAGTCGGCCTGCTCGGTCAGTCTAGCCTGACATCCCTACTTCGGTTACGGTTCTAATTTGCCAGCTATCTGGATGGCGGTGCTACTCTAACTCTTGAAGCGGTTCCTGATCACCACCTGAACCCTGCACCGCCAACCTACCTGAGGTGTCCCTCTGGGGACAGTCACACATAAAAATGATTGTTCAGACTAAAAAGGCAACAAGCTGAAGACCTAGACTAATCATTCTAAAGTCACATTGACTAACCATTCTAAATTCATAACATAAGTGGGCATTTGACCGATCCGAATGGAAATTTTGACCCTATTTGATCATCTTATTCCCAAAGATCTACTGAAAATTTGGCATAGTTTCCCCTAAAATTCAAGGAACTCAAAAACCTGTATGAAGATAGCACTTCGAAGAACTAAATCCCAAAAAAAAAGTCGTGGGCACTGAATCCCAATCAAATTTCTCATAATCCAACTGAGCATCACTATGATCATAAGTCATTAATACTCATTCAAATTAATGAATTACAATGATCGTAACACCAAATATCTCAACAAAACAAATAACTCTCGTCCAATACACTATCTAGACTAAGTCAAATATCAAAATTAATAACTATAATATAGCGAGACTCATAAGAAATCACTGAGATTTGCCTCAAATATGCCCAAAACTATGAGCGGATTCCAAAGAGTCAAACTATACGTGATCTTTAATACCACTCTAATCTGGATTTCCTCTAAAGTCTAACTAATCATGTTAACTAGGTATCTATCAGGGATGAAATAGTAATGTGGGTACGTAACTTGAGTCTCGAAACTCATTATCACCAGCCTAATGGCTCACGTTTTACAATCTGCATAACAAACATCGCACCCATATCTGAGCATCAATAACTCACATATAAACGTATCTATTATTGTCCAGCGTTGAAAGATTCGTTGAAAAATAGACATAGGCTTATGCTTACACATAAATATATATGCCTAGTATATTTTTTCACTCGAAGTGGTAAAACACTGAGGTGTTAATTTACTTACCTAGATCTATTGTCAAATTGAATAACTGAATCACTGCCACTTACCTCGCTGTACTACCATGAACATTCCTGATTCCTTTAACATTGGATGCTTACCCAACGATAACTAATAAGAGGATTAGCATGTTGTGAAGCCTAAGGAACAAAACAATTCCTTGCTAAATCATTGATAAAATTTCGTATCCCATAGAAATAAACTACATCTTCGTCGCACGGGAATCAATAACTTGGTCGGAAGTTTGCATTTTAGTGTGTCATTCTCATAAATATTTCTATGAGTAATGATCACTTATTTATCTGCATGATACTCCTACATCCAGCCTAACAAGAACCCGGAGTTCGGGCAATATACAGTGAATCAGGTCATACATATTTTTCTCTGATCCCCGCACGTGCTTGGAATATACACAAATCTTTGCTGACTCTCAAACTTAGTAGTTCCTAGCTGTATAGGCATAAAACGCGTAAGCCTGATCCAAAATCAGGATATTAACGTCTTCACC
This sequence comes from Geum urbanum, assembly GCA_946800695.1. Taxonomy (NCBI): domain Eukaryota; kingdom Viridiplantae; phylum Streptophyta; class Magnoliopsida; order Rosales; family Rosaceae; genus Geum; species Geum urbanum. Next base: position 21,702,197 of record OX327007.1, read on the forward strand.
CTCGTGAACCTCTGTGATTCATAACGGAGATAATTACATTTCTGAACTGGTTGAACATCTCTTGAAACACCCTTATAGAGGAAAGTGTGTTCACGACATAAAATGAACACGACCAATTCATGAAGAGATTGGGGTAGAAAAGTTTAAGATTAATCCTGAAAGGACCCAACCCCGATTTAGTTGCCTAAACCGGAATCGAACCCCTTCTGAAAACGTGAACCAACAAAAACCATTAAAATTTCGGCAGAGTAACGCTACTAACGCGGAATTGCATTAACCTGCACCCGGAAAATAACAGTTCATCCTATGCCACAAAAGCCAAACCGTGGGCACCAATCCCATCCGAATTTCTCAATATCATTTCAATATCAATAAACAGTAAACATAACTGTAATATATAATATATCCGAGAAAAACCGTATAAAGCATGTATCAGAATGTATCAGAGCGACCTCTAGTGTAAATATATACAATATACACATCAGTAGGCGAAACAAGAACCTACTGGAAAACTCAGGTAGCTCGGATCACTAGCCTCCAACCGCGACGTGAAATACCAGAACCTGAACTGCAAACTGGGCACGGAAACCGAAAAGCCCAGGGGAAAGACATGAAAACTGTTAGAGTGAGTGGACGAAAATAAATGTCTTTCGCCAGATGATATATGTTATAAAAACATATGAGAGTCAGAATATATATAAAAATCAAATGGTACACGAGGAGACGCTGACTCCAACTCGCGTACAAAGCATGCATGGAAAATCTCACGGGGTCACTCATGGACACATCCGTGCTAGTACAGTCCGAATCACGGGATCCCAGACCCACACGTGATTCTAGCCAGAAAGGCCTTGGTTTCGGGGTATTGCCCCTCGCCGGTCAGGTCGGGGTACTGCCCCTCCTGGTAGGCATCAATCGGGGATCAGCCGAGATGCAAGTGTATCGATACAACAACATGAACTGAGACTGTACTTTGTGTAAATCAAATCATAAATAGTTCGAAGCAAATGCATGAAACAATATATAAATGCATATACGTAATGTATACATGTATAGGCATAATCGTATAACACATGCTCATATGAAACATAATCTCGTATGCATGCTCATGCTCGTGAAACGTATGTAATGACTCGCGATCAACAGTGAAAAGAAGTTGTCCACTCACAGATGAGCGAAACGCGCACTCGCGCTAATCTCGTGGTCCGGCGGAAGATCCCTCGCCCGAAGCACGATCTCTATCCCCTGAATAATCATAAAACACATCTGATCAAAATCATAGTCCACAACTCTGTACATAACCACGGAAACCAACCGTTCCCGGAAACATATAAAACTGTATAAAACAATCGACTGAATTTCCGAAATCTTCACTCGAAACCTTCGACTGAAAATCCGATACGCAAATCACTACGAAAACTTCAAGGCGATAATCAGAGCGCGATTACGAGAAAAATGACATTAAAATCATCGAAAACTAAAAAGTCAACCCTCTCGCCGGAGCGCCGCCGTTGACCGTCGCCGCCGCCGCCGGCGCGCCTTCAACGGAGAGTTCCTCCAACGAGGAATCTCCAGATTTCAAAATCACAACCAGCCTAACCTTTTTCCTCAACTACCACAACCCTCAATTCCAAGCAAAACCTTACCAAAAACAGCTCGAAACAGATCGAAGTACAACTCCGGCAACCCACTTCGGGTTCTACCAAAACCACCTCCTTGTTCAAAATCAAACCTCTAGGAAGCATCACGGCAGCAAGGGGAGTCGAAACCCTTACCCCCCCCCCCCCCCCGCCCCACCACCGTGGCTCGCCGGAGCGCCCCTAGCCGTCACCGGCGAAATCCGGCAACCTAACCCGTTTCGAACTCAACCAATTCACCATCAATTCATGAAATTCCAATTACAAAACAACTCTAGAACTCAAGAGGAAGAGATTCATACCCCTCACATGGCCAGAGGTGGCCGAAAAATCCAAGTCGGCCGGCAAAAACCACACGCGAAAGTCTCCCTCTCGGTCAACGGGTCAAACTGCCCAAAATGGAAAGTCAACGCTTGCTCAAACCTCAAACAGTATTTTCGACAATTTTACGACTATTTTACGACTATTTCAGCCGATGATTAAGTCGTGAACTAAAGCGGCAAACCACACAATTAACTATTAATCGCGGTTATGCAAAATCCGTTGAATCGTACTGATTACTCTACTGATTCTGGTTCGGGTCATCACAAATCTACCCCCCTTAAAAAAATTTCGACCTCGAAATTTACGTACTTGTCAAGTGAATAGATGAGGATACTCCTCCCCCATACGCTGCTCAGTCTCCCAGGTGGCTTCCTCAACCGAGTGATTCTGCCACAAGACCTTCACTAGCGGGATCACACGGTGCCTCAACTCCTGCTCACGACGATCGAGAATCTGCACAGGATCCTCCACGTACGTCAAATCCTCTCGGATCTGTAACTGCTGTGGGGCTAACACATGGGAAGGATCTGAGATGTACTTCCGCAACATCGAAACGTGGAAAACATCATGAACACGAGCCATCTCAACCGGTAACTCAAGTCTGTAAGCAACAGCTCCAACCCTCTCTGTGATCTCGTACGGACCAATGTTTCGTGGTCGAAGCTTACCACACTTCCCGAAATGTACAACTCCCCTCCACGGAGATAATTTCAGGAAAACCCAATCACCCACATCAAACTCGAGGCTCTTCCTCCTCATGTCCGCATAACTCTTCTGCCGATCCTGGGCGATCTTCAATCTATCCCGGATAATCTGGACGTCCTCCATAGTGCTCTTCACTAGATCAGGGTCAATAAGCCATCGCTCGCCCACCTCACTCCAACACAACGGAGTGCGACATTGCTTCCCATACAGGGCCTCGTACGGTGCCATCTCAATACTGGCCTGATAGCTGTTGTTGTAGGCGAACTCTATCAAATGTAGTTGCTGGTCCCAATTCCCGCGGAACTGCAACACACAAGACCGCAACATATCCTCGAGTGTCTGTATAGTCCGCTCAGACTGCCCGTTAGTCTGAGGGTGAAAAGCTGTACTGAATCGCAACCTCGTGCCCAAGGCTCGCTGCAATGCCTGCCAAAACTCAGAGGTGAACTGACTGTCTCGGTCAGAAACAATAGACACAGGCACACCATGTAGGCGAACAATCTCTGATAAGTACAACTTGGCCAATCTGCCCACTGATATCTTCCCTGGAAGTGCAAGAAAATGAGCGGATTTCGTCAGTCGATCCACAATAACCCAAATACCAGTGTTGCCAGCCGAAGTACGCAACAATTGATAAATGAAATCCATCGTAATATGCTCCCACTTCCAAACCGGAATCTCCAGTGGCTGTAGTTTCCCTGCAGGTTTCTGCCTCTCCACTTTAACCTGCTGACAGATCAAACATCGACTCACATACGCGGCAATCTCCCGCTTCATGTTGCGCCACCAGTAATACGCTCGAAGTGTACGAAACATCTTCGTACCTCCGGGATGCATCGCATACGCTGAACTGTGGGCCTCATCCAAAATCTCCTTCTTCAAGCTCTCATCTCTGGGCACACATAACCTGCCTCTGAACAACAAAGTACCGTCGTCGCTCAATCGAAACTCTGTAGGCACACCATTCCGTATCATGGTCTTCTTGCCCAATAAGTAGGAATCTGAATCCTGAGCCTCTCGTACCTGATCAACCAATACGGTCGAACCTGAAAACTGGCCAACAAAACTCCCTCATCATCCCACTCGAACTCGGCGCCCGTAGCCCAAAGTTCGGCTAACATCGACACTCTGGCCACACACACATGAAACAACGAAGCTTCAGATTTCCGGCTAAGTGCATCAGCTACAACATTGGCCTTCCCTGGATGGTATTCGAACGTGCAATCGTAGTCGTTGATCAACTCCATCCACTGGCGTTGCCTCATGTTCAGATCCGGCTGCGTCTGCAAGTAAGTAAGACTTTTGTGGTCGGTGTAGATCTTACACTGAGCTCCATACATGTAATGTCTTCAACTCTTTAACGCTAACACAATAGCGGCTAACTCCAAATCATGCGTCGGATAGTTGACCTCATTTGGTTTCAGCTGCCTGGAACCGTAGGCCACAACTCTACCATGCTGCATTAACACACAGCCAAGCCCTAACTTCGATGCATCACTGTAGACTACGAACTCACCACTGTTGTCCGGTAATGTCAGAACCGGTGCAGTAGTCAACCTCTCCTTCAAGAGCAAATAACTCTCCTCACATGCATCGGACAACTCAAACTTGACGCCATTCTTCGTCAATCTTGTCAGTGGTGTAGCAATCCGGGAGAAATCCTGTACAAACCGCCGATAATAGCCTGCCAAACCCAAGAAACTCCGGATCTCCGGTACAGTGGTAGGTTTACTCCAGTTCAGCACGGCCTCGATCTTGTCAGGATCAACACTGACTCCCTCAGCCAATATCACGTGACCCAGAAACTTCACACTATCCAGCCAAAACTCACACTTGCTAAACTTCGCGAACAACTGATGGTCCCGCAAAGTCCGCAACACCGCTCGCAAATGCTTCTTATGCTGGCCCACACTCCTGGAATAAATCAAAATATCGTCGATAAACACAATCACGAACTTGTCCAGAAACCGTCTGAACACCCGATTCATCAAGTCCATGAAAGCTGGGGGGCGTTGGTCAACCCAAACGGCATAACCAAGAACTCGTAATGCCCATACCACGACCTGAAAGCTGTCTTGGCCATATCAGAGTCCCGAATCCTCAACTGGTGATATCCGGATCGAAGGTCAATCTTCGAAAAGACTGATGCTCCCTTAAGCTGATCGAACAAATCATCAATCTGCGGCAACGGATACTTGTTCTTCACTGTAACCTGATTCAACTTCTGGTAGTCGATGCACAAACGCATAGATCCATCCTTCTTCCGTACAAATAACACCGGAGCACCCTACGGTGAAACACTGAGTCGAATAAAACCCTTCTCTAACAACTCCTGGAGCTGAATCTGCAACTCTTTCAACTCCGCTGGAGCCATACGATACGGTGTCTGGGAGATAGGTTCCGTGCCTGGTAATAACTCAATAGTAAAGTCAATCTCCCGAACAGGAGGTATGCCCGGTAACTCTGCTGGAAACACATCCGGGAACTCAGAAACAACCTCAATACTACCAAGATCTGTCATAGCTGCTGTAGTGTCCACAACATGGGCTAAATAAGCAACACAGCCTTTCTTCATCAACCGATCCGCCCTCATCGCGGAAATCAAACACGGTAGTGAAGTGTTCTTCTCGCAGCGAAACAGTATCTTGGGAAAGCCTGGTCGTCGAAATGCGACCTCCTTCTTGTGATAGTCAAACATAGCCCAATGCGACTCCATGAAGTCCATACCCAAGATTAAATCAAAATCAACTATATCAAGCAACAGCAAATCTGCGGCTAAACCATGACCTCCAATAAACACCTCACAGTCTCTGTACACCCAACCAATACTCACAATCTCCCCTGACGGATACAACACTCTCCACAACCCCGGAAGTGGAGATGCAGGTACCGTAGCTAATAATGATAGTCTATATGATATGAATGAATGTGTGGCACCTGGATCTAACAATGTAAGTACTGGAATACCAAATACATGCAACGTACCGATAACGACCTCCGGTGAAGCTCTGCCCTCTCGTAAAGTCATGGCATGAACCCTCGCCTGCCCTGCTGTCTGCCCTGACCCGCATACTGTACTGGTCGAGCTCCCGAAGTGGCACCTCGCTCTCCTTCGGAACTCTGGGCCGCCTGATCTCCAGCACCAACTAACTGAGGACACACCCTCGCATAGTGACCCACCTGGCCACAATGATAACAATTGAGGGTACCTCGCTGACATGAACCAAGATGATACCTATTGCACAAGTTGCACAATGGATACTCCCTCGGTACAGGAAACGTGCCACTGGTACGCCGAGGATAACTGGAACCGCTAGAACCCCCACTAGCCTGTGGTCGCTGCGGTCGATCTCTCCTTCATCTCGATCTCTGCCTCGGTACACTAGCTGATAGTCGATAAGATCTACCGCCTGAAGATAAAGCCGAACCGGAAGTATCAGAACTCTTCCTCTTTGAAGGCCCCTGACTCGGTCCACCCTCCTCAAACCGTCTAGGCTGGTACCTCTGTTGCCTCTCCTTCTCGATATCCTCACCTCGGAGTGCTGCACTGACAAACTCATCAAAGTTGTTCTGAGATATCGTAGTCAGAGTCCCCTTGATATTCAAGTTCAAACCCAGCTCAAACCTGCGACACTTAGCTTCCTCAGTAGCCACCAAATCGCGCGCAAAACGAGATAAGCGGGTAAACCTATCTCGGTACTCAAGCACAGACATACTGCCCTGTCTCAAGTTCGTAAACTCCTAATACTTGCGCTAATGGGTAGCCTGATTGAAATACCTCCGCATAAACAAATCACGGAACAAAGTCCACGGAGTATCAGCTGGAACTCTGTCGGTGCTAACCTACCAAAAGTATGCATCAGACTCAAGTAATCCGACTACTGCCATTGTCATCTGTTCAGGGGTAAAACGCAGACGCTCACATACACGTTCAACCTGAACCACCCATGCCTCACATATCTTTAGATCAGCTGAACCCGAAAACACAGTCGCACCAGCTGTACGAGCTTTGACCATAAGGTCAAAACGCTCTTCCAAACGCAGCACTCGCATCAGCAAGTCGTGCGTCTAGCGTTCCTCATCAGGATCCGCTTCCCGATCAACACGGGGACCACATCGAGGAGGCATCCTACTGATACAAGACAAGCATTAGGTATAAGCAGAAATAACGTAATCATGAGACCGCAGATATTTGAGAACACACAACACCCGAAGTATTGATGAGTACCGCTGGCCAGTTGGGTCATCACTCCAGTCATGCTGTATAAACTCAAATACCCTAAGCGTCACAACTACAAGAGTCAACAGAATCTGATAACCTAATACTCTGATACCAAGCTGAAAGAACCCAACCCCGATTTAGTTGCCTAAATCGGAATCGAACCCCTTCTGAAAATGTGAACCAACAAAAACCATTAAAATTTCGGCAGAGTAACGCTACTAACGCGGAATTGCATTAACCTGCACCCGGAAAATAATACTTCATCCTATGCCACAAAAGCCAAACCGTGGGCACCAATCCCATCCGGATTTCTCAATATCATTTCAATATCAATAAACAGTAAACATAACTGTAATATATAATATATCCGAGAAAAACCGTATAAAACATGTATCAGAATGTATCAGAGCGACCTCTAGTGTAAATATATACAATATACAGAGCAGTAGGCGAAACAAGAACCTACTGGAAAACTCAAGTAGCTCGGATCACTAGCCTCCAACCGCGACGTGAAATACCAGAACCTGAACTGCAAACTAGGCACAGAAACCGAAAAGCCCAGGGGAAAGACATGAAAACTGTTAGAGTGAGTGGACGAAAATAAATGCCTTTCGCCAGATGATATATGTTATAAAAACATATGCGAGTCAGAATATATATAAAAATCAAATGGTACACGAGGAGACGCTGACTCCAACTCGCGTACAGAGCATGCATGGAAAATCTCACGGGGTCACTCATGGACACATCCGTGCTAGTACAGTCTGAATCACGGGATCCCAGACCCACACGTGATTCTAGCCAGAAAGGCCTTGGTTTCGGGGTATTGCCCCTCGCCGGTCAGGTCGGGGTACTGCCCCTCCTGGTAGGCATAAATCGGGGATCAGCCGAGATGCAAGTGTATCGATACAACAACATGAACTGAGACTGTACTTTGTGTAAATTAAATCATAAATAGTTCGATGCAAATGCATGAAACAATATATAAATGCATATACGTAATGTATACAGGTATAGGCATAATCGTATAACACATGCTCATATGAAACATAATCTCGTATGCATGCTCATGCTCGTGAAACGTATGTAATGACTCGCGATCAACAGTGAAAAGAAGTTGTCCACTCACAGATGAGCGAAACGCGCACTCGCGCTAATCTCGTGGTCTGGCGGAAGATCCCTCGCCCGAAGAACGATCTCGATCCCCTGAATAATCATAAAACACATCTGATCAAAATCATAGTCCACAAATCTGTACTTAACCACGGAAACCAACCGTTCCCGGAAATATATAAAACTGTATAAAACAATCGACTGAATTTCCGAAATCTTCACTCGAAACCTTCGACTGAAAATTCAATACCCAAATCACTACGAAAACCTCAAGGCAATAATCAGGGCGCGATTACGAGAAAAATGACATTAAAATCATCGAAAACTAAAAAGTCAACCCTCTCGCCGGAGCGTCGCCGCCGGCAGCGGCGCGCCGTCAACGGAGAGTTCCTCCGGTGAGGAAACTCCAGATTTCATGATCACAACCAGCCCAACCTTTTCCTCAACTACCACAACCCTCAATTCCAAGCAAAACCTTACCAAAAACAGCTCGAAACAGATCGGAGTACAACTCCGGCAACCCACTTTGGGTTCTACCAAAACCACCTCCTCGTTCAAAATCAAACCTCTAGGAAGCATCACGGCAGCAAGGGGAGTCGAAACCCTCACCCCCCCCCCCCCCCCCCGCCGCCACCGTGGCTCGCCGGAACACCCCTAACCGTCACCGGCGAAATCCGGCAACCTAACCCGTTTCGAACTCAACCAATTCACCATCAATTCATGAAATTCCAATTACAAAACAACTCTAGAACTCAAGAGGAAGAGATTCATACCCCTCACGTGGCCGGAGGTGGCCGGAAAATCCAAGTCGGCCGGCGAAAACCAAACGCGAAAGTCTCCCTCTCGGTCAACGGGTCAAACTGCCCAAAATGGAAAGTCAACACCTGCTCAAACCTCAAACAGTGTTTTCGACAATTTTACGACTATTTTCAATTTTTATACTCGCGTCTCGGGACAATCAACGGTTCAAAACGAATAACCAAAACGATTCGGATAAATACGAAACTAACGGATAAACTCGTCGAAAACCGAAACTTCAAATAATCGTATTATATTCCTCGGTTATCGGAAAATTTATCCGGAAGCGCCCACAAGCTCGAAATCACGTGCTCTACAACTTCCGTGAAGAAACTCAATTCAAATTCTCGGCCAATGATTAAGTCGTGAACTAAAGCGGCAAACCACACAATTAACGATTAATCGCGATTACGCAAAATCCCGTGAATCGTACTGATTACTCTACTGATTCTGGTTCGGGTCGTCACAAATCCCGACAAACAAAACTAAATTAGTAGAAACATAAGATAGTGGCTGAATCTCTAATACTAGTCAATTTGAAACTCCCCGCATGATGAGTTGACTACAGTGGGGTTTAATCAAATATATTCTTGAACTGGTTGTTCCACGCTGTTAGTGATATTAATAATTGATTATTAACTCACATAATGAAAACATGTTAAAGTCGAAATCTAATGTCACTTCTAGGAAAACATAGCTGAATAAATAAACGTATACGTGAGTGGATGATTTTAAATCATTGTTATTAACTTAAAATTTTCTGAAAATCGAGGCGGCTACGATCCCGATCTAATTGAACTCCTTACTGTAGTTAAATGAGGAACAATGCAATTCAACTACTACCTTTTCTCTCTAAGTAATAACGTCAAGCAAAAGATCAAACGCCTACAATGAAGTGAATAGTATGAACTCACGACGGTATTCAGTCTGGCAGAAGACATCGCCAAACATTGTAAAACGTGAAGTTCCAAACTAAGGACAAAATCCTCGATAAGGAACACGAGATCCCATTGCTAAGCTGATTAATGCTGCTTACCCAATAAGCAACCAAAATAACCACCTATTTAACTATACAATTGCCACTGCATACGATGCATGAAATAGTTACTCTTAACCCCTCGATGTATACGATCGGCCAAAGCACGAATAACACGTCACCAGTACTTCCCGGAGATATATCTATTTAATTTCCTCTGGTAACAACATGTAACAAACTCAAACAAAACATGAATCAGGAGATGGAAGGTTCACCATAAACTACAACAATGGTGACCGACTATAAAAGATAATATCTGGTCAGATGGTTGGGTTAGGTCAGAGTGGTAGAGTAAACATATGGCTCAAGAAAACGTACCCTCGATAAAACACATAATCTGTGACAACCTGAACCGGAAATGGTATGTTTATCGGCTTGATTTGCGAGTTTCATGATTAGTCGCGGTTTTGTCGTAATTGGTCGATATGGCGGGTTTGTTAACGACTAAATTATCAGGCAAGAATTTTATTTGGGTTCCTTCACGAAAGTTGTAGAGAATTTAATTTTGAATTCGTGGGAGTTTCCGGAGGATGATTTCGAGTTACGAGGAAGAAGTTATGAATATTTTCGGCCGTTGGACTTAGTCGTGTTTATCCGTTTGGTTTCGATTCATTTCGGACAGTATGTGTACGGTATAAATATGGTATGAATACGTGAAAATTAAGGAAACTTTCCATTTTGAGAAACTAGGTGGTTGACCGCGTTGACCACGGGTCAAAACTGACCCATTTCAGGCTGATATTTTGTTATCTTCAATACGCCTTATTCTGGCATATTTTGGCCATGGTGTCTTCATAAAAGTTGTTGGGCTTGAGCTCCTCTTTCTTTTGATAGGTGGATCACTCATTTTGGTTAACCGATGAAGAAGTTATGATGTTTTGAAGTTTGTGGTTTTCCGGCGAGTTTTGGTGGCGACGGAGGCAGCCGAGTTGGGGGTCGACCCTATAGGGGTTTTGAAGCCCTTGGGATGGTGATTTTAACCCATGTGGTCTTGCAGCTTTCCGTGGCCGGTGGTGGCCGATCGGAGTTCATGAATTTCGGCGAGGGTTTTTGACTTCAAAGTGAGTTTTGGAGGTTTTCCGGTCAAAATTGGGCTTAACATTGAACTACAAAGTTGTTGGAAATCTCGAGATATTAAAATCCATGTGTAGCTTGCAATTTTTTGGGCCGATGGGTTTTCCAGCCGATGTGATTTTCGACAAGTTTTATGTCGTTTTGCTCGAAATCGCGTACCGATCGCAGTGGTGAGGTTTATATTTTGAATTGAGCATCGAAATTTGTGGCGAGGTTTTATAGTGTTTTTATTGGATTTTTGACGATTTTGTCGATATTCAAGTTATATGTTTTCGGGAATGGTTGGTTCTCAAGATGTGGTTCAGGGTTTTGAATTGTGATTTTGAACAGTGGTATTTATGATTATTCAGGAGATCGTGATCGTATGTTTGGCGAGGGATCTTCCGCCGGATCACAGGATTAACGCGTTTTGCAATGTGCAAGTCTGTGAATGGACACTTTTCTTTTCACTGATTGATTGCGAGTCTTTTATATACGTTTTACGAGCATGAGCATGCATATGCGATTATGATTTATTCGAGCATGTGTTTTATGATTATGCATTTACGAATATGCATCTACGATTATGCTCTTATAATTATGTATTACGAATATGCATTTACATTATGTTTTATACATTTGCATAGAAACTATTTATGATTTGGTTTACACAGAGTACAGTCACAGTATGTATGGTTGTATCGATACACTTAGCATCCCGGCTGATCCCCGAGGATGTTTACCGAGGAGGACTGTTACCCTGACCCGAGGTCTTTATCGAGGGGGAGCAGATACCCTGACCCGAGGCCCTTTCTAGCTGGAATCACGTGAGGGTCTGAGATCCCGTGATTTAGACTGTACTAGCGCGGATGTGTCCATGAGTGACCCCGCCGGATTTCTGATGCATGCTCTGTACGCGTGAGGAGTTAGAGTCTCCCTCGTGTACCATATGATTTTTATGAATCTAGACTCGCATATGTTTTATACATATATATTATTCGGCAAAAGACATTTATTTTCGTCCACTCACTCTAACAGTTTATATGTCTTTCCCTGGGCTCTTCGTTTTCTATGTCCAGTTTGCAGTTTGGATTCAGGTGTCGCACGTCGAGGTTGGAGGCATAGTATTCGAGCCACATTTTCTTTCTCAGTAGGTTTCTAGTTTTGCTTACTGTTGTGTATATATGTATATACTAGAGGTCGCTCTGAGTACTGTTTACGTTTATATTTTCAAATGATTTTTCTCGGATTTCTGTAAAGCTACAGTTGTGTTTATTACTTTACATTATGATATGTTTTGAGAAATCCGGATGGGATTGGAGCCAACGGTTTGGCTTTTGTGGCATAGGATGAAGTGTATTTTCTGCTGCAGGTTAATGGTAATCGCGCGTTATAGAGGAAACTCTGTCGAAATTTTTGTTTTTTGAAGGTTCACGTTTTTAGAAAGGGTTTGATTCCGGTTTAGGATACTAAATCGGGGTTGGGTCCTTTCATAATCCCAGAAAATATCAGAGGATTAGTTTGACCTCTACTATAAACTTCATATTCAATTTCACAATTATACCATATCTTTGATACTCTATTTGTCTGGTCTATAACAATGGAACAACACTTTTCTCCGACAGAATAAATGTTCACATTACCCGCAGTTTCAATATACCCAACGTGGCTACTCGATTAACAAAACTATTTTCGAGAAACTCTACTTCCTGAAGTTTCCTACATAAGAACTACAACTACACTGGTACTCATGCCTATGATTCCCTCCAATAAAATAAACTCAAAACTAGAACAAAAGAAACAAGTACTGGAAAAAGAGTTACTACTACCCAATTAAGTAATAAGGATCCGATGTATAGCTGTGACATGCTACCACGCTCCACCAGAGCTTCGGCGCAAGCACTCAGGAAGCAAACTCCCTTAACTTACTACTTAACTCCACATTCTCATTGCATGAGGCCTAAAAAATAGCTCGAATTCATCTTAAACGAGAAATCATCAAATTGAAACAAATGTGAGTATTCATTCTCGTACTCAAAGAAGAATCGAGAAGCTGCATATGACATGCTAAAGATTCTCTAACATTCAAGTAAACATTATAGATCAATAACTAACGAACTATAGGCACTGAATTCTCAAAGTGCCCTTGTCATTAATTCTACAAGAAGTACACAGTGTTGCTCACCTGACACTGCCCTTCTGCAACAACCTCTTCATAGCCCCCCCCCCCAAAATGGAAAAAATCTAACTCAAGATCACTTATCTTTACTAGTGCCGCTTATACGCATGCAACCGACAAATTATAACGTCTCATCTGTCGAGAATCGAGAACACTTAATCTCTTAACGAGGTCATCCCTAATGACCTACACAAAAGTTTCCAGGAAGGCTATGAATGCCATCACACATCATCCTTTATGACAACCCCAAATGTAGAGAGTTGGAAAACTAACATGATTACTGGTCAAAACAACCTCTCAACTCACTATGATGCGGAAATCTCAAGAATAGGGCGTAACAAAGATATTTCAAAATCGTCTAGTAAACTATTAACAACAGGCTTTGTTGAAGTCGTTGATCACATCCATGAGGCATGGCACTAGAGACAGAAGAGACTCACTATCATATGAAACACACCTCCAAGATTATCTTATACCATTAGTGATCCACATGCCCGAAGACATACGATGGGATCCGCTGCAATCGGACCATCGCACTCTAAGAATCACTAAGAATATAAGATAATTGACATAATGCTAAAACCTAATGCTATGATACCAATTGATAAGACCTAACCTAGATTACCATAGTAATCCAGGATAAGTCTTGCGGAACTCGTATCAGAGCATCTAACACCGCCTATTCGGTACCAGTTATCCTAGCACGAGTAACCCTGAACTTCAACTGAGAACTTACACTGAGAAAATAAAAGTTGTGGACTATCATGCCTTGCACTTTGGATGGTCGCGACTTCAACCGACTAACCTACAATCTAGGCAATTTAAAATAAAAAGCTCAGGGAAAGGCATAAAAAAAACATAAAATGTTAGAGTGAGTGGTCAAAAATCATAATCGTATGATATGCATAAAACTGAACAAGTATATCTGTATGCGTTTCCACAGTTCCTACTAAAACTGTTGCGAGTTCAAATATCGTAGTAATGAAACAAAATGGAGGTGATCGTTCAAGGTGTATTTCCTAACCCAGAACAACTATATGTGTGAAAAGTACAAGTGATGAGATCATCTAGGGTTTTTGTCCTAACCCGAAATAATCTGGGTCTGGCAGGGTGTTTGTTCTAACCCGGTCCAACCTGCTATTTGGTGATCAACCGTATAGCCAAGGCATTGATGCAACTAAATGAAACCATCACCAAGTAACCTCCAAATTTAAATGCTCTAAAATAAATTGTAAAGCATACTTCATAAACATATAATCAATGAACTCGCAAGCAACTGTGAAAATAAACGTCCACTCAAAATATTGTGCCGTGATTTTCATCAAGCCAAAACCCGTCTGTTGGCGTTTCTAAACATTTATCACTGGCTGCTAACACATTGTCCTGAAACAACTATTATTATTTAATTACTAATCGTCAAAAATTATAATGAATAGCTAACCTCGTTTATCGTCGAGAACCGAGCATTCTTGAATAACGTGCTTTCCAAACTAATGACAAGCTTCAATCAAATTACAAATTCTAATTCTTGAATCCTTTTTAAAGCTGCAACATATTTCTCAACCGTTACAGGACTCGAGGTCGAATCGACAATAGATTCAACTGTTTAATAAATCGTAAAATCGTTTAATTAATATCCGACTAACCACACGTCTTAATCATCAATGTCCAAATCAATTAATTAACCTCTTCATTACATTAGGTATGTAATTACAAGTAAAATGATATAAAACTTATTCCAAAATTCCCTTCGCCGGAGCGCCGTTGTGGACTACCGCCGGCATCGGCGGCGGGTGTAACTTTTTACGGCGACCCAAGACTCATCCTGTGCAAAATCAACCCAACAACAACTTTCACCATGTACCAAGGTCCAATTTTAACTCAAACTCACTGAAATACCTTTTTAAGTCAAGAACACCAGCATTTTCAAATCGTTGATTCTCCCTCCTCGAGTTGAATTGAAACACCATCCTTATATGGTTAGCTTCATGGTGATGAGAACTTCAAAACACAGTACTTCTCCTCGGTTGATTTGGACAGAAAAGAAATGACCCCAAATTCTAAGATTTATAACGTCGACGGCCTTTCTCGTGGACACCACGACTTAATCTTCGATAAAGAAAAAGAAAAAAACTAGCTGTGCGACTGACCCGAGACTCATCCTATGCGACTGAAATGTAAAGTTTTGACTTTCTATTTTCGGAAAGTCCTATTTATAATTGCAATTTGCGACTATTTTAAATTCGTACAAAATTTTTGCTGACCATAACTTCTTTATTGTAACTCCAATTTTAACACTTGACATGGCCACGAACTCGTCTCGATAAACTCTACGACTTTTCCTACATAACTTTCTCAAAAAATGAAATCAATAAAATTCTGATAGAAAGTCCATCGATAATAAAAACTAACTGCCTTCCTCCATTAACCTTAAACAAATATTAAAACGAAAATTCTTGGGACGGAATGCTACAAAGCTATTCTATCTGTTTTACAATAATGGGGCAAAAAAGATGACACATCAACGACGCATCATTATAAATAGATCAATGTTACTTTGCTACCGAGCGATAATCAAGTTGTTGACACTTATCTTCATCATACCATTAAGAGGAAGTGTCAATTGAATTAAAACATGTCCTTACACTAGAGCTGGCAAGGCACATAAATTTCACATTGAAGCATATTGCTTAGGTGTCAAACTATTTCAATAACATATAGATAAAAAATTATTAACTATCACTAACAAATAATAAACAGGGTACGTTCTTGACCCATAGGTCATCTAGAACAAAAAAAAGAGTGACTATAAAGTCACCCAAATTTGATTTTTGACCAAAAAGTCATTCTATATGAAAATATGAGAAGAAAACCCCTACATTTCAAAATATTTACACGCGTGTCACTATCCTGAAGCTCGCAAAAATTATGTTTCTCTACCACTGCCTCTCTCACACGTCAAGTCATCATCGTTGTCGTTCTTGCCGAGATCCGTACCCGTTCATCTCCGTCGGCCTTGATTCGTAGTTTGATCTCCTTTTTCGTCACTACGGTGGAATCCTTGCCTCATTTTCGTGCGGACGATGAGCTCGATGCCACAACGAAGCTTGACCTCACTCATCAACGCCCACAACCCGAGACCGAGCCACAATAGACGCTAAAGACTCGAGGCCAAGCCACGATGAACACCGACTACTCATGGTTGACGATGACATCTCTCAGCGTTTTGCGATCGGTGTTTGGTGCGCGAGGTCCGTCGATGCCCAACTAATTATGACTCTTTTTTTTTACAATTTGTAATTACATAGTAACTTTTTAAAGAATAATACATAGTATATTTAGTGAACGTAAATGGTACCCTTGGTAAACATAAACAGTATCTTTGCGAATTAGACATAACGTATACTTATGAACCTGTAAAGGTATCTTTATGGTGTTGGATTGGTATCTTTATTATACTGTGATGGTATCTTTATGACGCTGTGATAGTATCTTTAGGACACCATAACTATATTCTTATGTTGTATCCTTAAAACAATTTCAGGGTATTTTTATCACACTGTGATAATATCTTTATAAACCTGAGATGGTATCTTTGAAACGCTGTCATGATATCCTTATGTTATATCCTTAAAATACCTCCATAGTATCTTTATGATACTGCGATGATATCTTTATTACACTGAGTTGGTATCTTTATAACACTGCGATGATATCCTTAAAACACTGTCATGGTATCCTTATGTTGTATCCTTAAAACACTTTCATGGTATCTTTATGACATTGTGATAGTATCTTTAAAACACTGCGACGGTAGCTTTAAAATGCTGTCATGGTATCCTTAAAACACTATCATAGTATCCTTATGATGCTATGATGATACTTTTACAACACTGTGATAATATCTTTATAACACTGGGATAGTATGTTTATGCAGTTGGGATAGTATCTTTATCCAAATCATATCATACACCCTAAACCCAAAACCCAAAACCCTAAACTCGATACTCTCTCTCTCTCTGATACACCCTATACCCTAAACCCTTCTCTCTCTCTCTCTCTCTCTCTCTCTCTCTCTCTCTCTCTCTCTCTCATTTCATGGTATTTTTATGAATACGACACAATATTGTTGTTCGTTGAATTTGTGCTGAGTAATGAAGAAAAATAAATAAAAATAAGTCATGGTATCTTTACGAACTCGAGTTGGTATTTTTATGAACAAGAGTTGGTTTCTTTATGTACTTGAGTTAGTTATTCTTGTTTTTTGAGTTTGTGCTGAGTCGTGAAGAAGAAAAATGAAAAACAAAATTTTTTTTTAGTGCAAAAGTGTTTTTTTTGCAAAAAAAAAAATCGACAAAAAAATAGAGGGGTAAAATGGTCCGCGCAGATTAAAAATTTTATTTCAAATTGTAGGCTTTAAAGTGAATTTTGGGTGACTAAAACCATAGTTTGATGACCTTTGGGTAACTTGACAAAAACTAAGTGACTTTTGGACAAACTTATGGTTTTAAGTGACTTTTGCATAATTATCCTTAATAAAAATACATAAATTTCATACAATTTGGCCTATTGTAATGCCCAAGCCCGACTACCATCCAATGTGACAAGAAGAAGGAGGTTCCAGGTCTTGCACTTCCACTAGAGTTCCACTGGCACTATCGTTGCGCGCGGCCATTATTGATCCTTCGCTTCCACCTGGTTGTCTTGGACCCGAATTTGAGTATATGTTGTCTGACTTCCCGCATGACTACAAACCTGACTCAACAATCATCGCCCTATAACTATAGATCCTCGTATTTTAGATTAATTTGAACTCGTCGTTGGATAGTTCATCGTCCATCATACTTGCATTTTTTTGCCATCTTCGACAACCAATCTACGCCAACACAGAAACTTGCAGCCCACAACCTTTGGTCGACCAAGTTTACATATAAAAACACAACATACACATGAAAAAATTATCTCAAAGGGACAACCCACACAAATGGCACGACATTGCAGCCAAGAATTAGCCTCGACACTTATGGTAACCAGATCAACCCACAAAGTTTGTCAACCCAAACTAACTGTTGAGAAGCGTTGTTGCACTTTCCTGGTTTCGATCATGTCACATATTGGCCTAGTTTTAATTGTGTTGAATTATGTCTTTGTGTAAGCACATTGCCACTGGCAACAAGATTAATTAACAGCTTAAAGTCCTATCATATCCATGTACGCAACTTTTATTTTTTTGAAGTCAAACGGTAGAATAGAGAGCTGGTAAATTACAAAGGAGTCTGCCAGTCAATGAAACAATTGAAAGAACTTTCTACGAGTAATCTACACTATTACATGTGATATTATGGTACCAAAACATAGCTAAATAGTCTAGGTATAAGACAAAGACTAAATAAATTGTGGGCCCTACACCATGTCTAGCTAGGCACTCCAAACTACATCAAGTCATCCGGCGCTTCTCACCTTGCATATTTGCGAGTGCCACCAGATTCATCGCAACATTCATCTGTGGGGACTCATGCTTGAGTTCTCCCTTCTTGCCTCCATTCGCCCCATTCATTGGCAAATGAGTTTCTTCTCGATTAAACAACTTCCCGTCTGCCAAAGATGCTCCATCTATATGGGAGGCAATACCAATCGTTTCGACCTGACATAAGAAACAATTGCCTTTGAGATGTCCGCCTGACCTGAATGAGCTTAGGCAGGCACCCCAGTTGGGCTTGATAGTGTGGTACTAGGCAAACACGTAACCTACAAAGACTCAAAAAAAGTTAGTGCCCCCCCCCCAAATAAAGGGTTCCCTTACATGTAGGACAAGTGACCGATTTCCATCTAACCTAGGCTCCAGCATGCCCGCCACTTAGCTTGCATGTCCATCCTCAATAATTCCACTCGGTTCGATAATCGCACCACCAACCAAGCCCGGCGTCGCTATCGGCATTTCATTGTCGCCATAGTCAGGATTTTCGTGGTGGCCTACAGTTGCATAGTCACCATTAGATCCGTCATTGGACCCTGGGCAAAAGTTTCAATTCCCAGCGGGACAGGCAACAGGTTAGCCTGCATCCTATCACCACCTTCAGTGGTGGCTCTCGCTACCTTTTGTTGATACCCAAAAAATTATTAAGCTTATTACGTATTTGAGACAAACTGAAGACAAGTTGCCAATCGTAATGCCATAATGCAAACACAACATGCCATTCTTAACTATGTTTTGCCTGAGCGACCATATTCTTAGTGTGACCCAATCCGTACTCATGTACTATTTGGGGCTTACGATCATGGGTGTGGTGTGGAAGGTAACCGAAATATACATGCTCACCATTGAATTAAACAATCGGTAAATTCGGTCTTGGGTCGGAAATAGATGCCCGATAGTTTAAATCAATGATCAATAGTGATTTGGAAATTAAACCCTCTTTGAAGCCTTATACTCCAAAAATATATCAAGGGCCCAATCTAATTCTAAACCTCCAATTGTAGCCTAATTACCAAGCTCAACCATCTAGTTTTAAGAAAACAACTCATTCTCATTCAAATCCAACTAAACGGTCATTACAGTGAAAAAAAAAAATACCAAATAATCAGATGCTTCCTCTGTCTCTTACTCTCCCATGGTAGGATATACATGCAACCTTGACACCATAAACGCTCTCTTCTTGATGTTGACCGTGTGCCTTGCCTCCTTATAATCCTTGAGCCCTGCAAAATTCCTCATAGAAACCCTCTGCAAACACTACCACACCCAATTATTCCTATAACTCTCTTCATCCTTGAGATTCCCTGTAGAGAGAAAGGAAACCAACCAGCAAATCCCTTCCCAGAAACTTTTATAAATAGAGCACCATTCCTTGAATTGAGCAACCCATAAGATCCACCATTGCAAGCCAAGCATACAAGCCTTCAAGTACAATCCCTCTTTCACTTCACCTAACCTTTCTTTCTCCTCTCGAGAAATCCTAAATCCCTAAATTCCCAATCATTATAGTGTGTTTCTAGCTCCCACGCCAGATTCATGCCAGATGCCTCTTTCATGATTTGATTTTCAAGATTAAGTTGATTATATCTTCATTAGCTTAGCCTAATCTCTCTTCAATTCAAAAGAACCCCTTACACCTTTCTCTCCACTCTAGACTGCAAAATACGACAGCTCCCTTCTCCATGCATAAAATTATCACATAAATCACAAAAACTCCGAACAACGGGATAATTAAATATAATCCACATCATGCAAGAAGAAGCAAATTGGAAACACTTTTTTACCACAATACCCCGACAAAGATCTATACCAACAACAAGCTTCATTTTCTCCGATTGGAGAAGTTCATCATGGGTCTTGAAGGTGCCAATGGTATTCCTGATCAACTTTACCCAAACGTTTTCTACTGTGACTTTCGACAAGTCGTGGACCATCAGTTCCACTGTCACCCATGTCGCCGGCACTACATCCAAGGCAGAGAGCCATCAAATCCTTTACAATCAACATGTGGTCTTGGTTATACCATGGCCCTCGAGATATCGCCCGCTTAATCGCCGCAAGATCCTTTAATTTGCAGAAAAAATGATTCAATCCCCGGCGTTGGAGTGAAATTTTCTCGGGACCAAGTGACCCTTGTCATAATCGAATCATCACTACTTTGAATGATTGTTCTTGGATTTTTGACCAAGTCATCAACTCATACAATCGCGACATGACAAAGCAGCACACCTCCTTAGCATCAACATCAGCTTGTGGTACTAGATCGACGATTTCAAAAATCGTTAAACGCAGGGTCACACCTCATTGCGGCCAAGTGATTCGTGATGTCATCATTTTCTTCCACCATTGGGGGAAGAGGAGCACCAAGAGAGGGAAGAAAGAAATCCAAGTAGACGTGGCGACATTATTGGATTACTAAGGTTTCAAAAGATAAAATGTAGGATGTCGAAAAAAGAGGAGTGACTCTTAAGAGCTCTTAGTAGAAAAGTATTTCAAGGAGAATTCAATAATTTTATTCGTTCTAATTTTGGGGTTAATGTAGCTTTACAAGTGATTTTCCAAAAGGAAAAGATATATACACACTCTTGTCATATCTACAAAAAGTTAATTCTAATTATAATAGGAATATACTTTCCAACATTCCCCCTTAAGTTGGAGCATAGATGTCAATCATGCCCAACTTGTCAATCCAGTCTGCAAATGCATGGTTTGACAACCCTTTAGTGAGTACATCCGCCAATTGCTCTTCAGAAGTTACGAAAGGAAACCAAATAATCTTCTTATCAAGGTTATTCCTGATGAAATGTCGATCAACTTCCACATGCTTGGTTCTTTCATGCTAAACTGGGTTATGTGCAATTTCAATCATTGTAGTGTTGTCACAATGTAAGTTCATTGGTTTCAGAAGCTTGTAACCCAATTCCTTCAATACATTTCGTATCCATAAAAGTTCACACAATTCATTAGCCATTCCACAGTATTCAGCTTCAGCACTAGAATTGGCAATCACATTTTACTTCTTATTACGCCAAGTTACTAAACTTCCACCAATGAAGATAAAGTATCCAGAAGTAGACGCTCTATTAGTCTTATCACTTGCCCAATCTGCATATGTGTAGCTTTTAACTTCAAACTCATCATTCTTTGAAAATAATAGGCTTTTACCTGATGCAAACTTCAAGTATCTAAGAATACGCATCACACCATCCATATGCTCCTCACTTGGATTATGCATGATCGAATTGACTGACAACACTTACAGCATATGCAAGATCAGGTCGGGCATGTAATGAGTAAATCAATCTCCCTACTAACCTATGATACCTTCCTTTGTCAGTTAAAACTTGATCAAGATACAACACCAACTTATGGTTCATCTCAATAGAAGTGTCAGCAGGTTTGCAATCTAGATTCCTGTTTCAGCAAGAAAATCAAGTGCATACTTCCGTTGTGACAAAGTGATTTCAAACTTGGACCTTGCAACTTCAATTCCTAAGAAATACTTCAGCTAACTCAAATCTTTCATCTCAAATTCTTGAGATAAATGCTCCTTCAAATTTTTCATCTCAATCGGATTATTACCTATAACTACCATGTCATCCATATACACAATCAGAGTAGTAATCTTACTATCCTTGTGTTTGATGAACAAGGTATGATAAGAGTTTCTTTGTCGATATCCAAACTTTTTCATGGCTCTAAAGAACCTTTCAAACCATGCTCTAGGAGATTGCTTCAAACTATACAAAGATTCTTTAATCGGCATGCCTTTCCAATATCACATGGCCTACAATTAACACCGGGAGGAATATCCATGTATACTTCTTCTTCCAAGTTTCCATTTAAGAGAGCATTCTTCACATCAAATTGGTGTAATGGCCAATCATGTTAAGCTGCTAAAGCAATAAAAATACACACGATATTGATCTTGGCTACTAGAGCAAATGTCTCCTGATAATCAATTCCATACCATTGAGTGTAGCCTTTAGCAACCAGACGAGCTTTATATATATCAATTGCTTCCACCTGCTTTCAGTTTTACTATAAATACCCATATACATCCAACCATCTTCTTTCCAGGTAAGACTATTTGATTCAATGTTATCAGTTCGTACCTCTGGTAAGATATTTTTGATCGGCTCTTCAGTTGATGGAGTAGAAGGGGGTCTTCAGGTGTGGTAATTTCAATAGGAGGAAGTTGAGCTTCAAGTTGACTTTCTGGTGTCGAAGTTCCAGGTTCATTCCTCGACGGGTCGAGACTACTTCTCGACGGTTCGATTGCATCACTATGTTCTGGTTCGGGTCCATTTTTTGACGGGTCGAGAAGGGTTCTCGACGGTTCAATTGAAGCACTCTGTCCAGTTCTAGGTACAACCTTCGACGGGTTGAGAGTGATTCTTGACGGGTCGATTGTCACTTTATTCAGTTTCGGGTATATTTTTCGACGGGTCGAGGATAGTTCTCGACGGGTCGAATGAGACTCCTACATTGAGTTCTATTCGATTTTTAGGTACAAGTCCCCCTTCCTAATCTTCTAATTCTTCAAATTCCGTCAAATTCAGAGGATTTCCTTCACATACGCTTTTCTCGCTCTGAAGGGAAAACTCTGAAACTCAGATTCAAAAAAAGAAACATCCAGAGAACATACATTTTATTCAGAACTGGATCATAAAAACTATATCATTTTTAAAACTCAACATATCATACAAAGACACACTTCACAGCATACGGATCAAGCTTACCTCTCAGTTGTTGG
Organism: Geum urbanum; assembly: GCA_946800695.1. Lineage (NCBI taxonomy): Eukaryota > Viridiplantae > Streptophyta > Magnoliopsida > Rosales > Rosaceae > Geum > Geum urbanum. The sequence goes on from OX327007.1 coordinate 21,725,496, forward strand.
TTGATGTGAACATACACAGTACACCCAAAAACTCTTAGCTCCAAATTTGGCAAAGATGACACATTCAACAACTCATGCAACTTCTGATAAGGGTTCTGAAACATAATTACACAGGAGAGTGTGTGATTAATCAAATATGCAGCAGAACATACAGCTTTTCCCCAAGAGTTATTTGACTAATAGATAGAAGATTATAGGCCAGAGAGGGAACAACAAGAACATAATCAATTGACAGATTATCAGAGATATTGCCAAAACCTTCACCAAGAACAGAAGATAGAGAACCATCAGGCGTAGTCACAACATGTTGAGGGGATAGTTTAATGGTTTGTACTAGACTAGGAGTATTCGTCATATGATTAGTTGCACTAGTATCAATTATCTAAGTATTATTCACAAATAATGCAGAGAGAGATGATGTTTTACCCCTCATACCTGATTCAACTATTTTAGCAGAGGCAATTGGTGAATGTTCTTCCTTTGAAATAGTAACTGATTCATGCGACATCTTATGTTTCAAATAGTAAGGAATTCAAGATTCAGGATTTCAAGAGTATTTTATGGGTTTTCAAATTCAAGGATTCATGTTCAATTTAAAGGGTTTCAAGGTTTAGGATTTCAGGTGCAGCAAAATAAAAAATATTGGGTGGTGGTAATTCAGGATTTCAATTCAATTTAGGATTTGAATGCTCCTAGAAATTCGGCTCTGATGCCAAGTAGAAACGTATTTTAGAGAGAATTCAATGATTTCATTCATTCCAATTTTGGGGTTAATATAGCTTTACAAGTCGTTTCCCAAAAAGAAAAGATATTTACACACTCCTATCATATCTAAAAAAATTAATTCTAATTACAATCAGAATATACTTTCCAACACACTTAACTCTCAAAAATTTCAATGACTTTATGTATGCAACTGTTATTTGGTCTCATACCAATCTTCATGCCCATTCACATCCATAACACATACTTCGTCGAGTTCGTTCATTGAAATATCTCCCCTGACTCTTTCTAAACTTCTTTACTCCCTCATTCCATGAGAGCATCTTCAGTGCACCAGGTACACTTGCACCACTCATGTGTATGGCACATGTATTAACAGATCTAAAGTAACTTTTGTTGATCGTTAGTTACCATAGTTTGATTAAGGAAATCAACATACAGTTAAAATAAAATTACCATGTTGATGATAATCGAATTACACTCTTTCTAAAAAAGAAAAAAAATGTCTTGTAACTCGCAAGGAGGGACGAATAGAGTATTCTGATATGAAAGGTAAAAGTTGTGAACAACGTACATCTAATGTTGCGGAAACCACACAACTTGATGTTGTTTTTGTCATTTCTTGTAACACAAGCTCAAGCATGATCCATAAGAAGCCTCTCAAGGCTAGAAATGTTGCAACCATCGAAGAGAATTTCACAGGTGTAATATGATGTATGAGTTGCATATTACTTTCATTATATTTAACTTGATACTTGATTAGTTAATGGAGGTTATAACTCTCTGTATGAGAATTTCTTTATTTTTATCAATAAAAGAACTTGATAATTGGATAGAATACATGATTTTATATATACACAGCAGAACACAATTTTCAGGCTATAAATTACACATTTCGATTTTACTAGCTTATTGCAGAAATATATCAAAGACCAAATAGACTCGCAAGTAATTCATATGGAAATGACAGACACATCCACTGTACACTAACATTAGTAACTCTCAAGCAATTTTGACCACCAAAGTAGGAAGTAATTTTTTTGAGCTAGCTTAAGGTTAATGAGATACCATGATATTAAAATGTTAATGAGGTACCATGATATTGAAATGGTAATGAGATACTATGATATAAAATGCAGTGATGCGCCAATTTATAGCTTAATTTTACTCTCTGTATTGGCATATAGTTTGAAATAGAATACTCAAATAACTAACACATTAGAAAAAATTTCAAACCATTCGTAATGTTCAGTTACGAAATTCACCGACTCCGTTTCACAAAATATGTCTAATGCATACTCCACCAACTACAAAAATTTTATGACACTACCATGTTCATCATCTTCACATTACATGTAACCGAAGCTAGTTTAGTACAAAATTTACCATGATATGGTAAAATTCAAACCATATAAAAGCACAAAACATTTTTGTTTCTTTATTTCTCTACTTCCCAATAATGCGAGATAAGCATCTATCCACAGTTGCATAAAGGTCTCCCATCTCGTTCTTTGGTTTCCTTAGAAGCTCCACCAACAATTTTGCACGTTCATGAGCCGAATTATGCTACACATTCAAGAGTTTAATTATGATCATTATTAAAACAATACGATGAATGCAATTTGTTCTACCTATTAAACATTTCAATAAATTTACTTAATGTAACTATTTGCCCAATTGGTACCATAATGCTGCATATTCTTAATGACAAAAATACCACGGTATATAATTCTGCTGTTGAGGTCCAGCTCCATTCTTGAAGGGAAGCAGTCCAAAGGCAAAGAGCTTATTTGCATGTCTGAACTCATCATCTCCATAAATACAATCCAACATATTCAACTAGGGCAATATATAATTTAGTCAATCTTGTATTGTTATTTTACTAAAAAGATAAAACTACACCTACAGTACATAGCTATTTTCTAGTTTATTTATTTTATTTGAAGAACCATACAACTGCATGTGCATCTTTTTGTCGGGATATTGTCTTAAATGAATCCGGAGCACTGTCAAGGATCTCTACAAACCTAACTCTGACATGCACCACCAACAAATACCAACGTCGAACATACAATTGTGTTTTGGGCTCAATTATTGGGATGAAAATCTAGGCAATATATACAACATTAATTATTTTAGAGATGAAAGTATAAGTACGTGTAACATATACTCACCAACAAATAACCAGAACAATACCCTTTTGCAATTGACAAAATGGTCCATGAATCAGTCGAGCCCACTGTGTGTTTTACTATATTTAATCTATTCCTTCATTGTTTCCTCTCCCTTGTTCTTACCTACCTACCTACCTACCGAGTAACTAATTTCATGTATCTAATACGTGCTCTGATGTTTGGCAAGACCATTATGAAATAAGCATAAATGAACAATAGCATAAACGATAGGACTGTGTATTCTCTTACTCTCAGACCATAACATACTGAAATAAGCATAAATGAACAATATCATATCATAAGTAAACACTTTAGTAATCTAATATCTCCACTAAGAACCGATAATTCCAGCAACATAACCAGATGAGGGAAGGATATTATCGATAGCAGTGTTAACTAATCCGAATGCAATCAAAGTCTAAAACTCCTATTAGTCATATACCTCGACACATATATATCACAGTTCCAAACTCCCAAAATCAAATTATAAATCCTACTCGATCTTCATAACCCCAAAAGGGTAAACGCAAGATTTCAATCATATCTCTCTAGTCTCTACCCATTATTCCAGTAATCAACAAATAAGAGGATACACAAATAAACTTCAAATTCACAAAATAAATAAATATAGAAGAGGGATATACCAGTCGGAGAGTTGAAATGTTGAGCTGAATGAGAGAGGGAGAGAAGTCGACACTGGAAATTGATAGGACTCAGAAGTAGCAATTCGCCATAGAGTGAGAAATGAAGACGCGAAGACACAAAACTGAGAGAGAGAGAGACCTTCTGTCTTTTGGTTTATAGAAGGAGGCCTTAACTTCCACTACAAGAAAATGAGTCATTACCGGCGAGATTCCGGCAAACAAGGCCGGCGACCGGAAAAGTCGCCGGTAATGTCCATCATTACCGGCGACTTACTCCGTCGCCGGTAATGTGGCCGGAATCTCGCCGGTAATGTTCCAAAACATTACCGGCGACTCCAACCGTCGCCGGCAATGTCTAGGTACACATTTCCGGCGATTTTTCGGCCGGAATTTTGCCGGAAATGTGTGCCTAGACATTGCTGGCGACGGTTGGAGTCGTCGGTAATGTTTTGGAACATTACCGGCGAGATTCCGGCGTAAAGTCGCCGGTAATGTCTTCATTTCCGGCGACTTACTCCGTCGCCGGCAATGTGTCTTATATTAGATGCCGGATGGGGTAGCTCGATCATTCAATTATTTTGAGCGAAAAAAATCCAGAGAAATCGAAAGAAGGAAAACGTACGCTCTGAAATCGATCATTCGGTATATTGTCAAAATTAAGGCGCGCGTCGAAAACTCGTTCACTCGGGAAGCTATATATATAGGTACGTAGGTGTATATATACGTATATGTGGTATATATATATATGTGTGTGTGTGTTGATCAAATCCAATTCGTGAGATATATATGAAATGTTGTTGATGTACGGTCACCGAAACGAGAAAACAGGTTGTAGTTAATCTTGTGTCTGAATCAATGACTGGTATTATCGTATTGTTATCGGAGCCAGGCTTAACAGAGCCTCCTCCTACCCAGTGAAATACGTTTTGAATTGAAAAAAGGAGAATACTATCATCGAGTACTGAATCGAATTCAGAGATTAGATCGATATATATACATATGCATGCATGTGTTGATTTAATTAGAGTTGAATTGAGAGATCACGTCGATTATTAGTAGTGAATGTGTGTATATATATATAACTAATACGTAAAATTGTTAGAATTTTCAGGATGGACAAGAGTTGGATGAGCCTCGAAAGATGGGATGTCAGATATCACCAGGGAATTAGGAGTTTTGTGGATTTTGTGAAGGCTAATTGTGGAGACACTACACTTCATTATTGCCCGTGTAAAGAATGTAAGTGTTTCAGCGATCGATTTCGATTTCCCATTGATAAAGTCCAGAGGCACCTGAGTAAATACGGGTTTTGGGATAAGTACACTTGTTGGATTTATCACGGTGAAACATCGGTAGCGGGTCCGCATGATCATGGACAATTTGGTGAGAGGGCCACTCCACGCTATGATCATGGAGATTTTGCTGAGAGGGGCAGTTCATCCTATGATCCAACATCGATGTTAATCAATGATATGTTTCCTCATGAGAGCGGTGTATTTGCTGATAAAGCCCTAAATGTCCCTCCCGTCGTTGAGGGTTTCCCCCATATCCAGCCAGTCGAACCATTACCTGGAGGTCATGTCAACACAAGCGGTATGGACAAGTACAACAACCTGATTACATTGCAACAGACTCCGTTGTACGACGGTTGTAGTAAGACTGTTCTTGAAAGTGTGATGGGAGTGATGCTGCTCAAAATGCAGAACAAAATGTCTGTCAAAGCTGTTGATTCTTGGTTGAAGTGGACTGCTTCGCTACTGCCACCCGGTCATCGTCTTCCTACCACTCATCATAAGGTGCGACATATCCTGAAAGATCTTGGGCTTTCCTACATCAAAATCCATGCATGCAGATATGATTGTATTCTCTTCTGGGGAAAAGATCTCGAAGACCTTGAAGCCTGCCCGGTATGTTTTACAGAAAGGTATAAGTTGACTCCTGCAGGCAACAAGAAAGCTGTGAAGATACTTCGATATTTCCCGCTTATTGATAGGCTGGAGCGGTTGTTCATGTGTGCTTTCACGGCGGAGGCAATGAGATGGTGGGCTGAGAGGAACTTGCCTGACGATGACACCCTTATACACCCTTCCGACGGAGAGGCTTGGAAGCACATGGTCAGGGAGTTTGATCATTTTGCAGCAGAGGTCCGAAATGTTTGGCTAGGGCTCTCATCTGACGGATTCAACCCTTTTGGCAACATGAGTCTTCAATACAGTATATGACCAGTTATTTTGGTACCGTACAACCTTCCACCATGGATGTGCATGAAGAAGGAATACAATATGCTCACTCTGTTAATTCCGGGCCCGGGTTATCCAGGAAAGTGTCTCGATGTGTATTTGAGGCCTTTGATTGAGGAGCTTAAGTACCTGAGTGAGTGTGGCCACCCCACTTACGATAGGTTCAAAAAGGAGATGTTCCAGATGCATGCCATGCTTGTTGGCACCATCAGTGATTTTCCTGCCCGCGGTATGTTGTCGGGAAACGTTACCAGGGGTTACAGGGCTTGTTCAGAGTGCATGACGGTTGATTGTTGCAGTCCTCATTGCAGTAAAATTGTTCAGATGTGTCACCGTTGTTGGCTTCCATATGATCACCCATTTAGGCAGGATCCAGACGTGTTTGATGGGACTGTGGAAACAGGTGTGGCAACCAGGCGATGGACATGGGAAGAAATTTTGGAAGTGTTGAATGAATACGATTTTGGCCAGCTGAGCAATCATCCTGACATAGTGGCGTCAATTCCAGACAAGCCCGAAAGGTATAAGTTTTGGACACACAAGAGCATATTCTGGGAACTCTCCTACTGGCCCAGGTTGCCTATCAGACATTACCTAGATGTCATGCACATAGAGAAGAATGTGTGTGAAAGTGTGGTGGGCACAGTTCTTAACTTGGAGGGGAAAACAAAAGACATCCCTTAGGCACGCATTGATCTGAAAGCAATGGGTGTGCGGAAACATTTGTGGTTAAGAGATGGTAAGAGAAAAATGCCGCAAGCTCCGTACACCGTAAAGCCGAAGCATAAGCATGAAATTTTTCGGTGGCTGAGTAATGTCAGGTATATATTCTTATGGCTATGTAGGAATTTGGCCTTAAATTTTTAGCGGAGTATATATGGTTATATGCGAGAAATATAATTGGTCCATATATATGGTTTTATCTATATATATGCAGGTATCCTTATGGCTATGCAGGAAATATAAGCAGGTGTGTTAACTTCCGGGACAATAAGATGTACGGATTAAAGAGTCATGACTGCCATGTACTGCTTCAACGCCTTTTCCCTATTTTCATTCGAGGGTACATGCCCAAAGAGGTGGTGGAGCCGTTGGTGGCCTTGTCAAGATTCTTTCAGAAGTTATGCACCAGGGAAGTTAAAAAAGCAGACCTGAGGGAGATGCAAGATGACATCATTTTTATCATGTGCAAGCTTGAGAGGATATTTCCCCCAAATTTTTTCGACATAATGCCGCACCTGATGATCCATCTTCCCGAACAATTGTTGCTTACCGGTCCCGTACACTACACTTGGATGTATCCCATGGAAAGGTACAAATGATTCATAAATTTGGTTTGCCTATGTTTTTATATGTAAATTCTTGTGGTTAAGTAAGTTAACATGTACTTGTTAACTTGTAGACAATTGGGAGCCTACAAGGACTATGTGAAGAATAAATATGCACCTGAAGGGTGTATCGCTGAAGCATATCTTGCGCACGAGTGTGTAACGTACACCAAAATGTACCTCGAAAATGTAGAGGACCCCCAACAACATATGCCGATAGATGAACCCCAGTTCAACCTTTCTATCATCTCCAGTGACGTGGTAGTACAGGGAAGCTTGCCAAAGTCGTACAAGTTGGATGGAAATGAGGTAGCCATTGCCCACTGGTCGGTACTGATTAACTGTCAAGAAGTACAATATTGGAAAAACTATCATCTTCACTGCCCTGCTATTGCCGGAAATGTTGATTACCACAACAAGACGTTTGCAAACTACTTTGGTCAATGGGTAAGTATATGTGTATATGTATATTTTTATATATATCTTTATATAGCATGTACGTATGTACGTGGTTTTGTGGTTTCAAGATGACATAATTTCTTCTGTACGTATTAATATATGGACGTTTTCAGATGAACCATGTAGCAGATGATGGTTGCCCAGAGTGGTCAAACGAATTAAGGGTCCTGGCGATGAAACCGATTGCTTCAAAAGTTTACTCGATGTGTCAGGTCAATGGCGTGAAATTTATATGTGAAAATCGAGACGACCGACTGAAAACACAGAATTGTGGGGTGATGGTCCATGGTGGGCAGGATGGCGTTGACTATTACGGTGTCCTTCATTCAGTTGTTGAACTAATTTATGGGAACCGCATGAAAGTGCACTTGTTCAAGTGTAGATGGTTTGATACTAGCCCGGAGAACACAAGGACCGATCAGTACGGAACATTTTCGGTGAATACTGCTACTAGCTGGTATGAAGATGACCCTTTCGTTCTTGCCTCATCAGTAAAACAAGTGTTTTACCTGGACGATCTTCTTAACAAAGTCCCGTGGAAGGTGGTTAACCATGTTGCTCATAGAAACATATACAGTGCTGCCACACTTGGTGATACCGCAGATGATGAGGAAGTTACTGCATACCAAGAGCCAAACGCTTTTGACATTCCGGAATCATCTACGATTCGCCTTAATAATGTGAGATCTGGGAGTGTGGTTCGAATTACTGGAGCAGAACTTCTCGATGTTAATCCATATGAAGTTGACGTTGATTCAGATGACGAGGAGCGGCACATATTGCCAGAGGTTACCTATGAAACCGAGTCAGACTCAAGTGATGAAGATGATTACGATTATCATCCTTAGTACGTTGGAAATTGTAGTCGGAAATTGTAGTCGGCAAATGTACGTAGTAAAATGTACGTAGTAAAATGTTTAAGGAAATTGTAGTCAGAAAATGTACTCGGAAATTGTATGTAGTCGGAAATTGTACGTAGTCGGAAATTGTATGTAGTCGAAAATTGAACGTAGTCGGAAATCGGAACCGTAGTCGGAAATTGAACGTAGTCGGAAATCGGAAATCGGAAATTGAACGTAGTCGGAAATCGGAAATTGAACGTAGTCGGAAATCGGAACCGTAGTCGGAAATTGAACGTAGTCGGAAATCGGAAATCGGAAATTGAACGTAGTCGGAAATCGGAAATTGAACGTAGTCGGAAATCGGAAATTGAACGTAGTCGGAAATCGGAACCGTAGTCGGAAATTGAACGTAGTCGGAAATCGGAACCGTAGTCGGAAATTGTACGTAGTCGGAAATTATGTAGTCGGAAAATTGGTCGATCGGATAATAGTCGACAAATAATGACATTACCAACGAGTTGACAAGCAACTCGTTGGTAATGTCATTACCAACGACTTAGCAACTTGTGGGTAATGTCATTACCAACGAGTTGCTTCTCAACTCGTTGGTAATGTCATTACCAACGACGTTGACCTACCTCGCCGGCAATGGTGGCGGTATAGCTCGAGCTCGAGCTCCTCCTCCCCATTTCTCTTCGGCCTAATTCAATTCTCTCTTCCCTCTTCCCTCTCTTAGCACGAATTTCTGATATCTCCCCTCTCCTCAATCCTCTCTTCTCTCTTCCCTCTCCCCTCTCTTCCTCTCCTCCCCTCTCTCCTCCTCCCCTCCTCCTCTTCCTCCTCCCCTCACCTCCGTCGCCGGCAAAGTTGGGTCGAGCTCCACCATGGCAGGTTTGAGCTCACTCTCTCTCCCTCTCTCTCTCCCTCTCTCTCTCTCTCATTCCACAATATTTTTTTTGTGTATTTTAATTAATTAATTTTTGATAATTGTGGGATGTATATATGTATGCATGTGGACAATATTTGTAAAATGTAATTAAGGTATGTATGAAAATTGTGGGAAAAAAATGTGGATAATTGTGGGGTGAAGGAGCAATATATGTGATGTATATATGTGAAAAATTAATTAATATATATGGAATGTATATATATACGTATGTTTGAAAAATGTGGAAAATTAATTAGCTAGGGTGAATTGGATTAATATGTGATGTATATATATATGTGTGAATTAAGGTGAAATTAAGATGCATGATCGATGTATATATGTGTGAAAAATTTAAAGCCGGATATGATGTATGTATATATGTTAAGTTAGGTGATATAGTTGTTAATTTAACGTATAATAGGTGATATTGGAACCATACCAAATCGGAACCGGAACGTTTTCAAACCGGAACTGTTTCAAACGGTTCCGGTTCCAAACCGTTCCGGTTCTGATTTGTTATAGAACCGAAACGGTTTGGAACCGGAACTGTTTGTAACCGGAACCGTTATGTTACAAATTGTTCCAGTTACAAACAGTTCCGGTTTCAAACGGTTCCGGTTCCAAACCGTTCCGGTTCTGATTTGTTATAGAACCGAAACGGTTTGGAACCGGAACCGTTTCGAACCGGAACTGTTTGTAACCGGAACCGTTATGTTACAAACGGCTCCGGTTACCAACGGCTCCGGTTACAAACAGTTCCGGTTTCAAACGGTTCCGGTTCCAAACCGTTCCGGTATTTCTGATTTGTTATAGAACCGAAACGGTTTGGAACCGGAACCGTTTGGAACCGGAACTATTTGTAACCGGAACCGTTTGTAATATAACGGTTCCAGGTTCAAACGGTTCCTGTTCCAAACCGTTCCGGTTCCGATTTGTTATAGAACCCCAGTTCCCATGACTATTACGGTGTCCATGCCAAGAGGTTTTGCGGCTAATTGGCTTCGGAGAGGTTCCCGAAATAGTGGAGGGAACAGTAGTCAAGCTTCCTCCTCCCCCGCAGTTAGCAACACGCCCAGTGGGCCAATGATGAGTGCTCGCACGAGAGCCTTGCTAGAGGCGCGAGCTGAGGAGGAAGCTGCACGATCAAGAGCCGTGCAACCGGAAGTTGAGCCTCGAGCCTCAGTCTCCAGACGCTCAATCAGCAGACGTCCCTCCGGTGGCAGAGCCTCAGACGAGCGACAATCAACGGGGGCATCAGAAACTCCCTCAATTCGAATGCCCCATATTCGCCCGGTGCCTACTCCCGTTTCACGGGAATCATCTGAGACACATGGTGGTGCTGGCGCCGCCTCATCGTCCAGGCCTCGTCTATCTCCGCCGTCCGGTCTCTTCCTACCCGACGAGATTCCTGTCATCCCTGAATTCGATGATAGGGGGATGCCTGTTTATATTGAAGGACGGCCGGAGTTCCTGAGCGTGGAGGAAGCGTATAACTTCCTCCTGTTCGACCCCGTGTATCTTTGGAGTGTGAGGTGCACCAACCAACAAACGGACGATGCAGGTAAATTTTATTTAACATCAGATTGATTACTTAATTATTACTTAAGACTTGCGATAGGTTCAATTAATGATATCAATTTGTTGACATTGTATTATTAGGCAATTTCGTTAATGGGACTGGAAAACGGAAAGGGGCTAGAGGCACCTGCACCGGGAAGAGACTTGAGCAGGCCACCGGCGGAAGGAAAACACCCATAAGGGCCAATGAGGATGGCGAGGTGATCGAGGCATTCGACACCACGCGCAAATATGTCAGCATGGCCGGTGCGATCGTGCGGGACAAGGTCCCAATGCTTTGGCCAGATTGGGAATCTGTGCCTATCTACGTGAAGATGCAAGTGCATAATGCACTCAGTGTGAGTAAAATCGTATTTTCATTACGTAAATTTTACATTTATTAATTAAGTCCGAATAAATATATATATAATTTTACCTTTTATATATTCATATTGCAGGTGTGGTTTGACGTGGATGAAGTTCTTATTCACACGTGGGTAGAGTGTCAACTACATATGAGGTGATGTGCTTCGACTTATTTGAATATATATCCAGTTAGATTTTTGTTTATCAAGTGTTTTAATATCTCTAACTTTTTTTCCTTCTTTTAATATAGGTATAAAGAGTGGAAGAACGAGCTTTCTTCCCATTACACTGTATACAAGGAGCTAGGCCGAGGTTCCACCCCTAGCGAATTCCGGTTTAGGGAGTACGAGTGGCTGTGGCTGATAGCCCACTTCGAGCACCCCAAAGCTCGGGTATGCATCCTTAATATATCTTTCAAGCCTAATGTATCGTATCAGATTGAAATAGTTAGTTACTAATTTTTTTTCATATGTTTATTAAACAAGGCGATTTCGAAGACGAACCGGGCGAATAGATTGAAAAACACCAGGGCCCATCATGCAGGTTCACTCAACTACATGGGTTGGTCGACTAAGGCGCAGCAACAACAAGAGGTGAACCCGTTGGTGTATATTCATCAGAAGTTCTACCCGCAGTGCCCTGAAGAAGCGGTAAGTCTTTCGCCTCTCCATGTGTTAATAAAACTATTTTTCAAGATGGAAATAGATTTTGTTAGCTAATACGTTGTTCATTTTCCCTTTTCAATTAGTCGAGAGTGGAGGAGGCGACCGCAGAAGTGACCATGAGTATAGCTCGGACTAACCATCCTGACTGCTCCGAGGAAGAAGTCACCCAGTATGCCTCTCAGATCGATCTGCTTGATCCCCCGATAGCGGCTCGGATCATGGCAAAAGCGTGCGGGACTGGAAAGAATACCTACTACTGTAGGGGAATGGGCACGGCGGGCGAAAGACTATTGAAGAACACTTCAGAATACTCTACCGGGTCAAGAAGTTCAACTTCTAGTCGTAACCTCGCGGCGGAGCTTCATAGGACGCAGAGGGAGTTGGAGGAGCAAAAGAGGCAGATGGCCGAGTACCAAATGCAGCAGACACAGGTGCAGGCTCAGATGTACACATGGATGCGGACGATGTACGAGGCTCAGACTACCGGACAACCCTTCCCCACACCTCCCCCGGTCCCTCATATCCCTACCTATCCACCACCACCACCGCACCAGTCAACGCCAGAGCAAGACCAAGGTAGCCACCGGAATTCAAATGAGTACATGGATTACTTCAACCCTGATGACCCGCAAGTTCCTGGACCTGACCTGTAGTTGTAGTTAATTTTTTTATCGTCGTTGCTATTTGTACTGTACGTTGGACATTTATGTTGAACTTGTATGACTGTCTTTGCTACGTGTACTGTTGAACTTGTATGATTGTACGGTTTATCCGGTTCAATGTAGGTTATGGAATTGGGCCCAATCCAGAACCGCGTTTTTTTTTCAAAATTTTTCCCCACATTGCCGGCGACATGGACTCGAGTCGCCGACAATGTCTCAAATTCCGGCCACGGCGGCGCTGCCATTGCCGGCGACTCAAGTTGCCGGTAATGTCCGAGACATCACCGGCGACGGCGTTTCCCGTCGCCGGCAATGTCAACACCGGCGGGGAATCTCCGGCGACAAGTCGCCGGTAATGTCAATTCCGGCGAAAAAAAAAGACAAGGCCGGCGACGGCAGGTCGCCGGTAATGTCTCCATTTCTGGTAGTGTTCTTTAGTTTTGTTTATTTTATTTTATTTAAAATATCTACTCTTGAAATTTATTTGGCATGGACTTTGTTTGTCTACTCCAATGACCAATGCAAATTTCAAATGTGTTCTATAGATTTTTTTAAAAAAAATAAAAATAAAAAAGAAAGAAAAAGAGTGTCCTCTTAGAAATAGTTTTTTTTTGTTCTTCGGACATCATTAAATAATTACATTTACGTCCCCTTTTAAAAAATTAATTTATTTCAAGAAAAAACAAAATAAACATCTCTTATAAGAAATATCGGGTTGAAATTATATCAGAATTATAGCTTGATAACCCAATCAAATTTTTTATTATCTCATGTTGAACTAATGTATTGGTATAGCGATTTGGATTTGGGTTTGACTTCATGGTTGAGACTTTAGGGTTCAACGATTTGAGATCTGATTTTGGGTATAAGATTTAAAGTTTTAGGGTTTGATGTTTAGGAAAATAGAGTTTATGGGTTGAGGTTTAAGGTTTAGGGTGTGTGCATAGGATTTAGGGTTTAGAAATAAAACAAATAGGTGGGTTTAAGATTTATGTTTGGATAAATAGGGTTTAGGTAAACCATAAATGGGTATAGGGTTAACGTTTAGATAAATAAAACAAAATGGATTTAGGGTTTAGATAAATAAATAAAATAAATGGGTTTAGGATTTAGGGTTAAAGTATAGGATTTAGATAAATAAATAAAATAATTTTAGGTATAAAAAAATAATAAAAAAAGTAAAATAAGAAAAATTAAATAATGGTATATTTTTAACCATTTCACTTTGTTGACTTTTTTTTTCAATTTACTTGACGACGTTAATTTTGGTGTTAGTGTCACTTTATTGACTTGATTGAATGTATGACTGAAATTAGAGTTAAATAGTCTGTGCACTTGCACCCGATACACCAAAAAATTTCCATCATTCTATTCCCCGGTTTATTGTATAAAAACAGCAATAATTCAACCAAACCATAATAATAATATTCTTCTCTTTTAATTTGAAATTTTTTTTCAGTGCACCAAGTGCAAGTACACCACATGCAAGATATAATTTTAATCATTTATTATCTTAATGTTAACATTAATATTAATATCATATAAATAATTAAATTAAATGAATAGTTAAGATTGTATTACCAATGTCCCTGATACAAATGCATTCGATATATTAAAGATGCTCTCCGTAATTTATGCTGTTGGACAAACAATAAAGTAGAACCCAACTGCCTTCTCCACTTTCCTCGTCATCGACGCTTTGACATACTCAACTTTCCTAATCACCTTGATCAATCAATCGATCAATTAATCATATCATGTATGTATATATGTAAGAATAAGACATGCATGTCATACCATGCCATGCCATGAGGGCATGAGGCAAGGGCACTAGAGCAAATATCATAGCCACGTATGCAGCAATCTACGAGGGCAATCCTAGGGCCTTGTAAAGATCTTCTCTCTCTTTCTTTAACACAAAACCACAACCTCTCTCTTCACAAAATATTCCACCTAGCTAGCTCTCTCCAGCTCTACACTTCCTTGCTCAATTTTACTAATTACACTCACATTTTCTCTCTCGCAATTAGCTCTCATTGAACCCAAGGTATATAATATTTTTTTTCCAAAATAAATTTGGAAAATTTGTGCAAGAATATAATTAGCTAGCTTTGGCTGTAGTTACTTTTGATTTTCTCAATTTTGTGATTCAGGTTTATGCATTTTACTTAATTAGTTTTGAGTTGAGATACGATTATTCAGTTCGAATTCGTACAGCTTTAGCTATCCTGGGCTGTTGTGGCTTAAGATTTCTTCATTTCTGTAATTTAGGGTCGCGAATTTGTTGTTGGTTTTGTATAAAAAAATTAAGATATGATTCTTCAAATTTGATTTAATGAGCTAGAAGAAGGAAAAAGTGCAGTTGTATTGTTCACCTGAGTTTTCTTTGTAATTTTTGTTCTATGTTCATATTTGCTTTTTAAGTGTTGTTGGTGATTTAATAGATATTTTTGTCTGATTTTATGTTGTACGCTGCTTGTGCAGAAATCAGATTGCAGTCATCGTCTTGAAGTGATCAAGATCTGGAGAAATTCCATGAAGGAAGAACCAGAGACTTGGAAGTCGTAGTAACTTGCGACAAACAGAGGGTTGACATTTATTCATCGTGTTCTGGGTAGTGCCAGTGCTTTAGCTTTATTGTCGGAGATTGGTCCAGTAGCTTATTTTATGTTGGATGCTAAACTATCAACTTTTGGTTCTTGATTGGTAGCGGCTTGAAGAAAAAGCTCATAGAATTTCGTGTGTGACTACTGTTTTTTGTGGGAATTGCAAAAGTTGAAAATTGGTGCGGGATTGGTATTTTTCTGGTGGATAAGTTTTGCAATGGCATGTTCATCTGAAAGGTGGATTGATCGACTTCAATTCTCCTCACTATTTGCGCCTCCCCCACAAGATACTCCTAGGCGGAAGGTAAGCCAATGTTTATCTTTCCTGCTTAATATGGATGCATCTGTCTCTGCACGTGCCTGTGTGTTTGTGAATGATCATTTCATAATCGTGACAATCAATTTTTCATATAATGATTATCTAAGATTGCATTAGAGCTCATTTCCTAGATGCCTGCAGTAGACGCCCTCTCGATCACCTTCAACTCAGTAATTTGCCAACTACACCTGTAGTATTGATTTCTGTGATATACCTTTTGAGTTCGATAAAATGTTATGATCAAACATACGAGTTCTTGCTCAAGCTAAACTAATGACGTGCCACAGTATTAGTCAAGTTTCTTCCTTGGATTGTGTCAGTAGCTGATAAAGTGGGCTACTTCTTATGGCCCACCATGTTTTCACTTTATGGTCTTGAGATGTTAGCCTTTTGAAGTGTATCGCCAATCTAAGAATGGCAACAACAACATGTTAGTCTCCAAGCTTTTGTGGCTGATGGTTGAGAAGTTATCATTAAATGAAACCGGATATGGCAGCACTGCTGATTTGAGAACTGTGAAATATTGTATGAAGACATTGCTCCTTTTTCCTTTGATAATGTCATTTCGCTAAAGTGAAAGTGAAAGATTCCCAAGGTTCAACGAATACTGTTCTTAATCCAAACATTTCTTACTACTAAGACCCTATGTATGAGACTTGAAGAGTGTAGGAACATTCAGAAGATGATAGCCTTTCTTTGTACTGAGCTTAGCATAGTATTTGCGCTTAAAAGTAACAAATTTTGATTAACTGAACTTCAATTAGTTTCAGTTTCAAGCCTCTGTCAACTTTGTACAAGAAATAATAACCTTTTCTCTTTTGCCCTTATTTGAAGGCTCAAATCGCTGCCTATGTGGAGTACTTTGGTCAGTTTACATCAGAACAGTTTCCAGAGGATATTTCCGAGGTAGGACAGTATTGTTTTTGTTCCGACTCATAAGCTCAGCTAATCTTGGATATGGAAAAATGCGATAATTCTCATCAAAATACCATACATTTTCATTCGTAGTTTCAGTTTCAGAAAGAGTTGTTTACTTACAATTGTATTTTGACAGCTGATCCGTAATCGTTACCCATCGGATGTGAAGCGTCTCTTTGATGATGTTTTAGGTATTTGTGATTCACCCCTACTAATATCCCCTATGATCAATTAGTTATGGTAATTTTCATATCGTCTCTTCTCATTATTGTTAATGACTAGTTTATCTATTTGGATGTAATCCAGCTATGTTTGTTCTACATCATCCTGAGCATGGGCATGCTGTTGTCCTTCCCATCATTTCATGTATCATAGATGGCACTCTGCTGTATGACAGAACTAGTCCGCCATTTGCTTCTTTCATATCATTAGTCTGCCCAAGCAGTGAGGTAATTGGTTATCTGACAATAAGATTTGTTTTGAAATTCTTCTCTCTTACGCTTATTTTGAGATATTCTGTGTTGATGAACTGTATCTTAAGTTGAACTATCAATTCTCCACAAATTTGATGCTTTTGTGAATTAATGTTAATTTGTTCCATTTTCCTTTTCAAAATGTACCTTGATTCAATCCGATATTGACTTGGACCAAGGACGCTAATGGCCCAAATTAAACACTAAACTCAACCCTACAGCTCTTAGAAGTATTTGACAATCTGGAAACTTCATAGAAGTCATCCAGAAAAACCATGGTGACTTGAGGATGAGGTTGCTAAAAAAAGTTACTACTCCAGGATCAATTAAAAGGATATCCTTAGCAAGGGAACCTGCACCTATGCGCAGTTCACGATAGAGACATAATAAATGTATGGTCATGTTTATTGTTGTATGAAATGTCAGCGGTATTATCATTTATATCTTTCGATTTTCCACAGAATGAGTACTCTGAGCAGTGGGCTCTGGCATGCGGGGAAATTCTACGAATATTAACTCATTACAATCGCCCAATATACAAGGTGGAGCAACAGAATAGTGAAACAGAAAGAAGCAGTAGTGGAAGCCATGCTACAACAAGTGACTATGTTGATGGTGTATCTGGCCAGATGCCTTGTATACAGCAAGAGAGGAAACCTGTAAGGCCATTGTCTCCCTGGATCACTGATATATTGATTGCTGCTCCTCTGGGTATTAGAAGTGATTATTTCCGCTGGTGAGTGCACATATGGATTGAGATGCTGTTGTCAATTCTGTCAAAATCGTAGAGATTCATCTTGTTTCCATGTCATTATATACAAACACCAACTAAAAAGCACCAGCTCAATTGCAATTTCTTTCATAATGATTTTTCTGTGAACATTCTCTCCATCAGGAGTTGTGTAATTATATTTCTCCATCAATTGTAACAGGCCTTTGAAGGTTCCAGATATGACGTGTTTGCTATTAAATTGTGTAGACTAAGATTTTAACATTTAGGAATGCCTGTCAAGCATTTGTTTGTCATCAGTCAACAAACATCGATATTTTTCTTGTCGATTGAATGAGATGGTTTTAGCTGGGAAACTTTAATCTTCTTGGTTGTCTATCTTGGTAAATGTTTCTGATGTAGATTGAGAAGATTAAGCTCTCAGTAGATTGACATTTCCGTTTTTGTTCCTGGATCAAGTTATAGGAATAGTTAACTTTTGTATTGGGTTGATGGTATTCTTAGTACTTAAATCAACCAAATTTTCTCGCTACTGATTGCTTACAACTGTAAGAATATGCCTAAGGTCACCATTTTTTAGTAAACGTTGTCACTGAATTGATGTAGGCCAGCCTTGGATATTCTGTTAGTAACTTTAACCTTTCTTATATTTTGTCCACAATAACAGGTGCAGCGGAGTTATGGGAAAATATGCTGCTGGAGAACTGAAGCCACCATCTACTGGTTAGTTAAAACTTTCTTTGATGAGTATATTGTAATCTTCTATGGTTGATTCTTAACTTTCACAGAAAACACTGTTTACAATAATTATAGCGCTAGACTTTCTAACTGGCGAAATGATTGTTGTTTGGCAGTTGGGTAGTTTGTGCTTGGCTCTTTTGCCATTTTTCCTGTTTCTGGCAAGTTCTTTGTCACCCCCTAGTTGGTTGGGTTCAAAATTTTAAAAAGGAGAAATAAATTTTGTGTATTCACGTTATTTTCTCTGAAATTTGCAACAATATTATAAGTTCTTTAAATGTTTCAATTATTCAAAGATTTAGCCCACTATCATAACAGTGGGACAAAACCATTTGTGAATGATCCTTTCTTCCCATTCCTAGCCTCTTCTCGTGGGTCTGGAAAACATCCTCAACTCATGCCATCCACTCCAAGGTGGGCAGTTGCTAATGGTGCTGGAGTTATATTAAGTGTTTGTGATGAAGAAGTCTCTCGCTATGAGACTGCCACTTTAACAGCAGTAGCTGTCCCTGCACTTCTACTTCCTCCCCCAACAACTGCTTTGGACGAGCATCTAGTGGCGGGGTTACCAGCTCTGGAGCCATATGCACGTTTATTTCATAGGTAAATCTTGAAAGTTCATGCGTAATAGTAATTGAAACGCGATAACCTTCACATATACATGACTTAATTTTGCCAATAGTGATTAATTTGTTATTTTGGCGACAGGTATTATGCTATTGCTACTCCAAGTGCTACTCAAAGACTTCTTCTGGGACTTCTAGAGGCGCCACCGTCATGGGCTCCCGATGCACTTGATGCAGCAGTACAGCTCGTGGAGCTTCTTCGTGCTGCTGAAGACTATGCATCTGGAATAAGGGTAAGCTGGAAACTAGTGATTACGTATGAAAATAATTCAAAGCCAAACGAATATGGTCTGGTAGTATACTTGTCATAAAGCTGTACTGTCAGTTGGACAAACTATTCTCGGATACCTGTGCTGTTGGATACTTAAAAAATTAAGTAGATGTACTCATGTAAATTTTACAGTTGAATGACAAAGCAGTCACTAATAAATAGTTCAATGCTTGCCATATTAGATAGACAATAAAAGAATTTATATCTGAGCTTGTAAATAACATTTTTAAAGCGTAACTTTCCACAATCTTTGATATTTGAGCTGTTGAAGGTGACAGCTTACTTTTCCTCTTCTGATCTTTGATCTTCTGTCCCACTCCTTTTGGTGAGAGATATATCTATTTGTAATGGAGCTGAAAGTTGACAGACATAACATTTGAATGATTGTTCTCTGTTGCTGCAGCTTCCCAGGAACTGGATGCATTTACATTTCTTGCGCGCGATTGGGACAGCAATGTCAATGAGAGCAGGCATAGCAGCTGATGCAGCAGCAGCTTTACTTTTCCGGATACTGTCACAACCTGCATTGCTTTTTCCTCCATTAAGACAAGTTGATGGATTTGAATTTCAGCATGAGCCTTTGGGTGGCTACATCTCAAGCTACAGGAAGCAGGTACCGGTAACCAACTTTCAAGATTTAAGTTTCTTTTCTATCAGCACAAAGCACTTTGATCTATTTTTCTCCGTGTAACCAACCTTATTATGTCTTAATAGAGTAACTATTAATCTGAACTTATGTATTATATAAAATTCCGTATTAAGCAGATAGAAGTTCCGGCCGCTGAAGCAACAATTGAAGCTACTGCCCAAGGGATTGCTTCTATGCTTTGTGCCCATGGACCGGAGGTTGAATGGAGAATCTGTACCATATGGGAAGCTGCCTATGGTCTCATTCCATTAAGTTCCTCTGCTGTTGATCTCCCTGAGATCATTGTTGCCACTCCATTACAGCCTCCAATATTATCCTGGAATCTGTATATTCCGCTTCTTAAGGTATTAGAATATCTTCCTCGTGGAAGTCCGTCTGAGGCATGTCTTATGAAGATATTTGTTGCCACAGTTGAAGCGATTCTTCAGAGGACATTTCCGCCTGAATCATCAAGAGAGCAAAACAGGAAAACTAAATACCTTTTTGGCATAGGTTCTGCCTTAAAAAACCTGGCTGTGGCAGAGCTTCGAACAATGGTTCATTCACTATTTTTAGAATCATGTGCAACGGTAGAGCTTGCTTCACGTCTACTGTTTGTTGTGTTAACCGTGTGTGTTAGTCATGAAGCTCAGTCCAGTGGGAGCAAGAAAGCAAGAGTTGAAGAAAGCTACCCAGCTCATGAAAGCATAGAGGAATCAAGAGAAATGTCAGAACAGCAGAGTGACAGGACGACTAAAAAGGCCAAAAAACAAGGACCTGTAGCAGCATTTGACTCTTATGTTCTTGCTGCTGTTTGTGCTCTTTCCTGCGAGCTTCAGTTGTTCCCGTTGGTTTCAAGGGGGAGCAATCATTCACTCTCTAAAGATCCAAAACGTATGGCCAAGCCTGCCAAACCAAATGGATTTACTAATTCCGGTAAAGCGATAAATGGATCTGCCACTTCTTGCAGAAAAATAAATGGATCCACTAATGAGTTTCAAAGTAGTGTTAACTCAGCAATTTGTCACACACACAGAATATTAGCCATTTTGGAGGCGCTTTTTTTGCTGAAGCCATCTTCTGTGGGCACTTCCTGGAGTTACAGTTCAAATGAGATCGTTGCAGCTGCTATGGTTGCCGCCCATGTATCTGAGTTATTTAGATGTTCAAAGGCTTGCATGCATGCACTCTCTGTCTTGATGCGCTGCAAGTGGGACAATGAAATTTTTTCTCGAGCTTCATCACTATACAACCTCATTGACATACACAGCAAGGCTGTTGCATCCATTGTGAACAAGGCTGAACCATTGGAAGCACACTTGATGCAAGTGCCAATTTGGAGGGATTCTCTTGTGTGTTCTGAAGGTAGAAAGCTACGACAATGTGAAAAGGGTAGATGCTTTAATATAGGGCAGTCCTCTGCCTTGCAAGTTGAGGACTCCACGCATCCAGAAGCTGTAATCAAATATGAGAGTGCATCACATTCGAAGGGCTCTGGAAATACATTTGGTGAAGGTGTTGCAAATTTTCCGTTAGATGCTTCAGATTTGGCCAACATCCTCACAATGGACAGGCATATAGGATTTAGTTGCAGTGCACAGGTTCTTCTAAGATCTGTACTAACAGAGAAGCAAGAGCTATGTTTCTCAGTTGTCTCACTGTTGTGGCACAAGCTGATTGCATCCCCTGAAACACAACCTACTGCAGAAAGCACTTCTGCTCAGCAAGGATGGCGGCAGGTAATCTTATAATCATTCTCTTCACATCATGCCCATCTCTGTTATTGTTATTGCGTTTGATTATAATTGTTATACTTGATTGGTTCTTGTGCATTAGTTGCACATGAGTGTTCACGTCTTTCATTCAATAAAGTTCCTATTTTCAAACTCAAGTTTAAATATATTTTCCAAATTTATAAGAAGTGTGCAATGGACCCGTGTGATGCACCTGAAAAGAAAAGGCTTCGTCTATTTAAGCATTTATTGAAATTCTGAGCTACCATGCCGGTAGATTTTTCAAAAAATTGTTTGTTGTATTCATATTTATTTTTCTTCAGATTATTATGTAATAATGCATTTGCCAGTCAAAATTCTTCACCTTCATTATGTCATTTATGTGATAGGTTATAACATGAGCTTATGATACAAACTTCCAAAGTTATCATACGCTGACAACAGGAATGATAAGCAGCAGTATGCTCTGTATTTTTATTTTTATTTTTTCTTCTGATTGCGAAAGAAAAGAGGACAGCCCTAAGTGGAACCCCCCCTTACATCAGCCCCTCCCCAAAAATGAAACGCATTATACATGCAGTATGCACTGTATTGACATTATCATAGTATAAATAAGAATATACAGGTATATATGTACAACAAATAAATAAGTGAATTGTATCTGTTGTCATAATAAAAATAGTATATCTTCGTTGTATTTTTGTATTAGTATTAGTATATTTCTGAAGTCATGTTAACAGGTTTTCAATTTCTTGTTAATAATTAAAGAATGTGAAATGATATACTCCTCCGGTAAATTCTTATGTCATATGCATTCCTCATTTGTAGTATGGTTTATAATAGTCCATTTCAAAATGTATAATGTTGACAAGCAACTTTCATACTCAGGTCGTTGATGCATTATGCAATGTTGTATCAGCAACACCAACAAAAGCAGCCACAGCAGTTGTTCTTCAGGTGTTAATTTTGCTCTTATAAGATATATTTCTCCTGGACTTATCTTTGTTGGCTACTGACTTGTAAGCCACCTAATTTGCTGACAGAGGATGTCATTTCCTGTTTTATCCTTAAATTCGAAACTGCTATCCTTATACATACTGAGGATAACAACCATTCAGACCAAATAAAATACATTACGAAAAGAAAAGAATAGAGTGGACAGAATTCTATATTATCTGTAACTTTTGTATGACCTGATTTTGGAGAAGAGTTCTAGTTACTATCCCAGTCTTCTTCTAATTGCTTTAGAATTCTAGTCATTTTCATGACTTTGTATTCTTTCAGGCGGAAAGGGAATTGCAGCCTTGGATTGCGAAAGATGATGATCAAGGTCAGAAGATGTGGAGAATCAACCAAAGGATTGTGAAATTGATCGTAGAGTTGATGAGAACTCATGATAGCCCAGAATCATTAGTGATTTTGTCTAGTGCCTCGGATCTACTTCTGCGTGCCACTGATGGGATGCTTGTTGATGGAGAAGCTTGCACCTTACCCCAGCTTGAGGTAATAGTCCAATACACCAGTCTGCATTATGACCCATGGCATGCATACATTAAATTTCATGAATGTTCGTTACAATAATCATCCCTTTTTGGGTAATTGGAACACAGCATCTTTCGGATTTGAAAGGAGAGTCTGCAATACTTTTATCAAACATAGATTTCGTATTTCATAAGCTTTTTGAGTTTTATATTCATACACAAGTAACTAATACATTAGGTTGCTTATAGGTCATTGCTTAAGACATTAAAGAAAGAAAAGTGAAAAGGAAGTCAAAATGTCCTAGATACTGTACCAAAACTTGGAACTGCCTAGTACGTTTTGTGATCCATTATTGGTTATGTCTAATTTTCTCATTAATAGCCATTGGGGCACGCCTCCACATCTACTGACTGACCATATGTTCTCTTTCATGATATATTTTCTCATTTGATGGCAATGGGCGTCTTTTTTTCCTTAACCATCATCATTCTGTATCCAGTCTGCTATGATGCTGTTATTGATCTATATTAGACCCTAAGTTGCACTATATTTTGAATTGCTTTAGGCTTTTTGTACTCCTTTTAGAAAATGCATAGAGCAAATATATATAATTCACACATCTGTATGTAAATGTTCAGTTACTGGAGGCAACTGCTAGAGCAGTTAAACCTGTGCTGGAGTGGGGAGAGTCTGGTCTGGCAGTCGCAGATGGCCTTTCAAACCTGTTAAAGGTAAATACATGCCCTTGGTAAATACATTTCAGTGATACAAACTGATGGGGTGCTCTTATTATAGAGAGATAAAATGAAAAATCTGTAATGCTTAGTTTGAGTTTAGGATATTGCAAATCTTGCTCGAATGATTTATTTCCTCCACTTTATGATATGCAGTGTCGTCTGTCAGCTACGATTCGATGCCTTTCGCATCCTAGTGCACATGTTCGGGCTTTGAGTGTATCAGTTCTCCGCGACATTTTGCAAACCAGCTCAGTTAGACCTAACCCTAATCCTGTGGAAATAAATGGTAGCCATGGTCCATCTTACAAGTATTTCAACCTAGATGTTATTGATTGGCAAGCTGATATTGAAAAGTGCTTGACATGGGAAGCTCATAGCCGACTTGCCACTGGAATGCCTATTAAATTTCTCAATACTGCTGCCAAGGAATTGGGGTGTGCTATTTCTGTATAATATAGACAGACTAGACTAGCATCAGGTGGACATTTTTCTTGTGAGATTTACCAGTAGAAAGTCTAAAAGTATATATTATTGTTCTTTTCCCTGTGTTCACATTTTGTCGAATTGCCTAATTGGTGAGGACTACACTTCCCTAATTAGGATTATGTGTAAAGTGAAAATTGAGACTCAACCTGCTGACAGAGCCCTGATGAGGCATCATTTGTTCCATGTTCGCCCAAGTGTGTTCCTAGACAAAAAATTGTTTAGTTTTTGGAAAATTGCGCGAATGATTACTGGACTAAAACGGGTTATAATGGTCACTGAATTAGATTCGTTGTTAATTTGGTCACTTGTTTTTAAAAATTAAAAATTGTCATGAGAATAATGTTTTTTTTTGGACGAATTGATATCTGGAATGATAGTTTAGTGCTCATCTTGATGTTTTTAAAAGTTCAATGATTACACTGTTAACTGTGACTAAATTCAGCGAGGAGTCACTATTTTCTAAGTTCATCATATATTTTTATTTTTTATTTTTTTAAATGAAACGATAAAATACATTAATAAAAAAAATTCTCGTATATCCAAAAAATAAAAAACAATAAGAAATAATAAAATATGAATTGGATATCGACATCCGTTGGGGACGGTCTAAACTCTATCCAATGATCACTGGTTGAAACCTATTATGGGTTAAAATCTGGTTGTGTTGGCATGCTTGATTTATGAGTAGCTACTTTCAACACCCACCAGTAATTCTCAGAAATTGAGTGCAAAGCGTACCTCCATCGGGGGGGGGGGGGGGGGGGGGTGGGACTTTTAACGAAACCCTGTAATCTAATTCTCCAGGTGTAACGACCCGAACTTGGGGTTATGTGATTATCAGCACGACATGTGATTATCGCGAGTTGATTGTGTATGTGTGATTTGTTAACGACTAAATTATCGGGTAAGAATTTGATTTAAGTTCCTTCCTCGGAAATTGTAGAGGATTTGATTTCGAGATCGTAGGAGGTTTCAGAGAATTTTTCGGATAATTGAAGAATATAAAATGAATATTTAAAAATGTCGTTGAGTTAGTCGTACTTATCCGATTGTGTTGGAGTTATCCGAGTCGTGGGTTTGGTCGGTTCGCGACGTATAAATATCGAATTGTCGTAAAAATTAGAAAATCACACATTTGGACCGAGTTGGACTGAGTTTGACCGAGTTGACCGAGTTGACTCGTTTAGCTCCATCGACCAGTTTCGTTGCCGCCGTCTAACCTGTCGATTTCGGCCACCTCCGGCCGTGTTCTTGGTATGGTTAGAAAACTCTCTTGATTTGCTATTGATTCATGTATTCATTTGTGTGATTTGAGGAAGTTCGAACTCGTTGAAATTCATGGATTTTGCCGGAATTGGGTGGCGGTTTCCGGCGAGTTTTGGTGTCGGGTTGGTTGGGGGTTAGGTTCCCCTCAACCCATTGAAGATTTCTGGGTGTTTAATTTTGGTTAAGGAGGAGGTTTTAGAGGGGTCGTGGCGGTGACCGGAGAGGGAGAAACCGGTGAGATTTTGGAGGGGAATTTCGGCCATGGTGGTGGTTATTTGGAGTTGTGGTTTTGGGGGTTTGGTTGGGCTTGAGGAGATGAACGTTTTGAGGTAAGGTTTTAACGAAGTTGGTCACCGTTGACGCCGTGCCGGCGGAGTTTTGGCGAGGGGTTGACTTTTATGGTTTTCGAAGATTTTTATATCGTTTTACTCGTAATCGCGCCCTGATCGAGGGGGGGGGGGACTTTTAACGAAACCCCGTAATCTAATTCAAAACAACAATTTTAAATTCTCCAGGTGTAATGACCCGAACTTGGGGTTATGTGATTATCGGCACGACATGTGATTATCGCGAGTTGATTGTGTATGCGTGGTTTGTTAACGACTAAATTATCGGGTAAGAATTTGATTTAAGTTCCTTCCTCGGAAATTGTAGAGGATTTGATTTCGAGCTCGTAGGAGGTTTCAGAGGATTTTTCGGATAATTGAAGAATATAAAATGAATATTTAAAATTATCGTTGAGTTAGTCGTACTTATCCTATTGTGTTAGAGTTATCCGAGTTGTGGGTTTGGTCGGTTCGCGACGTATAAATATCGAATTGTCGTAAAAATCAGAAAATCACACATTTGGACCGAGTTGGACTGAGTTTGACCGAGTTGACCGAGTTGACCCGTTTAGCTCCACCGACCAGTTTCGTTGCCGCCGTCTAACCCGTCGATTTCGGCCACCTCCGGCCGTGTTCTTGGTATGGTTAGAAAGCTCTCTTGATTTGCTATTGATTCATGTATTCATTTGTGTGATTTGGTTGAGATTTGAGGAAGTTCGAACTCGTTGAAATTCATGGATTTTGCCGGAATTGGGTGGCGGTTTCCTGCGAGTTTTGGTGTCGGGTTGGTTGGGGGTTAGGTTCCCCTCAACCCATTGAAGATTTTTGGGTGTTTAATTTGGGTTAAGGAGGAGGTTTTAGAGGGGTCGTGGAGGTGACCGGAGAGGGAGAAACCGGCGAGATTTTGGAGGGGAATTTTGGCCATGGTGGTGGTTATTTGGAGTTGTGGTTTTGGGGGTTTGGTTGGGCTTGAGGAGATGAACGTTTTGAGGTAAGGTTTTAGCGAATTCGTTGGTCACCGTTGACGCCGTGCCGCCGGCGGCGACGACGGTCAACGGCGGAGTTTTGGCGAGGGGTTGACTTTTATGGTTTTCAGAGATTTTTATGTCGTTTTGCTCGTAACCGCGCCCCGATCGTAGTCTTGATGTTTTCAAGTTGAGTTGAGTGTGTTAACTTGGGACGAGAGTTGTTTGGGTGTATTTTGGAAATTTTGTTATCCTCGTTGATATTTTGAGCGATACGCTTTTTGAGAACGCGGGGTTCTTGACGTATTTGCTCCGTATGTTGAAATCAAATATGTATTGATTGTATCCTTGTTATTCAGATTATCGTGATCGAGTTTGTGCCGAGGGATCTTCTGCTGGGCCTCAGGGCTAGCTATTATCTGTGAGTGGACATTTTATCCCATGTTGATTTTCATACTTTGATTTCCACAGTGGATTTGCGAGTCTATTAGTATGCTTTACATTTATGCATTTATGATTATGCATTTTATGAGCATACATTGATTTGGAGGCACATGTGATTTGTTTTTACACTGAGTATGGATATATGATGCATCGATGCTATGGCTTCTCGGCTGATCCCCGAGATGCTCCGGGAGGGTTACGTTTATATGAGCATTTGACCCGTGATTCACAGTACCCGGGAGAGTTACGTCTTTATGAGCACTTGACCCGGGCATATTGTAACTTTGAGGATAACGTACTCAAGTTACTGCCTCCACACACACAGTACCCAGGAGAGTTACGCCTTTATGAGCACTTGACCTGGGCTTGTTTGTTTTGACTCGCATGATTTTATGTGCATTTATTGTGAAAAGAATGTTGGATTTATTTATGCGGCATAATTTGATTTACGTCCACTCACTCTAACGGTTTTATTATTTATACGCTTTTCTCTGGATTTTTCAGTTTTTGCAGCCCAGATTGCAGTATCTTTCCCGTGGTTGTACGTCATCGCAGGAGGCCTAGAGTTCAAATCACACTTTCCTTCTAGTAGGTTCCTGATGTAACATGCTAGCCTTGTATATTTTGTAATTAGAAGCTCTGAATACTTGTGTAGTGTTGTTCAGTTTGAGTTATACTCCTGAATACTTTCTGGATTTCTTGTAAACCTTATGTTTTATTATATATGTGGATTTTGAGAAATCCGGATGGACAATGGTGATCCACGGTGTGTCTGGGAATTTATTTGTGAAGTGTAATCTTCCTGCAGGTTTTTGGTTTGTACGTTTTATAAAGTAAACTCTGGAATTTTTTTTGTAAGTTATGGTGTTGTTATGGCCTAATTTCGGTTTAGGCAACTAAATCGGGGTTTGGTCCTTTCACCAGGGTCCCAAATCCAATACGCAGAAAAACGAATACTCTATAGCACAAACCAAAAACCAAAAGTGGGCAAAAGTCCTAGGCCCAAATGCCCACTTAGAGCCTTATTGTGTTTTTGCCCATGAGGCATGAATAGGTTTCCCCACACCAGACCACCGGCAAAGCCAAGAACCAGCTTTCGGCCAGTGAGCAATCCCGGGACCGCCAATATCGATCTACCTACGCAAGAAGATTGCCTGCATAGGACCACTGGCACAGGACCACTGACTAGAGTATGAAGCGCCCATTGTCTCCATCTCCAGGTCACCTCCGACACAGGCCCCCCGACGGCAAAAGTGTCCCGCCCGATGTCCAACCTCGTACGTGGAGGTCTTTGGCCTACGACCCTCATGCCCAGCCGTAAAACCAGCACTAAACCATCAACTCTAACTGAGGAGAAACTCGCCAACGCGGGGACCAACGAAGGTCTTCTGCTGCCAACATTCTTCCCCACCCACGACGGACGACGCTCGATCGACGATTGAAATCTCTCTCACCCACATCGATCAGTAGATGCCACCGAGGGCTGACGCCACACAGAAGAGACCACGAGGGAAAATGATCTCAACAAGGAACACAGCATACCAGCGGCAACGTTGTGTTCCAAAACCTAGCTATGCTAGGGTATCTCAACGGGTGCTCTGGATTACCCGGAGCTCTCAACCTCTCTACATCTCAACAATCTATAATTTTATTATTTATTGAAAGACTATAACACCCATATATAAAAGTACTAAAAATGAATACAATATTAGTGGTAAATTATAATATATTAACTTATTTTACTGATTTGAGCGTTGAATGACTTTGAGAAGTTTTTCCTTCAACATTCTTTCCTTAACCTCTAAACCTTCCTTCATCTTCAATGATACTCGTGTTGACCAAACCATTTATATTCTACAAAAAATATCATATGAGAGCATGGAAACGAGGTAATTTTATATGTTGTCCATATTTCATGGATTAATATCATTTTGTAGGTTTCTGTTTCATTTGGTAGGGGTCTGCTGAAACTGTTAACTTCGTTAGGTAGACCCTTATAAAATATATGCTCTTCTTCACTAAGGTCCAGTTGAAATTGCTCATAAGTTTCAGTAGAGTGCTACCGACAACTAAAACAAAGAAGGATATTTTTGGTATAATAAATGGTGGAACTTTTAACAAACCCCGTCATCTAGTTCAGAACGACACTTTTCAATTCTCCCGGGTCCCAAATCCGGTACCTAGAAAAACCAATACTCTTTAGCACAAGCCAAAAACCCATAGTAGGCCAAAGTCCTAGACCCAAATGACCAGTTAGAGCCTTATTGTGTTTTTGCCCATGAGGCATGAATGGGCTTCCCTACACCCGACCACCGGTGAAGCCAAGAACCAGCTTTCGGCCACATCGCCTTGTCTCTCTCTGCTCAGGCCTATCAGTGCCGTAACCATGTCGCATGAGCTAAAATCTTGCCGTTTGGGACTGCTCAGTGAGAAATCCCAGAACAGCCAACATCGATATGCTTACGCAAAAAGATTGGGCGCATAGGACCACTGGCACAAGACCACCGATTAGAGTATGAAGCGCCCACTGTCTCCATCTCCAGGTCACCGCCAACACAGGCCCGCCGACGGCAAAAACATCTCGCCCAACGTTCAGCCTCTTACATGGAGGTCTTGGGCCTACGACCCTCATGCCCATGGGAACTGGCGGAGGTCTTCTGCTGTAAAACTAGCACTAAACCATCAACTTCAACTGAGGAGAAACTCACTAACATGGGGACTGGCGAAGGTCTTCTGCTGCCAACATTCTTCCCTACCCACGACGGACAATGCTCGACCGACAACCAAAATCTCGCCCACCCACATCCATCAGTAGATGCTAGCGAGGGCCGACACCACACAGAAGCGATCGCGAGGGAAAATGATCTCAACGCAGTATACCAACGGCAACGTTGTGTTCCAAAACCTAGCTATGCTAGGGTTTCTCAACAGGTGCTCTGGATTACCCGGAGCTCTCAACCTCTCTACATCTCAACAACCTATAATTTTATTATTTATTGAAAGACTATAACACCCATATATAAAAGTACTAAAAATGAATACTATATTAGTGGTAAATTATAATATATTGACCTATTTTACTAATTTGAGTGTTGAATGACTTTGAGAAGTTTTGCCTTCAACGTTCTTTCATTAACCTCTAAACCTTCCATCGTCTTCAATGATACTCGTGTTGACCAAACCATTTTTATTCTACAAAATATATCATATGAGAGCATGGAAAAGAGGCAATTTTATATGTTGTCCATATTTCATGGATCAATATCGTTTTGTAGGTTTATGTTTTATTTGGTAGGGGTCTGCTGAATCTGTTAACTTCATTCGGTAGACCGCTTATAAAATATATGCTCTTCTTCAGTAAGGTCCAGTTGAGATTGTTCATAAGTTTCAGTAGAGTACTACCAACAACTGAAACAAAGAAGGATATTTTTGGTATAATAAATGGGGAACTAAGAAAAGTTAACTTTTTTGAAAATTCTAAAAAGTACAGATAGAAATTAGGGTGAACTTAAAAAATAGTAGTGGAAATAGTTGCCCCCTTCAGTAATCATACCCTCAATGTTCTTAGTAGTTTTCGATAAATAAGGGGCTAATTACGCCATGCGATGAATTCAGTCAGAAACGATGATTATGAATGTAC
Source organism: Geum urbanum (assembly GCA_946800695.1). Taxonomy (NCBI): domain Eukaryota; kingdom Viridiplantae; phylum Streptophyta; class Magnoliopsida; order Rosales; family Rosaceae; genus Geum; species Geum urbanum. Next base: position 21,756,472 of record OX327007.1, read on the forward strand.
TGATTACCGAGCCTTACAAAGCAAAAAAACTTTTCCTCATTAGATGGCTAAACCTTAGCTCCTTACTTTGCTAGGGTTCCGAACTCTGTGTGTTTTGCTGGTGGCATTTGTCATCAAATGGGATCTTAGTCCTAGCTCTGGTCCTTCACCTCCATTATAATTTCTGGTTCTTCCCATTGCCTTTGCACACTTGCTTGTTTGAGTTGGTGTATTCATTAGGGTGGTGGTTTTGAGTAAACATTGCCTTGCTCAGCTCAATCTCATCATCATCGGTCTTTCCTTCCCAATGATGTGTATTTTGCATGGCCATTAATTATCTTCCAAGATTGATCAATCACTTCTCATTTATTGCTGCTCTGATTCTTTCGTCTTCCTAATCATAAGTGTAGACCAACAAGTCATTACTTCCCTTCTCTCTACATGTTCCTTGTTGCGTGCCATATTCTCATTGCTGGTACCATTTGGCATGTTTGCAGAACCCTATGCTCTTTCTACTATAGTACACCTCTTAAGCTAGGTTTTATGCTGCCCATCTCCTTTGACTTAACTGATCTTTCATTTTGGTCATCTGAGTTTTGGCCCCTTTGACCAGTTTTTTATTGGTCTTACCATTCAGTGGGAAATAAGTTTAGGTATCTCATTTCTCCTATTTATTACAACTCTTTCTTCATTCTCTCATACACTTCAGTCTCTGCAACTTTGCTCGCTGTTGTAATGGCTGATAAAATCTACTCTCCCCTTACCAACCTAATCAACTTCACTAAGAATCCCATTAACGCGCATCCTTTTAGCTTATCTCATAATGTTCACATTCCTTTTGGGGAGGGTGCGAGTGATGATGATGCTCCATCTAATCCTCTTACTCCAACTCCTATCCATGAGCCATAAAATGGTAATCCTAAAGAGACAACTATTATGAGGTGTCAATTTTTTGTTTCTCTAGACCCGACGCTTACCAACATCCATCTTCCTCTTCGTAATGCTATTCAAACTCTTCGTTGGTACTGCCAGCTCTTCCTGGTGGGCCGTATCTTTAGAGAGTGCCTTTCTCATTATGTGGTGAGAGCCCGATGCCAATACAGTTGGGCAGGAATTATGGGACCAGTCCAAATTGATCCCATTGGATTCGACTGGTTCAATGTCGCGGAGGAAGAAGACTTGTGATTTGTGTGGAAGAACAGACTATGGTTTGTTCAGGGACAAATTTTTGCATGCCAAAAGTGAACTCCATACTTCAACATGCTCGAGCCACTCATACTGAGCTCATTGTCTGGGTGCGTCTTCTTTTTCTTCCAGTCCATCTTTGGAATAAGGTGGATCTACCTCTCATTGGAAATATGTTGGGAACTATGGATCAGACTGATCCGAATACTTTGAGTGGCTCTCACTCTATGTATGCAAGAGTCTGTGTCTACATGAGCCCGTTGAGGCCTTAGTCGAGAGATGGGATGCTTTTCTCAAATCCTCATAGCTCGGATTCCTTGCTCATTCACCTTAAATATGAATCAATTATTGAGCCATATTTCTACTGCAATCAAATTGATCATATGACCATGGCGTGCCCTGATCGATGATGCATCCATCATTTCATTACTTTTAACCGGTTTGGTGAACCTATCACTCTTCCGCCCAACATGGTAGTGCATGAAGACTTTGCGACAACAATGAATCCTGATCTACTACTTGATTTTCCCCAGCTAAGAATCTCTATTACTACACCTTAATATTGTTCTTGCCCAACTAAACACTAATGATCAAGGAAGGGTATATCCCCTCTTACTTCAAATTCTAACCAATTTGCAAATTCATTCTTTGGTCATGATAGTGATGTGAATTTGCCTAATGCGAGCCAATATGGTTCATTCTGTGATGATCATTAATTCCCTATATTTTTGAACCAGGAGGATAACATCGAAGATGATGGCTTAGATGCCACTAATAAGGCTCTCTTGGCCATGTCTAATAATGAGCAGAAATTCAATGATTCGGCTATTACTACTCTTGATAATGCTACCTCTGATATGATCACTGATAAGACTATGCCTTTGGAGAGTGTGTTTCGTAGTCTTCGCAAGAGAGGCCGTGCTGCTCTTGATGACAATAGTTCTCACAATTTACCCGAGACACGTTTAAACTCTCATTCATGAAAGTCACTTCTTGGAACTGTTGTGGCTGCTCGCGACCAGGCTTTTTTGCTTAAGCTATATTTCTATGCTTAAGATGGACATTTTCTGTTTGTTAGATAATAGGATGGACTTTGAGAAGTCGAATACTTTGGTTTCTAAATTCCCTTTTGATCAATATTTTGTGGTTCCTGCTCAAGGCCAATGTGGTGGCTTGATTGTTCTCTAGTCTTTGACTTACGTTAATATTAGTATTGTGTGTTTGCATGCTTCATTTGTTCACTGTTTTTGTACTAGTGTGAGTAGTAAAGCTACTTGGTTCTTTACTTGTCTTTACATGATTCCTCAGAAATATCTTCAAGCTAAAATTTGGCGCTACTTGCTATCACTTAAACCTCTCAATAATGATCCTTGGTTCATTTAGGGAGACTTTAATAACTTATTGTCTGCTCTTGAAAAATTGGAGGTAGCACTAGACATAATATCTACATAAATCATTTTATGAATTTTCTCAATAATGCAGCCTTAGTTTCTCTACCTTACTATGGTAATCCTTACACTTAGTGTAATAACCAAGAGTAACAAAATTTATGAACGTCTTGATAGATCGGTTGTTATTGCTGCCTGGCTTCAAGTCTTCCTAATACAAATTTAAACAATCTTCCTATTCATGGTTTTGATCATAGACCAATCAATCTAACATTTGATAACACTTCTCAACATTGGAAAAAGGTATTTCGGTTTGAAGCTATGTGGTTGAATGATCAATCCTTCTCCAAATTACTTCATAATGTTTGGAACACTAATGTGGATGAGAATCCCATTCAATCCTTTTCTACTTATGCTACTCAATTACAACACTCGCTTAAACGTTGGAACCAAAATTCATTTGGTAATATCTTTACAAATATGAAGAATACCCATGATATATAAGCTTACAACTTTGCAACATGAACTCACTGTTAATTTCTCTCATTCTCTTCTTGATGAAAAACAAAATCTTGCTAACCAACTTTCGAAGCTCTGTGAATCTAAGGAACTTGGTGATCGAAATACCAAGTTCTTCCAAGCCCAAGCTCTAATCCGAAAAAACGTAAAGCTATCAATTCTATTAAAGATGAATTTGGTTTCATCTTTAATTCACACAAGGACATTGCTCGTATTCTTGTTAATTCGTTCAAAAAATGTTTTACGGAACCAATGCCTCTTGCTCAAGTTAATATTGATAATTTTCTTAATCATATTGGTACTTTCATTTTTGAAGCACATAATATTAATCTTTTTTAACCTATTCTTCTTGAAGAAGTTAAAAATGCCTTATTTTATATTAGACCTCTTAAGGCCCTAAGGCGTAATGGGTTCCATGCTATTTTCTTCCAGCGTAATTGAGATACTGTTAAATATTCACTCTTTAATCTTGTAAAATATTTCTTTGAAACTTGTGAGGGGCTATGATATTTAAATCATACGAATGTTGCTCTAATCCGTAAAATTGATCACCTGAAAACGGTTAATCATTATCATCCTACCAGTTTTTGCAATGTTGCATACAAAGTTATTACCAAAATTATAGTTAACATACTTCGTCCTCTTTTAACTAAATGAATCTCTCCTAATCAGGGAGCGTTTGTGCCCACAATATTAAATTTTGACAACATTCTTATAGCTTATGAGCTTTTCTCTTCCTTTGATCAGAAAAAGGAAGAACTGGTGCCTTAGCCTCAAAACTTGATTTGGAAGAAAGCCTATGATTTCCTTAATTGGAACTTCATCAAAACTTTCCTTGCTAAGTTTGGCTTTCACTCTCGCTGGATTGAACTAATTCTCAATTGCATATCCTCTTTTTCATTTTCTATTCTAGTTAATGATTCACCTGAAGGTTTGTTTAGACCGATAAGAGGAATTCGACAAGGGGATCCGTTATCCCCATATGTGTTTATTCTTTGTATGGAACCGCTAATACAATTGCTCAATTGGCATGCTACCAAACCAAAGTCTCAAACTGGTTTACTCTCCTTACCTTTTGGTTTCAAAATATCTAATCTTGTTTTTGCAGATGATCGTCTTATTTTTGCTAAAGCTTATTTTGCTGCAGCCCGACATCTTAAATAAGTTCTTAATAGTTCCCTTGGGATTTTGAAATGCACTCTTACTAACTCTCAAATTTTTCATGCACTCAACTTCGGATCCATTAGACAAGCGAGTCAAAAACCATTGCCTTTGTTCATCCCAATCAGGTAAGGGCTCTTTTATAGTTCAAAATTTACAGCGGTGGCAAGCTACTAGTGATGTTAAAAATCCTGGCATGACAACCAAAAAAACTTTCATTTTCTCCATCATTACTTCCCTCTCATCTTCTTCTACTCTAGCACGATTACGACAAACATCAATCCTTAATTCTTAGTACTTAGGTTTACAAGTTCAAAACTGACTTAGGTTACAAAGTATGCATATAATCCATGTACAAGTAAATGTATATACAGAGTCATGCCACACCATCAAAACTGACAGAAAATGCCATAATCTCAACTATGTTAAAGATAGAATCTGGACTATATAATCTATAATCACCATCAGAATCTGTGATCACCATCAGTAAACCATATAATCTCTGGAAATTATATGGTTACAAGCAAATATGGGGAAGCTGTAACATTATTAGATGTGTTAACCTTAAATGGCAGTTACAGCAAAACAAGAACATAGTAATGACAATGCACTCCATAGTGAACTAAGGAAAAAAGCAACAAACTTTCTTGGTGTATTTCTATTGACAAGATCAAATACCAAATTAATTAAATTAAAAAAAACTTTTGAAATTCCAATTCTCAAACCCCACACTAGAATCAACAAAAAGCCCACTTATATAACATTTTTTAGTTGAAAGTCACTACTGACCTCAACAAATATATGGCTACGATAAAGATTCTCCTTGTTGCATATTTCTCCTCTGCACTCTCAAACCTGGTGACCGAATTTTGGATCACTTGGATTTGAAACAAAACTTTATTGATTACTCCTAATTAACAATTTCTACAAAGAAAAAAGACCATTTAGAACGATAACTGTCACGCCCCAAATTTTGGTTTACAAATTACCATAAATAAACCAAAAATCAGAACATGAAAAACTCACTCTACATACGTGGAACATCCACGATGGAGCTTCGACGTCACGAAACTGTCTGACCAATTATAGGGCCGTGGTTTCGAAACTGATTCTGGCAATGTGAGGTAGAGTTAGAGCGCGTAGGTATAGGGGTTTGGTTGGGCTTGAGGAGAGGAATATTTTGAGAGGTTAATCGCCGCCGTTAGTGTTGGTTGTCAGAGTTTGGATCCACTCCATTCACGATGGTTTTAGACCCCAACCCCGTCGAATTGGACCTCGGTCCAGTTATGAAAGTGATAGGCCTCATTGAGAGCTTTTCAATGAGGTACCAAATGTTGAAAACAGAGCACTTTTGCCAGAGGTGCGTATGACCCACGTGTCACCGCCTGTGAAGGCACATGACACCCATGCACCGCTGTCCACGGTGGAGCTCTGGCGAGGCAGGTTGTAGAAATTATCGACGGGGTTTCCGGGGTTGTTTTTAGAGATGATTCCATAATTTTACCTGTACTGATATCGTATAAATCCATATTTACAGAATATCGAGATCACGACCTTAGCGAGGGAGATTCCACTGGACCCTAGTAGTAGACGCAGATTTGTGAGTGGACTATTTTATTTTCACAGTAGATATTGAGTTCATTTTTCATCATTTTGATATCACAGTATATTTTATGGTATGTTTCAGAGCATTTTAATTTGGAAGTTTTTCTTTGTGATGACATTAGTTAGTTACATCGATGCACTGAGTGTTCGGCTGATCACCAGATTGTCCAGCCACGGGAGGTTAGGATGCCTCGTCTGGCCCGTCAGGGGAGGTCAGGATACCTCTTGTGGCCCATCACCTACAACTTTTTATATAGATAGTCGACTCAGGTTAGAGAAAAACTTCTGAGCGACCACCTCCATCAAGATTCAGATTTATACTTGAACTCGCTTTATTTTACATAGATTTGTGGAAATGTATTAAACTTTATTTTATTATTTACACAGATTACACGGGATTTTGTTCACTCATGCTAAAGTTTTATGTTTTTAAATGCTTTTCCCTGGGCATTTCAAATTTCGTTGCCTAGGCTGTAGTGTAAATCCTAAGTTTGAGTGATATCATCGAAGGCTTCGAGTCTGCCAGTCATCTCTTCATCAGTAGGTTTTAGCTCACTATTAGTTTGTATCATATGTTTGTAGAAGTCGCTTTGAATATCAGCTGTAGTAGTTGAATTTACTTTTCCTTGTATTCAGAACTAGCACATTGTAAATATATTTTTAAATTCCTGAGTTGAGTTTCTGGTTTTAGTTTAAGACATTTGTTGAGAAATCTGGATGGGCAATTGATGGTCCATAGTTTGTTTTTGGAATTTAGTTTTAGAAGTCTTCTCTTCTTGCATGTTTTGCGCTTGTTCACTTTTCAAAGGGAATTATGTCAAAATTATCATATAATTTCTTAGTGTATGGCTAGTCATTAGGACTTAATTCTAGTTTACTAGCTAAACTAGGGTTGGGTCCTTTCAGGTGAACCGTTCAACCAAGAGCTTTTTGGTAGTGCAGCTTCTGTCGTTCAAGGCACATGATAAGAATTCCTTGATGAGAAAGTTTTCAAGACTATGGTGGGTGTCAAGTTGTGTGGGAGTACAAGGCCACAAAGAGCATTTCCTACTGGTTTTTGATCGTAATAGTGTCTTCCAAGGAGGGCAATGGGATTTTGACAAAGCTTTGATCTAAATTGTGATTGTAATATGATGACATGGAAGGAGTTGCAGTTATATGTTCCGATGAAAACAATTGGCTTTTGGATTAAGGTTACTAAAGTGCCTTTGTAGTACCACATCAAGGATAATGTGTATAAGATACCCTGGGTGACTGTGAGAACATAGATTTCGATGACTTCGATCAGGGTATTATTTGGGTGCGGATCCAACATTCTCTAGGAAATCCGATTCGTTTCCAACAAAATTTTTGTTTAGAGGTTGGAGTGGAACCAGAGCTAGGGTTCTAGTATGACCATCTTGTGGGACAATGAGCTTAGTGGGGTAAATTGATCACTTTAGTAAATGTTATTTCTGTTAAGAGGTGATACAACTAAATAGAGCGGCAACACTGACAAACTAAAACCCTAGCCTTATGATTTTTGGTGCACCTCCACTGCAATAACAAATTCAATACTGTCGGTGACTGGTGATCCAGTCTTTTTGGGTTACTCATGCAGAGCATATGCATGAGAATATGGCACCAGAAGATGAAACGATGACATGCATAGCTAGTTGAGCTATAACATCTTAGGTTAGATGCTACGACAAGAGCGTGGACATTTATGCTGTCGAGGATGACACCCTGTACTTGATGATCACAATAGAGGAGCTTCGATGTGAAGAGCTTGACGAAGATATGTCTTTGATTGAGGAGGATTCAAGGATCGATGTAGCAGATTTTGAGCTGCTAAATGCAATGGGTGATGAGTTAAGCTTCCTAGTTCCTTAAACTTAGTTGGAGGTAGAAGATGTGGTGGAGGGCAGTGTCGTATAGAGCACTCTGTTGGCCACACCTACAAAGACTCATCGTGGGAAGATGGTTGGAGAGATCTCGGGTTCTCCAAAGAAACCCTATCTCAGCTTAACTCTTGGTAAATTATTTTTAGACAGTATGAGTTTGAGATTGCGATCTTCAAAAAAGAAGAAAAGGGGGCAAGAAAGGAAGATCGATGGAAAGTCGTAACAAAAAGCCTGGCATGAATTAGACTGTGCAAAAGGAACTGGTGTATAACCTCTTTGACTCACCTATACAAGTGTTCAAGAGGGTATTTTCATTGCAACAAGAAAAAAAGTGAAAAACAAGATGCCTTAGATGTTAAGGTTATCTAGGCTAGTCTCATCTTGAGTACTTTGATATTCTAGGCCTATGATTTTAATGTGTTTCATTGTAATTCTGTAGATACATCAATGGGTTGCTTATAATTTCCTTTCATTAGATGTTTTTTGATGTATTTGACTATTATCTAATGCAATGAAGAACAAGAGGAGGATATTATAGCTAAGGCTAAATTAAAGAAGATGGTAAGCAACACAAGTTGGTAAGGCTAGTACATAGCTATGTTGAGTACAAAAGTGTTGAACATGACATAGGAGAACATCTTTGTTTTTTTGTTTTTACTTTTTAAAATGAGGAGAGAAAAAAAAAATACCTACCTTGTTGGGGAGCGAATATCTTTGTTTAGTTTTACTGACCTTGGCAGTTATGTGCGGTCACACGGGTTTTTCACCCCCATTTTTCATCAATTATGGTTCCGTTCTTGTTTTTCTCTTCATATAGATCTTTGATCTTGATCAGCAACTATGCAATCTCCTTAGCCTCGGTTGTGGAGAGAGCATTATTGTTTTTGGTGGTGTTAGTTATCTTTTGGTGTGTGTGTTGAGAATTTTTTTTCCGTGGACTCAGTATGTTTTCTTTCAAAATTGACTCCTCTGTCGACTTGCTCAATGATCTTTACATGCTTGTAGCAGTTTATTTTAGGTTTTTTTTTTGAGATTGCCTTATTTTCCCTTACCCTTTTTCAAGGCAATCCTAGTGGAGGCATTAAAATTCATCAAAAACGAGAATAGACCGTTACACACCCTCTCGCTGCCATGGTTAGACATGCATGAAGTTAGTGGTAGTACTCACATGTGGTACATAAGAATAGACATACTCATTACAAATTTAAACCCGTAGAGCTGGAAATTATCCTCCTTCGGTAATACTCTAAGATGTTAATGCACACTTGTGACTAGGATTCTAAAAACATAGGATATTATTAAATTAAATAAACTAAAACAGAGAAAAAGCTTAGGGAAAAACAAACTAGCCAAAAACAATCCAAATACAACAACCAAAGGAAATTAGGTCCAAAACTATGGCTGAACAAAATTTCTCAAACCAAACCTCGCACATAGCCTCCCATGAGCGCCGGCTGCAGTCCTCCACCCTAAATCGCTGCCCCAGTTTCTTGAGCAAACTGCCACAACCATGAGAAGCTGACATACACCACCTGACCTCCTCTTGGACAAATTTGTCGTTGAAGCCGCTGCCAAGCAAACACAACCCTAAGAAATTGAACTGCCCAAACCAAATCTAACAACCACTCGACCCTCGATAAAATTGATGGCTAAGATTAACCAAACCCAAACAAATTGCACGCCACACCTAGAAGACCATTGCAGCCACAAATCCGCGAAGAGAAATCTACAGAAACCAAAAGTATCGACCCCAAAAACCTAGAGATTGCCAAGGGATTAGCTCCCTGTCTGGTAGCAAAGCCACATGGTAGAGGTGTGGTCGACAACCAACACATACTGAGGTTACCGTCGGACGAAGAAGAGAGAGAGAGAGCCCTATTACTGGTATCTTGTAATTAGTATGGTAGTGCTCTCTTAGTGTGGTTTTCCCTCTGAGTTTCTGGTGAAGTTTGTTTGTTTGACCAAAAAATAAATAAATTAAGGAAGATGAGAAGTAACTCAAGAGGAGGAGGGATAAGATTATAACCAAGTACTAGGGTGGGTGCGGGTTAAATCGGTACGGTCTGAAGCTCAAACCGCAATCACCCCACTTGTTACAGTTTGCTAAAAATGCAAACCACAACTGCTTTGCTTATTCGGTGCACCCATATTTCGGTGCACTACATTATCTGTGCGGAGCGATACGGTTTCTATATTTAACCCATATTTATTAATTATAAAATAACAAGTAAATTTAAATATTTGAATATGACATAATCAATGTCTAAGACTATCAACAATTTAAATATTACATAATCATTATATAACTTAGTCGTGGTGAAAATAGAGAAGTGAGTAGAGAGTCTTTTATATTTATTTTTTAAACCCTAGAACTGTGAAGATTAAAAGTGGTCAGAGGGTTTAGTAGTTCCGATATTTATATACTATTAAGATTTTGGGTCAAGTTTGTCATATTCTTACTTTTAAATGGTTAAAATTAAATTAGATAGAGGTAGATCTCTATTAAATATAATAATTAAATATAAACATAATGAAAAATTACATTATATATATAAAAAATTTAAATGTAATGCAGTATTGTATATTCGGGCGGTTTGGTTGCTCAACTTGCAACCACCATATTAATTCGGTAGCAGTGCGGTTCGTCGGTGAACTTACACTCACATTATTTGGTGCGGTTCCCGTTTTACTTTTTCGGATCGGTGCAGTACAGTTCCAATTTGTAAAACAATTTTTTCCCAGCCCTACCAAGTACGGCTAGTACAAAATAGGACTAGTACAGGAAGTAAATAAGAAATAGAACAACACAAGACAACACAAAGATTGTTTGCACAGTAAAACCACTCAGGGAAAACAACTGCGGGATCCCACTCTTGGAGATCCTAAAAAATTCTTTCACTAAGAAACAAATGAGTTTACGGATTACAAGAACAAGTTACAATCAAAAATTGAAACTACACACCTTTGTATATCATATAATCTGAAGAACACCAGTTCTAGATCTGAGATGCTGGAGCACACAATAAGCTTTCTTCACTCCTTCTGATTCAATTCAATCTCAGAAGCAATGCATATGTAATGGAAGAAAACTCACTCAGCAAAGAACATTAATTGCAAATTAATATGTTTAAAGGTTTGATGACAGCTTGCAAATACACACACTAATCTTTTTCACACAAAAGCATCAACATCTATCATATGCAACATGTCATATATATATATATGTATTGAAAAACTCCCCCATAAATGGGCAATTCACAAATCAAAATAAATAGCAACCCATTTATGACCGATTGATATTCCTAATCTCACTAGGAAAGAAGATTGAAACATGGGTGATTTCCTAGCTCAAATAGGAAAGTCATACAACACTAGATCAAATACTTTTTCTTGAGTTTAAGAACAAAATTAATCAGAGATCAATTTATACATAGTAGCGGAATGGAGCCTTTGATCTAGTAATATCACAAAAATATTTCTCAATTGAGCACAATTAGATATGAATGCAGATTTACTTTTGTTGTGACCAATTGAATCAGAAGAGAAGGAGCGGCTCATTGCGGCACCAATTCCTTTTATTGGTTTCGCGTTGATTTTCCAATATACTAATAAAAGGGTAGAGCTGGGCTAAATAAGGTTTACTTCAAATCAGCTTCAATTTAATTGTCTAGATCACACAGACAATTAATAATTCTTGCTACTTTAAAATGTTATACTTGGCTCGCACGAGAATTTTCTAGCAGCTATGTCGAGAAGATGACACGGCAGAACTTGTTTTGCACCATCTACAATGGGGAGGGAAAACGTAAAGCTTGAGAAAGTTTCTGGCTCAAAACTCTGTTTCCAACAAGGAATTGGGGTATTAGTGCAAGTAATCCCATGGTTGAGCAATGTTAACGTGGGACGTAATGCCACGATAGTAACCATGCGTCTTTTCTCCTTCCCAAACTCTTTTATATCTTTTTGGCCTTTTTTGGTTTGCTCCATGGAAAAAAGCCCAAACCAGTCCCACAACACACCAACACCAATTTACTTTCTTCTTCCCTTCTCTTCCCCCAATTCGTATCCCTAACGCCTTTAAACCAAAAACGTCTCTTTTCAACCCAATCGATTTTCCTTCTCTTCTCTTCTCTTGTATTGTGAAGAAGCCGAAGAATCAGAAGCAGAAGCTGTTTTAAAAAAGCGGCTCTGTGGGTTCTGTAAAATCACGAGTGATGGGGAAGAAGAGAAAGTCGATAGCGACGAGCCTAGACGAGGTGGATCGAAGCATGTACACCTCTTTCTGTAGCGCCGCGAATTCGCTGTCTCAGCTCTACACACAAGCCATGAACCATCAGAAGCTTTCCTTCCAAGCTGGCGAACGTCACGCCCTCGTAAGTCCACCCTTCTCTTCCTTCTTCAATTCGCTCACTTTTGATTTTTTATTTATTTATTCAGAATCAAAATCAGGGTTTTCTGTGCAATTTTTGAAATTTGGGGGTTTCTTGTGATTGCATGAGTTTCATTCCGTATTGGGTGGTTTGGTTATGATAGTAGTTTGGGTTGACATGGGTGTGTGTCAATTTCGCAAAGTTTGCAACTTTATGTTTTATTTAGAGATGACAATGATACTCAATTCATCTATAATGAGTTGGGTATTGTTGTTTATATTAGGATTTTCAGGATAGAAGTGAAAAAGTGAAGTCAAATGGAATGGTGGAATTGCTTGCTCTATCTCAGTTTATGTGAAGAATAATTTACGGTTGAATTGAACTACACCATGAAACTTACTTTTCAGCCTTTCTTTTTTCCTATTAAGTTTTATCACGAGTTCCTATGAAGTTTGCAATGGTATTTTCAATGTTAAAGGTTTTTTTTTTTTTTAAATCCGTAATTTGTCATATTCAATTTGCACTTGATTTTGTTCCATGGCCAATTTACCTGGTTTATTACAGAAAGTTCTTGTCATCAGGCTGAGTTTAGTTTGGGCTGGTGTGTGTGTGTCTCTTTGTTTTTGAGTTAATTGTGTTTAATGAATATGAGTTCCCATTGGTGCATTGGGAATCCTTAAAGCCTTAAATGCAATGTGACATTGGGGTGAACATATATACTTGTTTTGAAATACATATTGCTCTCTTAATTGTGTTGAAATAACTTGTTTGTGTTTGAACTTTTGCTATGTTCCTTTTCAGGATAAAATCTATCAGTGGATATGTAGACAACAAGAAGGGGGATCTAGAGTTACAACAGGAGATATACTCAATTACCTTCAGGTTTTATGACTAATCTACCTATTTCTTTTCATTTTACTTTCGTATTGTCATATGTTGTTTGACAGTTTCTCTATGGAGAAGTGACTCTATGAATAATGCAGTCATATGTGCATTATGCACATACATGATACACAAAAGCTTACTGGTTCTTTTTTATATTTATAATGTTATCTGTCATACAAAACCTGAATGTGCCTTGCTAGAGACAGTGTGCATATGTGGGATGGGTTAGGGGGTGTGTGGGTTTTGCGTGTATCTAGGACTAATGATTTGCACTTGACTTCCTAGTTATTGCAGCTTAAGCACATTGAGATTTCTTTTCCTACACATATTCTATTTCTCTTCTAGCTGTGTTTTTTTCCAACATTTGATGTACATGTTTCTCATTGGTATTGAATTTGTGGACAATCTATACTTGGGAAAATATTCATTGTTTTTAGACCTTTTAGATTTATATTAGGACATTTAGATTTGGGACCTTTTGTAAATGTAAAATCTTAGCTATTGCTTCTTAATCAGGTTATTGACTTCAGCAAAGAGTCCTATTATTTTTGTTCTGATTTTACCACTGTTGTTAGTGTGCTTACCTTTTGGAAGGCTATAGTATAACTAGCTGTTCATGACTACGAATACCAGGCCATGTTTGTATCTCTCTGATCATATGGTAAAAATGGTGAAGTTACACCATCTACGGCAATTATATCGGTTTCCATCCAATCATTGGACATGTTTTCTGCACATAATTGTATCAAGGCCATAGTTTTTAATCCCTATATGATTTGCATACATATAAGCTGTTTTTGCTTTATCCAAACCATATCTTTGAAGCTTATGAAGTTTTTCTGGTCTCTTCCAGAATGGGTTGGAGTACTGTGGAGAGGAGCCGTCAATGTCCCCTAGAGTGGCACATCAGCAGACACAGGCCTCTCTGCATTTCACAAACTCAGGGTTTCCAATTTCTTCTGGTTCATCTCCCCCTAATTCAGTGCAGGGAGTTCGTTCCGAGCAGTGTGATAATCAGTCCAAAAATTCAGTCTTCTCCAATGCTCTGTCGAGCCCTGTTCGCCAGAGTCTTCAGCACTATCACATTTCTTACCCTGGACCTGGTCTGCCATCTGGAAATGGAGCCAGAAACAGTGAAACCAACTTTCTTCAACCCAACAGAGATGCTAATCCTCCAAGTTCCAACGACTCATCAATGGACATGCATGCTGATAGTCCTAGTCACTACTGACAGTGGTTTGATGACCTGTCCAATAGCGGCCTTTGCCGTGCGGTGGCCAAAGTCTTGGACCATTACAATATGAAGCTCCTCATTGGTCCAATTTCAGCAAGGGAAGGAGGCATAACATGGAAGTGGTAATGCCAGTAGCTAATTTACCTTTACTGTAAAGCATATTTTTGGTACCTTTTGTCTTGTTTCACGATGTTTTACCAGATATCATTGTGCTTGTATTAGGATTTGCTTTTAATGTTGAAAGATTGTCTGGTAAATGTTTTAATTTGCATTTGATATCACAATTGAAGATTCTGGTTAATAAAAAATTAGTTGATGAATCTTCATATTTTCACAACATTTTAAATTTTATTATTAGTTTGGAATATGAAGGTGTTTGTTTATTAAACGACAGAAAGTCAGAAATTTCTCACCTTTAATAATTAGATTATCAAACATTAGAATTTAACCGATTGCTGTTTTTATTTTGAGCAGCTTTCTTAAACAGTTTTACACCATTGTTGTACTTTGGTCTCTGTAAAGTAGATTGAATTACTGCAATGGTACCTGGTCCATTTTACGAATTTTACACCAGTGTATATGTATTTTTCTTGGAAGTTTATATGTTATACACATAATTGAGAATTGATTTTTACATGGTATTTTGGCGGGTTACTCCACATGTATAACTCAAACAGTCACACTTGCATACTGTCACGCAATATGTAAGAGCATCACAGAGGCTCCATATTGGAGCTCCTTAGAAAATGGAGAAAACTCGAAATTTCAATCTTATTCATGTTTTCTATTAAGCTCCTAAAATATGAACACTTTTTTTTTGAGGAGATTGATCAAAATCCACCAAGAAAATATGATAGTAATACAGAACTCTACCGAATTATTCGGCCCGACAAAGAGAGGTGCTAACGCATCACTATCCTAGAAAACAATGAAAAACACAAAGTTCTAGACTAACAGACCAGAGTAGTGCTAGTAACTTAAACTTTTATATACGTCACTCCTTATTTCTAGGCACCTCTCTATTGAGCTACATTCTGACACAACCCTTCAACATCCATATCCATTAGGAGTAAAACTGTAGTCTTCTTAGGGGACACCTTCTTAAGCGCTATTGGATGAGGTCCAAGGCTGGATCTGTCCCTCTTATTGTTAGGACGACGATTGGTGCCTCCCTTTCCTTCAGAGCTGTTCGGGTGGTCCACCACCATTTCATGACGGGGCTCATGAAATGAGACGGTGGTATATCAGGGGCGACATTTTGCTGCCCTGACAAGTGCATATGCGGACCCATAGGTCCAACTGATGGTACTGAATGTGGTACACATACTTGCAAAACAACATCCTCATTAGTGGGACCCCCTCCTAAAGGAGGGTTATCTTGCATAACAGACCTCTGAACCTGGGGTCACTGGAGCCTCCACTGCCACTCCCAATGCCTGCCTATGGTGACCTTCGGGCTCTTGTCCATCCTCTACTCTTATACCGTCAGGTGGTTTTGCACCAAGTAGACCTCCTTCCTTCACCATACTAGCTTGCTCGGCTCCCAACTAGCCATTTATCATCGTTCTATGTACTCCTTACATCGGTCCCACCTCCCAACGTAGATTGGATGTCGTCACTGATATACCTCGCTCACTCGAGGTCCCGTCAGGTCCCCTCAAACCATCCCCACCTGACCCTAGCATTGGTGCCGGTCGCAAACAACCTCCATTGTTATGCTTAAACGCTACACAATCACCACAAAAACCCTTTGACCTTTCATATTCCACAAATACTTCCACCGAATAGGTACTTGTAAGATGGAACGTGGTCCTTAGCACAAGAGGTCGTCGGAAGTCAAGATCAATTCGAAGCTTCATCTCCGATCTATGATTAAGCGGCAGCCGGTCATGATCTTTGTATCCTCTAAGAGCATTCCCAATTCGCTTCAACCACTTGATCTGCAAGGCTCCAACTGTGAATCGGCTCTCTACCAACCGAACAAAAACCCACGCACTGCACTTGGTTGCTGGTACCCGAAAGGGATCAGACATACCATCAAAACCTTTTACCACCACTGTGGTTGTAATGAAGTACCATGGCTCACTAGTGATAGCTCTCCGTCGGTCAGCCTCCGATCGAAACTTGCATACAAAGCGGTCCTCTGTAATCAGCTCGAACCCAATGTTGCCGGATCTAGTGATGTCGCGCCACAGACCCATCATACGCATCTTAAAGCCTTGGACCTTGTCCGCCGCCAAAGGAGAAAGAGAAAATAGCCGCGCTACTGCATACAACCATTCCTCTTCCTGCTTGTCATCTGAAATGGTGAGGTTGAGTTCTCCAAATGTCGTCACCAAGTGTTGAGGCTCGAGTTCTTCTTCGAATTAGGGAAGAGATTTTCCCTCCATGCCTGAAATTAACATGCAAGGGTATTGGATTGATCAGTTTAATGAGGGGAATAAGAAGATTAAATCTGTTTGGATATCAGTTGAGAAATGAACTAGATCGGATCGGAAAAGGAACATGGTCAGCTAGGGTTTAGAGAGGAAAAGGGAGAGAGGGGAGTGGGCTTTTCAAAGGGAATCAGATTTCTGTTTAAGCCTTGTTATGTTCCTTAGACAAATTCTAACTTAGCTAGAGCTAAGACATGTATAAGTGAAACTAGTCGTTGAGAGCAAACACATCAACATCCCACAAAAAAATCACATAAACAACAAACTCATTCAATAGCACAAAACACCCCAAAACATACTCATTAACATAAACAAAACATCATTGTTTTACATCAAATGGCTAGGGTTTGACCCCTAGCCACCTATAAAGAGACTACTCACAAATCATAGCTAAAATAGAGTCTAGATAAATGATTAGAGAGATATAAGTGAATAGAAATAACCCAAGAGTCCCCAAAGCCAAGCCTAAGATCTTCAAGCTCTTTCTCCACTTCTTTCTCCTTTCTAGCTTCTAGCTCCAACAAAGATAATGAACACCACCTTAGGCTTAGGTGAGAGGATGGATGTGAGTTTATGATAGTGGTTATGAAGGATTTCTAGGCCTTTTGGTAGTGAAAAAGAAGAGAGAGCTAGAGTGTTTGGGAGAGAATGTGGTCTAAGGAGAGATGCTAAAACTATGAAAAAGTGTAAAATAAGATAAGTTGTGTGCTAGGATTGTGGGGAGCTCGAAAATAGCATGTATAGGGAGATATTTTCTGGTTTGAAGTTCAAAAAGAAAAGAAAAGACTTGATCCATAAGTTGAGGCTTTAATGTGGTATAAATTGGGTGACTCACATTTTCATGTGCATGTCATGTGTCTTCTTCTCAAAATATCTCAATGACTTGAACTTTTGAGGTCTTGACCCAAAGTTGACCTTGCCGTTGACCGGTATTGACTTGCCGGAGTTGACTGTTGACCGGCCAGAGTTGACAGGCGTTGACCATTTTTGTCTTTTCCCGATTTTGCTCTATCCTCTCCAAGGGCTTCGAAAATGTGTTCGGGTTCTCCAAAAAGTGATCAATTGCCATCTTTAATAGCATTTCCATGTCAACTCCCAATTTCCTAGCACAAAAAAGAAATGCTATAAAAATGATGCTTTATTCATAAAAGACAAGCAATAAACATGAAGTTAGGGACATAATTAGTACATAATTATGGTCCTAAAAAAATACCTCACACTTAAGCTTTTCTTTTCCTTAAGCAAACACACGAGAAAAGAAAGCAAACTAAATGAGACTCAAAGCATAAAAGAAAACACAAGATTAAACAAAAAAGCATGTAAGTGTCCCAAATGGTGAACATTTCTCTCAACGAACCATAGCTAATGGATTCAAACTATTAGTGAAGTACCAAATTAATGATGGATCGAAAATCTAACAAACCTACCCGTGGGATACATTTGATGGATTGAAGAACAATTCCTCGATAAATCGAAGAAACCCAAAATAAATTTTGATTTTCAGATACCGATTTTCGATGGGTCTTAGAAAAGCTTTGATGGATCGAAGAATTTGACCTGTGACACTTCTTTGATGGATTGAAAAATGCAACATAGGACCCGAGGATAGCCTTCGATGGATCGAAAATGTCAGAAACTGACCCGTGGGAGTGCTTCGATGGATCGAGGAACAATCCCTCGATGGATCGAAAGTTCCCCGAGTTCAAAGTAACATCCTTTCCTTTGTGACTTGTTTTTACTGTATCGTTGTGTCATTCTACCATATATTTATGTGAACATCGAATCATACACTGAATTTGTTATAAAAATAACATTCTCAACACTTTCATATACCGAAAATAGAGAAAATTTCATTAATCGCCAACAATCAAAAGTTACATCATAGATGTTCTTATCCAAAAGAAAACCAAGACAAAGTGTCTACTAAAAATGGCTGAAAATCAAGCCAAAAACTTGAGTAATAACAGAGATAACCGCCTTTTACATAGGCTTATTCAAAATCCGGAGTAGCTAATTCCTTCTCCTTGTCCTATGCAAGAACAAGATTAGTGTCAACCTCCATCTTTACATCTCCAGCATAGTTTGACTCTTGAGCCAAATATTTCTTATGCTTCTTGTAGATGTTATATATTTCGCTACTAGCATGCCACTATTTATGCATATGCTTGTTTGAACCACACTTGAAACAAATGTATTTTCTAGAATTTGAATACATATGTCCGTCATTAACCGAACCAGTCTGGTTCTTGTTGGAGTTGGCGTTCTGATCTCTATGCCAAGTCAAATTTTCGCTGCGGCCTTGGCCATGCCCACGCCCTCCTCTCCCACCGCATGGAGCATGTCCTCCACGCATATAAGGTTCTTAATGAACTTTCTTTTTATCTTTACGGGCATTTCCTCCAGTTTGGTAACTCTTAGACTTTTTAGTATCAGCCGGTCTTAAGTTATTATTAAAGATGATCTCATGATGCCTCTCTTTTAGCAAGGTTATTGATAAGATCACTGAAGGTATGGATCCTCCCCTGTTTGTACTCTATCTGGTATTGATAAGCAAGGATGCTCATGGATGTTGGGAAGTTGTTTAACGACCTTTAAATCATGTCCTTCTGGGATTTCTCCACCCCACAGAGGCTCAACTCCGACTGCAGATCCAATATCGCTTGATTGTAATCTTGGATCTTTGGAAATCCAAAATTCTGAGATTTTTCCATCTTGCAGTCAACTCAGAAAGTTGTGCATACATCATGCACATTATTGAAGTGTTACTTCAGAACATCCCACAATTCCAGGGGATCAATCTTTTTTATATCCTGCTTCTTGAGTGTTGGATGAATATGACGCCTAAAAAACATGAAAGCTTGAGTTTTTGATTCATTTGTGGGTGGAATAAGATTTTGTTCAGGCCCAGAGGGTTTGATGGTGTTAGTATGTCTCTTGCCGATGAATGTATTTTCCACATCAGAGACCCAAAGATGGTATTCATTTCCTTGAAGATGACGAATGTCGAATTCTTCCCTAACCGGCTCATTCGAATTCATCTACAAGATACAAAGAGATTTGATTAGTATCGATCGAAGAATCACGATCACTAATCAAGTTTTTATTTCTTTTATTGGATAAGAACGTGATCCATGATATATGGTCACACAAAAAATCAAATATCAACAACGGTGGTTCAAAAACCACACCCAACAACCGTCACATAGTATCGATTTTCCTTTCTTTTCTTTTCAATTCTAAACCGTGACTCCCCCATGACCGTCACTTATACTCTATGGATATTGGTCTATAGGAACTAGGGTACATGTATTCAATAATCATAAATCACAATCCTAGATCTAGGGTTTTGCATGAAGTTTTAATTCTAGATTTAAAGATTGATGGTTTAGAAATTTTACCACGATTGGTATTAGGCTCGGTAAGACCGGTACAAAATTTGAACGACATCGAGGAAAAGCTTGTCTGAAATGGTTCTTTGAAAGTCGAGCAATCTTGACGAAGTAGTAAAATTACCGGAAGCAAGGAAGAGGAGCCGACGTTGTGAGGATCGGTGGTGCAAAGATGTTGCTGACGATGGAGTATAGGTGATAGGGTTAGGTTTTTTTTTTCCTGTGGTGAGGGCTAGTTATCAACTCAGAGAGTGTTGATAACGAGTTTAAGAAGAAAAGTATGTAAACTGGAAATTATAACTCTATCATTGATAGAATGCCTTATATATAGGCTGATATAATCTGTTACAATAATTGTCCCTATAAAACAGAGATTCTCTGTATCTTTATCTATACTAAAATGTATCTAATTAGGACAAGAAACACACACGAAATTATGAAGTATCGATGGCCTAAAGAATGATGCATAACATGTTGCCTCACTAAAAACCTTGCCAAGCAAAAAAAACCTCATGGGTAAAACAAAGCTTGGTCTAAGGGAAAAATTCATTAACTATATAAGTGACCATATGTGATGTATTCCCCATAATGTCTACAGAGATGTAACTCCCCCTGACTGTAAACTCAGTCATGGAGTTTAGATAACCTGCGCATACCAATGCGTCTCAAATGTTTCACAAATGTAGATTTGGGTAATGACTTGGTAAACAAGTTTGCAGTATTATCCGTCGAACCAATCCGGTTCACACTTGTCGATATATGATGGCCAGATTGAGTGTTATACGCGCCTAAAAGGGCTATTCAAACCTTACTCAATTTTGAAAATATTTGTGCCAACGGTTTTTATTTGGAATAATATTGTGAGAATGGAAAATAGTTTTTGTGTCCAATCTCCGTAGAATGCTTCCAATGGTGTAATCTCGAGAGGTTTATAAGGATTTGTAGTATTTATATCTTACTACGGTTAGGATCATAGAATCAAATGCAGTCACTTATATTACTATATGTAACTTGACCTCATATAACCTTTTTCATTATGATGATCAAGATATTGAGAAATTCTCTTAGTCATCAATTATTCAGAGCGAAGAAGCATGTGGGAATATCTAAAACTATTGGTTTAGATTGAGGAACTGAGATTACTCTACTCAGTTTAGGCTCGGTCTCCAAGACGAGTGCAACACAATCCCGACAATATACCTCTGAGGTGTAGTGCGTTATCCCACAAAGATTCATATGTTGTAATCGTTGATGGACATCACTCTTTTTGCAAAGGTTGTTTATATTTGTAATGATCTTTACATTCATGACAGTCTTTTGTTGTAGACACAACTTCCATCCTCCACAATTTTCAAGAATATATTTGTGGGTCAATTAAGCTAGTAAGTAGACTGTTTACATATGGTTTAGATTGTTGCATTGACTCATTGGTCACACGTCTTTGCAATCCACTTGGTACGCTGCATTTTTAAAACTCCTAGTACATATTATTAAGCTTTGGGCTCACCACCCGAACAACTCAATCATGCCATTTAGATTGGTTTAATACAGGAGTGTTTATATCGAAATATTTTGTTGATTATTGCATGTTTATTGGGATTGTTGTTGAATATCCCGGTTCCCCATGTTCATTCATAAAACAGTTTTGCAGAGACATAAATCAAGAAGTTAAAGCTTGTGTCCAGAGTAATGGTAATGTATACTAATATACTGGTACCTACTTGGGGATATGCAATATTACATGTAACTATGCTTATTCGCTTGATACCCATAAATTGTCAACCATTTAGTGCGTACCAGTTGGTAATTGGATATTTCACCCCTATGCATATATGGTTGCGAGATATATGTACCTATTACGCTTCTACTTTGTACAAATATGGGTCATCAGTGACGAATATATATTTATGTTGGTTATGATTATCCAATGATTATCTGCTACTAAGAACCTTTGGCAGGAGATCTCTTTACTACTAGTTTTGCAGATAGTCACTTTGATAAGACATACTTCCCACTGTTAGAGGGAGATAAGAATGGTTCCATTCTGGATAAACGTTGGAAATTGATGTGGTATATCCCCATAATGTCTCCTCATGATCCATACACATCTCAGTGTAAGCTTAAAGTGCAATATATTCTTGATCTTCAGAAAGTATCTAATTCGATGTCTGAATTCTTTATTAATATCATGAAAGTGACGAGATCAGTTATATATGTTGCAAATCTTGCAAGGTTGAAAGTCCCTGGCATTGGGGAAGTTAAAGCAACACCCAGGCAATGTAGAGTTTCTCTTACCCATAGTGAGGGTGTAGCATCGGTCAAAATCCACTGATGAGTTGCCGATAAAAAGGCAAGCCATCAAAGCACAACCGTTCATCATCAACACATGAGATTATTTTTGACTGCAATTGTGTCTCCAAATCGACATTGACAAATATTGGGGGACACCTCAGAGTCAATGACGATGTCAGTACACAAAAAAATCTCACCAAGTTAAACAAATGCTAGCGGTATTATGGATGGTTCATCTAGGTTCGTTGATGATGCGTTACTTATTCTGTTGTTCAGGAATTGACGATGATGAAGTGGAATATTGCTCTGTTGTGGATTGTCAATGGTTAATGTAGAGAAAATTGACCGATATGGAAAGTTTCAATCTAGGATGAACTAAAATATCTTACAAATAGAAAGTTTTTGGTATGGTAGTGATATAACCATCGAATGGTAAGCTGGTTAGACACAAATGAGTCTTTGTTTGGAAGCACAATGAGAAGAACTTATGGTGCAAGAATCTTCTCAATGCCCTAGTATTGATTATGGGGAGATGTATTCTCTAGTCATAGACATTATTACTTTCTGCTACATTATGAGTATGCATCTTATAAATGTGGTTATATATCTCGATGTGAATCTTGATTTAGAGATATACATGAGAGTGTCTGTTGACATGGTTCTACCCAATACAAGTAACTATGAACCAAATAGTGCTCTTGTAATTAGATTGAGACGTTCACTATATGGATTGAAACAAGAATGAAAAGTTATGCCCATGCTTGTTCAGTAGATGAACGAGTTATTTGAGATGATAGACCTTGGTAGAACTCGATCAAGTCTTGCTTTTGAGATGGAATATCGAGTTGGTTGAATTATTTTTCACTAGTCTGCTTATGTCTAAATAAGGAAATAGATAAAGAACACCCTATTAACACACTAATGGTTGTTTGCAGTTTGAAACCTAAAAGTATTTGTTTCATCGGGATGATGATGGTAAAGATATTTTAGAGTTTAGATTATATATCTTAGTGCGGTTAAAGCTTGGTTAAATATAGCTTGGTGTACACATCTAGACATGCATTCTCAGTATGCGCCAACGCAAAGTCATTAGAATGAAGTATAGTACACCTTCTGGTACTTGAAGGTAACCATTGACTTCGGTTTATTCTTCCCCTACAAAGAATACATAGAGAAACATGAAATTCCCGGGAAAGGGATGGTTGAATCGCACATGTAGATTCCAGAGCCTTAGATCTATTGAAGATATTAGCCTTCAATCCATCGAAGGAATTGTTCGATCCATCGAACTTTGGACCTGCTGCGGGCAGTTTTACTACTATCCCATATTCCGAAACATCGGTTGGGCGTGTTGGTCAAATTCACTGATGCTGGGTACCTTTCTTATCCATATAGAGGACATTCCTAAAAAGGTCATGTATTCACCATGGGGGAACATGGCGATTTCTTGGAGAACAACAAAATAAACTCATATTGCTACTTCATCAAACTATTTTAAGATTATAAGCTTTGCATGAAGAATTTGATGAGTGTGTCTGGTTTAGAACAATAATACACCACCTCCTAGGGTCAACTGGATTACCATATACTATGACAACACCAACTTGCATCTTTGAGGATAATGCAATTTGCATTAAACAAATGAATTTGGGTTACATTAAGGGTGTCATACTTAACTCATTTCACCAAAGTACTTCTATAATCAGCAATAGCAGCAGTTATTCAGCAATAGCAGCAGTTATTGATTATCCATGTGAACGGAATTGGTTCAGTGGATAATGTTGGGGACTTGTTTACCAAGTCATTACCCAAATCTACATTTGTAAAACATGTGAGATGTATTGGTATGCACAGGTTATCTGAACTTCATGACTGAGTTTACAGTCAAGGGGAGTTACATCTCTGTAGACATCAGGGGGAGTCTACATTACATATGGTCGCTTATGTAGTTGATGCGTTATACTCTTTTTCCCTTAGAGCAAGCTTTGTTTTACCCATGAGGTTTTTTTTAGCTTGGCAAGGTTTTTAGTGAGACAACATGTTATACATCATTTTTTAGGCCATCGACACAAGGGGGAGTGTCTAAGGAGATTTATTCTTCATAACTTCATGTGCGTGTCTTATTCTATTTAGATACAGTTTAGTATAAATAGAGATACAATGAATCCCTGTTTTATAGGGACAATTATTGTAAAAAATTGTATCAGCCTATATATGACATTCTATCAATAAAAGAGTTACATTTTTTATTTTACATACTTTTCTTCTCAAACACATCTTATATTTTAGTCACTGATGTCACTGAAAAGAATATTTGGCATGCATGAAAATGTACGTTGGTTATAGAAAAAAAATTAACCGTGGATTAGAATGAGCTCGATGACGAGTTATGATAAAATGATATATACATTTATTTATATATATATACACACACAAATACATACACGTGCGCGCGAACCTGGAGGGGCCTTGTGACAATTCAATGATTGATCCAACTGGATTTAATTGGCATCAAAAGCATTTTTTGTTGGATTGCATGGATTACATATCTTAGAAAAGGAATTTTCTGATGCTTAAAGCTTGCTTTGTGTGTCTGTAATTGATCACTAGTGTGATCGATTCTGCAAGATTCAACTTCTACTATTATATTATAGTCAGAAGCTCAAGAAAGCATGCCTATATGTTTTATTTATTGTCGCTATAATTTTATTCATTACTTTCTAATTGTTTAGCGAAATTATATTCTATATCATTCGGTGTGTGTTTTGTTCTAATTAAATTAAAATAGAGACGTTTGGAATCCCTTATTATTCGAGATATTGATTGTATTGATTCTAATGCATATATTTAAGTTTTTCTTCTCAATGAATAAATTGACAGTTTAAATTATTATTCTTTTATCCTTCACCTAGTTATCAACAAGTTTTGAGTTGATAACCAACCATCACCACAGAAAAAAAAAAAAATCCTAAAACCCTAATCACCAATCTCCACCACCGGTATGTCATCACCACCGCCATCATCACCACCATTGCGGGCAGCCATTAGCCCTTTACGCCATCATAGTTCCTCCGTACACGACGCTTGCACTAATTATGCACGCAACATCTCCTCCAACGTCAAGATTGCTCGACTGCCCAAATCCCGTGCCAGTCAAGCATTACCTACAACTCGTCCACAACTTACTCTTATAGCTTTACTTGTTTGTGAATCGCTCAAGGTAAATATTTCAACCTTGACTTGAACTAGATATTGAAAACCTTAATTTTCGCAGCACCCTAGAACTTATGATTATTATTGTGCATCGAGAGAAGGGGATTTCATCACCCATTTGATCAAAAAGTTTTATTAGTGACGGTTCTTGGTAGTCACAATTATAAAAAAAATATCAATTATAAGTGATTGTTTGTGAATATTAAGGTTTTTGGGTGTGGTGTGAAGTCATCGTTTATCGAGCATCGATTTTTATGACCATACATCTTGGATCACGTTCTTATTCTCTAAATTTGAGATTAGTAATCGTGGTTTCGATACTAATTATTTCCCTTGTCTTTATTGTAGATAACTGAGTTGGCTAGGCCAGAGTTTAACATCCTTGATCCAAAAGGAATAGAGTACCATCGTTATGTATTTGATGTGAAAAATACATTCATCAGGAAAAGATACACCAACACAATCATCCCACTGACAAATGTAAATGTCGTCAACCTTAGTGATGAAATCAAAGCTCAAATGTAAATATTTTTGAGGCATCATATCCATCTAACTCTCAAGAAACAGTACTTCAAGAAAACTAATCCCAATTATTTATGGGACGTTTTGAAGCAACGCTTCAACAATGTGCATTATGCACAGCTTTTAGAGTTGACTGAGAGATGGGAAACCACTCGCTTATTGGACTATACAAAGGTTGATGCTTACAACCAGGCTATGTTGGATATGCAATCTTAGCCTAGCTCTTGTGGGGTTGACATATCTTATAAAGATTTGATCGAGAGGAAATTGAACACCTTTCCTTTCCTCAATGAGTATACTGGCTAATCATTACCGGCTTTAGTACGAACAAGGAAGAGTTCAGACTTTCAATGACCTCATGAATATCCTCGCTAAAAGGAGAGATGTCATGAGATTATTCTCCACAATAATTCGAGGCCCGATGGGACCAAAAAAGTTCCTAGGAATTATCACACTGAAGGAAAGGCTTCAAAACAAGAGAAAAACAACTGATCAGAGCCTTATGGCCATGGAAAAAATGTTCAACGTGGTGGGAGTGGAGGTCGTGGTAGAGGCCAAAGTCAAAATTTGACCTGGCACTGTCATTAGGACACCGGCCCTAGTGTTTCAAACAAGAACCAATCATGTTTCGGTTCCAAGTATGAAGGAAATTTTTCACACTCTGCTCCGTCTAGAAAATATCCATGTTCTAAATGTGAAACTACTAAGCATATGCACAAGCAATGTCGTTCAAGTAAGGATTTTCAAAATATCTACAAGAGGCACAAGCAATATTTGACACAAGAGATTAACTTTATTGGGAGAGACTATGAGATGGAACAAGACACTAACATTTGATCGAGAGGACATTGAACACCTTTCCTTTCCTCCATGAGTATACTGGCTAATTATTACCGGCTTGAGTAGGAACAAGGAAGAGTTCAGACTTTCAATGACCTCATGAATATCCTTGCTAAGAAGGAGAGATGTCATGAGATTATTTTCCACAATAATTCAAGGCCCGATGTGACCAAAAAAGTTTCTGAGAATTATCACATTGAAGGAAAGGCTTCAAAACAAGAGAAAAACAACCGATCAGAGCCTTATGGCCATGGACAAAATGCTCAACGCGGTGGGAGTGGAGGTCGTGGTAGAGGCCAAAGTCGAAATTTGACTTGGCACCATCATTAGGACACCGGCCCTAGTGTTTCAAACAAGAACAGTTCATGTTTTGGTTCCAAGTATGAAGAAAATTCTTCACACTCTGCTCCGTCCAGAAAATATCCATGTTCTAAATGTGACTCTACTAAGCATATGCACAAGCAATATCGTGCAAGTAAGGACATTCAAAATATCCACAAGAGGCACAAGCAATATTTGGCACAAGAGGCTAACTTTATTGGGAGAGACTATGAGATGGAACAAGACACTGACGCCAATCTTACTTTGGCAGACAACAAAAAAGTAAGTCTTGAGACTTCGGATTTTGATTAAGTATATGTCTTAGACTGTTATTTCTACTACGTATTTGTTCAAGTTTTATTTTTGGCTTGTGAAGTCATATTTTTAAGATTTTGTTTTTGGTCGTTTTGGAATAAGACATCTCTGATGTAATTCAGTTGGCAAGTAATAAAATTTCTCTAATTTTCTGGTTTATAGAATGGTTAAAATTTTCATTTTCCTTCATAGTGCATTAATGGTTAATGATATATAATACGATATGGCATTATAACACCAAAAATTGACAAAGAAAAAAAAAGGGAAAAAAAGAGGAAAATTCGGTTTCCTGCAGGATTCGACCTGTCGAATGGTTTCTTTGACCTGAATTCCTTGGAAATGTTTTGGCACATTTTTGACTTGTCGAAATTTTTTCCTTGTTTTTCTTTGACCAGTCGAAGAGTTCGTTAACAGTTCAAGCAAAATTCCCTGGACTCAAATTTGAACAATTTCGACCCATCGAAATATTCTTCGACCCATCGAAATATTCTTCGACCCGTCAATGTCTGTATATAGGAACGATTTTTCTTGATGTAGATTGTACATAAGTTTTTCTTTGCCATGTCAAGCACTCTTGAGTTTTCCATGTCTTGAGGTCACAATCCCTTGAATTTTTTTAAGTATTCACTTAAAGTGTTCGCCATGTCTTGAGTTCAAAAACTGATTAATTTACATTCTTTTGTAGATGTTTGAAGGCAATATTGAGTGTTTAGAAAATAGTAGTACTATCTCCAACACTATTCTGCGGAATAGGCAATTTTTATGGATCTTATGCTTTATAATTCCTTAGTGACAACTATGATTAGTTCAGCGCCGGTTATACAAGGGTGTGGTTCTGCACAATTCTTGTTGCCACATGTCAATCGAATTTATGTCATTGACACTTTATATGCGCTAAAGGCCAATCGAACCTAGCTAAGCTCTAAGGACATTCGCGCCAACGGTTTTCAGTTGGAAACATATTGTGAGAATGAAAAATAGTTTTTGTGTCTACCCTCCGTAGAATGTGCCAGAAAGTGCATTATGGAGAAGTTTATGAGCATTCATAGCGGTTTATATATTACTACAGTTTATATAATTGAATCCAATGAAGTTACTCATATTACTGTATATGATTCTACCTCATATAAGCTTTGGCATTATCGTCTGGGTCACCTCGGACAAGATATGATGATCAAGTTATTGAAAAATTCACGTGGTCATCTATTCTTTAGAGTAAACAAGTATGTGGGAATACCAAACACCATCGGTAATGATGGAGGATCTAAGATTACTCCTCTCGATCCAGGCTTGGTCTCCAAGACAAGTGCAGAACAATCCAGAACAAAGAGTGCTGAGGCGTCGTGCGTTATCGCACCAGATTCCTTCGTGGAAATCTTTGATGCACCTCGCTCATTTTACAAAGCTTGTTCATTAGCAAAGATACAAGCATGACATTCTTTTGTTGTAGACACTCTATGAACACTCCATTCTTCCAGCGAATTCAAAAAGAGATTTGTAGACCTATCACATATGAATGCGGACCACTTAAATAGTTTATGGTTTTGGTAGATGCATTAACGTGTTGGTCACATGTCGGTTTGCTATCCCCAAGGAATGCTGCATTTGATAAAATCCTAGCTTAGATAGTTTAGCTCTGGTCTCACCACCCGGACCACCCAATCAAGTCTATTCGATTTGATAATGCAGGAGAGTATACATCAAAATCTTGTAAGTATGGCAAAACTTATGACAGTATGCAACTGAAATATTGGTTATACGTGAGGTGCTTCTTTTGGGTAACAATGGTTATTGTCCTTTATTAGGCAGAGTTGATTTGGAAATGGATACATATCAATTAATGATATGTGATCCGATTTCAACTGATTAAGGACTGCATTTTATTCATGCCGATATTACTGCTCAATAGAGTTTGACACAATCTCTGATTGATTGTGTGCAAGACTCTGAATTGAGTACATCCGGTTTTAGAGCCTTAAAACCCTAGTGATATATAAAGGCTTTGGAGGCTTAGAAAAAAGGGTTGAGACTTTGACAGAAAAGTTGTGTGATTCTATTACCCTGCTGTTTGTGCAGATTGTTAAGCTGCTGCAGGTTTCAAAGGTTAAAGATCAACCAGTGTTCGAGTTGTCTCAAGAAGGAGCAAAAGGAGAACTTTCCTAGAGCTACAAGGAGAAGTTTGTTTGCTCTTTTCTGTTTTACAATTACTTCCAGTATACTGATTTGTGATAATCATTGTGTAAAGTGGTTTGTAAAACTCTTGAGTATTAGTGGATTTGAGTTTTGGTGCTTTGCTTTAAAAGCCCCGCAGGGTTTTTAATCTCTCTGAGATTTTCCCTGCGTGAACACTTTGTGTGTTACATGTACCTGGTTTTTCTTAGGATTAGTATTTTCAATTGGTATCAGAGCCTGTCTAAAGATCCTTCTCTTTAGAATCGATCCTAAGACAGAATGGATCCTAAGATAAACAAGGTCACTGGTTCCATGACTGTTCCTCCTCATTTTGATGGACAAGATTATTCCAACTGGAAAATCTACATGGAATCATTCATGTTTAGTCTTGATCCCCTGGTGTGGGCAGTTGTTAGAAAAGGATGGACTCCTCCTATGCATAAAGGAAAAGGCGTGGAGGGTTCAAAACAACAAGGAGAGAAAACCATAGATGAGTATACAAAAGAGGAGTTAGCTGAATTACAAAGAGACTTTAAGGCTAAGACCTGTGTATTTACTGCTCTTAGTGACAAAGAGAGAGTTAGAGTAGCTCATTGTGTCACATCTAAGGAAGCATGTGATCTTCTTAGAACTACTTATGAGGGAAATAGCAAAGTTAAGCGTCAAAAATTCAGGCACTGCTGTTTGAATTTGAAACAATGAGAATGGGAAATGATGAGTCAGTTGATGACTTTCATCTAAGATTGTCTAAGGTTGTTGGTCAGGCTAGAAGTCTAGGAGAACCTTTAGAAGATCAAAAAGTTGTGACGAAATTTCTTAGAGTACTTCCTCCTAGACTTAAGGTAAAAGGTACTATCATTGAGGATTGTCAAGACTTGGAAACTTATTCTCTTGAGGAACTAGTAGGAAATCTCAAGACATATGAAATGAGAGAGAAGTTTGAGAAGTCCAGTCTATCTGAGTCACAGACTAAGAATATTGCTCTGCAATCTGTTGAAAAAGAAAAAGATAAGAAGGGAAAGAACAAGTCTGAGTCTAGTGAATCAGGAGATATGGCCCTAATGGTCAAAGAATTTCGAAAACTTTTGAAAAACAAGAAGAATTCTTCTTCTGGTTCTTCTTCGTCTAAGAAAAATGAAAAAAATTCTCAGTCTGATAAGAACAAACCTAAATGTTTTGAATGTGGTGGCATTGGCCACATGGCTGCTGACTGTGGGAATAAGCGTTTTGCAGATAGAAAACCAAAGGCATTGAAGTCATCCTCATGGAGTGACAGTGATGAAGAACCAGAATCAGAAAAGAAAGAAAAGAATGTGGCTCTTGTTGCTTCCATTGAATCATGTCAGAATGATGAGTCAGAAGATGAATCTGACTTCTCTGAAAGTGAAGCAAATGACAAATTTGTCCAGCTATATCAAGCCTCCAAAACTATGATGAAGAAAAACAGGCTCTTGGAGGAGGAAGTTGAAGCTCTAAAGGAAGACAAGGTCAGAACTGAATTGGAGCTTAAAAAATTCAAAGAAGATCATAAGGGATGCTCGTAAAAAAACAGTGAATCCTCTGATAAGCTGAATGAGAAATTACTTGAGAAAGTAGATCAACTTGAGGTCCAGGTAAAAGCTCATCTACTTCTAAATGTTTCTTTAAATCTTGAAGTAAAATCCTTGCAGGCTCAGTTGAAAAGGACGGAAGAAAAATTTCAAAAGTTTGATGCAAGCTCTGCAAAGGTGAATCAACTTCTGTTTCCTGTAAAACTTCACGGTGATAAATCAGGACTTGGATTTCAGAAATCAGTGAACTTTGTTCGTGAGTCACAACAGAAGCAACAAAATCAAACTGAGACACATTCAGATCAGTTGAAAGGTAAACAAAAGGTTGTCACTGACAGGTATGTATCTGACAAAAGAAACTTTGTTCCTACCTGTCATTTCTGTGGTGAACTAGGTCATATCAGACCTTGGTGCAACAAGTTACAAACGACAGAATCACGAGCTTCTGTACCATATGGTGAAAATTCCAGGATCTCTCACTCAAACAATTTGAAGTCTGAGCTGATAGAACAAAAGCTGAAATTGTCAAAACTTGAAAAATTAATTGACAATACAAAAATTGCTAACAGGAATTCGTGGAAACCAAAATTTTCTGAAAAATGCTTTATTGCTAATGTTCAACTGAATGTTGCTGATGTGACTGGTTTAGAATGTGCAGGTATCTCTAAACGCAACTGTGTTGAAAATTGCCTTGTCTCTCTGTCTGCACTTCATGACACTAATCCAAATTTGTGGTATGTGGATAGTGGTTGCTCTTGACACATGACAGGAAATCGTAAATGGTTCACTCAGTTGGATTCTGATTACTCTTGCGGTGAAGTCACCTTTGGAGATGGAAAAACATGCAAAATTAAAGGAAAGGGAACTGTAAAGGCTCCTGGAATCCCACAGCTCACTGATGTCTATTATGTTGAAGGACTTTCAGCCAACTTAATGAGTGTTAGTCACTTGACAGATGAGTATGAAGATGTGTGGTTCAATCGTAAGCGATGCATGGTCTTGGACAAAGAAGGTTGCTTTATCATGCAAGGTCTACGTTCTACAGATAATTGCTACCAAGTACTGTCTGATCCCAGTGGAACGAACAATTGTCTCTCAACCAAGATGGAAGACTTCGTGACACTTTGGCACAAGAAGCTCGGACATTTGAACTTTCAAGATCTTATTAAACTGTCCTCAAAAGAGTGTGTCAGAGGGCTACCTACTCTAAAAGGTACACCAGAGGGTCTTTGCTCAGGTTGCAAGCTTGGTAAACAAACCAGACATCCTCACAAAGTGGTCAATCCAGATTTAACTTCCAGACCACTTGAACTTTTACATCTGGATCTCATTGGCCCTGCTCAGATTACCAGCTTTGGAAATAAAAGATACATCCTGGTAGTTGTTGATGATTACTCAAGATTCACATGGGTTGAATTTCTATCCAACAAAGGTGACACATATGAAGCCTTATGTGATCTAAGCACAAGACTTCTGACTGAAAGACATGCTCAACATCTCAAAATCGTTCGCATTCGATCAGACAATGGCACTGAGTTTAAAAATCAGTACTTTGATGAACTGTGCAGAGACAAAGGTATCTTTCATGAGTTCTCCTCACCAATAACACCTCAACAAAATGGAGTTGTGGAGAGGAAGAACAGAGTCCTACTTGACATGGCCTGTGTAATGATTCACTCATCTGGCATCAACACAAATTTTTGGGCTGAAGCGGTTAACACAGCATGCCACACTACAAATCGAGTACTCCTTCGTCCTGGCACCGATCACACTTCCTATGAACTATGGAAAGGAAGAAAATCTAAAGTCAGCTACTTCCATGTCTTTGGGAGCCCTTACTACATTTATCGAGACAGAGAAAAGCTTGCAAAATTTGATGCTAGGAGCGATCCAGGCATCTTTCTTGGTTACTCATTAAACAGTCGCTCATATAGAGCCTACAACAAGCGTACGCGAAATGTTGTGGAATCTGTCAACATCTCAGTCGATGACCATGGACTGTCTTCTGTTGAGAATGCGCAGGTTGGCACTGATCTTGCCTTGTTTGAGAACTTCTCTCTTGCAGAGCCAACAGACTCAACTGCTGACCCAAACTTAGGACCAAGTCCTGTTTTCAGACAGGGATTTCAGCAAGTTAAAAAGGATCACTCACCATCAGACATTATTGGAAACCTCAATAGTGGAGTGAAGACAAGAAGTCAAACTCAACAAGCTACTGTAACAACATCAGATGATGAACATGAAGAAGTGATTGATGCCACGGCTCTTAGCTGTTTTCTTGTCAAACACAAGAAGGACATAAACATCATGAGATGTTTTGGATTCGTCTCTCTCATCGAACCCAAGAACATCACAAAATCACTCACTGATGATGACTGGATAAATGCTATGCAGGAAGAGCTTAATCAATTCAAAAGGAATGATGTATGGACACTTGTGGAAAGACCTGCCTCCTGCAACATCATTGGCACAAAATGGATATTCAGAAACAAGTTGGATGAGTTTGGCAACATCACTAGGAACAAAGCAAGACTTGTTGCTCAAGGATACTCTCAAATTGAAGGTATTGACTTTGATGAAACCTTTGCTCCAGTTGCCAGGTTAGAATCTGTTCGACTTCTTATTGCAATTGCTTGTCATTTGAAATTCAAACTATATCAAATGGATGTTAAAACTGCTTTCTTGCATGGTGAACTTAAAGAAACTGTCTATGTTGAACAACCCAAAGGGTTTGTAGATTCTGTTTATCCTAACCATGTCTACAGGCTCAAGAAAGCAGTATATGGTCTCAAGCAAGCTCCTCGAGCTTGGTACGAGAAACTGTCTGTTTATCTTGTCTCTCAAGGATACTCAAGAGGCTCCATTGACAAAACATTGTTTGTCAAGAGAAAAGGAAAACACATCGTCATTGCTCAAGTATATGTCGATGACATAGTCTTTGGCTCCACTCAAGATGGACTTACAGCTGAATTTGCCAAAGTTCTTCAAAACAAGTTTGAGATGAGTGCATGTGGTGAACTTACTTACTTCCTTGGACTCCAGGTAAAATAGCTGAACTCAGGTATATTTCTGTCTCAAACTAAATATGCTGAAAATCTGGTAAAAAAGTTTGGTCTCTCTTCATCCAAACCTGTCACAAATCCCATGAGCACCACCACCAAACTCATTGAAGATTTGTCAGGTAAACCAGTTGACTCTACTGCTTACAGGAGTATGATTGGCAGCTTGTTATATCTCACGGCTAGTAGACCAGATATCTGCTACAGTGTTGGTGTCTGTGCTAGATTCCAAGCTTTCCCTAAAGAGTCACACTTGGAGGCGGTTAAACGAATCATTCGATATATTCATGGTACCATCCACTGTGGTGTCTTCTACACAAATGAAAGCAATGCCGAGATTGCAGGTTACAGTGATGCAGATTGGGGAGGAAACATGAAGGATAGGAGAAGTACATCAGGAGGAACATTCTTTGTTGGAAATAACCTGGTCTCCTGGCATAGCAAAAAGCAAAATTGCATCTCTTTGTCAACTGCTGAAGCAGAGTATATAGCTGCTGGCAGCTGCTGTACACAAATGATGTGGATGAAAAATATGCTGCATGACTATGGCATTCCTCAAGGCATGCTCACCATTTACTGTGACAACACGAGTGCCATCAACATCTCAAAGAATCCAGTTCAACACTCTCGCACAAAGCACATTGATCTACGATATCACTTCATTCGAGAACTGGTGGAGAACAACACTTTTGTTCTGGAGTTCATTCCCACAGAAAGGCAACTAGCTAACATATTCACAAAACCACTAGACACTGCCAGATTTGAGTATCTGAGAAGTGCAATTGGGGTTTGTGAGCTTCACTAGTGACATACTTTGGCTACAGATCTCTCTTTGCATCTCAGGATTGGTAAGAGTGGTCTGCAGTCTCAAGGTATGCTCTCTTCTCTGTATATTTCCAATATCTTGATGTCCCTATAATGTGTGTGAGAGTATTTGTGCCTTTTTGTCAAGTCTGCATTTGACTTGTTACAATTTTTTGTGTGTTCATAATTTGGCTGATTCTAGCTAGAACTTGCATCATACCTGTGATACAATGTGAGCTCTACTTACTACTTGTGAATATGATGAAGGCATAGGTTAGATATATTCAGCATCAAGACCATATATATGATCCTTCCCACTGTTAATCACTCACTAGGAACTGCCCCCTTGAGCTCTAAACACTGTCTCTCATTCTTTGCATCCCATCATAAAAAGCAAGCCAAACTGAACTTCTTACTATCACCTTGATGAACTGTTGCAACTGTATGAAAGTCACCAAAGTCCTGGTATGATACTTTCCAATATGCTCACAGTACTGCATATGACATGTTGATCTAATGTTGATTGTTCATCACTACAAGTCAAAAGAACTTACTGATCTTAATCTAAAGGGTATTGACCTCACTTGGTAGAAAAAAAAAATTTATTTTTTGCAGAAATTCAAGAAGTGCATAAGTCTACTACATGGCAACGTTCATCCGTCTCATTTTTAGTATGTAGCAGCCTAGCTCCGAAAGATACATCTACCTTCCGTTTGTTCCTCAGCCCCAGTATCACCTTTAGTTAAAAGTCCTTCTGATTCATTAAGTATTTGTGGTCTCATTCATTACAGGTTGTCATTCAAGCCTATGGACTAGACAGTACAATATTATGTTTGAGTGATAGAATTCCACCACCACAAAATTCATGAGAGGGTGTGATCCATTCTTTTGAGTGTGGTATTGGAAATTTACTGTGCAAGAGGCTATTTTGATATCATGACTCTCTTTTATTCTGACTTCTTTGGTTTCTGTTTGTCAAAAATCTGTCACTGGTACGGATCACTAACAATTTTTGTAGCTCTCTCATTCTGGCCCCGTTGTTTCCTCTGTTCAGTGAGGGTTGGCCTTATTGGATTCAACAGCCCATTTTCTTGTGCTTGACCCGAATCGCATCCTTCTCTTAAAAGATGTGTGGTTTAAGAGGGAAACTCTTCACTTGCCGAAAATCTTTCCTGATCCCCTGCACGTTCACCGAGGCATCTCTCCCTCTTCTCCCACCTTCTCTGTATAAAAGGGTGTCTCAAATATGGTTCGGTTCATCCAGACTCCTCAGCACTTCACCATCTCCCATCTTGTCCTTCATCAGCAACGAGTTCAACTCCGATTCAAGATGGCTCAACCACAAGGTTCCGACTCTGCTTCAAATCAACTGCTGGCCGGACCATCATCCGCTGCTCCTCCTCGCCGTCGCACTCGTGACCGCATCTCAATGATGGAAGAAGATATAGGGGCCATGAGAGAGGAAATCTCTGCTCTCTCCGAGGACATTCAGACCCTTAAACTGGAGTTTCGTGAAGTCTCTCTTCTTCTGGCCGACATTGCCTCTGCTCACAATCGCATCGATTCCGAGCAATGGAATCGACACATTGATCGGGTGTGCGAGAGGATGAAGCGTCGCTGCCCGTTCATATAGTTTTGCCAAGCAATCACAAAGGGGGAGAGGCTGAAGGAACCTGCATGTAGAAGATATTGGGTTAAGGGGGAAACTCCGATGGTCCATGCAGTGTTTGGTTGAGGGGGAGACCTCAATTTTTGGTCCTTCTTTTGATTTTGCTCTTCCTCTTTGCAAACAATATTGCTAGTTTAGCTTCAAATTTATTTTTAGTTAGTTACTTATAACATGCTGTGATCTGCTGCCTTAATCTGCTCCTATGTGTTGATTACGCATATTTGGATATTGGGCATTTTTGATTCCTCTTATGCAGGTTCTGAATTTCAGTTGCAGGTTGTGATTGTTTTGCCAAGGGGGAGATTGTAAGTATGGCAAAACTTATGACAGTATGCAACTGAAATATTGGTTATACGTGAGGTGCTTCTTTTGGGTAACAATGGTTATTGTCCTTTATTAGGCAGAGTTGATTTGGAAATGGATACATATCAATTAATGATATGTGATCCGATTTCAACTGATTAAGGACTGCATTTTATTCATGCCGATATTACTGCTCAATAGAGTTTGACACAATCTCTGATTGATTGTGTGCAAGACTCTGAATTGAGTACATCCGGTTTTAGAGCCTTAAAACCCTAGTGATATATAAAGGCTTTGGAGGCTTAGAAAAAAGGGTTGAGACTTTGACAGAAAAGTTGTGTGATTCTATTACCCTGCTGTTTGTGCAGATTGTTAAGCTGCTGCAGGTTTCAAAGGTTAAAGATCAACCAGTGTTCGAGTTGTCTCAAGAAGGAGCAAAAGGAGAACTTTCCTAGAGCTACAAGGAGAAGTTTGTTTGCTCTTTTCTGTTTTACAATTACTTCCAGTATACTGATTTGTGATAATCATTGTGTAAAGTGGTTTGTAAAACTCTTGAGTATTAGTGGATTTGAGTTTTGGTGCTTTGCTTTAAAAGCCCCGCAGGGTTTTTAATCTCTCTGAGATTTTCCCTGCGTGAACACTTTGTGTGTTACGTGTACCTGGTTTTTCTTAGGATTAGTATTTTCAAATCTTTTGATGATTACTGCATGTATGTTGGGATTGATGTTGACCATCTTGTTCCCCATGTTCATTCACATAATGGTCTTACAAACATATATAAAGTGGTTACGGCTTGTGGCTCGGGCTTTGGTTATGCATACCAATTTACCTGTATCTGTGTCGGGATATACAGTGTTACATGCAGTAATGCTTATTCATTTCAGATCCATAGCACGCAAACCATTTACTGTGTACCAGTTGGTAACTGGATATGAGTCTGACATTTCACATCTTCACATATTTGGTTGTGCTATATATATGTCTATTACGCTTCTACTACATACAAAAATGGGTCCTCAGAGATGATTAGGTATCTATATTAGTTATAAAGATCCAACAATTTTCTGCTATCTAGAACCTTTGAAATGAAATCTCTTTACTGTTAGATTTGCAGATTGTCACTTTGATGAGACATACATCTCTGTGCTAGGGGGAGAGATGAATGGTTCTATTCCAATTGAACGTCATGAATTGATGTGGTCTATTCCTAAAATATCTCATCATGATCTCCGCACATCTTATAGTGACATATTCGATGCTTGACTTCTTTACTGATATCGTGAAAGTAACGAAATCAGATATATCTTTTTCAAACGTTCCTGCATGGTTGGAAGTCCCTGGTAAGGGGAAAATAAACATCACACCTAGGCAAAGAAATGTTCCTTCTACCTATGGTTGAGATATGGCGTCGGCCTCGACTCCCACCAAGAAAAGGGGGAGACTAAGAAAATTCACAGATGAGCCGTCGATTAAAAGGCAAGTCATCCATGCACAAAATGATCCATTCATCATCAACACTGTGAATCCTTCACATAAGACTATTTATGACTACAATTATGTCCTAGAATCATAATTAATATTTTGGGGGACACTTCAGAGTTAATGGTGATGTCAGAGAATAAAGAAATTTCACTAAGTAACACCATTGTGCGCGTTATTATGGATATATATTCTATGTTTAATGATGATGCATTTTCTTATTCCGTCACTCAAGAAATCATTGATGAAAATGAAGTGGAACCTCGCTCTGTTATGGATTGTCAACGTAGAGTACATTGGCCGACACAGAGAGATGCAATCCAGGCTTAACTATACACTTTTACAAAAATGCAAGTTTTCGGTCTGGTAATGCTATGCATACCGAATGTTAATCCAGTTTGACATAAATGGGTATTTGTTCAAAAGCGCATGAGAAGAATGAAGTCTTGCCATACAAAACTAGACTATTCTTGCCAGATGGCATAGTTTTACCTAAATCAAGTAACTCAAACCACAGAGTGCTTATGTGATTAAATAGAGACTTTCACTATATGGATTAAAGCAATTCGGTCAGATGTGGTACACAAGTCTGAGTGACTACTTTATTGGGAAGGGATATAAGAATGATGAGTTATGCCTATGCTTGTTCATTAAATGATCAAGTTCAGGATTTGCCATTGTAGCACTCTATGTTGATAACGTGAATATCATCGGATCTCTTGATGAGATTAATGAGACATTTGACCACTTGAAATTCAAGTTTGAGATGAAAAGATATTCGAAGGACTCGATTTTATCTCGGTTTAGAGTTAAAACATCAAGTTGGTAGAATTCTTATTCA
The DNA here is from genome assembly GCA_946800695.1 of Geum urbanum. Taxonomy (NCBI): domain Eukaryota; kingdom Viridiplantae; phylum Streptophyta; class Magnoliopsida; order Rosales; family Rosaceae; genus Geum; species Geum urbanum. The sequence continues at coordinate 21,795,885 of OX327007.1, forward strand.
AAACTTTGCTTATGTCCAAAAGATGCTTAGGCGATTTAACATGGACAAAGCGCACCCTTGTTGCTACTTAACTTCCTCGAATCATTATAAAATCATAACTCTATATGACGTTGTGAAAGAGTGTGTCTGGCTTTGGTTAGTGATACACCATATTCGAGGGTCTAATGGATTATCATTTACTACGACTGCACCAACCTGCATCTTTGAGGATAATGCAGCTTGTATTGAGCAGATGAGGTTGGGTTTCATTAAGGGTGACAATACAAAGCACATTTTGCCAAAGTTCTTCTATAATCAGCAACAACAGTAATTCTTGATTATCCATGTGAGCCAAATTGGTTATGCGGATAATGATGCAGACTTTTTTTATCATGTCACTTCCAAAATCTACTTTTATGAAACATGTGAAACGCATTAGAATGTGACACTTATCTGAACTCCGAGATTGAGTTAGTAATCAGGGGGAGTCAGTTTGGTAGACTTCAAGGGGAGTCTACATCATATGTAGTATCATTAGTAGTTAATGTGTTGTACTCTTTTTTCCTTCGACCAAGCTTTTGTTTTGCCCAAGAGGTTTTTGTTTACTTGGCAAGGTGTTTAGTGAGACAACAAGTGATGCATCACACATTAGGAACTCGACACAAGGGGTAGTGTTTAAGAAAAATATATTCTATATCTTTCGGTGTGTATTTTGTCCTAATTAGATTCTAAGAACCCCTGATTATTCGGGATACTGATTGTATTGATTATAATTTATGTATTTAAGGCCTCATTATCAATGAATAAAGTGACAATTTCAGTTATTATTCTCTTACCCTTAAATAGTAATATATATATACTGTTCCTATCCAGAGTGGAACTCTGCTTTGAAAATACGGAACAAAGTTTCAATTTTCATAAGATAGACAAAGTTGTTCAACGATTGAAACCATCCATTGTGTAGATTACTGTTCAACAATCACGCATGCAAAAAATCACCCCAATCGGTGAAGGTTTGACCATTTGATCCCCACACTCAACTTTTAAGATATATCAGATGAACTATATAAACCAAAAATTCAATGTGTCGATCAAATGGTCAAATCATTTTTTATTGGGTATATTTTTTGTATGCGTAATCTTTGAACAATAATCTACACAGTGAATGGTTTTAATAGCCAAACAACTTTGTGAGTTTTATGAAAATCGAAGTTTCGCTCCATATTTTCAAAGCGGAGCTCCGCTCTGAATAGGGACTGTATATATATATATATATTACATTGTCTGCCTTGACAAAAAAAATAATCCCAATGCTCTTACTTTTACCCAGATACTATTTTATCCATACTAATCGTCCTCCTAATACTCCCTATTTAAAGAATATTTTCTCAAAAATAGCAAATTTGAGCATTAGGGTTGCTCCATGGCTAAGGCGTTGAAGTTATATGCTAAAGAGCCATGTTCAAATCTTAGTACTCCCTTCTATCGTACCTAAAATTTAAAAGACTTCGCCCTCCCTTGATTGGAGTTTTCCCTTGTGACGGCTTCAAGTTCTAGGAGCGACTAAAAAAACCTAGAGTGACAAACGTTGAGAGTTGTGAGGATACTTTGTCTCTATCTATTGAGAAGTACATCGTCAGCGATGATGATAGTCAATTCAAGGTTTTGGTTCACCAGTATCGTGGTGATGGAGATTTTGGTTCCTTTACATCTCTCCTCCTTATGGTTTTTCCATGATGATTTTTATGGCTTCTCGCTCGCCTCTTCCATGTCTTTGGAAGCACACTACAACATTCTTACCCATTGCCGGCGATTTTTAAATCGCCGGCAATGTTTTTTAACATTACCGGCGATTTTTGCCGGAAAAATCGCCGGCAATATAATTTTTTTTTTTTAACATTACCGGCGACATAAATGTGAGTCGCCGGTAATGTCTCGATGGTAATGACATTACCGGCGACTTACATTAAGTCGCCGGTAATGTCTTTTTTTTTTTTTAAACATTACCGGCGACTTACATTTAAGTCGCCTAAGTCGTCGGTAATGTTAAAAAAAAAAATTACATTGCCGGCGATTTTTCCTGCAAAAATCGCCGGTAATGTTAAAAAACATTGCCGACGATTTAAAAATTGCCGGCAATGGGTAAGAATGTTGTAGTAAGGGTGGGGATTGAGGTGTTTGGGAATAATGGTGGTGATGATGATGATGTTGATGGAGGTGTCATGGTGGTTTATTGCGGTGCCTATGGCGGGGCATGGTGGTTTTCGGTGTTGGTCTTGATGGAGGTGACAGTGATGGTATTGGCATGGCATCGATCTATCATGGGTGCAACCAAGGTGTGGACGGCTAGGGAAAAGTTTTGGAGACTACAATTTTTTCTAAACCATAGGACTTTTCTTCAAGATTGGGCTAAGCAACCATATTGGGCTTGAAACATTGCTATAGTTTGGGATGCATAACTAGATATAATGTGTTGTCTGAATTTTTTTTTAGTATTTTACCCTACGTCTAATCCATTTAGTTATGTATAGTACTTGGGCTGAGCATATAATAGTGAAGGTTGCTTTATGATTTTTTTTTATTGTATTGGTAATCACCGTTCACCTTGTAACTTACTAGATTCAACATATTCTAAAGCTTCATCTCTAAAAGAAAAAAAAAGAAAAAAAATATTGTGTAAAAGTAAATATGTGGCCCTAATTAATCTTCTTTTATTCTATTTTATTGTATGTCTTCATCGAAATCTAATTTGATGTTCTTAATTTTATATATGAGAATATATTACATATTATATTCTCATTACGTGAATCATAGTAAAAATTATGAAAAAATCATTGAATTGAAGAACATCTCTAAAAAAATAGTAAAATTACCTTTGGAAATCAGTTTGGGACTTGAAAGATCGGTTACGTTGAATTGTTTTTTTTCTGATGAAAGAACGCATAATGCATCGAAAGATCGGTTCCATCCGAATTGTTTGACACTTTGGTGTTTTCTTATTTCAACTCCCAACTGGCCTTCCCCTCTTCTTTTCACCAGGACCTTTCTTCTGCGGAGATTGAAAACCCAAGTTTGCTCGATCCATCAACATTTTCCCTAGTGATAGCCTAAGTCTTGTTTTCTTTGGTGACGTAACCAACTAGCCATGCCTCCTGCACCACACTGCCTTTAACATAGTCTTCAATTTCTTCTGGCAACTGTGTCAACGTCCCCACTCTCAAGACCTCCTTAAGTACCTCGAGGTCCGCTTCTCTACTCCCTACTTGCCCTCAGAGTCTCTCCCAATCACTATTGCCTCCCTCGGCAGTCCCTCCTCCACTACCTCTAACTACATCACCCCATTCTCATCAGCATTTGGGTTTATTTCCTTACCTTTATGTTGTTGCAGACTCCCCTCCTCGCTTCAGCTCCCTTCATCTTACCCTAGCTTTTCTTGAGGTTGAATGATCACTCACCTCCTATGACTTTGTTGTTGACATTGTTGCTCTAGTATAGGAGTCTAGAAGAGAATCTGCCCCGTAACATCGTTCCTCCCCAACCCTTTTTCTCCTAGTTTCTCAAATCCTGGCTGTGGAACATTGAAAACCTTAGGGCTAGGGTTAGGATTATCCATCTGATAAGAACTTAAAATAGTTTTCCGGCTGTAATTAGAAGAAGTACTAATTAGCTTTAAACTTGTTCGAGGAGGGTTCGTCAAGGAGACCAATGTGTCTTGTTGCACAACAACGTCTATATGTGTTGCTGCATTCCTTTTGGAATCATATCAATGAAAACAACAATTTTCTCTTCTCTTTGTTTTGCCTTTTCTCTTGTTTTCTCTCTGGTTTTGATATTTCTCTTTACTTTATCTCATTTCTAGATCTAGACTATCCAGTAGCCTATCATCTGGTTATCAGAGCTTTGGTTCACATGGTGGTTTCGAGATCTAAATCATCCACCTCACTGGTGTCTACTGAGGATGTTGCTAGTCTAGAAGCTCAGATTGTAGCAAACCGAGAAGAGTCTAATCAACATATCACTTCTATCAAGGAAACGCTCTTTGAGCCATGGCATAGGTGAGAGCCATACAAGCTACTACTCTAAACACTAGTCCAGGCCCTGTTATCCCTTCATCAGATGTTGTTGACTTAGATATGGAGCTAAGACGTTCTGGTTCAAGTAGTTCTTCGACCCATACTAATGTTACTAGATTTGTTGCACCTATTCAACATGTGTTATCTTAGATGGGAGATCTAGATCTATATGTGCTATAGCTATTTTCGAGTTACATGGCTAAATATCTCACCCATGCTCACATGTACTTAGCATCTAGACTTGGTAATATGCGTGTATCTGAAACACACATCCATGAGTGACTATCAAGCTCCTAGGTTTGATAGATTCATTTCACTTGAGGGTCAAACTAGTGCTTAAGGGGCTATTAATCTAGAAATGGACCCTAGAATGATGTTAGAGGCACTTAACATAATGGCACAGTAGGGAGTTCAGCAAGGGACCTCTTCCTCTAGCTCTCAGAACTAGTTACCTAAGAAAACAAGCCCTTTACTACTCCATCACTCTCAGTCCCACCAGCCATTTCCACCATAAACACTATTATTCCAGCCAATACCTTTGGAGCCCCAAAATTTCACCCACAATCACACTTTGGCGTAAACAACCAGCCTTTTAACCATCTGTTTTAGCCACAAGCTCAACAAACCAACCCTCACAATGACACATATCCCCCTACCATCAAACAAATGAAACTTGATTTCTCTACCTGTGGAGTGGTTGAGCAAAGCTGAGCAGATCTTTCAGCTAGTTCACATACCTGGCGACAAAAAGGTGTCTATTGCATCTATGCATCTCACTAGCTTAGCTTCAAGCTTATGGCTCCTGTACTGTCAAGATAATGTAGGCACTTGAAACAACATGGTTCAACTAATGTTGCAGCTATTTGGAGGTCAGGACAGAGTCCAATTTCAAGATGCATTAGCTAAGCTAAACTAAGAGGGTACATTAGCAAACTTCATTGAGAAATTTACCAAAATGTGTATGAATGCTCTTGATTTCTCGCCAGAACTCAGGTTGGCTTGAAGCCAGAAATCAAGGTTAAGCTAGATTTAATAAAGCCTACAAGTTTAATGGAAGCATTTAAGTTAGCTCAGACTTGTGAAAAGAAATCTAATGTAATGAAAAACCCCAAACACCAAACCCCAACAGTACACCAGACCATCTCAACCTCAACCACAGTATCAATCTGCTAAAAAAACCAACACTTATACTTAACAAAATAACTCTAAGCCCAAACCCACCAATGACAAGGTTTGGACTTAATAGGAGTTTAGAGAGAAGATGCAAGGTAACAAGTGTTGGTATTTCTCTGAGATTTACTTTAGCGAGCATAAATGCAAGAAGAAGGAAGTGAGAGCTTTCGGTATCAAAAGTTTTGTCATTAAGGAGCAGGGCTTAGAGAAGGGTAGTGACATTACTCCAATCTATTTATAGGACTTATTAACTGGAGAAATGGTGGACCAGAAAGAAGAACCTCTTCTGATCAACCTACATTCCATGGATGATACGGAAAAGGAAGAAACCCTACAACGCAACGGATCCCTATTTGGTAAAGAAATGCACATACTGTTGGATGGTGGAGCAAGTCACAATTTCTTGCATCCCAGATTGCTACATCACTTCATCGGAGAAATTTTACATGATAAACCAATGAGAGTAAGAGTGGCTAGTGGTCGAATAATGTAGACAAGAGGAAGAATCAACAATCTACAGATTGGTGTCCAAAACCAAATGATTGTAGCAGACTTCTATATTTTGCCTATATCAGGTTGTGGTCTAATCTTAGGAGCTACTTGGCTCAAGACATTAGGGGATATCATTTCAAACTTTGACAAACTTTACATGAAGTTTTTGGTGAATGAGCAGCTGTATTTTTTGAAGGGAATAGAGGATTTGGACAGTGAAATGTTGATAGGTAAGCATATGCTGCATACTTTGAGGAAGGAGAAAGAGGCCATTTTCTTGGACATCAAGCACAGTTCTAATTAAAACAAACAATATTTTATCTCACTTGGTTGATATGCTGAAAGAAGGTACAATAAAACCAAGTGAGAGTGCATTTTATTCTCTTGTCATTTTGGTTAAGAAAAAGGATGGCACTCGCAAGATGTGTGTGGATTATATGGCCTTGAATTCTATCACAGTGAAGGATAAGTATCCTATTCCCATAGTGGATGAGCTAATGAATGAAGTTGGAGGGGATAATTACTTCACCAAATTAGACTTGAGGTCTAGTTATCACCAAATTAGAATGAAATGTGAAGATATTCCAAAGACAGCCTTCAAAACACATGATGACCATTATGAATTTCTAGTCATACCCTTTGGGTTAACTAATGCTCCTTCCACATTTCAATCAGTGATGAATGAAACCTTGAGAGACATGTTAAAGAGGTTTGTCTAGGTATTTTTTTAATGATATTTTAATCTATGATCTACGCATTTTATACTTGATTATTAATGTCTCTCTCTCTATATTTAGCTTTGTTTTGTGCTTAGTAAATATGTTTTTAACTTACTTTATGTTTGTAGGTAGAAATAAAGGAGGAAATAATAAAGGAGGCGATTTGGAGTGAAAAGAGTGTTAAGAAGGAAGTTCCTAATTCCGGAGAAAAAATGGTCCGAGAAATGGTCTTCAAAATGGTTATTAAAATGCTTTCCCACATGGTGTCAATAATTGAAGACCAAATGCCAAATGAAATGGATGCCAAAATGGTGGACAAAAGTTGAAGACATTTCTCCTGCGCAATCCAAGAATGAGCAAAAATGGCGGAATATATGGGGCATAAATGATGGACGAATTTGGAGGATATTCCATGAAGATTTATACTTGATTTGAGGGTCAAAATATGCGTAAGGATATGCTAAATTATGCCAAGAATTATTATGGAATAAGGAATGCAAGATTTGAAGATATGAAGATTTCATTTTCTTTGAAGAAGAAGAAAACAGGGCAGCCAGGTCATACAATTTCTAAAATCCGTAAGAAATTCAATTCAATTCCAAATATGGTTTTTCTTATATGTATTTTATAGCCCTTTGAATAAGCTTTCCAACGCAACAAGAATTAGAATTTTTCAAGGTATACAACTCCGGGTAAACGCGTTTTACTACAGCTAGTGAGATTTCCCCAGATTTGCCAGGAATCATTGTTTTGGAAGGAAAGGTGAAAGGACCCAACCCCGATTTAGCTTCCTAAATCGGAATCAAACCCCTTCGAAAACACGAACCAACAAAAACTTTTCAAAATTTGGGCAGAGTTTCGTTACTAGCGTGGAATTACCATTACCTGCACGCGGAAAATACACTTCATCCTATGCCACAAAAAGCAAACCGTGGGCACCAATCCCATCCGGATTTCTCAATATATCAACAGTAAAGTAAAGTAGTAAATATATATGCACTTTACTGAAATCCAGTGTAAAATCGTATAACGTATTCAATAGGAAGCTCAGAGCGACATCTAATACATAATCGTATACGCATACCACAGTAGGTAGAACAATAAACCTACTGGATGAAACAAAGTAGCTCGAGCACTATGCCTCCGACCACGACGTGCGACACCAGAGCCTGAACTGCAAACTGGGCACGAAAAACGAAAAGCCCAGGGGAAAGACAATAAACACGTTAGAGTGAGTGGACGAAAATAAATGTCTTTCACCAGTTAATATATATGTTTAAAATAACATACGCGAGTCCAGGTAAATAAAATAACAAGTACACGAGGTAAAACTCATACTCCTCCAGTGTACTAAGCATGCAAGTAAAAATCCCACGGGGTCACTCATGGACACACACCGTGCTAGTACAGTCAGAATCACGGAGTCCCAGACTTCCACGCAATTCTAGCCAGAAAGGCCTCAGGTCAGAGGTCTGCCTTCCCCCGGTACAGGTCACGGGTCAGGAGTCACAGCCTCCCCCGGTACACATCCTCGGGGATCAGCCGGGATGCGAGTGTATCGATACAACAACATATAACGACTGTACTCTGTGTAAACTAAATCACAAACATTTCGATGCAAATGCATGAAACAACATATAAGTGTATGTATACTCGTATACGTATATTCGTATAAGTATAATCGTATAATCGTAAAAACACATGCTCATGTAATCCGAAATCTCATACGCATGCTCAAGTTCATAAATCAAATAAAAGACTCGCAAGATTTTCCGTGAAAAGAAATGTCCACTCACAAACTGGCGTAACGCGTATCGCGTTAACCCGTGATCCGGCGGAAAGTCCATCGCCAAACGAACGATCACGAACCCCTGAATATTCACAATGTCTAATATTCAAAGTCATAATCCGACAATACAAATCAAACCACGAGAAACCACCGTTCTCGGAAATACACAATTCGAGTACGACGAATCGTCGAAAATCCATATATACCACCTCAATACCTCGCTTTACGTTCGGACGCTCATCTCAAAAAACGAACCTCCCCACTGCGATCGGAGCGCGATTTCGAGTCAAATGACATGCAACTTGTCGAAAGTCTGAAAAAGTCAAACTTTGACTGTTGACCGCCGTTGACCGCCACCCACGGCGGCGCCACCGCTGACCGGAGAATTTCACGGCGGAGCAACCCCTATTCCACTCAAAATCACCCACTGAGCAACTTTGTCAACTGCAACAAAGGCCAATTCTCACTCTAACCATGTCAATTTCGTGATAAACCGAATGAACACACAAATTTCAAATCCAAAATTCTCCTTCCACAATCAAAATTAGAATTCCAAACTTACAAGGTAGCTTGCTAGTGATGAGAGCTACAAAGCCCAACCAAAAATTCAGCTCAAATCGGCCAATTATATAGAACCCGAATTACCTCAAAATTTCTTGTATTTTGGCCGGATTTCCACCTCTCCACCGCCACCCTCGCCGTGAGGGGTGGCCGGAAGTAAACTCGGGGTGCCGGGGCGCACCGAACGGGACCAGCCCCGCCCCCTAAGGTGGCCGGAAAAGCCACCGTCGCCGGCGAGCCGTGAACGTCGCGCCACCACCCATCTCCACCGTTTGACCGAGTCAACCCATTTAATTCTCAGTTTTTACTTTCCTGATTTGGCAAGTTACTATTTATAGCCTTTCCCAAAGAGGAAACTCATAATTATCCATTTCCACGAACTTCAAATACCCATAACTTTCTCGTCGTGATTCCGATTCCGATAATTCTCGCGGCCACAAACTCGTCTCGACATGTTCTTCAATTATCACCCGAAGTCAAACACATCGACCAATCGGATAAAAAGTCAACGGTTCACACCAACACATATTAAATCAACAAAATAACCAACAATCGGAAATAATCACAACTTAATCTTCATAACTCAGAATAATGCTCTGGAAGTTCCCACGAACTCGAAATTAAATTCTGAACAACTTCCATGAAGAAGCTGAAACCAAATTCTCGACCGGTAATTTAGTCGTTAAGTAGCTCGCCATATTAATCCATTTCCGTCGAAACTTCAAATATTCATAACTAATTCCTCGGTCGTCCAAATAACGATCCGGAACCGTCCACGAACTCGTAATCACACGTACAACGACTCTTGAGAAGAGACCCAGCTCCAATTCTCGGCCAATAATTAAGTCGTTAAGAAGCTTGGCGATTCAAATAACTGTCGAACAACTGCGACTACGCAGTAACTCATCAATCAAGCTGATCATACTGCTGATTCTGGTCCGGGTCGTCACAAATCCACCCCCCTTAGAAAAATTTCGACCTCGAAATTTCTGAATCTGCCAACTACAAGGTAGGAGCACTGCTTCTGCATACTGCTCAACTCTCCAGCGACAATATCGACTGAACAACTCTAATAACAAACTCCACAATAGGAGATAACTCCGTGCTGGAATCCCTGTACCCTCAAATCACAAATCTGAACTGGCTCACACAATCGCCAAGTGTTCCTGCATAAGGAACAGACAGGGTACACAATGCAAAACCAACCTGAAACACAGTTCCGCCTCACGGAACACAACACACATAAAGCCAATACTATAGGCGGTGCCGAACCATACGGCATAACACAAACTCGTTCACGACCACATACGGATCAAGGCAACATGGCAAATCACTACTCAGTCTGCTTACATCAACACAATTCATACACTCATATCAACACAGCTCAAACATCTAACTCGGGCAATTATCAACCCATTTCCGCTAATCTGACAGTCTGTGGTAACACATTCCACAAAATCAGAATCAAACATCAACTCAAACTCAAACAAGCTCACTCCAACACAATGGAGTACAGCATCGTTCCTCAAAACGACATCATGCAACATCAAAATCACAATGGTCAACAACTGGTACTGCAAGCAATCTCGAACAGCTGAAACTGCTGGTCCCGAATCCTCCGGAACTGCAATACCGAGGTCCACAACATGCCCTCCAAGGTCTGAATAGTCCTCAAAGATCGTCCGCCAACCCGAGGATAAGATCCGGTACTAACTCATAATCTGGTCCCCAATGCTCGCTGCAAAGCTCGCCAACACACTGTCGTAGTTGATTATCTCGGTCAGCGAACCGGGACATAGGCACACCACGTGTATGGCCAACCTCTGTCAAACACAGCTATGCTAGTCTGCCACTGAAATCCTTTCCCGAAAGTACAAGGAAATGTACCAAGTCCGTCAAATGGTCCACAATGGCTTGACAACTGGTATCACAAATCAAAATGCACACAAACACACACAAGGTCACAGCGACAAACGCCACGTCCAACCGGAAATCTCGAATGGCTGATACATCGCGGCAAGTCTCCGCCTCCGAGCCATGGCCAGCTGACAAATGTGGCATCTGCACACACATGCTGCTACATTCTTCTACAGATTGCGTCACGAGTAGTAAACTCGAAGTATCAGATACATCTCCATACCACTAGCGCCAAATGCGCACAAAACCACGAGCCTCAACATCATCACACTCGAACTCAGCTCCTGAAGCTCGCAACTCGGCTAACACAGAAACTCGAGCCACACACACCCATGAAACACTGAAGCTCCCGACTCTCGACTGAATGCATCAGCAACAACATCCCCAACGGATGGTCAAATATGATCTCTAGCCTTTCCCGAACAAACTCAAAGGTGCAGCCATAGTCGTGAGTCGACCCCATCCATCCACACTGCCTCAAGCCCAAATCTGGCCAAAATTACAAGTGGATGAAACTCAAGTGATCGGTGTACATCCTACACCGCGCTGCACGCCATAGCTGTAGTGTCTCGAACTCTTCGATGCTAACATAAGAACAGCTACACCCAAATCGTACATAGGATATGTAGCCACATAAGGTTTCCACTGCCTGAAACCAGGAGCCACCACTCTGCTACACAATATCAAAACATAACCAAATCCAAACCTCGATGCATCGCCATAACCCACGAACTCGTCACGATCATCAGGTAAGGTCAAAACTGATACAACGGTTAACCATCCTGCAGGAGTAAGTAACTCTCCTCGCGTGCATCGAACCACTCGAACTTGACATCTTCCTCGACAATCCGGACAGTAGAGTGGCAATCCAGGAAAATCCTGCACAAGCCGTCAGTAATAGCCTGTCAATCCCAAGAGACTCCCGATCTCTGGTACAATGGTAAAGCAATCCCCAAATCAACTCGGCTTCTAACTAGTCAGGATCCACGCTAACTCCCTCGGCTAACATCACACAGCCCAAAATCTTCACGCTAATCAACCAAAATTCACACTGACCGAACTTCACAAACACCAGGTCGTCTCGCAAAATCCGCGAAACTGCACACAATTGCTTCAGGTACTGGTCCACACTCTTGGAGTACATCAGGAAGTTGCCAAAGAACAAGACCGCAACTCGTCCAGAATCGTCTGAACACCTGGTCCATCAAGTCCACAAGACCTACGGAGCATTGGTAAACCAAATAGCGTGACTAAAAACTCCAGATGCTCGTACCATGATCTGAAAGCCAACAAAGCCACATCTGACTCACCGAACCACAACTGTTGGTATCCGAAACCAAAAAATCAATCTTCGAAAAGACTGAAGCTCTCACAAGCTGACCAAACCAATCGTCAATCCGAAGTGGAGGATACTCGCTCTCCTCTGAAGCGAATCAGGCTTCGGTATTCAATGCACCACCTCGACTAACTATCCTGCATCCATACAAACAATGCAAGAGCACATCACGCCAATGCGCGGGGTCGCATGAAATCTTCTGAAACCTCCTCCAGCACACCTGAAGTCGAAACTATAGCTCCATCAGCTCCGCTGGCTCCAAACGACAAGATATCAGTGGAATGAATCCAGTGCCCGGTACAAGCTCAATGGTGTAGTCAATCTCCCGAACTGGAGGGATACCTGGTACTCCTCCGGCACACATCTCAGGAAACTAGGGAACCACCTCAATGTTGCCAATGTCAGGTACAGCAATCGTAGTATCCACAACATGAGCTAATCAAACAACACCACCCGTCTCCATCATCCGCTCGACCATCACCGCGAAACAGCATCTCGGGGAAATCTGGTCGTCGAAACACAACCTCCATCTCGAGGCACTCGAACACAGCCAAATGCGTCGTCAGTAAGTCCATACTCATGGTCACATCAAAACCACACGTCCAGCTATAACAGATCCGCGGCTAAGCCATATCCTCCAACAAGGATCTCGCAACCTCCGGATGGATACAATACTCTCCAAAACCTCGGAAGTGGAGATGCAGGTACAATAGCCATGAATATCAAACAACAGCAACCTCGGAGAAAAGTCTGTCCTCAAACAAGGTCATGGCACGAACTCCAACATGCCCAACTAGTCGCCCACGTAAATGCGACTTGCTGAATAACTCATCAAAAGGATACATTGGTCAAATTTCAGGTACAACATGAGGATCTCCTCGCGAACTCTGAGCTGTCAAACCGCAAACACAGCTGGCTGAGGGTGCTCCCTCGTATCGTGACCCTCCTGGCCACCACAATAGTATCTGAGAGTACTTTACGAACACAAGTCACAGCGACATCTGCTGCGAGAAAGGATCACCAACGATCACCCAAACTCATGCCACAGGAGCAAATCTGCTACTCTGTGATCTCCGCCTTCGCCAAACGGATCCTCTGCGTGGTCTGATGGCCCTCAACAACATCGGAGAGGTCGCAGCCTAATGAAGTCACTGCTCCCGAAGTGTCGGAACTCAACCTCATCACATATCTCGACTAAATCCACTTTCCTCAAACCATCACATCGAAAACCACGTACACCTTTCCTTTTCGACAGCCTCGCCACTGAGTACAACACACTAAGCTCCTCATGGAGATCTCGAGGCACAACAATCAGAGTCTCTCTGATGCTCAGGTTCAAACTGAAAGGACCCAACCCCGATTTAGCTCTCTAAACCGGAATCGAACCCCTTCGAAAACACGAACCAACAAAAACTTTTAGAAATTTGGGGAGAGTTTTGCTACTAACGTAGGATTACCTTAACCTGCACGCGGAAAATACACTTCATCCTATGCCACAAAAAGCAAACCGTGGGCACCAATCCCATCCGGATTTCTCAATATATCAACAGTAAAGTAAAGTAGTAAATATATATGCACTTTACTGAAATCCAGTGTAAAATCGTATAACGTATTCAATAGGAAGCTCAGAGCGACATCTAATACATAATCGTATACGTATACCACAGTAGGTAGAACAATAAACCTACTGGACGAAACAAAGTAGCTCGAGCACTATGCCTCCGACCACGACGTGCGACACCAGAGCCTGAACTGCAAACTGGGCACGGAAACCGAAAAACCCAGGGGAAAGACAATAAACACGTTAGAGTGAGTGGACGAAAATAAATGTCTTTCACCAGTTTATAAATATGTTTAAAATCACATATGCGAGTCCGGGTAAATAAAAATAACATAGTACACGAGGTAAAACTCATACTCCTCCAGTGTACTGAGCATGCAAGTAAAATCTCACGGGGTCACTCATGGACTCCTCCGTGCTAGTACAGTCAGAATCACGGGATCCCAGACCCACACGTGATTCTAGCCAGAAATGGCCTCAGGTCAAAGGTCTGCCTCCCCCCGGTAAAGACCTCGGGTCAGGAGTCACAGCCTCCCCTGGCAATAAGGCCTACCATCGGGGATCAGCCGAGAGGCAAGTGTATCGATACAACAACGTAACCACGACTGTACTCTGTGTAAACCAAATCATAAACATTTCGATGCAAATGCATGAAACAGCATATAAATGTATATATACTCGTATACGTATATTCGTATATGTATAATCGTATATTCGTAAAACACATGCTCATGTAATCCGTAATCTCAATACGCATGCTCAAGTTCGAAAATCATATAAAAGACTCGCAAGATTTTCCGTGAAAAGAAATGTCCACTCACAGACTGGCGTAACGCGTATCGCGTTAACCCGTGATCCGGCGGAATGCCCCTCGCCAAACGAAAGATCACGAACCCTGAATATTCACAATGTCCAATATTCAAAATCATAATCCGACAATACAAATCAAACCACGAGAAACCACCGTTCTCGGAAACAGATAATTCAAAGTCGACGAATCGACGAAAATCCGTATATACCACCTCAATACCTCGCTTTACGTTCGGACGCTCAACTCGAAAAACGAACCTCCCCACTGCGATCGGAGCGCGATTTCGAGTCAAATGACATGCAATTCAACGAAAACCACGCCGGGCGAAAAGTCGCCGCCGTCGCCGCTGCCACAGTCGCCGGAAAACTCCAATCTGCCCAGAAAAATACATGGCATACATGGTTTCAAAGATCTCGACGAGCCCAACAACTTTCCAGTTATAGGTTAAGGCCAATTCGCACTCTAACTAGCTCAATTTCATGCAAAACCGAATTGTTCCACAAATTTCAATCTCAAAATTCTCCAAGCTCAAGCAAAATTAGAGCACCAAACTTACAGGGTAGCATGTAGGTGAGGAGAGCTTCAAAGCCCACTAAGAATTTTAGCTCGAATCGGTCCCAAACATGGAACCCGAATCACAAAGTTTTTCCTCCATTTTTGGCCGGATTTCTCTCACTCTCCGGCGAGCCTTGCCGTGAAAGGAGGCCGGATTCACCATCACGGGACCAAGACGCATCGAATGGGACCAACCCCATCCCACGGGGTGGCCGGAATCCTTCACCACCATGGAAGCCGTGAGCTACCACCGTGAGCTTCTCTCCCTTGCCTAAACTGGTCGGTCAACCCACTTCAACCCAGGTTTGACTTTCCCAAAGGGGAAAGTCACAATAAATACTCATTTAAAACTTTCCCAATTTGGAAACTCATAATTATCCAATTCGACAAACTTTGAATACTCATAACTTTTCCGTCGTAATTCCGATTCCAATAATTCTCGCGGCCACAAACTCGTCTCGATGTACTCTTCGATAATCACTCAAAGTCAAACACATCAGCCAAACGGATAAAAAGTCAACCCTCGAACCAACACACATTTAAATCGACTAGTTAATCAACAAACGGAAAAATTCGCAACTAATTCCTCGTAACTCCAAATCATGCTCCAGAAGTTCCCACGAACTCGAAATTAAATTCTGAACAACTTTCGTGAAGAAGCCGAGACCAAATTCTCATCCGGTAATTTAGTCGCGAACAAACCCGCCATTTAAATCCGTTTCCGTCGAAACTTCAAATATTCATAACTAATTCCTCGGTCGTCCAAATAATGAACCGGAACAGCCCACGAAATCGTAATCACATGTACAACGACTCTCGAGAAGAAACTCAGCTCAAATTCTTGGCCAATAATTAAGTCGTTAACAATCCCTGGCGGTTCAAACCCTGTCGTCAATCTGCGGCTACGCAGTAACTCACGAATCAAGCTGATCATACTGCTGATTCTGGTCCGGGTCGTCACACAAACTCATCTCGAACCTCGTGCACTGCTTCCACTGAAGCCACATAACACATGCAACTGGAAACAAACCTGTGGATAATGTATCTCTGCCTCAGGTGGGTCAACACTCCACATTCGATCACAGGATAGCCCGATAAAACCATTACCGTTTAAACATCACCCCGAATGTAGTCCATGGAGTCGCAACCGGTACTCACACAATAACAGCTCACAAAATACACTGATCTGACTCAGGCATACATCAACTGCCATAAATCTCAGCTCTGAGGCAACATGTAGACTCTCACACACACAACCAGGCAAACCGTGCCACACAATTCTTTGAACTCTGAATACTCATCCAAATCCACAGTTCTCTGGCAAATTGCGCGTCGACTGATCCTCAATAGGATCCACAACCGAACGACACGGAAAGCACGTCAGGAGGCATCCTAATGAATAAAACATCATTCACAACAAGTGGAACGTAATCATGAAACCGCAGATATTTGAGGACACACAACACCCGAAGTATTGATGAGTACCGCTGGCCAGTCGGGTCATCACTCCAGTCATGCTATATCAACTCAAATACCCTTAGTAAACACGATTACAGAAGTCTACAGAACCTATAACCTAATGCTCTGATACCAAGCTGAAAGGACCCAACCCCGATTTAGCTTCCTAAATCGGAATCAAACCCCTTCGAAAACACGAACCAACAAAAACTTTTCGAAATTTGGGCAGAGTTTCGTTACTAGCGTGGAATTACCATTACCTGCACGCGGAAAATACACTTCATCCTATGCCACAAAAAGCAAACCGTGGGCACCAATCCCATCCGGATTTCTCAATATATCAACAGTAAAGTAAAGTAGTAAATATATATGCACTTTACTGAAATCCAGTGTAAAATCGTATAACGTATTCAATAGGAAGCTCAGAGCGACATCTAATACATAATCGTATACGCATACCACAGTAGGTAGAACAATAAACCTACTGGATGAAACAAAGTAGCTCGAGCACTATGCCTCCGACCACGACGTGCGACACCAGAGCCTGAACTGCAAACTGGGCACGAAAAATGAAAAGCCCAGGGGAAAGACAATAAACACGTTAGAGTGAGTGGACGAAAATAAATGTCTTTCACCAGTTAATATATATGTTAAAAATAACATACGCGAGTCCAGGTAAATAAAATAAGAAGTACACGAGGTAAAACTCATACTCCTCCAGTGTACTAAGCATGCAAGTAAAAATCCCACGGGGTCACTCATGGACACACACCGTGCTAGTACAGTCAGAATCACGGAGTCCCAGACTTCCACGCAATTCTAGCCAGAAAGGCCTCAGGTCAGAGGTCTGCCTTCCCCCGGTACAGGTCACGGGTCAGGAGTCACAGCCTCCCCCGGTACACATCCTCGGGGATCAGCCGGGATGCGAGTGTATCGATATAACAACATATAACGACTGTACTCTGTGTAAACTAAATCACAAACATTTCGATGCAAATGCATGAAACAACATATAAGTGTATGTATACTCGTATACGTATATTCGTATAAGTATAATCGTATAATCGTAAAAACACATGCTCATGTAATCTGAAATCTCATACGCATGCTCAAGTTCATAAATCAAATAAAAGACTCGCAAGATTTTCCGTGAAAAGAAATGTCCACTCACAAACTGGCGTAACGCGTATCGCGTTAACCCGTGATCCGGCGGAAAGTCCATCGCCAAACGAACGATCACGAACCCCTGAATATTCACAATGTCCAATATTCAAAGTCATAATCCGACAATACAAATCAAACCACGAGAAACCACCGTTCTCGGAAATACACAATTCGAGTACGACGAATCGTCGAAAATCCATATATACCACCTCAATACCTCGCTTTACGTTCGGACGCTCATCTCGAAAAACAAACCTCCCCACTGCGATCGGAGCGCGATTTCGAGTCAAATGACATGCAACTTGTCGAAAGTCCGAAAAAGTCAAACTTTGACCGTTGACCGCCGTTGACCGCCACCCACGGCGGCGCCACCGCTGACCGGAGAATTTCACGGCGGAGCAACCCCTATTCCACTCAAAATCACCCACTGAGCAACTTTGTCAACTGTAACAAAGGCCAATTCTCACTCTAACCATGTCAATTTCGTGATAAACCGAATGAACACACAAATTTCAAATCCAAAATTCTCCTTCCACAATCAAAATTAGAATTCCAAACTTACAAGGTAGCTTGCTAGTGATGAGAGCTACAAAGCCCAACCAAAAATTCAGCTCAAATCGGCCAATTATATAGAATCCGAATTACCTCAAAATTTCTTGTATTTTGGCCGGATTTCCACCTCTCCACCGCCACCCTCGCCGTGAGGGGTGGCCGGAAGTAAACTCGGGGTGCCGGGGCGCACCGAACGGGACCAGCCCCGCCGCCTAAGGTGGCCGGAAAAGCCACCGTCGCCGGCGAGCCGTGAACGTCGCGCCACCACCCATCTCCACCGTTTGACCGAGTCAACCCATTTAATTCTCAGTTTTTGACTTTCCTGATTTGGCAAGTTACTATTTATAGCCTTTCCCAAAGAGGAAACTCATAATTATCCATTTCCACGAACTTCAAATACCCATAACTTTCTCGTCGTGATTCCGATTCCGATAATTCTCGCGGCCACAAACTCGTCTCGATATGTTCTTCAATTATCACCCGAAGTCAAACACATCGACCAATCGGATAAAAAGTCAACGGTTCACACCAACACATATTAAATCAACAAAATAACCAACAATCGGAAATAATCACAACTTAATCTTCATAACTCAGAATAATGCTCTGGAAGTTCCCACGAACTCGAAATTAAATTCTGAACAACTTCCATGAAGAAGTCGAAACCAAATTCTCGACCGGTAATTTAGTCGTTAAGTAGCTCGCCATATTAATCCATTTCCGTCGAAACTTCAAATATTCATAACTAATTCCTCGGTCGTCTAAATAACAATCCAGAACCGTTCACGAACTCGTAATCACACGTACAACGACTCTCGAGAAGAGACTCAGCTCCAATTCTTGGCCAATAATTAAGTCGTTAAGAAGCTTGGCGATTCAAATAACTGTCGAACAACTGCGACTACGCAGTAACTCATCAATCAAGCTGATCATTGTTTTGGAAGGAAAGGTCCCCATTCTTCTTCTATATAAAGGAGGGCTCGACTCGGGTTTCAACATCACACAATATAGAAGCCAAACCTCTGCCTCAAACACCTTTCCTCTCATACTTAGCAAATTCCTCCTCCAAAGCCGAGCGTCCATCTTCTCCATGGATCAAGTGTAATCGGCGCTCTTCGTCTTGCATTTGAGAATCACCACTTGACCTTTGCAGTGCTCTTCACGGAACAAAAAGTGTAACCATGAGCTTCTCTACTTCATCTCTTCCTTGTAATAGATTTTTTTTAAGTATGATTGTAATAAAGTTTGACAAAAGGTTTTATGTTTCAGATTTACTTTAGTATCTTCCATGTGTTCCTAGTTTT
The DNA here is from genome assembly GCA_946800695.1 of Geum urbanum. Lineage (NCBI taxonomy): Eukaryota > Viridiplantae > Streptophyta > Magnoliopsida > Rosales > Rosaceae > Geum > Geum urbanum. The sequence goes on from OX327007.1 coordinate 21,815,329, forward strand.
TAACTTTTAATTCGTATGCGTGCTTATGTGCTTAAAGCTTCTTAATATGCTAGGTGATACGCTCTTCGTTCCTCTCTTGCATGTTTTGTATGATCTTTAGATGATTAAGTTGTTGCGCTCTTCGTTTACAATTTAAAAGTATGTCTATGTATTTTAGGTTGAAGATTAAGAATTTCGTTGACACTAAATAAATATGAGCATGAATTGGCTAGGTGGATATAATGTGTCGATCACTTGTAATTATATTAGTTAGTATTTTATTTTCGGTCTATCAAGCATGTTTAGGATTCTTTGTTCTTGTTTGTTTTTTACTTATCTATGAGTGAAGAATGATAGAATCTAGGATTTCTTAATATGTTTGCTTACCAATTTCTGTTCTTATTTTCGTAGTTAATTAAAACAAACTTTCAAACCCCCCATATATTTAAATTTCTGTTTATAAATGTAGTCATGCATGCACCCTCAATCCCCGGTTAAGAACGATACACTATTTATCAATGCTACTTCTACAACAAAGGGTTTTAATTGTTGTGTCTTTTCTGATTATTAAGTGTTTAATTTAGTAGTTAGTTAATGGCATATCAATTTTGGCGCCGTTGCCGGGGATTGTAAAGAATTGTGTATTTTCGTTTGTGTAAATATGTTCATACGATGTAAATATTATACTTGTGTATATGTTTTTATTTTATGTTTTCGGAACTGTGCACTGGCCTGTTTTGTGTAAATTATTTGACATAGCTAGAGGTCTTAGAAAAATCTGGAAATTTGCAGAAGTGTTTGGTTTGTTTCTAGTTTGCGCCTGTAAATCTTTGTTGTATTCGGACAAGCCAATAATTCTGTAAAAATTCGACAAGAAGCTGTGTTTAACTTTGCCCGATTCTGGAATTTGCATGTGTTCTTTGTGAATATGTGAAATTGTGTAAATAGAAAGCATGTGTATATTCAAAATTTGCATACTTATTTATAATTCAATACTTGTTTATACTTATAATTTAGTTTAATTTTTCAGTTATACATGTTAAAGGTAGTCTTTGATTTAAATTTAGTACATAAGTTTGGTTGCTTAAGTCACACTCTTTGGAATAGTTGGCACCTCTTTTTCTTGTTTATCTTCTTAACCCCTCATGATGTGTGGATTTCATCACCGCACACCATAACCTAAGTGAAGTTATGGGCATGAGGTTGAGGGCGGAGTTTACAAAGGACTTGAGGGGGTGTAAATTTTCGAAAGATTGGCTGAATGTCGGACATGGTGTCTAGAAACGGATTATGACTGGTGACAGGTTCTGGATCTAAGAAAGACTAACACCAATAGAGTATATACCATTGGCCCGGTTAGCCTCGGGATATTTTGTCGAAATTAGTCCTACCTCTCACGTTATCTCTATCCCTCACTGACCATGTTTTTCGATTGAACCAAGGCTGATTGATTGCAAGTTTATGCTTTATCGCGCGGGTCGCACGTCCATTGAACGATCTAAAGATCAAGCTAGTATACTCTCTTTAAATCATTGACGCACTCAATTTTGAAAGGACCCAACCCTGATTTAGTTTCCTTAACCGGAATTGAAACCCCTTCTGAAAACACGAACCAACAAAAACCATCAAAATTTTGGCAGAGTAACGCTACTAACGCGGAATTGTCTTTACCTGCACCCGGAAAATAACACTTCATCCTATGTCACAAAAGCCAAACCGTGGGCACCAATCCCATCCGGATTTCTCAATATCATAATAATAACAATAAACAGTAAACATAACTGTAATATATAGAAAATCTGGGAAAATCCGTATAAACATGTATCAGTAACGTATCCGAGTGACCTCTAGTGTATACATCTACAAAATATACAACAGTAGGCGAAACAAGAAACCTACTGGAAAACACAGGTAGCTCGAACAACTAGCCTCCGACCACGACATGAGACACCAGAATTCGAACTGCAAACTGGGCACGGAAACCGAAAAACCCAGGGGAAAGACATGAAAACCGTTAGAGTGAGTAGACGAAAATAAATGTCTTTCGCCGAGTGATATATGTTATAATAACATATGTGCGTCAAAATGAATAAATATGATATAGTACACGAGGTGAACTCAAACTCCTCCAGCGTACAGAGCATGCATGGAAAAATCCCACGGGGTCGCTCATGGACACATCCGTGCTAGTACAGTCTGAATCACGGGATCCCAGACCCACACTTGATTCTAGCCAGAAAGGCCTCAGGTCAGAGGTCTGCCCCCCCCCCCCCCCCCCCCCCCCCGAGTAAAGGCCTCAGGTAAACATCCTCAGGGATCAGCCGGGATGCAAGTGTATCGATACAACAACATATACTGTGACTGTACTCTATGTAAACCAAATCATAAATAGTTCGATGCAAATGTATAAAGCAATATGTAAATGCATATACGTAATATATAATTGTATATGCATAATCGTATAACACATGCTCATATAAACCATAGTCTCATATGCATGATCATGCTCGTAAAACGTGTATAAAGACTCGCGATTATCAGTGAAAAGAAATTGTCCACTCAAAGATGAGCAAAACGCGCACTCGCGCTAATCACGTGGCCCGGCGGAAGATCCCTCGCCCGAAGCACGATCTCGATCCCCTGAATAATCACAAAATATATCTGATCAAAATCATAGCTCACAACACTGAACCACACCTCGGAAACCAACCGTTCCCAGAAACATATATCGCGGTACAAAATAATCGACGAAATTCTCAAAACTCTCCGTATAAACCCTCGACTAAAAATCCGGCACCCAAATCATCTCGAAAACCTCACGACTGCGTTCGGAGTGCGAAAACGAGTCAAAATCATATAAAAACCTCGAAAAACCGGACCTCGCCGGAGCACCGCCGGCGGTGGCGGCGCGGTGGCGACAGTGTCCAATCACGGTCAAATTTTTCAGAAATGTACATCTCCCCAAGCCCAACAACTTCCCTGAAAGGACCATCTCCATCCAACCACCACAATGGCCGGAAAATGCCACAAAAGTCACGAAATCCATGGATTCTGGTGACTTTCCAGCGAGCTTCAAATCGGTAACCATCCATCAATTCCTTCTACCCAAAGCATCTAGAGCTTGAGGGGAAGCTTTCCCCCCAAAGACCCGACCTCAACCGTCGCCGGAACACCTAACCCGAATCCGGAAAAAATCCCATTTTTCTCCAAGCTCATTCTACCTCAAATCAACATCAATTCAAGTGAATATCAAGTTTCAATCCATAGGAAATGAAGAGAGGAAGCTAACCATACCGGTTTCAAGGTCTAAGGTGGCCGGAAAATCAGAACCCGATGGTGGCAGTTCGGCACAGCGGTGGTGGAGCTCGGTCAACGGAAGTCAACGGTCAACCCAAGGTCAAACGACGGTCAAACTTCCCGAATAGTGATTTTCGACAATTTTCGACTATTTTTGATATTTATACTCGCGTCTCAGGAGGATCGACGGTCCAAAACGGATAACCATAACGATTCGGATAAACTCGATACGAACGGATAAACTCGTCGATATTCTGAAACTTCAAATATTCATATTATATTCCTCGGTCATCGGAAAAATCATCCGGAACCGCCCACGAACTCAAAATCACGCGTACAACAACTCTTGAGAAGAGATTCAACTCAAATTCTCGGCCAATAATTAATTCGTAATCAAAACCGGCAAACCACACAATTATCGAAAAACTGCGATTACGTGATAACTCGAGAATTACGCTGATTACTCTACTGATTCTGGTTTGGGTCATCACAATTTGGACACTACTTGTGCATAAATATCGAAAGTGAACTTTGTAAAGAAGACTAACCATACTCTAATCATTTCATGTTTTGTACAATGTTAATTTTATTTTTAGTTTTAGATAGTCAAATCGGAGCTGGGTAATAGGCTATTTTGTGTGATTTATCTGACATAGTTTCATGTCACAGAAAATTCTGAAACTTTTATGACATTTTTTTATATGTGTCTAGTTTATATTCCTAAAATTTCAGTTAGTTTCAACATGTAATTAATTCTAGAGAAATTATGCAAGGAGTCATGCTCATGCTGCTCGATTTTTGTAATATTTAGGATGCATATACATCTTTGCATATCATGTCATTCATTACATAGTTGCATCATCATGTATCATATTCATCATTGCATTTCATGCATTTTTCCATTGGATTTGATGTTTGTTGAGTTTTGAATGATACGATGGAGGAACGTGCTCTAAGTGTTTTCATAAATTCGGAGCTTCGGTCCAAAAAGAACAGTCAAATTCGAAAAGCCATAACTTTCAGCTCGGTTGGAGTTAGATGGATTTCTTTATAAGGTTAGAAAGCTCTGGACGTTTAGTTTCCATCCATATAAAGATCACAAAATTCTAATTTCTAAATTGTTGGGAATTAAAGCTCAAAGGCACGGAGGTCAGAACATGGAAGCTGAAAAGTGGAAGGCAAAAATGGAGGAGTTGCACCTCCAAGACAGGTTGTTCATTGAGCATAAAAGAAAGCAACAAATCTAGGCTGTAAGACGTTAAAAAAACTAAGCGCTTGTTGGGAGGCAATCCAATGGGGGAGTCTACAAACCATATTTGCTTTCTCTTCCCTTTTTCTCTTTTTAATTTTTGTAGCTTTTACTTTTATTAGTTAGATTTTCATAAAATCATATTCTTCATGCTTGATTCTATGTTTTACTTTAGTACATTGAGGACAATGTAGAGTTTAAGTGTGGGGGAGAGGTTTACAATTTATTTGAGTCATAAATTGAAAAATTGGGCGGATAAGAGTTCACTCAAGGAAGATGCCCTAAAACAAATTGTTGTTTTGCGTCTTTGTGTTTAACTTAATGTTTTAAAGAGTCTTTAGGATGCCCTTAATTAGTCTATGATGAGTATAAGACCGAAAAGAATAAACATATGGCGTTGCATGGGATTTCTAGTGCTAATTGAGATATTTTGATTGTCATGACATGTAGTGGATATGGTTTGCATAAACATGGTATAGATTTCGCATGCTAGAATGAGTTTTAAATCATACAAACCATAAAAGTGTGTTTTTGAGCCTACATTATTCTTTTGAGAGTGAATTTCATGCATAATGGTTTCAAAAACAGAACATGCCTCATCTAATTGTTTGCCATATATTTCAATGAACTAGAGAATACTTGAACTTACTCATGTATATTTGCAAAGCTTTTAAGTTGATAAATGCTCTAATTTTGGATATGATTAAAGACACTTAGGTTTTCCACCACTAAACCAAATAGCCATGTGTTCCATATGTGCGCACGAGATGCGACACCCATAGATAAACATTTTGAGCCTACATTAAACCTTTCTTTCATTGCCACATATATCTAAACACTTAAGCGTAGTGTAGAATTCCCTTACCCTTGTTCTAAAGACATGGTGACGAAATTCAAAGCTAGCAACATGTAAATGGCATGAAGATGATGATTTTGAAGGAAAAAAATGTATGTATGGGGATAGACTTGTTCAAATAGCTTAAATATGTGTGTAAATTTCTAAGAATAGAAAAAGAAAGAAAATAAAAATCGAGAGCTAAAAAAAGAAGAAAAAAAGAAGCTCTCCAGCAATGTGTTTTAGATGTTAAAGTTTGGATTAATGTCCCCCATATTTGTGGATTTGGAATGTACCACGAATTGAAGACTTAAAAATGAAGAAATATGGCCTTTGTCCTGTCTGTAAAGCTCAAGGAAAGTTTAGAATGACGTCTGGACCTAAAATGATGAAATTCAGCCCTCGAAATGGAAATCTGCGGATTTGGAGAATATGAGGCACGAATTTGAGAAGTTTTAAGTGCTAGACTAAGTCTTTGGAACTTGTTTAACCACCACATACCTAAATTTCGAATGCCTTAGCCTTAGCCTCATTGCAACCTTTCTAAAGTCCTTTATGATCCTTAAGATGAGTAGCCTTGGATTGGTTGAGTAAGTTGCATGAGTAAGCATATTGTTTAGGTTCATTTGTGCAAGTAATTCATTATATTCATGAGGTTTTAGATTCAATTCATATACACTTTGAGTGAACCCTTTTCATGAATGAAAATATGATGAGTGCATCCATGTGAGATTGATTTAAACTTGTTCGCAACATGCATAGCTTTAACTTCACCATTGTTTTCTTCCAAGTCTTACTTGTTCATGACATGATTATATCTCTATTATCTCTTGAAATCATTGAACATTCATGTGAAAACATTATGATTCCATCGCCATAGACTTGAAGAATTTTCTAAGACAAATTTGACTACGGGCTTAGTTTTGTTCAACTTAGTATTTCTATCGTTTTCAAACATGATTACATGAGAATTTGCGGCTTTAAAACGTTGAAATATTTAAGTATGTTTGTATATAAGTGTCACGTTTACCTTTGTGTTTTTCCTTTTTTATTATTTTTCTTTTATCGAGTCCATTGCTTTGTTGTGTATTTGCTAAGGACTAGCAAAGTCTAAGTGTGGGGGAATTTGATCTACGCATTTTATGCTTGATTATTAATGTCTTTCTCTCTATATTTAGCTTTGTTTTGTGATTAGTAAATATGTTTTTAACTTACTTTATGTTTGTAGGTAGAAATAAAGGAGGAAATAATAAAGGAGGCGATTTGGAGTGAAAAACGTGCTAAGGAGGAAGTTCCTAATTCCGGAGAAGAAATGATCCGAGAAATGGTCTTCAAAATGGTTATTAAAATGCTTTCCCACATGGTGTCAAGAATTGAAGACCAAATGCCAAATGAAATGGATGCCAAAATGGTGGACAAAAGTTGAAGACATTTCTCCTGCGCAATCCAGGAATGAGCAATAATGGCGGAATATATGGGGCATAAATGATGGAGGAATTTGGAGGATATTCCATGAAGATTTATACCTGATTTGAGGGTCAAAATATGTGCAAGGATATGCTAAATTCGACCAAGAATTATTATGGAATAAGGAATGCAAGATTTGAAAATATGAAGATTTCATTTTCCTTGAAGAAGAAGAAAACAGGGCAACTAGGTCATAGAATTTCTAAAATCCGTAAGAAATTCAATTCAATTCCAAATATGGTGTTCCTTATATATATTTTATAGCCCTTTGAATAAGATTTCCAACTCAACAAGAATTAGAATTTTTCAAGGTCTACAACTCCAGGAAAACGTGTTTTACTATAGCTGGTCAGATTTCCCCGGATTAGCTTGGAATCATTGTTTTGGAAGGAAAGGTCCCCATTCTTCTTCTATATAAAGGAGGGCTCGACTCGGGTTTCAACATCACACAATATAGAAGCCAAACCTCTGCCTCAAACACCTTTCCTCTCATACTTAGCAAATTCCTCCTCCAAAGCCGAGAGTCCATCTTCTCCACGGATCAAGTGTAATCGGCGCTCTTCGTCTTGCATTTGAGAATCACCACTTGGCGTTTGCAGTGCTCTTCACAAAACAAAAAGTGTAACCATGAGCTTTTCTACTTCATCTCTTCCTTGTAATAGATTTTGTTTAAGTATGATTGTAATAAAGTTTGACAAAAGGTTTTATGTTTCAGATTTACTTTAGTATCTTCCATGTGTTCTTAGTTTTTAACTTTTAAATCGTATGCATGCTTATGTGCTTAAAGCTTCTTAATATGCTAGGTGATACGCTCTTCGTTCCTCTCTTGCATGTTTTGTATGATCTTTAGATGATTAAGTTATTGCACTCTTCGTTTACAATTTAAAAGCATGTCTATGTATTTTAAGTTGAAGATTAAGAATTTCGTTGACACTAAATAAATATGAGCATGAATTGGCTAGGTGGATATAATGTGTCGATCACTTGTAATTATATTAGTTAGTGTTTTATTTTCGGTCTAGCAAGCATGTTTAGGGTTCTTTGTTCTTGTTTGTTTTTTACTTGTCTATGAGTGAAGCATGATAGATTCTAGGATTTCTTAATATGTTTGCTTACCAATTTTTGTTCTTATTTTCGTAGTTAATTAAACCAAACTTTCAAACCCCCCATACATTTAAATTTCTGTTAATAAACGTTGTCATGCATGCACCCTCAATCCCCGGTTAAGAACGATACCCTATTTACCAATGCTACATCTACAACAAAGGGTTTTAATTGTTGTGTCTTTTCTGATTATTAAGTGTTTAATTTAATAGTTAGTTAATGGCATATCAATATACAGTAAAACTTTGGAAGAGCATGAGCAACATCTAAAATAAGTTCTTCGGAGACTGAGAGAGCATTGCTTCAAACTCAAAATGGTGAAGTGTATTTTTGGAGCTGAAAAGGTGGACTACCTTGGACACATAATTTCTGGTGAAGGAGTGGTTGCAGATCCTTCCAAAATAAAATGTATTGCTGAATGGTAGAAACCTAAGACCTTGAGAGGGCTTGGAGGATTTCTAGGATTAGCAGGATATTATAAGAAGTTTGTGAAAGATTTTGGAATCATTTCTAGGTGCCTAACTGTAATGAGGAAGAAGAACAACTTTAGCTGGTCAAAGTTGACTTTTGAATTGATTTTTGTAGATAACTCTTACTACTACTCCTATTTTAGCCCTACCGGATTTTTCAAAACCCTTCACAGTGGAGTGTGATGGATCATATGAAGGTATTGGTGCTATTCTATCATAAGAAGGTCACCCTCTAGCTTTTTTCAACAAGGCTCTAGACCCAAAACACAAGGCATACTGAGTCTATGACAAAGAAATGTTGGTAAAGGTTTCAGCAGTGCAGCGGTGGAGATCTTAGCTTTTTGGGCACCACTTTAACATGTTGACTAATCATAAGAGCATGCAGTACTTCCTGGATCAAAAAGTCACCACTCCTACTCATCAAAAGTGGCTTCTTAAGTTACTAGCTTATAACTACCCTATACAATATAGAGCTGGTAGAAATAACACAATAGTTGATGCACTATCTAGATTAGGAGAGCTCAATGCAATCACATGTATGTCTATACCTGTCTCTCAATTCATTTTTAACTTGTAAAAAGATGTTTTGTTGGACCAGGAGGCAAGCTAGATCAATGTTGATATTGAGAGTGGTACTATCACTAGAAAGAATTATTCTGTGATAACTGACAGCTTGTGTTACAAGGAAAAGTTGTATGTTCTAATAAGAAATAATTGGAGAACCAAGGTTTTTAAGGAAATCCATGTTGGAGTGAATGGAGGGCATTCAGGATTTCCCTGATCTTACAAAAGGGTCAAAAGATCCTTTATGTGGCCAGGTGTGAAGAAGGATATTCAGAAGCTTGTTGTAGAATGTAAAGTGTGCCAAAAGAACAGTTATGAAACCATTGCTTCACTAGAACTCTTAATGCATCTATAAATACCTGAAGAAGTCTGAAAAAGCATCTTTATGGACTTCGTAGAGGGTTTGCCAAATGATCAAGGCAAATCTGTCATTGGGCTTATTGTTGATATGTTCTCAAAATTTGCTCACTTTGTGGCAATTTCACGCCTATATTCTGCTAAGTCAATTGATGAACTCTTTATAAAGGAAATTCTCAAATTTCATGGCATACCAGAGTCAATTGTGACTGATATGATCTTGTTTTCCTAAGCAAGATCTGGGAATATTTTTCAAGTTTCAAGGAACTGTTTTAAACAGGAGCACTGCATATCACCTTGAGAGTGATAGACAAACTAAGAATCTCAATAGAAATTTGGAGAAATAACTGAGGTATTTAGACACTAAAAAGGAGAGAAGTTGGGTCTCATTGTTACCTTGGGAACAATGGTGATATAATATAAACTATCACTTAGCTCTTAAGTCAACCCCTTTCGAGGTTCAGTTTGTTATCCTCCTCCTAAAATCTCACCTTATCAACCAAATTCTAGTGTTGTGCATAAAGTTGATCAAGAATTAAGGACTAGAGATGAGATTTTGTCCAGAACCAAGAGAAATCTAGAGCAAGCTCAAGGCAGAATGAAGATGTTTGCAGAAAAACGCATGACTGAGAGGAGCTTTGAGGTGAATGATTGAGTATATTTGAAATTGCAGGGTTATAAACAACACTCAATAGAGACAAGAATCTACAACAAATTGGCCCCTAGATTCTTTGGTCCTTTCCAGATAGTGGCCAAGATCATTGTAGTGGCTTACAAGCTTGCTTGGCCTACAGATTCCAAGGTACATTATGTATTTCATGTATATTTACTCAAGAAGAAAGTTAGAGATAATGTGGTTGCTCAGGTCCATTTACCTCCTGTACTTGATCCCCTTAATCCACGTTGGTATCCTGCTCAAATTCTAGCTCAAGGAGTGTTCAAGAAGGGAAATGTGGCAGTCACCAAATGGTTGATATACTGGGAAGAAGCATCTGTAGATGATGCAACTTGGGTGAAAGCTGATGAAATTAGAAGTAATTCCCATTGTTCTCGGAGGACTGAGTTGTTTCTCAAGGAGGGTGGGATGATAAGAACTTAAATTAGTTTTTTTTTGCTATAATTAGGAGAAGTATTAATTAGCTGTTTTAAACTTTAAACTTATTTGAGGAGGGTTCAACATGTGTCCAGGGGACCAATGTGTCTTGTTGCACATCATGGTCTATGTGTGTTGTTGCATTCTTTTTGGAATCATATCAATGAAAACAACAATTTTCTCTTCTCTTTGTTTTGCCTTTTCTCTTGTTTTCTTTCTGGTTTTGGTATTTCTCTTTACCTTATCTTATTTTCAGATCTAGATTATCCAGTAGCCTATCACCATCCCACCCTTGCTGTTATGTGGGACCCAAAAACAAGATTTCCTATAAAGATCAATGTGCTAACACCTACCACATTTACTAGTGAGGTAGTCATAGTGGAGACCTAGCTTCGATTCCACACCTTGATCCAACCGAGACTTGTGTTTTCTCCTAATCTACTTTAAGAGCTCATGCTACATTCAGACACGAATTATACCCTTCTCAAAATCATCGTTATCCATGTCTTCATATTTGTCGAGTGTAGCACCAATCTTGTACATGTTTATCTTGGTATGATAATCTGAAGGGATGTTTGTCACCTTCACCCAGAAGTCAATTGTCTTCATTAGCACCTTACCACCACTTCCATACCATTATACTTTACCATTTGAATGAGTGTATTGTAATAATCCCACGGAATACCCTTATAAACCCTGTCCTGATCCCTTTCCTTGTCAAAAGCAAGTAGGAATCGCTCACCATGCTCTTGCACCCTAATCCCGCCCGAAATTCTTCATAACCTTGAGAACTTGCAAGGTAGGGCACATCAATCATATGGATTGAAAGTGAGCCAAGCAATCAGGAAACACTTTGGCAATCAGTTCATTAACAATTGTCTCCCAAGGTAAAGATAAACGATCCCATCATCATCATCTAGCGCCAAGGCAGACATGAGCCTACCAATTATGGCTTCTTCCTTATTCATAGTTGCAGAAGTAAAGGCAAGGAGGGAATTTTATAAACTGACGTGAAAATCATAACTCACACCTCAAGGTTATAGGCGTCATCGACTAGGAAGGAGCTAGGGTGGATTTTCTCACGTTTGAGAAAGCTAGTTATGTCAAACTATTGATTGTGTATTATGAAAAAAAGATTGATCATTTGAGAAAGTATAATTATATCTGCTATATTGGTCTACTATAATTTTAATCTGAGAGGCCAAGAAAAAAAATCGTAGGTAAAAATAAAGAAAAGCAAAGATGGGAAGGAAACAACACGGGATCATGACTTGAAATCTCAAACATGGGTGAGATGGGTGGATTAAATAAAACAAAAAAAATTGAGGCACAAATTCTACAAATCCTAAAGGCAACTCATCTTTATGCAGGACGGGACATGACTTATATTAAAGTTTTCATTTTATGTCCTGTCATCCAGTTGCTCTGTCATCAAATTGATAGTGTCTCAATCTCGCCTTATTAAAATGGTCAGACTCTAATTGTCAGTTTAATGGCTTCATAAAATGCGACTCTATTCAAATTTCAAGAAAGTGAATAAGATGTTAGTTCTAGGGTTGTCATAGTAAGCACATACTTAGAGTGGGCCGCGAAGTGCAAATATCCGGTCTTATGCTTTATAGCTTTTCGGTAGAACAAGGAAAAGCACTTAGTTTAGTATCCAAAAAAGGGGATGAACATTGAGTTCATATTTTTAAATCCCACGAGACTCGTCATGTTAAGAATCTTCTTTTTTTGAGGAGGTCGATCAAAATTTACTAGGAAAAAATGATAGTTATACAGAACTTCACAAAATTACCCAACCCAACAAATAGAAGTCCTATCACATCACTATGTTAGAAACAAGAGAAAACACAGAAGCCCTACACTAATAAGTCGGAGTAGTGCTAGTAACTGTCAAACTTTTATATGCCCCACTCCTTAATTAGCTAGGCACCTCGATCCTCTATTAAGTTGCATTATGACATAGCCCTTCAGCATCCATATCCACCTAAAGTAAAATTGTATTCTTTTTAGGAGACACCTTTTTAAGTGCAATCGGGCGAGGGCCAAGACTAGATCTGTCCTTCTTATTGTTTGGACGACGATTGGTGCCTCTATATCCTTCTGATCTGTCCGGATGGTCCACCAACATTTCATGGAAGGCCTTATGAAATGAGGTAATGGTACATTCACTAGACCCTTAATCCTTTGCCATCATGATAGTAGCGTCTGCAAGGTGCTTAAAATGAGACGATGGTACATCAAGGGCGACATCGTGCTGCGCAGCCAAATGCACCTGTAGACCTATAGGTTTGGATGATGGTATCTGGTGTTGTAGATTTACCTGCAAAACAACATCCTCATTAATGATACTCCCTTCTGGATGAGGGTTATCTTGCTCGGAAGACCCCTAAATTAGAGTCACAGGAGCCTCCATAGTCGCTCCCATTGCCTGCATATAACATCCTCCAGGATCTTTTCCCACCTCTACTCCAAAACCACTAGGCGGCTGTGCACCGAGTATACCATCTTATTGTTCTACACTAGCTTGCCCAGAGCCTAGCATGCTATTCATCATTGTTTTAGGTACCCCTTGCACTGGTCCTGTATCCCAACATGGACTGGATGTCGCCATTGATTTTCCATGCACACTCAGGTTTCCCTTTTAACCTCTCAAACCATCCTTACCAAGCCCTAGCACTGGAACCAGTCGCAAAAACCCTTCCTCCCCATGCTTAAATGCTCCACAATCACCGCAAAAACTTTCAACCTCTCATATTCCATTAGTACTTCCACTGAATAAGTACTAGCAAGGTGAAATGTAGTCCTTACCACAAGAGGTCGCTGGAAGTCGATATCGATCAGAAGCTTCATCTCCGATTTATGTGTAAGAAGAAGCAAGTCATAATCTTTGTAACCTCCAAGGGCATTCCCAATCTGCTTCAACCACTTGACCTGCAAAGCTCAGGCTACAAATTAGCCCTCCACCAATCTAAAAAAACTCACGCATAACACTTGGCTGCCTGAATCTGAAATGGATTAGACATGCCATCAAAACCTTCCACCATCATTGTGACTGCGTGGAAGTACCATGGACCAGTAATGATATCTCTCCATCATTCTGTCTCTAAACAGAACATGCACACAAAGCGATCCTCCTTAATTTGCTCGATCCAATGTTGCCAGACCAAGAGACATCTCGCCAAAGACCCATCATTCCCATCTTGAAGCCTTGGACCTTATCCGCTTCCAAAGGAGGAGGAGGAGGAGGAGAGAGAGAGAGAGAGAGAGAGAGAGAGAGAGAGAGCAACCTAGCCACTACATATAGTCATTCTTCTTCCTCCTCGTCATCCAAAACGGCAATGTTTACTTCTCCAGATGTCGCTGCCAAGTGTTGTGTCTCGAGGTCTCCATCGGATTGGAGATGTTATTCTCACTCTATACTTGAAATCGAATGCAATTAAGGGTATAGTAGTAATCAACTTGATGAGGAAAATAATAAGAAGAAATCTGATCTAAAAATGGATGAGAAATGAAGTAGATCAGATCGGAAAGGGAATGGGTCAGCTAGGGTTTAGAATGGAAAAGAGAGAGAGGGGTGTTGACTTTCCAAGGGGAGCCGGCTTTCCAAATTATTTCCCTTAACATGTCGCGAATCTTACTTAACAACAATACTACTTTCATATTTATATGTTTTTATTGCTTTGGTTTTTTTATGAATTTATTAAGCCTATATATATCTAGACTTGATCTCACTTAATAATACAAAATACCATCAATAGTCTCAATTCTTTTTGTCTCAATCAAAAAACTCAATAAGATGATCAAATTAAAATGTCAAATTCTTCCTCAAATTAGGTATTTTGAGTGTTTTTGTTGTTGTTGACTTTTATATCCAAAAGTGGACCCGACTTGGACGAGTCTCGTTCGTCCCATTCGGGTTTCGGGCATGTGGTGAAATTTTTTTTAAATGCTCTACCACGACCCGTCTTATCATTAACCTGTCTTGTCTCATTACCAACCATAGAAAAGGGAAGGAATAACACGTAGTCTTGACTTAGGGTGGGAAAGATGGTGAAAAGGCCCTCCTTTAGGCTTGACTGGTTAAGCTGCATCTTAAATTGTTAAAATATTTATTTATTTAATTACTTAATAACCAACTAATATATTTTTTAGGCCCATAATAAGCAGAGACCGTCACCGCCACACCCCTAACTTTACAAGAGATACACGTACAACTTGATGACAAATAAAAAGTGCACCTCCTAGAGTAATTTAATATGTAACAAGTGTAGGTTCTACTGTAGTTAAGCCTTGTTCATACACTGTTCATAGGAGGGGTTATTTCATCTTTACTCCAGGACAATCTCTCTCTCTCTCTCTCTCTCTCTCTCTCTCACGCGATTACTACCTCATCTTTCATCTTTCTCTCCAATCTCCTTACATCTCTCTCACCTTTGCTAACCTCTCTCGGCTCTCGCCACCCTCTATTTCTATCATCTTTGTCATTTTCTCTTTGACCATACTCTCTCACTCTCTCTTCTATGATCATTCGGTGTCTTCCATTTCCGTCTCAGCCTCCCCACTCCCCTCTCTCTGCCAATTTCCTATATCATTGCATTACCCATTCTGCTAAGGCCCTGACCAAGCATGATTCACTATCTCTCTCTTTGTAGCTTGATTTGAAACCTAATCTTCAATTTTGGTTCACTACCAAATGATGTCTTCGCCTAACCACATGGGCATCCTGCCATGCTCGGTGAGCCTATAGACGAGAGCCACACGAGGCGACGATGACGAACTTGCCAGAGAGATACGAAGGAGTTGTGTTAACGCAACTGGGTGGGGTTACCGGATCGTCGTCTTTGTCTTTTCAGGTTGATCCAAGTCGGTGGAGTAAAGTGTAAACTAAGACTTGAAAACTAGGTTTGATTTTGTAACCTCTCCCTGTCTCTTATTTGATTTTGTCTATCACTATGGTAGATTATTCATTTTAGTTTGAAAACTAAATATGCCACCCACTAAATTCTAGAGTTGGTCTTTAGATTAATATTGTGAATAACAAGAGATTCTTATTTCACTATTCTGCGCCAAGAGATGATTGACATTCTTACCGTTTGACATTGTTTCACTGTTAGAGGCTACTGATTGATGAATTCCCATTGTTAATGAATGCTTTGCATTACACAATATATGGAAAATCTAGAGTTTTTTATGCGGAGAGATTTATTGATGTCATGCAAGCCTTTGAGAGTTTCATAACTGCAGCTAAAAATAGGGGTGGAGAGGAAATGAATGGAGACATGGCTGAACTTAGATTATTGCAAAGTCGATGAAAGGACCTGACTCTGATTTAGTTGTCTAAACCGATATCAAACCCCTTCGAAAATATGACCTTAAATTTTTTTTTTCCAGAGTTTAGTTTGAAATATGTGAGCCAAAATTAGAACCTACAAAAAGAATCACACTTCGAATATTCCACAAAAACCAAATCGTAGGGCTCCGTTCCCCATCCGGATTTCTCAACATTCATATATAACAAACCACAAGGTTTACAAAAAAATCCAGAAAACATTCAGGAGTAAACTCAACTAAAAACACAACATAAGTATTCAAAGCGACTCTTATGTACATCATATACAACCAGTAGATCGAACTGAGGACCTACTCGAATAGAAGTGTGACTGAAACTCTACGCCTCCATAGTCGACGTGCAACCCAGAACTCAAACTGCAAATTGGGCAAAGGAAACCGAAAAGCCCAGGGGAAGGCAAATAAAATTGTTAAAGTGAGTGGACGAAAATAATAATATGTCTTTCCCAACATATAAGTATATATGCTCATAAAAGCATAATGCGAGTCAATGCACATGAAAATCCCAACTAAGTACATTTAACCTGATCCATAAAGATACACATAAAATCATGCGGGGTCACTCACGGACTCTTCCGCATAGTACAGTCTAATCACGGGATCCCAGACCCCCTCATGATTATAAGTCTGAAAGACCTCGGGTCAGGATATCTATCCCCCTAGAGCATCTCGGGGATCAGCTGAGAAGCCAAAGCATCAATGTTACCTCTATATCTGAGATTGTACTATGTGTAAATCAAATTATAAATACTTTCCATGCACATGCATAATCTTAAAGTGCATAATCATAAAATGTATACTCGTACGTGCATAATCATAAAGTGCATAATGTAAATGCAATAATCAAGACTCGCAAATTAACTGTGAAAATAAAATGTCCACTCACAGTACGAAGCTAACTCTGAGGTCCGGCGGAAGATCTCTCGCCAAACACTCTATCACGATCACCTGAATAATAGGGATACGATCAATACATATTGAAACACAACATACGGAGCTAATACGTCAAGAACCCCGCGTTCTCGAAAGACGTATCACTCGAAATATCGACGAGGATAACAAAATTCCTAAAATACACCCAAACAACCCTCGCCCCAGACTACGACACTCAAATCAACTCAAAAACCTCACGACTACGATCGGGGCGCGATTACGAGCAAAATGGTATAAAATCTCCAAAAATCCCAAAAAGTCAACCTTCGCCGGAGCTCTGCCGCCGCCAACGGTGACCAACTCCGGCGACCCATACCTCAAAATCTTCCTCTCCTCAAGCCCAACACTTTTCCTCAAAGTCACAACATCATCCAACAACCACCGTGGCCGGAAAATAACTCGAAACCCACAGCCTCCATTGATTCCGGTGAGATTCCAGCGAGCTCTAAACGCCACTCAATCCTAAAATCTCTTCACCCAAAAGCATCTATGGGTTGAGGGGAGCAAAAACCCTCAACCCCACCGTCCTCAAAACTTGCTGGAAGCCACCACCTGAATCCGATAAGTTCCAAGAACTTCACCGAGTTCGGTCACCCTCAAATCTCTGGCCTGAGGTGGCCAAAAAATCCGGGTCAGACGGCAACAAGCTCGCGGGTCACGGTGGAGCTCCGGTCAATGCGGGTCAAAGTTGGTCAAACGGCCCAAATGCGTGATTTTCCGACTTTTTACGACTACTTGATATTTAAACGTCGTGAACCGACCAAACCAATGATTCGGATAACTCAAACCCAATCGGATAAGTACGACTAACTCGACGACAATTTCAAATATTCATTTTATATTCCTCGATTATCCAAAAAATCCTCTGAAACCTCCTACGAGCTCGAAATCAAATCCTCTACCATTTCCGCGAAGGAACTTAAACCAAATTCTTGCCCGATAAATTAGTCGTTAACAAACCACATATGTACAATCAGCTCACGATAATCACGTGTCATGCCGATAATCACATAACTCAAAGTTTGGGTCGTTACAGTCGAACATAATATACCCTTCTTGGATTTGCGTCAAATTTGGAACCAATTCAAACAAGGGCGACTTTAGCATTTGTACTATCTGATAAGAGAAATTTTTAGAGAATTTCTTCTGGATGAGGTCTTTTAAGATATTACTTAGGATTAGGGTTTAGGGAGCTTTTCCTTCCTTCGATTTCCAATTTGGTACCAAATTTTGATCTTTTTCTATTAGGTTGTCCTCTATAATTCATGGGTATGTTCGATTTTCATGTGTAAAAGAGTTTTACATGTACGATTGGTGTCTAATTCATATAGATTTTTCATAGAATCCATATACATTGGTGTCTGATTGGTGATTACATTGTAAGTATAAGCCATATTTCAGTTTGTTTTACTCCAGTTTATTCTTCGTGCTCGATTCTTTGAAGGATTAATGTAGGATTAATGTAGTTTTATGATGAGCCTCTTAGTGTGATCTTTGACTATATAATTGATTGAATATGATTTGTTTTGGCTCTCTATCCAGTAAAGTCCCCATTTAAAATTTAAAATTTTATTAGTTTTGATTTTATGTTATATAAGGATAATGCTTTCGATGATATTGTGGCTACCCTGTTGAGTAATTGATTCATTGTAATATTTTTAATGTTGGATTGTCATTGATTTACTTTCGGGTACTACTACTATTTATGTTGGAAGTGATCATATCTTGAAAGCAAAATCCAGCATTGATATTAATCCTATTGTCGCAGAGGCTTACCAACCAAGTATGCTGAAGGCTTATATTAAGACTTGGGGATGGTGACTTTACCTTTGTATTTGGTATTTCAACACTAAATTAAATTCTCTTTCTTCTTTGCGTTGTAGTCATTATCTTGAGTTGAGATAAACCCTTGCCAACATTTCTGTATCTTGCTATGGCTTTCTAAGGTCGTTTCGTATCTTATCGGTTAAAGTTTTCTTATAGGTGAACGGGTGAGGTTTATTTTCAAGCCTATAGATATATAAAAATAAATGCTAATGTTTCATGATTGCGCCACTGATATAGTCCTAATCAATCTTCCAAGTTGGAGACTGATATTATCTGATCGATCTTTTTTTAATGCTCTATCATTCTGGTTCTATTGTTTATGTGCTTCTTTTTTATCATTCATTTGCTTCATTTCCTGATTGTCATTCAGGTGTATAGATTTGTTTGTAAAAGTTACGAGTCTTTAAAACTACAATTGCATACTGCATATTGGAATTAATACTGAAATGTTGTTTTCCGTTTTCATACATTGTTCAGCCTTGAAAATGATATTTGTGTTTTCTTTTACAATACTATTAATGCTTAGGCATAGATAGAAAATTCAGATGGAATGGCTATCTTTTGTGTTTCTCTTTTTTACTTCGATGGGGGCAGTGTAAGAATGATTATCTAAAAAATGTTCGTGCTTACAAAGTAACTGCAAACTAAATATGAATATAATAATGTGTAATTAAGTTTCACAGTTTATTCATTGACACAAGAGGTTAAGTATGTATTATTCAGTTTATGATCATCAGTTGCAATTTATTCTCGTTTGTTTTCATATATTACAGTGAGGTGTATATATATATATACTATACTTTTACGATGACTTATAAACTCAATCTTTGACATAATGATTTGGACTACAAACTCATGATTTTCAAATGACGACAGTCTTATAAATTTTACGTTACTGCATAAAATAATGTGTAAACTGGTTTGCCAAAAAAGTTGCCCTCTACTTTAGTGTGCTTTGTTTAAAATATGCAGCTATGATAATGTTTGTAATATGTTTTGTTAATTGTATAATACTTTTAGGACAATTAAAGACGAATTTTAGTTGAATTTTTGAAAAAGAAGCTCAAATTGGACTTTTGAAATATACATAAGCCATATTGTCTTTAGAATATCTTTTAGAGCACTATTCCAATTAGAAGCAGAACAAAAAACATATAGGTTAATCTATATGTTAGCAGTCACTACCCGAAATGGAGACATTACCGGCGACCTGCCGTCGCCGGCCTTGTCTTTTTTTTTCGCCGGAATTGACATTACCGGCGACTTGTCGCCGGCAATGACGTCGCCGGAGATTCCCCGCCGGTGTTGACATTGCCGGCGACGGGAAACGCCGTCGCCGGTAATGTCCGAGACATCACCGGCGACGGCGTCGCCGGCAATGGCAGCGCCGCCGTGGCCGGAATGTGAGACATTGCCGGCGACTCGAGTCCATGTCGCCGGCAATGTGGGGAAAAATTTTGAAAAAAAAACGCGGTTCTGGATTGGGCCCAATTCCATAACCTGCATTGAACCGGATAAACCGTACAATCATACAAGTTCAACAGTACACGTAGCAAAGACAGTCATACAAGTTCAACATAAATGTCCAACGTACAGTACAAATAGCAACGACGATAAAAAAATTAACTACAACTACAGGTCAGGTCCAGGAACTTGCGGGTCATCAGGGTTGAAGTAATCCATGTACTCATTTGAATTCCGGTGGCTACCTTGGTCTTGCTCTGGCGTTGACTGGTACGGTGGTGGTGGTGGATAGGTAGGGATATGAGGGACCGGGGGAGGTGTGGGGAAGGGTTGTCCGGTAGTCTGAGCCTCGTACATCGTCCGCATCCATGTGTACATCTGAGCCTGCACCTGTGTCTGCTGCATTTGGTACTCGGCCATCTGCCTCTTTTGCTCCTCCAACTCCCTCTGCGTCCTATGAAGCTCCGCCGCGAGGTTATGACTAGAAGTTGAACTTCTTGACCCGGTAGAGTATTCTGAAGTGTTCTTCAATAGTCCTTCGCCCGCCGTGCCCATTCCCCTACAGTAGTAGGTATTCTTTCCAGTCCCGCACGCTTTTGCCATGATCCGAGCCGCTATCGGGGGATCAAGCGGATCGATCTGAGAGGCATACTGGGTGACTTCTTCCTCGGAGCAGTCAGGATGGTTAGTCCGAGCTATACTCATGGTCACTTCTGCGGTCACCTCCTCCACTCTCGACTAATTGAAAAGGGAAAATGAACAACGTATTAGCTAACAAAATCTATTTCCATCTTGAAAAATAGTTTTATTAACACATGGAGAGGCGAAAGACTTACCGCTTCTTCAGGGCACTGCGGGTAGAACTTCTGATGAATATACACCAACGAGTTCACCTCTTGTTGTTGCTGCGCCTTAGTCGACCAACCCATGTAGTTGAGTGAACCTGCATGATGGACCCTGGTGTTTTTCAATCTATTCGCCCGGTTCGTCTTCGAAATCGCCTTGTTTGATAAACATATGAAAAAAAATTAGTAACTAACTATTTCAATCTGATACGATACATTAGGCTTGAAAGATATATTAAGGATGCATACCCGAGCTTTGGGGTGCTCGAAGTGGGCTATCAGCCACAGCCACTCGTACTCCCTAAACCGGAATTCGCTAGGGGTGGAACCTCGGCCTAGCTCCTTGTATACAGTGTAATGGGAAGAAAGCTCGTTCTTCCACTCTTTATACCTATATTAAAAGAAGGAAAAAAAGTTAGATATTAAAACACTTGATAAACAAAAATCTAACTCGATATATATTCAAATAAGTCGAAGCACATCACCTCATATGTAGTTGACGCTCTACCCACGTGTGAATAAGAACTTCATCCACGTCAAACCACACTTGCAATATGAATATATAAAAGGTAAAATTATATATTTATTCGGACTTAATTAATAAATGTAAAATTTACGTAATGAAAATACGATTTTACTCACACTGAGTGCATTATGCACTTGCATCTTCACGTAGATAGGCACAGATTCCCAATCTGGCCAAAGCATTGGGACCTTGTCCCGCACGATCGCACCGGCCATGATAACATATTTGCGCGTGGTGTCGAATGCCTCGATCACCTCGCCATCCTCATTGGCCCTTATGGGCGTTTTCCTTCCGCCGGTGGCCTGCTCAAGTCTCTTCCCGGTGCAGGTGCCTCTAGCCCCTTTCCGTTTTCCAGTCCCATTAACGAAATTGCCTAATAATACAATGTCAACAAATTGATATCATTAATTGAACCTATCGCAAGTCTTAAGTAATAATTAAGTAATCAATCTGATGTTAAATAAAATTTACCTGCATCGTCCGTTTGTTGGTTGGTGCACCTCACACTCCAAAGATACACGGGGTCGAACGGGAGGAAGTTATACGCTTCCTCCACGCTCAGGAACTCCGGCCGTCCTTCAATATAAACAGGCATCCCCCTATCATCGAATTCAGGGATGACAGGAATCTCGTCGGGTAGGAAGAGACCGGACGGCGGAGATAGACGAGGCCTGGACGATGAGGCGCCAGCACCACCATGTGTCTCAGATGATTCCCGTGAAACGGGAGTAGGCACCGGGCGAATATGGGGCATTCGGATTGAGGGAGTTTCTGATGCCCCCGTTGACTGTCGCTCGTTTGAGGCTCTGCCACCGGAGGGACGTCTGCTGATTGAGCGTATGGAGACTGAGGCTCGAGGCTCAACTTCCGGTTGCACGGCTCTTGATCGTGCAGCTTCCTCCTCAGCTCGCGCCTCTAGCAAGGCTCTCGTGCGAGCACTCATCATTGGCCCACTGGGCGTGTTGCTAACTGCGGGCGAGGAGGAAGCTTGACTACTGTTCCCTCCACTATTTCGGGAACCTCTCCAAAGCCAATTAGCCGCAAAACCTCCTGGCATGGACACCGTAATAGTCATGGGAACTGGGGTTCTATAACAAATCGGAACCGGAACGGTTTGGAACAGGAACCGTTTGAACCTGGAACCGTTATATTACAAACGGTTCCGGTTACAAACAGTTCCGGTTCCAAACGGTTCCGGTTCCAAACCGTTTAGGTTCTATAACAAATCAGAAATACCGGAACGGTTTGGAACCGGAACCGTTTGAAACCGGAACTGTTTGTAACCGGAACCGTTTGTAACATAACGGTTCCGGTTACAAACAGTTCCCGTTCGAAACGGTTCTGGTTCCAAACCGTTTCGGTTCTATAACAAATCAGAACCGGAACCGTTTGAAACCGGAACTGTTTGTAACTGGAACAATTTGTAACATAACGGTTCCGGTTACAAACAGTTCCGGTTCCAAACCGTTTCGGTTCTATAACAAATCAGAACCGGAACGGTTTGGAACCGGAACCGTTTGAAACCGGAACCGTTTGTTTTCAAACGGTTCCGGTTATAAACAGTTCCGGTTTCAAACCGTTCCGGTTCCGATTTGGTATGGTTCCAATATCACCTATTATACGTTAAATTAACAACTATATCACCTAACTTAACATATATACATACATCATTTCCGGCTTTAAACTTTTCACACATATATACATCGATCATGCATCTTAATTTCACCTTAATTCACACACATATATACATCACATATTAATCCAATTCACCCTAGCTAATTAATTTTCCACATTTTTCAAACATACGTATATATATACATTCCATATATATTAATTAATTTTTCACATATATACATCACATATATTGCTCCTTCACCCCACAATTATCCACATTTTTTTCCCACAATTTTCATACATACCTTAATTACATTTTACAAATATTGTCCACATGCATACATATATACATCCCACAATTATCAAAAATTAATTAATTAAAATACACAAAAAAAATATTGTGGAATGAGAGAGAGAGAGGGAGAGAGAAAGGGAGAGAGAGTGAGCTCAAACCTGGCATGGTGGAGCTCGACCCAACTTTGCCGGCGACGGAGGTGAGGGGAGGAGGAAGAGGAGGAGGGGAGGAGGAGAGAGGGGAGGAGAGAGGGGAGGAGAGGAAGAGAGGGGAGAGGGAAGAGAGAAGAGAGGATTGAGGAGAGGGGAGAGGTGAGAATTTCGTGCTAAGAGAGGGAAGAGGGAAGAGAGAATTGAATTAGGCCGAAGAGAAATGGGGAGGAGGAGATCGAGCTCGAGCTATACCGCCACCATTGCCGGCGAGGTAGGTCAACGTCGTTCGTAATGACATTACCAACGACTTGACTCGTTGGTAATGACATTACCCACGAGTTGCTAAGTCATTGGTAATGACATTACCAACGAGTTGCTTGTCAACTCGTTGGTAATGTCATTATTTGTCGACTATTATCCGATCGACCAATTTCCGACCATTTTCCGACTACATAATTTCCGACTACGTACAATTTCCGACTACGTATAATTTCCGACTACGGTTCCGATTTCCGACTACGTTCAATTTCCGATTTCCGACTACGTTCAATTTCCGATTTCCGACTACGTTCTATTTCCGATTTCCGATTTCCGACTACGTTCAATTTCCGATTTCCGACTACGTTCAATTTCCGATTTCCGATTTCCGACTACGTTCAATTTTCGACTACGGTTCCGATTTCCGACTACGTTCAATTTCCGACTACGGTTCCAATTTTCGACTACGGTTCCGATTTCCGACTACGTTCAATTTCCGACTACGGTTCCGATTTCCGACTACGTATAATTTCCGACTACGGTTCCGATTTCCGACTACGTTCAATTTCCGACTACATACAATTTCCGACTACGTACAATTTCCGACTACATACAATTTCCGAGTACATTTTCCGACTACAATTTCCTTAAACATTTTACAACGTACATTTTACTACGTACATTTTACTACGTACATTTGCCGACTACAATTTCCGACTACAATTTCCAACGTACTAAGGATGATAATCGTAATCATCTTCATCACTTGAGTCTGACTCGGTTTCATAGGTAACCTCTGGCAATATGTGCCGCTCCTCGTCATCTGAATCAGCGTCAACTTCATATGGATTAACATCGAGAAGTTCTGCTCCAGTAATTCGAACCACACTCCCAGATCTCACATTATTAAGGCGAATCGTAGATGATTCCGGAATGTCAAAAGCGTTTGGCTCTTGGTATGCAGTAACTTCCTCATCATCTGCGGTATCACCAAGTGTGGCAGCACTGTATATATTTCTATAAGCAACATGGTTAACCACCTTCCACGGGACTTTGTTAAGAAGATCGTCCAGGTAAAACACTTGTTTTACTGATGAGGCAAGAACGAAAGGGTCATCTTCATACCAGGTAGTAGCAGTATTCACCGAAAATGTTCCGTACTGATCGGTCCTTGTGTTCTCCGGGCTAGTATCAAACCATCTACACTTGAACAAGTGCACTTTCATGCGGTTCCCATAAATTAGTTCAACAACTGAATGAAGGACACCGTAATAGTCAACGCCATCCTGCCCACCATGGACCATCACCCCACAATTCTGTGTTTTCAGTCGGTCGTCTCGATTTTCACATATAAATTTCACGCCATTGACCTGACACATCGAGTAAACTTTTGAAGCAATCGGTTTCATCGCCAGGACCCTCAATTCGTTTGACCACTCTGGGCAACCATCATCTGCTACATGGTTCATCTGAAAACGTCCATATATTAATACGTACAGAAGAAATTATGTCATCTTGAAACCACAAAACCACGTACATACATACATGCTATATAAAGATATATATAAAAATATACATATACACATATACTTACCCATTGACCAAAGTAGTTTGCAAACGTCTTGTTGTGGTAATCAACATTTCCGGCAATAGCAGGGCAGTGAAGATGATAGTTTTTCCAATATTGTACTTCTTGACAGTTAATCAGTACCGACCAGTGGGCAATGGCTACCTCATTTCCATCCAACTTGTACGACTTTGGCAAGCTTCCCTGTACTACCACGTCACTGGAGATGATAGAAAGGTTGAACTGGGGTTCATCTATCGGCATATGTTGTTGGGGGTCCTCTACATTTTCGAGGTACACTTTGGTGTACGTTACACACTCGTGCGCAAGATATGCTTCAGCGATACACCCTTCAGGTGCATATTTATTCTTCACATAGTCCTTGTAGGCTCCCAATTGTCTACAAGTTAACAAGTACATGTTAACTTACTTAACCACAAGAATTTACATATAAAAACATAGGCAAACCAAATTTATGAATCATTTGTACCTTTCCATGGGATACATCCAAGTGTAGTGTACGGGACCGGTAAGCAACAATTGTTCGGGAAGATGGATCATCAGGTGCGGCATTATGTCGAAAAAATTTGGGGGAAATATCCTCTCAAGCTTGCACATGATAAAAATGATGTCATCTTGCATCTCCCTCAGGTCTGCTTTTTTAACTTCCCTGGTGCATAACTTCTGAAAGAATCTTGACAAGGCCACCAACGGCTCCACCACCTCTTTGGGCATGTACCCTCGAATGAAAATAGGGAAAAGGCGTTGAAGCAGTACATGGCAGTCATGACTCTTTAATCCGTACATCTTATTGTCCCGGAAGTTAACACACCTGCTTATATTTCCTGCATAGCCATAAGGATACCTGCATATATATAGATAAAGCCATATATATGGACCAATTATATTTCTCGCATATAACCATATATACTCCGCTAAAAATTTAAGGCCAAATTCCTACATAGCCATAAGAATATATACCTGACATTACTCAGCCACCGAAAAATTTCATGCTTATGCTTCGGCTTTACGGTGTACGGAGCTTGCGGCATTTTTCTCTTACCATCTCTTAACCACAAATGTTTCCGCACACCCATTGCTTTCAGATCAATGCGTGCCTTAGGGATGTCTTTTGTTTTCCCCTCCAAGTTAAGAACTGTGTCCACCACACTTTCACACACATTCTTCTCTATGTGCATGACATCTAGGTAATGTCTGATAGGCAACCTGGGCCAGTAGGAGAGTTCCCAGAATATGCTCTTGTGTGTCCAAAACTTATACCTTTCGGGCTTGTCTGGAATTGACGCCACTATGTCAGGATGATTGCTCAGCTGGCCAAAATCGTATTCATTCAACACTTCCAAAATTTCTTCCCCTGTCCATCGCCTGGGTGCCACACCTGTTTTCACAGTCCCATCAAACGCGTCTGGATCCTGCCTATATGGGTGATCATATGGAAGCCAACAACGGTGACGCATCTGAACAATTTTACTGCAATGAGGACTGCAACAATCAACCGTCATGCACTCTGAACAAGCCCTGTAACCCCTGGTAACGTTGCCCGACAACATACCGCGGGCAGGAAAATCACTGATGGTGCCAACAAGCATGGCATGCATCTGGAACATCTCCTTTTTGAACCTATCGTAAGTGGGGTGGCCACACTCACTCAGGTACTTAAGCTCCTCAATCAAAGGCCTCAAATACACATCGAGACACTTTCTTGGATAACCCGGGCCCGGAATTAACAGAGTGAGCATATTGTATTCCTTCTTCATGCACATCCATGGTGGAAGGTTGTACGGTACCAAAATAACTGGTCATATACTGTATTGAAGACTCATGTTGCCAAAAGGGTTGAATCCGTCAGATGAGAGCCCTAGCCAAACATTTCGGACCTCTGCTGCAAAATGATCAAACTCCCTGACCATGTGCTTCCAAGCCTCTCCGTCGGAAGGGTGTATAAGGGTGTCATCGTCAGGCAAGTTCCTCTCAGCCCACCATCTCATTGCCTCGGCCGTGAAAGCACACATGAACAACTGCTCCAGCCTATCAATAAGCGGGAAATATCGAAGTATCTTCACAGCTTTCTTGTTGCCTGCAGGAGTCAACTTATACCTTTCTGTAAAACATACCGGGGAGGCTTCAAGGTCTTCGAGATCTTTTCCCCAGAAGAGAATACAATCATATCTGCATGCAATGATTTTGATGTAGGAAAGCCCAAGATCTTTCAGGATATGTCGCACCTTATGATGAGTGGTAGGAAGACGATGACCGGGTGGCAGTAGCGAAGCAGTCCACTTCAACCAAGAATCAACAGCTTTGACAGACATTTTGTTCTCCATTTTGAGCTGCATCACTCCCATCACACTTTCAAGAACAGTCTTACAACCGTCGTACAACGGAGTCTGTTGCAATGCAATCAGGTTGTTGTACTTGTCCATACCGCTTGTGTTGACATGAGCTCCAGGTAATGGTTCGACTGGCTCGATATGGGGGAAACCCTCAACGACGGGAGGGATATTTGGTGCTTCATCAGCAAATACACCGCTCTCATGAGGAAACATATCATTGATTAACATCGATGTTGGATCATAGGATGAACTGCCCCTCTCAGCAAAATCTCCATGATCATAGCGTGGACTGGCCCTCTCACCAAATTGTCCATGATCATGCGGACCCGCTACCGATGTTTCACCGTGATAAATCCAACAAGTGTACTTATCCCAAAACCCGTATTTACTCAGGTGCCTCTGGACTTTATCAATGGGAAATCGAAATCGATCGCTGAAACACTTACATTCTTTACACGGGCAATAATGAAGTGTAGTGTCTCCACAATTAGCCTTCACAAAATCCACAAAACTCCTAATTCCCTGGTGATATCTGACGTCCCATCTTTCGAGGCTCATCCAACTCTTGTCCATCCTGAAAATTCTAACAATTTTACGTATTAATTATATATATATACACACATTCACTACTAATAATCGATGTGATCTCTCAATTCAACTCTAATTAAATCAACACATGCATGCATATGTATATATATCGATCTAATCTCTGAATTCGATTCAGTACTCGATGATAGTATTCTCCTTTTTTCAATTCAAAACGTATTTGACTGGGTAGGAGGAGGCTCTGTTAAGCCTGGCTCCGATAACAATACGATAATACCAGTCATTGATTCAGACACAAGATTAACTACAAGCTGTTTTCTCGTTTCGGTGACCGTACATCAACAACATTTCATATATATCTCACGAATTGGATTTGATCAACACACACACACATATATATATATACCACATATACATATATATACACCTACGTACCTATATATATAGCTTCCCGAGTGATCGAGTTTTCGACGTGCGCCTTAATTTTGACAATATACCGAATGATCGATTTCAGAGCGTACGTTTTCCTTCTTTCGATTTCTCTGGATTTTTTTTGCTCAAAATGATTGAATGATCGAGCTGCCCCATCCGGCATCTAATATAAGACACATTGCCGGCGACGGAGTAAGTCGCCGGAAATGAAGACATTACCGGCGACTTTACGCCGGAATCTCGCCGGTAATGTTCCAAAACATTACCGGCGACTCCAACCGTCGCCGGCAATGTCTAGGCACACATTTCTGGCGACATTCCGGCCGGAAAATCGCCGGAAATGTGTGCCTAGACATTGCCGGCGACGGTTAGAGTCGCCGGTAATATTTTGAAACATTACCGGCGAGATTCCGGCGACGGGGTAAGTCGCCGGTAATGATGGACATTACCGGCGACTTTTCCGGTCGCCGGCCTTGTTGGCCGGAATCTCGCCGGTAATGACTCATTTTCTTGTAGTGAGTATATTAATATATCAAAGATTTTCAAGAGTTTTGACAAGAAACGTATGTGTAATCTTGATTTCTATGCTTTAGTTCACTACCACATTTTTTAGTATTGCCGGCGAAACGGAAAACTAAGGCCGGCGATTTTTTTTTTCGCCGGCAATAGTTTTCATTATTACCGGCGACTTGGAGGAAAAATCGTCGGCAATAATACTATTGCCGGCGATTTTTTCCCCAAATCGCCGGCAATAATGCGCCGGAAATAGCCAAAAAAAAAAAAAGTATTGCCGGCGACTTGGGGGAAAGTCGCCGGCAATAGTTTTTTTATTATTATTATTGCCGGCGACATGCATGGAAGTCGCCGGCAATATTTTTTATTTTTATTTTTTATTACCGGCCAATTATTGCTGGCGATTTGGAGCAAAAATCGCTTGCAATAATTATAAAAAAAAAGTATTGCCGGCGATTTTTGGGGGAAAATCGCCGGCAATACCAAAAAATCGCTGGCAATAATGGAAAACTATTGCCGGCGATTTTTAAATCGCCGGTAATGATCAAAAATGTTGTAGTGGTTGGTCAGTCATTATTAATTAATCCTCTCTCTATCGTAGATCAAAGAGTTTTGGGTATGCCGGGAGAGTGCACATCTCTAGAACATGTACTTTGAGAATGCAAATTTAATACTGTTCACATATTGGTACATATGAAATGGATGTAGTTGGAGACACACAAAAAACCTTTAAATGTAGAGGACATCACACCTAGTATTACATAATTTATCTTTTCTCTCTCTAACGAGTGCATCTCTCTCTAGATTTCGAGAGTTCATCCCATTGGGACGGTGGGTTCCCATCCACCCCATCCAATTTGACCTCAAATTATCCTTCGTAGTCTGATCTTCACCGCCCACATTTATTCCCACTCCACCATACTATCACATCCGGTCGTCGCGATTAGACTGTTAATGCCCCACAAACTAGCTCATTTACTTCTACTCGGGCAAGCTGAGCAAGGGTCTATTATCTAAGGGTTATTCTATTTGCTCAAACGTAAATTCGATCTTCCATGCAAGCCATCTAGCAACGATGAGTTTAATCATCTTTCTCTCACAACTGTACAAAAAACCTAACCATGTTAGGCAGACACTCGGCTCGGCCCTAGCATGATAGTATAATCACCATAACTCCCAGCCCAACCGCCCTGGCTATAAAGCATACCGGGGAAGCCAACCTCCCTACTCAACTCCACCAAGAAAAGAATACTGATCACCACCAAAGAGAAACCCAACACCAGAATACAAGTACAACCCTCCTTTCCACACTAACCTAAACAGAATCCAAAAACCCTTATCACCTAGTGTATCACTTAAAAAATGATATTATCATCGATCTGCCAGATGGAGGAGAAGGACCGGAGATCCCAAACCAGTTCTTAGCCTATGTCATATCTGACCAAATAGTCAACTTCATGGCAGTTAGGAATGTTCTTGAAAGGGCTTTAGCTAGCTTTGGGACCATCTTCATAGAGGTGCTGGAGATCCTAAACACCGAAGTCATCACCGCTGATGAAAAAGCAGAAGACGAGATTAGGAGCAATACACCCTAGTCGGTGATGGGCTGCAATGTCACAATCCACTCATGGCCAGGTGAACATAGAGTTGCGAATATTCCCCTCCAAAACCTGAGCATATGGGTGCAAGTGCATGGTTTACTAAGAAGTCAAATGACAGTCAACAATGTCATCCTCATCGGAGACTGACTAGCGCAAAGCACATGGATCGAAGACCCTTACAACCCAGGAGCAGGCAGGAGCTTCCTCAGATTCAGAATCACACTATATTTCACACAACCTCTCACGTCGTACTTCTGGTTTAGGCAATAGGGTTTACATGCAACTTGGGCCTATATTAGATACCAGCGACTCTCCTCATTTTTCCATGCATGTGGACGACTAAGTCATCCCGCGAGAAGTTGTACTTTTGAAGCTGCCCCCAGCCAGGCAAGGTTTGGTATATGGATGCCGACATATACAACCAGTACCCTCAACCCACCTCATAACATCGTTCCCAGAGCTCGAGATCCAATCCCCCACCTCCTCATTCAAATCAGTACGTACCCACTCACAATTTGGGACTTTGTCATTCCACAAGCCGCTACTCCATCACACTAAGATAAGGAAGATGCTAATCTACACATCATTGTCAGAGTAAGAGACCATCAACCACAAAATTTTGAGATACTGGAAGCAAAAAATCTTAGACTTTAACTAGTCTCGTCTATGGCGGAACATCCAGCAACGACTACGGAGGAGTCAACCACTGACCATCAATTAATCAGGTTGAGCACTGAAGAAAGGCTACAAGAGTCATTATCAAAGAACTGGTAGAGGCCCCTAGGGATATCTCGGCTTTTACAGCTTCATTTCAGCTTAACATGCAAACCCTTGGTGGCAACAGAGAACAACCACAAGAGACAGAGAAAGGAAACGAGCACAAAGGGAAAGAAAAAGCAATGAAGATTGAATTCCCTCCACAGGTACCGACTGTTATTGACTGTTAGGTCCATAATTATGTTCCTAGCTAACTTCATGATTATTGATTGTTTTTTTATGAATAAATCATTATTTTTATAACATTTCCTTTTTATGTTAGGAAATTGAGAGTTGGCACGGAAACGCTCTTGCAGATGGTAATTAATCATTTTTTTGGAGAAGCTGAGTACATTTCTGAAGTCACGATAGAATTATGAGCAGTTTTGGGAAAATGACAAAAAAGTAGTCGCCGAAAGTTTTCGGAAGCTACCTGAAAATCACCAGATTTGTCAATGACCAGCTGGATCACCAAATGAGACCCAAATACTTTGAGCTAGGCCTAAGGGAAGCCCAAACCACCTAGGATACATACCCTAGCTAATTTGAAAGAGGAATCACACATTTGAAATTTGGAAGTATTATGCAAGGTTTGGACTTTAGCCTAAAAGCCTAAAAAATGGGATTTTACTTTGTATCCTTTATATCAAACTTCATGGTCACTCTAGCATATATAAGGGCTCATAAAACACTTCATTTTCTCCCTCTTATTCCATCTTGGTCAAGCTCCCCATGAACTATTAGGATAACACGCCTATTTGACATTTTTTTTTCATAGTTTTTTTTACATCTAGAGATAGTCATCACTCTCTCCCTAACCCTTTAACTCTCTCATCCACCTCAAACACCCTCTCTACCACCACCAAATCATCTTTTTAACATGAAACTACCTTGTTTCCCCTGAGGTTTCTCTCTCTTTCCCCCTCCTCTTCACTTGAGTGCACATCTCTCTTTGCGTAATCAAGCATTTCCTCCTCTTATCTCTTTCTTAGGATTTGGTGAGATTTCTAAAGCTCAAATAGGTGAGAAGTAATCCCTCTACACTTTTGCCTTTTGGGGTCCTAGAGGTCTCCCTTACATCTTCTACAAGCTTAGGTGTATTTGGAGCAAAGAAGGTGAAGCTAGAAGCACAAGAGAGAACTTGGAGAAGCTTGGCTTTCTTTAAGGAGAGTCTTGGGTTATTTCTTCACATTATTAATGTATTCAAACTTGTTTCTAAGTATGTATAGTGAGTAGTACCTCTATGTGAAGCTAGGCATCAAACCCTAGCCATTTAATGTAAACAATGATGTTTGATTTGTGTTTATGAGTATGTTTTGAGTGTTCTACGCTATTAGATGAGTTTATTGTGTGTGTGATGTGACTGTGGCATGTTGTTATGCTTGAGCTTATTAATTAGTTTCACCTATGCATGTCTTAGCTTTGGCTAAGTTAGGATTTGCTTAAAGGAACTAGGAAATGACTCTTAAGGGGACTAGCCATTCACTTAGGAAATAGATGAGTAAACAACATAACTTAGGTTTATACTTAAATGGTTAAGCTTAGGATATGGTTTCCTTGTGCTTGAGCATGAATCGGAACACTCTTCAGGTCCAAATGACTCAAGGGTTTTCAATTAACCTTACAATGAACCGAGAGGCTTTGTGACTAATGTTAATTCTTTCAACTTGTAACCCAATAGGTACAAGTTAGGAGGATTCATTAGAACCCATTTCTAAGCACTCCAATAGAGGCTGGGAAAGGGAAGCCATCCATAATTTCACATGTGTTTGCAACCAAACTTATTATGCTTGAAACACATTAGAAGTCTAGCACCAAAAGTCTAGCTCCTAAGGGTTTACTTTGCGCTTCATGAATCGACCGAAACCTTCTAGAATCTCAAAAGGACTAGGAGTTTTGGCCCATAGCCAAGCATAACCCGACATGGCTTAATTTAGACGATGAAATGATTCGTTTTTATGATCCGAAAGATATTTGAGAATATAAACCGAACTAAATAACTCATGACCTGAAATTAGACATTGTTTAAGCATCAAATGATTAACAGGGAAGACATCCTTAGCCAACCATTCTTCTTTCTTGAATTTGAGATCATCTATAATTGCCAACTTGCATTAGTAGTAAACAATCAATCAACCTTTCTTGTAATAACTCATATTAGTTTAATCATCCATTGCGATATTGAGTGATCTCTAAAGGACTTGACATTGTAAGATACACTTTCATCTTTTGTGTTTCTTTGTTGCATCAATTGTTTTTATATCACACATATAAAAGACTTAACTAGAAAAAACTATATAATCGGGTTAAACAATCCTTGTGAGTTTGACGCTCGACATCTATATAAGTTATATTACTTGACCCCGTATACTTGTGGGTAAAGGAAATGCACTTAACCTTAGACTAATTCATAGTCAAAAGATTTAGGGTATAAATCTCTTAACACTGACCAATTCTCCTCCACAAGCCACACCTATGGCTAACCCACGAGAATACTATAATGGTGAATGGTCGTTTAGTCACGATAATGCTCAAAGGAGTACTACGACTAATTCCAAATCACATCGGACCAATCAACCTATCTCAACAGGCTCAAGCTGAAATGAGATGTCATAGAAGATTAGGTGGAGGGCTATTTGGAAGTCCGAGCTCCGTCAAAGAAAATAAAAGGCATAACCTGGATCAAATCGGAAGCCCCTCTCATCATTGTTCAGCAGAGGCCTCGAAAATCAAGTGTCGTCTGCAATTCAGTCATTGAAAAAATACGGGTGTGCAGAGGTCCTAGGAAATACATCAAATCCAAACCGAAACTTACCCTAAGCACACCCAAGCCCTTTTACATCTCTGATGAGGAAGCATACTCAATCAATGCCCACAAGACAGTGCAACTTCAAATGGCAGAGTATTTCGAACTGACAGCTTACATTCCTAAAGCGGGTCAAGATAAGAACTCCGACAACCCAACTCTCCCGGAGGATGTACTTCAAGATGGATGTGCGTTGGAATCTAAACAAGTGTTATGGGGAAGACTTACATATCTAATGCAACACCACCCCCAACTGCCACAAATCTTGTATACCCAACTTGTTAATAAGAGCATGCATAACTGTAAGGCACCTGAAGACTCGTTCGATTTTTAAATACAAATGCAACTCATGGAGACACAGATCATGTAGGATCTTGGGTACCAGGTACACAGATCATGATGACCTATACGTGGGGGTGCTTAGGGAATTATCTTCCTATATGTGTATACAATCCCACATCACCTGAGAGTGGGAAGGTGATGTGCTTATATGTGCATGTCTATATCCTCACAGTGAAATGCATATTGGGAGTAGGGACAGGAACAAAATCGTATGGGTAAGTCCTAAAGCGAACAATAACTCTCTATGTGAACTGGGGTGTTACAAATGGTATCAGAGTCTATCCAGGTAGAAAGTGTGCAGACGAGGATGTCGGGCCCCTAAGGAGGTGGATTGTGATGATCCATGTGTGGTGTTGCTTAAGGAACTAGCTTCCTACATGGGTATACAATCCCACATCGCCCTGGAGTGGGAAGATGATGTACTTTTATGTGCATGCTCACATCCTCATAGTGAGACACGTTTTAGGGGTATGCCCAAACACATAACTACAATGTGGACTGGGATGTTACAAGGCGTATTGACCATCTCTATGCCTTTCCTCGTAGATACTTTAACATGCCGTCTTTGCTCCCATTTAGCACTTTTTATGGTGGAACCTCCTCTTGTTCTTATTCAAGCACCTTATGCATTTTCCAGCTTCTTTGGTTTTTTTTATCTACGAGGGCGTCCAAGTCCTGACTTCTTGGTTGGAGACTTGAGAAGCAATCCATTCTTCCGTATAGTGTGAGATCAGTGCATTACCTAAGGTTGAGACTAGTCTTCTTCACAGTGCGATGGTTTTTTACCTTTTTCTTTGGAAGATTGTTTTAGCAGGCTCGGGTAGCACCATACCACCACTTGACAAAGATATGCATATGGCGTGACACCCAAGACAGAAAAACATCAATATATGGCCTTGACAAATGTGACTCGACAACTTTTGAAGCACGACAAGCAATTAGCATAAGAATTAGGGTTTCATGCAAATCCTATACTAACTCCTCTTTAGTCTCCCTAACAAAGTTGGTCGCTGATTCTAGCATGATGGTCTTGGATATGTCAGGAGCCCTTATGCAACTAGTCTTATGATGCTCAAACAAGCCACATGTATTACAATAGCCCTGCAAACGTTCATAGCGGAATTTCAGTGAGGTCGCGACTTCGAATTCAAACTCAAAAGTCCTCGCTAGAAATGTCTGCCAAATCCTAGATGATATTGGGTCCTAAATAAGAACTCTTGTCACTCCATGTTGAAAACCTGGTTTATCAATCTTGATGAATACTTTGAGGGCATAGCCACCATTCTCAATGCCTTCTTGACAAAGTTAATCGGTTCTAACCCAAGAATCTCAACCTACACTGGCATCAACGGATATTGTAGACCATAACTTTTCCGTTTACAAAATAGACGGAAGTTAAGCTATACCTTTGTATAGTCCAATAAAAGGATGATTTCTTATCTCTCGGTCAACTATGAAAACTGTGCATCATGCACCTTGTTGAAGCGTTGTTTTAGAATGTTTCATAAATTATTAGGATCAGTCTCACCACCACGAAGTAATGGTTAGAGATCGATGTAGAACCATTTGCACCGAAAGAAGTGTGACCCTCCTCTGACGATATTGTTAGTGAGAGTCTTAGATGTTCAGTTACCGAATCGAAGAGAGGAGAAGAAACAGAGAAAATTTTCGAAAAATTGGGTCAGAGACGCAATGGCGGCTGGGTTCTTTTTGCTCCGGTGTATTTCAAGACTTCATGTGTTTAGAATGAAAAACAATGGGGAGCATACTTCTAGAAAAGAAATTGAAAAGCAGAAGAAGTGAAGGATTTAAAATAAAAATAGAATTGGAGACTGGGCCGGGGGCGGGGGGAAAGAATTAGTTGAGGACCCCATGGTCAGTTCGCTATCATGGTTTGCTTGGGGTGTACTAACCCTTTAAATAATTTTTCATCTACAAGCAATCCCATCTTCTTCTGTTTTCCTCCTTTTTTCTAAAATTAAACTCCCTCTCTCTCTCTCTCTCCGATTTCGCCACCATCGAACCCGGCACAGCCGCCGATTCGACGACCTCAAACACCCTCTCTTCGCGTACAATAGATCTCTGCTTCCCACTCCTTCAGCTCCTCTTTCTCTCTCCGGTAAATAATCCAAGCTCCTTTGATCTGATTTTGAATTCTCAATTTTTACATTTTGTGAAGGAAATTTAATTTAACAAGTATCGGTTTGATCTTAATGGGAATTCTAGCGTGGAATTTAGGTCCAAGCTAGCTGTTCATTACAAGGTTGAAATCACTGTTTAGTTACTGTTGGTTTATTTACCAAGTGGAAAGTTGATTAATTTCTGATAGGTTACTGTAGTTGTTGTTGTTAATTCTTTTAGCAAGTATCTGCATGCATGTTGATTGTGTATTTGGAAATGTCAAATTTTGTTACACATTATAAATAGCTCAGGGAACAAGTTCATGTTAGAGCTAATAGCTTTCGATTTCATCCTATGTGAATCTGAATAGTAGGATTTGGTATTATATGCTCACAAAAGTGTGGATGCGAAATGCTAATGTTGTAGTCTGACATTGAGTTATTGTGAATGAAAATCAGGTGCCGTTGGCTCTTGTTAGGAGCGGTGAAGTGGAACGACGACACGACTTGGTGCACAGATGAGCAGAACTGATGTTATTTGCAGTAGAAGGAGGCGGGTTCTTCTCATCTTCGGCTACTGGATATAGTAAGGGCTTGGCCCTTCTTCTTTTGGGTCATAAGGACGACGATAAACCCATGAGAGTTACCCCGTGGAATCAGTACCAGTTGGTGGCCCAAGAATCTGACACTCACCTCCAGCTGGCTTCCACGAAGAACCGTTTATCCCGCGGTTGCGCCTCCTTCGTCTGCTTTGGTCGCGCTTCCGCCGGGCTTGAAACTCCTTCTCCTCTTAAGGTTGGCCCTGCGCAACACCAGGATGTGTTGCAAGAATCTATTATTTCTGCTGATGAAGCCA
Source organism: Geum urbanum (assembly GCA_946800695.1). Lineage (NCBI taxonomy): Eukaryota > Viridiplantae > Streptophyta > Magnoliopsida > Rosales > Rosaceae > Geum > Geum urbanum. Next base: position 21,852,906 of record OX327007.1, read on the forward strand.
AAGATAGTAATGTTACCCCTGATGAGTTTGATACTGCAAAAAAACTTGTTCTCAAAAGTAGCTTGAAGAAGCCATCAAAAAGCACATCCTTTAATAGCACACCTGTTCCAGTTGAGAGTGCTAGTGAACCTGAAGCATCAAGTGAAACAGATCATCACATTCCTGGCCATGCAGAAAGGAGGAAAGTACAATGGACTGATACTTGTGGGAGTGAGCTTGTTGAGATCAGGGAATTTGAACCCAGGTACTTACGAGTTTTTTACCCCTTACTTAGGCATTAGGTGCAATAAGCAAAACAATGTTAGGACAGTGAATGCGTACCAATGCTGGTCTCTGAATGAACTTTAATATATCAGGGATGAATGTTTTAATTTATATCATATTTTAACTACCAAGGAGAAAGCTAGATGTGTAGGAGAGGCGTTTAAAGAAGTTGAAAGTGGAAAGGCTGTGAATCATAGGAATAAATCTTTATGTAAGATGTTTCCTGAGTGGTAGGGTTGATAATCCTGGATAAGTAATTAAACGGTGAGTTGGAGTTAGTTAAAACAGGCTGTTGAATCTTGTACTAGATTCTTACTGGTACTGTCTGTTTCTTTCTTTCTATGCTAATACAAAGTGTAAGCCACATTATTCACTTGTAAGGTGCTCTTTATTGTTAGCAGAAGATTGTTAATGTTGGAATAACTCGTACCTCTAATACTAAATGGTTGTGGCAAATTATCAAGTATTTTGTACAAGGGCATTTCTGTAAGCATGTTGGTCTGCACTGGTGTTGAATCTTTAATATACTGATTATAGAAAATTAGTATGAATAATGTTGGAAAGTCCCAACTGCACTTCTTTCTCTTTTTGAACTTATGATTGCCAAAATTTCAAGTCCATCTCTTTGATGATCCCAGAATGAGAAAGAACAGATCATTATTTAGAAGAAATCAGGAGCCTTTCTCCAAAGTTTCCTTTAATTCTTTAAATTGTTGCAGCCCTATCTATCAAAGAAGACATAAGAATAAATTCTCAGAATTCAAAGTTGGAGAAGTGGAAAAAACATTTGATCTGTGTAAGAGGCGATGTGTTTCTTTGGGTTGAATTTGGTTCAATTGATTTGATAGTATATCGACCTATTTCACACCTCATACTATGTTCTTGCAACCCAAGTTGAGTGACTACAATTTTAAAGACATGTATTGGAGGTTTTTGTAAGTGGGGTTTCCTGAGGGAAAGAGATCATCTATTTATTTCGGATCCAGAAAAGAGGGGTTAGTGATTGTGGTGAAATGGAGTCAAGCTTTGCATGTCAGGGCTGTATGATATTATTAATAGTGATTCTCTCTTAAGAAATAAAGACTATGAGCCTGTAACCTTTCTATATTTTCACTTGGCAACTTTGGATTAGGTTGCTGGGAATGGATGATGATGGTTACGACCTGTTTCTTGTGGTCAATGGGAATAGATGCTATTTAAGTAGCAGTTTAACCCACTTAATTGATTGCTCAGATAATGCTTTTGAGTTTAATACATACATGTTGGGTTGGGTTTGCTTGCTACTCAGCGGAGTGAACTTGCCTAGAAAGTGTATTCTCATTGCTGGTGACTTGGTTTTTGAGGTTTATGGGTATGTCTTGCTCTCTGAAGGTACACAGTTCAGCACTCGATTGATTGCTTGGGTGGACTGTGACTCTGTGAGTGAGTTTGATATATACAACATTACTAGTCCTTTTCCAGAAAATTCTTGTTTGGTGATTTGTCCAACAGGGTATCACCAGCAGTTGCCAAAACTTTTAAATCGTGGCCTCCAATCCCTCACTCCATACCTCTTTGTTTATGTTCTTCATTTTGTCTGCATCGTCGTGTGCAGGATGGGTGGCACATGAGGGAGGGCATTGGATTGAGATATAAGGTTTGCACGTTCCATAATAGCGTTACCTAGAAGGAATGCTGCGAACACTCTTATTACTAAACACTGGGATTTAGGTAGAGAAAATTGGAGATAGCAAACAACTAGTGACGCAATTGATTAGTTTTTGTTTACATTTGTGAAACATTCATTTGACTAAACCTGTATGGTATGCTGCTTAGTTTTACAATCCAGTTGTTATGTGTTCTTTCCAAGATGATTCTCATGTAACCTGTGTGTGCTGCAAATAGTATATACTTTTTCATTCTTTCGTTTTTTCCGTACTTGATTGGTGTTATCCTGACTAGAAATATTTTTCAATTGGCAGTGAGAATGGATCAGACGACGAATTCAACAGTGGGAATGAAAGAAGTTGTGCTTGTGTGGTTATGTAGATTGGCTTTGTACCTGATGATAATTTGAGCAGGACTTCTCATTAGATGCACAATGCATCAGGTAACTTACCGCAAACCAATGCTTTTTGGGTTGTTTTACTTATCTCTCTGGAAGAAGCATTATTTTGAGGCGGAATACCACCACACGATAGCAAGGAGTATTTTTTCTGGCTATGCTCATCCTGCTGAAAAGTTCTGTCTATATCTGGTTTGCTGTGGGTTTCAATTTTGTCGCTCCAGGTTTGGGGATATTGTTTTTATTATTATTCTCCATGTGTGACTCCATTGTTCATTATTTTGTCGTAAGTAATGTGTTCCTTCTTTTTTTCTTCTCATTATTTGGTGTAGTCCATTTTTATTCATTTCTCCTCATTAACTGAATCATGAGATTCTACTGAGTCTTGGGGTCACTATTCTTAATCTTCAAATGGCTCAGTCTATCTGATGTCATGCCAATAATCTAATTCATTTGTACATGGTGATATTATTTAACATTAGGAATTTGGATGCCTGTCATATTGTGTTGTTATTCTGAGATGCTTTGCTCTTCATGTTGAGCTCCAAAAAAGTTGAAAGAAAAATAGAAAAAGAAAAAGAACGTCAGAGATTGTAGAGTGTTGACTTTAATGTCTTGTGAGCAATGAGTTATGACCCTTTGTGAAATATCTTTTGAAATGAAAAAAAGAAGAAGGATCAAATATGTAAAGTCTTGTAAGTTTCTTGGTTGCAGTCAGAAGAAAATATTGTCGGGACCGCTACCAGTGTAAAGTTCCATCAAATTGTGATAATGAGGATCAAATAATTCCAATGCAAGACAGCCTTGATACCCATTTGGTCAAATTGTTTGTTGGTTTGTGTTTGCTATCCCTGGATTCCTGGAGCTACACAAGAGGTCAAAGACTTGTGGTTGTAGTGAAACGCAATGGACGGAACTGCGTCTGGAGAAAGTTTGATTCCCACATACTCAAAACTGGTAATGTCCGGGGAAGCAGTGTCCGATCAGATCAGTAACGAGTTAGAAAGTTGAATATAATCAGATATGATGATGGGACAAATCAATGTTACAAGAAGTCAAAAAGATCATGTTAGATCTAATCTACAAATGTTAACGAACGTTAAAGTTTGATTAATACAAGGACTGGATGTAAACAGACCAAAAGGGTGTGCTCACGATTTGGTACAAGTAAACCCTGGAAATTGTTATACATGGAACATAAGCTCCATTTTTCACCTATTGTTCCAATACAAGATCACTCGACCTAATCTACAGAACAACACCTGAACTCTGATACAAGTTGAACTCCCTTTCAAACTCCCAACTTATGCTCATACCAGATTACATCATTACTTCGGCAGGGAACTAAGCGCACACCCATTTGTATTATTACCAGAAATGTGTTTGCAAAAGATGGCTGCATCAGTTTTTGTGCTGAAGTCTCCCACTTTCTGAGCCAGCATAAGGATCAATTATTACATTTATAACAGCTGGTTTTCTTAAGGAGAATGATTCTGCAAGGGCAGATTTGAGTTCCTCAGGTGTAGCTGTGAGATAGCCTTTACCTCCAAAAGCTTCGATCAGAGTGTGATAAGCTGCACTAGGGACAAAAGATGTGGGTGCAGGGTCATCTTTGTAAGGCCCATTTATTTCATCTGGGTTTCTTCGGTCACCACCATATACACCACCGTTGTTGAAGACAATCACAACTACTGGCAACTGGTAGCGAACCAACGTCTGCACAAGTAAAACAGAAAATGTGTACATAACATGAAATGGTCAAAACCACAAGCAGACAGATAATGAAACCATACTGTGTCAATTTAGACAATTGAAAACCGGCAACATAGATACTATCTATGTTTTATGTACGTTATTCCAGCCGGTCCTTATCACTCATTGAAACATTTTTGGCCAGAGTACCAGTTGGACAGATAAAGAGATTGAAGCATTCCAAGAGGTACTTAATCAGACTAACCTTGAGAATTAGACCCAAGAATAAAGCAGTTTGATCTATGAAAAGAAAGAATGCTGCAATTTTCAGACTAACCTGAGATTCTTGACTGGTGACTAAAGCATTTATTTATTCTACTAGAAACCATACAAAAAAAGTATGCTGACACAGGCCTTTAATCCAAAAGACCACCATCAACAAAGATAGCAATAAATACCAACGTCATGCTCAAACATTTTTTCTTGGTTGGCTGTTTCTCATTTGACCCTTAATTTGCTCAGGTGTAAAATAAAGGTTCTCCGAATGTTGAGAAAGTCTGAAAAATTTATGTTTTTCTTATTAGATAAACAAGCGATCTTTGTTTGTTTCTCTTGTGTTCTTACAAAAAAGAAGACAGAAAGAAGAACAAACAAGCTAGTTGGTTCTCAATAAATCCTGATTGACAATTCTCACTTGCTACGCCACTAAACCTGACCACGAATAAAGGCGACATGTCAGCTAAGGTACCTCAGCAACAAATCCTCATATTCCTTATATCACAATCATAAGAGATAAAGAGCCATCACAGTCAACAATCACACACCCCCACACTCAGATAAATAGCCGTGGTTTACCAAAACAATCTAATTTATCAGACAGAAAACAAGCATCTCAATTTATCCCAATGCTCTAGACTTCATGGAGAATTGATGTTTACTTGAAAATTGAAATAGATTTTGTTAGAGAAACATTATATCACACACTGTCACTACTCACAAGACAAGTCACTACTCACAAGACAAGTCACTACTTATTCATTCTCAATTTTAACCAAAATTATTGATATCAATCATTGCGGACAAATAAATAAATATAAAAGAAGATATATTATAGAAGAGTAAAGATACAAGGGCGCATACCTCAACTTCTATTGCACTGAACCCAAATCCAGAATCTCCTTCTACAGCAACCACAAGCCGGTCAGGAGAAGCTACAGAAGCTGCAATGCAGTAACCGAGACCAACCCCCATTGTCCCCCAAGTCCCTGCATCCAACCTGGTCCTTGGCTCAGTCTGAACCAACACGGCTCGACCCACATCCATGGTGTTTGCCCCTTCAGAGACCAAAATAGGAGAAGGGCTATCTAGTTCTGAAATTGCATCTCTAATAATTTTCATTGGTGTCAAGAAATTGAAGGGGACCACTACTTTGGCCAACTGAGCATCCATTTTCAAAATATTCTCCTTGGCCTTGCAGGAAATGGCTTCCACCCATGGATGAGTCCTCCCCAAACAAAACGGATCATCCTTAATCTGCTTATTGATCGTCTCCAACACAAGTTTGGCATCTCCAACCAGACCCAGATGGGGTTTTCTCAGCTCAATTTCTTCCTTGCATACATCTACCAAGATGAACTTAACATCCTTGGACCACTTGGGCGGCTCACCAAAGTGTAAGAGCCAATTAAGTCTTGCACCAACAACAAGTGCAACATCACATGCGCCGATGGCCAGTGACCTAGCAGCAGTGGCCGCCAGGTGGTGGGTATCAGGCAATAATCCCTTTCCCATAGGAGTCGGCAGAAATGGAATTCCAGTGATCTCCACTAGCTTCGTCAAAGCACTCTCAGCCCGCGCAAATGCGGCTCCTTTACCAAACACAATTAGAGGCCTCTCCGCATGTCGAAGCAGTGAAGCCGCTTCCTCAATATGCGAATTCTGCACATTCACAACCCCCTTTTCCGATTGCGATTTTGTGAACCTCTGAGCTTCTCTAACCAAACCCTCGGCCTCCCACTGGGGAAGAGTCTGGTGTAAAACATCCGACGGGAAGTCCAAATAGCACCCACCGGGTCGGCCCTCACTGGCATGAGCAAGAGCCTGAAACACACAGTCAGGGATTTCCCTAATATCTTTGGCTTTAGCAGAAAACTTGGAAAAGGGTTTCACTGCAGTGATCTGATCAAGCTCTTGGAAATCTCCACGGCCAAAATCCTTCTGATCACAGGACCCGGAGATCATGACCATGGGCCACCCATTGGCCATTGCATTGGAGAGCCCTGCAAGCCCGTGAACGCAGCCAGGGCCTGAAACGGTGAGGAGGACGCCGGGGCGTCCCGTTAGGTAGCCATAGGCAGAGGCAGCATAGCCGGCAGATTGCTCATTATGAAAGGCAAGAAATCGGATACCGAGTGAGACCGCACGGTTGGCTAGGGAGGTGACAGGGATGCCCACAACGCCGAACATACAGTCAACACCAAACCGAGCCAGTGATTTGGCAATTAGCTGGTTGCCATCAAGTACAGCTTGGGATTTGTGGGTATCTGAGTCCCCCATGCTTAGAGCTCCCAATGTGAAACGCTGAAGCTCTGATTACCAGTTATAAATTTACAACCAACATCAAGAAATTAAACAAGTAGAATCACATCAGTTAATCTTTATCATAAACAATGATAAAGATTAAGGCTTTCCACAGAAGTAATCGAAAAGAGAACGCAGTAAGCACACGAAAAGAAAGAGAAGCAAGAAATAAAGAGAGATAAGAGTACCCAAGAGAGTGAGAGTTGAGATAGCAACGCTTCGAGTGAGGCAGAGGATTGAGGTTTCCGACGTTCGATTTTATATTGACTGATGAGAAATGCTGAATATGAAGGCCATGCCGCGGCTGCCGCCGCGTCAATTCTCCATGTTTTTGCCATTTGATCCCCCTCGTTTTCCTCTTTTCAACAAGGGCCCCAGAGCTCTTTCGTTTTGACATTGCACTTTTGTATTTCGGTGCATTTATTCACACCCACAAATTCCATATTTTTTGCACCCCTCACTTTTTAAAGTTGTCTATTAATTTTATCCAGAAAATTGCACAAGAGGAAAAAAAAACATGAATGTTCTGTTCGCCATCATGTTAGTTTTTCCTTCGCACCAAATGCACTAATTAAAGCCCGGCAGTACGTACAAAGTGTGATGAGTAGACTGGAAGATGTGGACGTAAACAATATTTATATGTCTTACATAATAAGTAAATTGATTTAAATTAAAGTTAAATGGTAAGAAGCATATGAATTTGCTGTGTAATACAAGATTGTATATTTAAGTTGTGTATATTTAGAAATTATTGTGGAACACAATATAAAAGGTTATTATTATTTTTATAGTAATATGACAACTTGTAAATTTTAATGGGTAAGCCACATTTAACCTATATAGAGCATCAAACTTCGTGTTTTCATTGCTAGCTAAGCATTCTATCATTGACCCCATTTAAGGAGCTTAAGTGCAAAAGAGAAGAGAAGACCAAAACCATTATCGTTCTGTTTCGTCATGTCTTTAATGGTGGCCTTTCCGTTTGCAGCTGATGTAGAAGCATTTCCCATGAGCAAATTTTTTGTCTTCAATTTGTTGGTAAGTGATAAACAGGTTCCTAACAAAACATATATGTCTTGCAGCACCAGTGTCAACCCACCAATCTTTAGTATTAGAGACTATATTAACTTCACAAACCACATCAGCAAAAATACAGTCAATGGCCACATTAGCTTGAATTTTGTTGGCATGATTTCCACAAACCCAACAAGTAGCCTTGGTCTTAAGTTGCTTCAGTTTCTGAGCAAATGAAGAATTTTTCTTGCCTTCTTTTCTGTTGTTTTCATTATGGACATTCGACTTGGTCATAGAGGATTCTCCTTCCATAATGTTTGCCTTAGCTTTATAAGAAGAGGCATCATTCTTCTCATTTAGCCTATTGCCTTCTTCAACATGGAGCTTTAACACCAGTTTTTCCACCGACAATTCTTCAGTCATGTGTTTCAAGTCATGCTTGAAATCTTTCCAGGATGGAGGAAGCTTTTCAATCATTACCCCAACTTGAAATTTTTCATCAAGCTTCATGCCTTCAATGTGCAACTCATGGATTATAATATGCAATTCTTCAACTTGGTTGAGAACAGACTTAGTGTCCACCATCCTATAGTTCATGAATTTGCCGATGACGAATTTTTCGGCATTTGCTGCTTGTGACAGATATTTCTTCTCCATTAATTCCCACAATTCTTTGGAAGTTTTTCAGGTCACATAGACATCATAGAGAGTATCATCCAATCAATTAAGGATATAGTTTTGGCAAAAAAACTCACTATCTGTCTAAGCACCAATGGCATTTAAAGTTTCTTTACCACCGGAATTTCTTCTGCCATAGGTTTCTCTTGAGATATCACATGTGCAAAGTCCAAAGTTGTGAGGTAGAACAACATCTTTTGTTGCCATCCCTTGAAATCAACCCCTTTGAACTTCTCAGGTTTCTCATAATATGAGTTGCTTTTCACCACATTCACAGATTGATCCATTGGAATTTCTGTCTTAGATTGTTAGAAAATATATATAATAAGTATGGATCGAATCTATGGATCACAATAAATATCGCTATAAACATTATTAAATGTAGAAATCAAAGAAACTAAACAATATAGAATTGAATTCGATAAACCTTTGAATCAAAATATCGAAATAAAATAGAGAAAGCAATTCGAATTTACTGACTTGATTATCGAGAGAGGAATGCAAACACAACGTCCTAAGACAGAAATTCGTCCCTACACTTTTGCTTGTTGAACTTCTTAACGTCTGTCTCCCAGGATACAACTCTCAATTCAAGGGTTGTAGAGACGCCTTAAATTCTATCTCGATCCTCAGTCTATATTTCTCTCTTTGAAAATTAGATGGAATATTGTAGTAATCGAACTTAGTGATTGAAGCAGATTTCTCATGCTTCTTTTATAGACACTTGATGCTTGTTCGACATTTGAACAAAACGTCGTCTTGTTTTAATGATGAATAGACGTGTCTTAACGCAAAAGGATCGCCCTTTAAAAACTTAAAATGTACTCTGAGTTTTAACTAAGTCCCCAGATCCCAAGAGCCCTAAGAGCCCCAAGGCCCAATGTGTGACGACCCGAACCAGAATCAGCAGTATGACCAGCTATGTACGTGAGTTACCGGGTAGTCACTGGTATCCGACGGTTGTTCGGAATTGTCGAGCTTGCTAACGACTTAATTATTGGCCGAGAATTGGAGCTGGGTCTCTTCTCGAGAGTCGTAGTACGTGTGATTACGAGTTTGTGGGCGGTTCCGGATCGTTATTTGGACGACCGAGGAATTAGTTATGAATATTTGAAGTTCAGATTTAAATGGTGGGCTACTTAACGACTAAATTACCGGACGAGAATTTGGTCTCGGCTTCTTCACGGAAGTTGTTCAGAATTTAATTTCGAGTTCGTGGGAACTTTCGGAGCATGATTTGGAATTACGAGGAATTAGTTACGAATTTTGCCGATTGTTGTTTGTTTGGTTGATTTAATTGTGTGTTGGTTCGAAGGGTTGACTTTTTATCCGTTTGGCCGATAAGTTTGACTTTGGGTGATTATTAAAGAGTACGTCGAGACGAGTTTGTGGCCGTGAGAATTATCGGGATCGGAATTACGACGAGAAAGTTACGTGCGTTTCAAGTTCGTCGAAGTGGATAAGTATGAATTTCCATTTTGGGAAAGCTTTAAATAGTGGACTTTCCCCTTTGGGAAAGTCAAACCTGAAATTAAATGGTTGACCTGGTCAACACGGGTTGACCGAGGTGGAGGAGAGAGAGAGCACGACGGCTCTCGGTGCTCGCCGGCGGCGTGGGGATTCCGGCCACCCCGTGGCTTGCTCCTTACCTCGTTCCCTTCGCCTTGTTGCCCCGAGTCTATCCCCGGCCACTGTTCACGGCGAGGTGGACGGTGGAGAGAGAAAGCTTGAACCAAGTTTTGAAGTTTTGGGGTTTAATGGTGGTTTGTGATTTCGGCCGAGTTGAACTCAATCATGGACTGGGTTTTGTAGCTCTCTTCAAGGTGATTCTAACCATATAAACATGGTGTTCTAATTTGATTTGAGCATGGAGAATTTTGGGTTTGAATTTTGTGTTTCATTTCGGTTTATCATGAAATTGGATGAGTTAGAGTGAGAATTGGCCTTTGTTGTAGTTGACAAAATTGCTCAGTGGGTGATTTGGAGTGGAACAAGGGTAGCTCCGCCGTGAAATTCTCCGGTCAACAGTGGCGCCGCCGTGGACGGCGGTCAACGGCGGTCAACGGTCAACGAGTTGACTTTTTGACTTTCGACAAGTCGCATGTCATTTGACTCGAAATCGCGCCCCGATCGCAGTGGGGAGGTTCGTTTTTCGAGTTGAGCGTCCGAACGTAAAGCGAGGTATTGAAGTGGTATATACGAATTTTTCGACGATTCGTCGACGTTGATTTATCTGTTTCCGAGAACGGTGGTTTCTCGTGGTTTGATTTGTATTGTCGGATTATGACTTTGAATAATGAACTTTGTGAATATTCAGGGGTTTCGTGATCGTTCGTTTGGCGAGAGACTTTCCGCCGGATCACGGGTTAACGCGATACGCGTTACGCCAGACTGTGAGTGGACAAGTTTATATTTTCACAGTTGATTTGCGAGTTCGTGGATTTTATGATTTTCCGTATTTAAATTATACGATGATTGAGTTATATGATGTTTTCGGAGGTATTGTTTATATTTATATGTGATGGCATTACTGCATCGATGCTTGACTACTCGGCTGATCACCGGTAGTCCACCAGAGTTGAGAGGTCCTCTGGGCAGGGTTGAGAGGTCCCCTGTATGCCGCCAGGGTTGAGAGGTCCCATGGCCTATCACTGTCAGGTTTGAGCGATTCACCTGACGTCGGGTTTGAGAGGTCGCCCGACAACCTCCGTATATATTTATATGTGTTGTTTTCCGAACTCGCATTGTTTTACATTGATTATGTGTATAACTGGTGAAAGGCATATATTGTTTTCGTCCACTCACTCTAACGTTTTTATTTGCCTTTCCCCTGGGCTTTTCGGTTTCCGTGCCCAGTTTGCAGTTTGGACTCTGGTGTCGCACGTCGTAGTCGGAGGCATAGTGCTCGAGCTACTTTGTTTCTTCCAGTAGGTTTATTGTTCTACCTACTGTGGTATACATATATGGTTATGTATTAGAAGTCGCTCTGAGTTTCCTGTTGTATATGTTATACGATTTTTAAACCCGGATTTCAGTAAAGTACTATATTTTGTATTGTTTACTTTACTGTTGAGATATTGAGAAATCCGGATGGGATTGGTGCCCACGGTTTGCTTTTTGTGGCATAGGATGAAGTGTATTTTCAGCATGCAGGTAATGGTAATTCCACGCTAGTAACGAAACTCTGCCCAAATTTCGAAAAGTTTTTGTTGATTCGTGTTTTCGAAGGGGTTTGATTCCGATTTAGGAAGCTAAATCGGGGTTGGGTCCTTTCACAATGCCCAATCTATGATTATTTAATAATCATGTAAGCCCACTCACTAGGAGGTCCAAGGATAATTTTCAATGAAACCCATTGAAATTCTCTTACCCAAGCCCAATGATGCAAATCAAGAAGCACAAGATGATGGACAAGCTGATCATGCACGTGGGAGTGGATATATGCATAGGAAGGATGTAGAGTGTGTTCGTGAGCATGGAGCTGAATTGGATCCTTTGTCAATTCCTAGCGGACCGATTACAAGACTTAGAGCCAAGCAATTCAAGGAAGCACTTAATGGGCTGATACAAGAGAAGTGGGCTGATTCACATCAGATGGTAACCACAACAAGTCAAGTCAAAGTTCCAATAAATGTCATCAAAGCTTCCATGAGTGTAGATGGTGGTTACATAAGTTACAAATCTGATGGTGGAATGTCATAAACAGCCAATAAGTTTCATAAACAACCAATAAGTGTCATTTACTTTATCCTTTATTAGTGTTATTATTAAAGTCTGAAATAGTCTTTAAGTTTTTCATCCTTGTACTATAAAAGGAGAGACCATCTATCATTGTAGGATCATTTTTTAGAAGGAAAATATATTGTGTGAGCTTTTGTGCTCTTCTTTGTTCTTGATCGAGAGAACTTGTGAACTTATCAAGTTAATCTTGTGGCGTTCAGCAACCAAACTTATCACCATGAAGCTTGAGAGTTTTTTCGGTGTGGCGTTTGCAGCTTTCGTAGTTTTTGGTTTCCATCTTTTATAGGTATGGGTTCAAGGCTCAACAAATCTTATCTTCATGATATTGGGGTTCATATCAGTTTGGTATCAGAGCTTCGGCTTGAGGCAAGTTTTGCTATCTTTCAAAAAAAAAGAAAAAAAAAGTGTTCTACAAATTCAAGAGTTCTACAGATTCCATAGTTCCAGAAATCAAAAAAAAGAAAGAAGAAAAGTGTTATACAAATTCAAGAGTTCTACATATTCCATAGTTCCAGAAATCCAAAAAAAAAAGAAAAAAAAAGAGCTCTATAAATCCGGAAGTTGTAGAAAGTTTGATTCATTTCTATCTTTAGTTCTTCTGCATTCAAGTTATTTACATTTTGATAAGTTTGGTTGACCTACATTCATCTGAAATTATTGTTCGATTATCCTTGAAATTGTTCATTGAGTTCAATTAAGAACTTACGAAGGCACAAATGAGTGGAAAAAGGCAAGATTAAGTGAGATTATTTGAGGGTAAAAGCCAATTTGAGTGAAACACGAGTGTGAGCGTACATTAATTGAGTGAAACACGTGAGGGAGTGTTCTCGGAGATTTCTAATCTTGTTTTCAGGTTCTAAATATTGAGGGAGATTTAGGAGATGGCGCAAATGACAGAGACCCACGACAAACAATTCTGAAATTACAAATGGAAGCTTTACTCGGAGAGATAAGGAGTATGATGAGAGTTGAAATGGAGCAAATTCATGAAAGGTTGGACCAAGTGGAAGCGAGAGGTCATAGAAGGCAGCAATATAACAACCGTGTTAGGCAACATGAGGAAGAAATGGAGACCGAGGAATCTGATTGAGAACGATTCAATCGAGACTGTTATGGTCAACGACATCGAAATTGGGGACTTATATAAGAGATAATAATCTAGGAAATATAAAGATCAAAATTCCATCTTTCCAAGGCAAGAATGATCCCGAAGCTTATTTGTAGTGGGAAACAAAGATGGAGATGGTGTTTGGCCGTCACAATTACACAGAGGTAAAAAAAAGGTTAAATTGGTTGCAATTGAATTAACTGATTATGCTATTATTTGGTGGGATCAATTGTTGATGAGTAGGAGACGTAATAGAGAGGCAGTTGTCGACACTTGGGAGGAGATGAAAACACTTATGAGGAAGCGATTTGTTCCCAGCCACTATTATCGGAGTTTGTACCAGAAGTTGCAAAGATTAAATCAAGGTTCTCGAAGTGTAGACGAGTATCATAAAGAGATGGAGGTAGCGATGATTCGAGACAATGTAGAGGAGGACCAAGAAGCCACCATGGCTAGGTTCTTGCATGGATTAAATCGTGATATTGCTGACGTGGTGGAGTTACAACACTATATGGAGTTGTCAGATATGGTGCATCAAGCCATCAAAGTAGAAGAGTAATTGAAATGAAAAGGAGATAGGAGATGACAACTTATGGCTGCCTCTAGTCCATGGAAGACATCACCAAGAAGAGATGATCAAGCATGATTCAAGCCCGGAGCTGAATCTTCGAAGAATGCCAAACCCATAGTAAACTTTGTTTCTGGTAACATTGCAACTACTTCTACTAAAACACGTGATATTAAGTGTTTTAAATGTCAAGGTAGAGGACATATAGCCAGCCAATGTGTGAACAAAAGGATAATGGTGTTAAATGCACAAGGAGTGCTAGAGTCAGATGATGAGCAAGAAGGAGATCTGGACATGCCACCTTTGGAGGATATCGATGAGGAGCAAAATGTGGTGGTCGAAGAGTTGTTGGTGGCAAGGAGAGTTCTTAATATTCAACTAAAGGAGGAGGAAAGCAACCAAAGGGAGAATCTGTTCCACACTCGGTGCTCGGTGAACAACAAAGTGTGTAGCGTTATTATTGATGGGGGAAGTTGCACAAATGCGGCTAGCACTTACTTAGTAGAGAAATTGTCATTGACAACTATGAAACACCCTCGACTTTACCGGCTACAGTGGCTAAATGAATGTGGTGAAATCAAGGTGACGAGGCAAACAATGGTGTCATTATCCATTGGCAAGTATGAAGATGAAGTGCTTTGTGATGTTGTACCTATGTATGCATGCCATATATTGTTGGGGAGACCATGGCAGTATGATCGAAGGGTCACACATGATGGATTCACAAATAGGTATTCTTTCACTATTAGAAAGCAACCTATTACTCTTGTTCCATTAACTCCAAAACAGGTCATGGAGGACCAGCTTCAATTACAACGATCAAATGAGAAAATGAGAGAAAAAAAAATGAAAGAAGAGAGAAAAAAAGTGAAGAGAGAGAAAAAGAAAAAGAAAGAGAGAAAGAAAAAGATTCAGCCATAGTGAGAGCAAGAGAGGAAAAATTCAGTTACATGACAAAAAAAAGTGAGATCAAGAGAGTATTGTTTTCACATCAGCCCCTTATAGTACTCATGTACAAGGAGGCCTTTTTATGTACTAATGATCTCGTAGGTACTTTGCCGAGCGAAGTTGTTTCTCTTTTGCAGGACTTTGATGATGTTTTTCCTGAGGAACTGGCGAATGGTTTACCACCAATTAGAGGGATTGAACATCAAATTGATTTCGTACCCGGTGCATCAATTCCAAACCGACCAGCCTATAGGACCAACCCCGAGGAGACCAAAGAACTTCAACGGCAAGTAGGTGAATTGTTGGAGAAGGGCCATGTACGAGAGAGCTTGAGTCCTTGTGCAGTTCCAGTAATTTTGGTTCCAAAGAAGGATGGGACTTGGAGAATGCGTGTTGATTGTCGTGCAATCAACAACATAACGGTAAAATATCGACATCCCATTCCTAGACTAGATGATATGCTAGATGAATTACATGGTGCATGTGTGTTTTCAAAGATTGATTTGAAAAGTGGATATCATCAAATTAGGATGAAAGAAGGTGATGAATGGAAAACAGCTTTTAAAACAAAATATGGTTTATATGAGTGGCTAGTGATGCCTTTTGGTTTAACTAATGCTCCAAGCACATTTATGCATTTGATGAACCATGTTTTACGTGCATTCATTGATAGATTTGTGGTTGTGTACTTTGATGATATCTTGATCTATAGCAAAAACTTAGAAGAGCATGTGAGGCATCTTAAATCTGTGTTGGATGTTCTTAGAAAGGAAAAGTTGTTTTCTAACCTAAAGAAGTGCACATTTTGCATGGATAAGCTTGTATTTCTTGGTTTTGTTATTGGCAAAGCAGGAATTGAGGTGGACGAGGAAAAGGTGAAAGCAATCCAAGATTGGCCAACACCTTCAACAATCAGTCAAGTGAGGAGTTTCCACGGTTTGGCAAGCTTCTATAGACGGTTTGTGCGAGATTTTAGTAATGTGGCTGCACCTCTTACCGAAGTTATCAAGAAGAATGTACCATTTAAGTGGGGAGAAGCACAAGAAAAGGCCTTCAATCTGATTAAAGAGAAGTTAACTAATGCACCCTTGCTTGTTTTACCTAAATTGCTAAAACATTCGAAATTGAGTGTGATGCTTCAGGAATAGGTATTGGTGCCATTCTAATGCAAGAAGGTCGACTGGTTGCTTATTTCAGTGAGAAGTTGAGTGGGGCAAATCTAAAGTATCCAACTTATGACAAGGAGATGTATGCCTTGGTGAGAGCTTTGGAAAATTAGCAGCACTATCTTTGGCCAAAGGAATTTGTGATTCACACGGATCATAAGTCGTTGAAGCATTTGAAAGGTCAACAAATATTGAACAAGCGTCATGCCAAATGGGTAGAATTCATTGAAACATTTCCTTATGTGATTAAATATAAGAAAGGTAAGGAAAATGTTGTGGCTGATGCATTGTCTCGAAGGTATGCTTTACTATCTACTTTAGATACAAAGTTACTTGGTTTTGAATACATTAAGGACTTATATACACATGATTCTGATTTTGCTGATGTGTTCAATGCATGTGAAATGATGGCCTTTGGTAAGTTTTATAGGAATGATGGATTCTTATTTCGTAATAATAAATTGTGTGTTCCTATGTGTTCTATACGTGAATTACTGGTTAGGCAAGCATATGGTGGTGGTTTGATGAGTCATTTTGGTGTTGCTAAGACCTTAGGTGTTTTGCAAGAACATTTCTTTTGGCCTCATATAAAATGGGGTGTTCAAAGAATCTGTGAGAATTGCATAACGTGTAGACAAGCTAAGTCTAAGTTGAAACCTCATGGTCTTTATATCCCTCTACCTATACCTAGTGAACCTTGGATTGATATATCTATGGACTTTGTTTTAGGTCTACCAAGGACAAAGAGGGGAAGATATTCAGTTTTTGTGGTGGTAGATAGGTTTTCAAAGATGGCACATTTCATTGCATGCCAAAAAATTGATGATGCATCTAACATTGCTGATTTGTTCTTTGAGAAATTGTTAGGTTGCATTGTGTCACGGGCCGACTTTTTATGCAGCGGAATTTGCTCGTGTGGCGCCATGGTTCTCTGACCAAGGCCAGCATATCATCCCTTTCTTAACTTTTTGGGATATAATGTGCATACTTGCATACAACTTGGATGTTATCTTCCTCTTACAAAATCCCTCTGACATCATTTCTACACATGTTAAGGTTAACCCACAAGCTTTATGAAAGGACCCAACCCCGATTTAGTTTCCTAAACCGGAATCAAACCCCTTCTGAAAACACGAACCAACAAAAACCATAAAAATTTGGGCAGAGTAACGCTACTAATGCGGAATTGCCTTTACCTGCACCCGGAAAATAACACTTCATCCTATGCCACAAAAGTCAAACCGTGCGCACCAATCCCATCCGGATTTCTCAATATCATATCATTAACAGTAAACAGTAACACAACTGTAATATATATAGTATATCCGGGAAAAACCGTATAAAACATGTATCAGAACGTATCAGAGCGACCTCTAGTGTATATATATACAAAATATACAACAGTAGGCGAAACAAGAAACCTACTGGAAAACACAGGTAGCTCGAACAACTAACCTCCAACCACGACGTGAGACACCAGAATCTGAACTGCAAACTGGGCACGAAAACCGAAAAGCCCAGGGGAAAGACATGAAAACCGTTAGAGTGAGTGGACGAAAATAAATCTCTTTCGCCGAATAATATATGTTATAAAAAACATATGCGAGTCTAAATGCATAAAAATCAAATGGTACACGAGGGAGACTCTAACTCCTCACGCGTACAGAGCATGCATCGTAAATACCGCGGGGTCACTTATGGACCCCCTCACGCTAGTACAGTCCGAATCACGGGATCCCAGACCCACACGTGATTCCAAGCCAGAAAGGCCTCGGGTCAGGATATCTATCCCCCCCCCCTGAGCGTACTCGGGGATCAGCCGAGAAGCCAATGTGTATCGATACAACCCTGATAACTGAGACTGTACTCTGTGTAAACCAAATCATAAATCCTTTCCATGCACATGCATATAATATAATATATATGTATGTATATTCATAGATGCATATTCCTAAATGTATAATCGTAAAACACATGCTCATAAAAATCATGATCATACTGCATGCTCAAGCTCGTACAACATATATAAAAGACTCGCAGTCAATCCGTGAAAAGAAATGTCCACTCAAAGATGAGCAAAACGCGCACTCGCGCTAATCACGTGGTCCGGCGGAAGATCCCTCGCCCGAAGCACGATCTCGATCCCCTGAATAGTCATAAAATATATCTGATCAAAATCATAATCCACAACACTGTACCACACCTCGGAAACCAACTGTTCCCGGAAACATATAATACTGTGCAAAATAATCGACGAAATTCCCGAAATCTCCACTCAAAATCCTCGACTGAAAATCCGATACCCAAATCAACTCGAAAACCTCAAGGCGACGATCGGGGCGCGATTACGAGAAAAACGACATTAAAAACATCGAAATCCAAAAAGTCGACGGGTTGCCGGTGCTCCCGGCAACTGAGCTGCCGAACTGATCTCCTCAACAAGGCGAACAACTTTAACAAAGGGACCACCACCGTGGCAGGAATCCATCTCGAAAGTCCACAAACCCAAACCGGCCGGAATTTGCTCCGCCGCCCAATTTCGTCACCGTGAGGCCATCACGGCCTCCCAACCTTAAGGGGTCACCTACCTACCTCAAACCCAACAAACCCCCCCCCCCCCACGGAAAGTCGCCGAAACGCCGTTCACCGTCGAAGCCGATTCCGGCCAAAAAACCCCAATTTTCAAATCAATATATCTCCCTCAAATCTCAACCAAATCAAGCAATTCCAAGTTCTAATCAACATAAAATCAAGAGAGGAATAGAAATATACCAAGGTCCAAGCCGGAGGTGGCCGGAAAATGAAGGTCACCGGCGAGTCAAACGGTGGTCGGTTTTCTCCCTCTAGTCAACGCGGGTCAACGCGTCAAAGGCGGTCAAACGTCGGTCAAACTTCCCGAATAGTGATTTTCGACTATTTGCGATATTTATACTCGCACCTCGGGACGATTGACCGTCCAACAGATAACCATTACGATTCGGATAAACTTGATACAAATGGATAAACTCGTCGATAAACCGAAACTTCAAATAATCATATTATATTCCTCGGTCATCGAAAAAATCATCCGGAACCGCTTACATACTCGAAATCACGTGTACTCAAATTCTCGGCCGATAATCAAGTCGTAAACAAAACCGGCAAACCACACAGTTAACAATAAACCGCAATTACGGATAACCTTGTGAATCGTGCTGATTACTCTACTAATTCTGGTTCGGGTTGTCACAAATCTACCCCCCTTAAAAAAATTTTGACCTCGAAATTTACGAACCTGTCAAGTGAATAGATGAGGATACTGCTCCCGCATACGCTGCTCAGTCTCCCAGGTGGCCTCCTCAACCGAGTGATTCTGCCACAAGACCTTCACCAGCGGTATAACACGGTGCCTCAACTCCTGCTCACGACGATCGAGAATCTATACCGGCTCCTCAACGTACGTCAAATCCTTTCGGATCGGTAACTGCTGTGGGGCTAACACATGCGAAGGATTTGAGATGTACTTCCGCAAGATCGAAACGTGGAAAACATCATGAACACGAGCCATCTCAGCCGGTAACTCAAGTCTGTAAGCAACAGCTCCAACCCTCTCGGTGATCTCGTACGGACCAATGTATCGTGGTCGAAGCTTGCCACACGCTTCTCGAAACACACAACACCCCTCCATGGAGATAGTTTCAGGAAGACCCAATCGCCCACATCAAACTCGAGACTCTTCCTCCTTATGTCCGCATAACTCTTCTGGCGATCCTGGGCAATTTTCAATCTGTCCCGGATAATCTGGACGTCCTCCATGGTGCTCTTCACCAGATCAGGGCCAATAAGCCATCGCTCGCCCACCTCACTCCAGCACAATGGAGTGCGGCACTGCCTCCCGTATAGGGCCTTGTACGGTGCCATCTCGATACTGGCCTGATAACTATTGTTGTAGGCGAACTCTATCAAATGCAGTTGCTGGTCCTAATTCCCGCGGAACTGCAACACACATGACCGCAACATATCCTCAAGTGTCTGTATAGTCCGCTTAGACTGCCCGTCAGTCTGAGGATGAAAAGCTGTACTAAAACGCATCCTTGTGCCCATGGCTCGCTGCAATGCCTGCCAAAACTCAGAGGTAAATTGACTGTCTCGGTCAGAAACAATAGACACAGGCACTCCGTGCAGTCGATCAATCTCCGATAAATACAGCTTAGCTAATCTACCCACTGATATCTTCCCCGGAAGTGCGAGAAAATGAGCGGATTTCGTTAGTCGATCCACAATAACCCAAATACCAGTGTTGCCAGCCGAAGTACGCGGCAACTGATAAACGAAATCCACAGTAATGTGCTCCCACTTCCAAACCGGAATCTCCAGTGGCTGTAACTTCCCTACAGGTTTCTGCCTCTCCGCTTTAACCTGCTGACAAATCAAACATCGGCTCACGTACGTAGCAATCTCCCGCTTCATGTTGCGCCACTAGTAATACGCCCGAAGTGTACGAAACATCTTCGTACCTCCGGGATGCATCGCATATGCCGAACTATAGGCCTTTTCTAGGATCTCCTTCTTCAAACTCTCATCTCTGGGCACACATAATCTGCCTCTGAATAACAACATACCATCGTCACTCAATCGGAACTCTGTAGGCACACCATTCAGTATCATGGTCTTCTTGCCCAACAAGTAAGAATCTGAATCCTGAGCCTCCCGAACCTGATCAACGAATACGGGTCGAACCTAGAAACTGGCTAACAAGTCTCCCTCGTCATCCCAATCGAACTCGGCTCCCGTAGCCCGAAGCTCGGCTAACATAGATACTCTAGCCACACACACATGGAACAGCGAAGCTCCGGATTTCTGGCTAAGCGCATCAGCCACAACATTAGCCTTTCCTGGATGGTATTCGAAAGTGCAATCATAGTCATTGATCAACTCCATCCACCGACGTTGCCTCATGTTCAAATCTGGCTGCGTCCGCAAGTAAGTGAGACTCTTGTGGTCGGTGTAGATCTTACACTGAGCCCCATACAAGTAATGTCTCCAACTCTTCAACGCTAACACGATAGCAGCTAACTCCAAATCATGGGTCGGATAGTTGACTTCGTGTGGTTTCAACTGCCTGGAACCATAAGCTACAACTCTGCCATGCTGCATTAGCACACAGCCAAGTCCCAACTTCGATGCATCACTATAAACCACAAACTCACCGCTGTCGTCTGGTAATGTCAGAACCGGTGCAGTAGTCAACTTTTCCTTCAAAAGTAAGTAACTCTCCTCACATGCATCAGACCACTCAAACTTGACGCCCTTCTTCGTCAGTCTGGTTAGTGGAGTAGCAATCCGAGAAAAATCTTGTACAAACCGCGGGTAGTAGCCTGCCAAACTCAAGAAACTCCGGATCTCCGGTACAGTGGTAGGTCTACTCCAATTCAGCACGGCCTCGATCTTGTCAGGATCAACACTTAGTCGATATCACATGGCCCAGAAACTTCACACTGTCCAGCCAAAACTCGCACTTGCTAAACTTTGCAAACAACTGATGGTCCCGCAAAGTCCGCAACACCGCTCGCAAATGCTTTTTATGCTGGCCCACACTCCTGGAATAGATCAAAATATCATCGATGAACACAATCACAAACTTGTCGAGATACCGTCTGAACACTCGATTCATCAAGTCCATGAAAGCTACGGGGGCATTAGTCAACCCAAACGGCATAACCAAAAACTCGTAGTGCCTATACCGTGATCTGAAGGCTGTCCTGGCCACATAAGACTCTCGGATCCTCAACTGGTGATATCCGGATCGAAGATCAATCTTCGGAAAGACTGAAGCTCCCTTGAGCTGATCGAACAAATCATCAATCCGCGGCAACGGATACTTGTTCTTCACTGTAACCTGATTCAGCTTCCGGTAGTCGATGCACAACCGCATAGATCCATCCTTCTTCCGTACAAACAAAACCGGGGCACCCCATGACGAAACACTAGGTCGAATAAAACCCTTCTCTAGTACCTCCTGGAGCTGAACCTGTAATTCTTTCAACTCCGCTGGCGCTATACGATACGGTGCCTAAGAAATGGGTCATGTACCCGGTAACAGCTCAATAGTGAAATCAATCTCCCGAACTGGAGGTATGCCCGGTAACTCCTCTGGAAACACATCCAGAAACTCAGAAACAACCTCAATACTACCAAGGTCCGGAACAGCAGCCATAGTGTCAACCACATGAGCTAAATAAGCAACACAGCCCTTCTTCATCAACTGATCCGCCCTCATCGCGGAAATCAAACATGGCAAGGATGTATTCTTCTCGCCGCGAAACAATATCTCAGTAAAGTCTGGTCACCGAAACACAACCTCCTTCTTGTGACAGTCAAACATGGCCTAATGCGTCTCCAAGAAGTCCATACCCATGATCAGATCAAAATCAACGATATCAAGCAACAACAAATCTACGACTAAACCATGGCCTCCGATAAAAATCTCACAATCTCTGTACACCCAGCCAATACTCACAATCTCACCAGACGGATACAACACTCTCCACAACCCCGGAAGTGGAGATGCAGGTACCGTAGCTAATGATGATAGTCTATATGACATGAATGAATGCGTGGCACCTAGATCTAACAACGTAAGTACTGGAATACCAAAGATATGCAACGTACCGATAACGACCTCTGGTGAAGCTCTGCCCTCTCGCAAAGTAATGGCATGAACCCTCGCCTGTCTGGCTGGTCGTCCACGTTGAGGCTGTCCATGCTGTCTGCCCTGGCCCGTATACTGTACTGGTCAAGCTCCCGAAGTAGCACCTCGCTCTTCTCCGGAACTCTGGGCTGTCTGGCCACCAACACCGACCAACTGAGGACACTCCCTCGGAAAGTGACCCACCTGGCCATAATGATAGCAGTTGAGGGTACCCCGCTGACATGGACCAATATAATACCTATTGCACAAATTGCACAATGGGTACTCCCTCGGTGTAGCAAAAGTGCCGAAAGGTCGTCGAGGGTAACTGGAACTGCTGGAACCCCCACTAGTCAGTGGTCGCTGTGGTCGATCTCTGCTCCATCTCTGCCTCTGTCTCGATGCACCAGCTGCTGGTCTATATGGTCCACTACCCGAGGATGAAGCCGAACCGGAAGTATCAGAACTCTGCCTCTTTGAAGGCCCTTGACTCGGTCCACCCTCCTCAAACCGTCTAGGCTGGTACCTCATCTGCCTCTCCTTCTCGATATCCTCACCTCGGAGCGCTGCACTGACAAACTCATCGAAGTTGTTCCGAGGCATCGTAGTCAGAGTCCCTTGATGTTCAAGTTCAAACCCAGCTCAAACCTGCGGCACATGGCTTCCTCAGTAGCCACCATGTCACGCGCAAAACGAGATAAGCGGGTAAACCTGTCCCGGTACTCAAGCACAGACATACTGCCCTGTCTTAAGTTCGTGAACTCCTCATACTTACGCTACTGGGTAGCCTGATTGAAGTACCTCCGCATAAACAAATCTCGGAATAAAGTTCATGGAGTATCAACTGGAACTCTGTCGGTGCTAACCCACCAGAAGTATGCATCTGACTTAAGTAATCCGACTGCTGCCACTGTCATCTGCTCAGGGGTGAAACGCAGACGTTCATATATACGTTCAACCTGAACCAACCATGCCTCGCATTTCTCTGGATCAGCTGAACCCGAAAAGACAGTCGCACCAGCAGTACGAGCTTTGACCACAGGGTCAAAACGCTCCTCCAAACGCAACACTCACATCAGCAAGTCATGCGTCTGGCGATCCATATCAGGATCCTCTTCCCGATCAACATGGGGACCACGTCGAGGAGGCATCCTATTGATACAAGACAAGCATTAGGTACAAGCAGAAGGAACGTAATCATGAGACCTCAGATATTTGAGAACACACAACACCCAAAGTATTGATGAGTACCGCTGGCCAGTCGGGTCATCACTCCAGTCATGCTGTACAAATTCAAATACCCTAAGCGTCACAACTACAAGAGTCTACAGAATCTGACAACCTAATGCTCTGATACCAAGCTGAAAGGACCCAACCCCGATTTAGTTTCCTAAACCGGAATCAAACCCCTTCTGAAAACACGAACCTACAAAAACCATAAAAATTTGGGCAGAGTAACGCTACTAAAGCGGAATTACCTTTACCTGCACCCGAAAAATAACACTTCATCCTATGCCACAAAAGCCAAACCGTGGGCACTAATCCCATTCGGATTTCTCAATATCATATCATTAACAGTAAACAGTAACACAACTGTAATATATATAGTATATCCGGGAAAAACCGTATAAAACATGTATCAGAACGTATCAGAGCGACCTCTAGTGTATATAAATAAAAAATATACAATAGTAGGCAAAACAAGAAACCTACTAGAAAACACAAGTAGCTGGAACAACTAGCCTCCAACCACAAAGTGAGACACCAGAATCTGAACTGCAAACTGGGCATGGAAACTGAAAATCCCAGGGGAAAGACATGAAAACCGTTAGAGTGAGTGAACGAAAATAAATGTCTTTCGCCGAATAATATATGTTATAAAAACATATGCGAGTCTAAATGCATAAAAATCAAATGGTACATGAGGGAGACTCTAACTCCTCACGCGTACAGAGCATGCATCGTAAATACCGCGGGGTCAGTCATGGACTCCCTCGCGCTAGTACAGTCTGAATCACGGGATCCCAGACCCACACGTGATTCCAAGCCAGAAAGGCCTCGGATCAGGATATCTGTCCCCCCCGGAGCGTACTCGGGGATCAACGAAGAAGCCAATGTGCATCGATACAACCCTGATAACTGAGACTGTACTCTGTGTAAACCAAATCATAAATCCTTTCCATGCACATGCATATAACATAATATATATGTATGTATATTCATAGATGCATATTCGTAAATGTATAATCATAAAACACATGCTCATAAAAATCATGATCATACTGCATGATCAAGCTCGTACAACGTATATAAAAGACTCGCAGTCAATCCGTGAAAAGAAATGTCTACTCACAGATGAGCAAAACGCGCACTCGCGCTAATCACGTGGTCCGGCGGAAAATCCCTCACCCGAAGCACGATCTCGATCCCCTGAATAGTCATAAAATATATTTAATCAAAATCATAATCCACAACACTGTACCACACCTCGGAAACCAACTGTTCCCGGAAACATATAATACTGTGCAAAATAATCGACGAAATTCCCGAAATCTCCACTTAAAACCCTCGACTAAAAATCCGATACCCAAATCAACTCGAAAACCTCAAGGCGATCAAGCTGCCACACTGATCTCCTTAACAAGGCGAACAACTTTAACAAAGGGACCACCACCATCCAACCACCACCGTGGCCGAAATCCAGCTCGAAAGTCCACAAACCCAAACCGGCCGGAATTTGCTCCGCCGCCCGATTCCGTCACCGTGATGCCATCACGGCCTCCCAACCTCAAAGGGTCACCTACCTACCTCAAACCCAACCTTTTCCACCACAAACCCCCCCCAGAAGTCGCTGGAACGCCGTCCACCGTCGAACCCGATTCCGGCCAAAAATCCCCAATTTTTAAATCGATATATCTCCCTCAAATCTCAACCAAATCAAGCAATTCCAAGTTCTAATCAACATAAAATCAAGAGAGGAATCGAAATATACCAAGGTCCAAGCCGGTGGTGGCCAAAAAATGAAGGTTTCCGGCGAGTCAAACGGTGGCCAGTTTTCTCTCTCTGGTCAACGCGGGTCAACGCGTCAAAGGCGGTCAAACGTCGGTCAAACTTCCCGAATAGTGATTTTCGACAATTTTTGACTATTTCCGATATTTATACTCGTGCGTCGGGACGATCGACGGTCCAAAACGGATAACCATTACGATTCGGATAAACTCGATACGAACGAATAAACTCGTCGATAAACCGAAACTTCAAATAATCATATTATATTCCTCGATCATCGGAAAAATCATCCGGAACCGCCTACAAACTCGAAATCACGTGTACTACAACTCTCGAGAAGAGACTTAACTCAAATTCTCGGCCGATAATCAAGTCATAAACAAAACCGGCAAACCATACAGTTAACAATAAATCGCAATTACGCATAACCTCGTGAATCGTGCTGATTACTCTACTAATTTTGGTTCGGGTCGTCACACTTTACTCACTACTGAGTCTCATCACTTAAGGCTTATTGTTCGTGTCCTCATGTCTTGATAAATTAGTTCAAGACACTCGCAACCTACTTGATCTCTTCCTTGTGTCTTGGTACATCTCCCCAAAGACACTCGCCCAACTGATTGGTTACCTTGTCAGTATAAACACTCCCTCAAAGCCATCCTTTGCTCATCAGTCTTCTCTGTCTACCGGACATTTCATTCAACACTCGTGCTAGGTGTTGAGGCTTACGTGAAGTCGACCATCTCTGGAGCACCCAACAATAACGTACCTTTGAGACGTGCGCAACCATCCTGGCTGCTTACGATCTCAGGACTTCCCTTCGATGTGCCTTCTCTTAGCGTCTTACACACTCGAGGAACCCCTTCTATAATCACTTGGATAATGCACTCATCCTGGTGGCTTACATCCCAAGTCTCTTTATCCCATCATGGCCTCCTACGACTCTTCACTGAACACATCACTAGCCCATCACAAGTTCCAATATCTTTTTCATGTTCATTCTCTGTCCGGTCTCGTAACTAACTCGCTTCCTCATATTTGTCAGGGTGTAGAGGAGCCACTCATACTCATGCACACCTCAGAGTAGTCCCCACCATCCGCAGTGCTTACCCATACGCACCTCGAAGCTGACCCATACGCTCCCTGGGGTGGTGCCTACGGTCCTCGATGCACACTCATACTCATGTCCCTCTTCCAATCACAACCCAAGCTCGATGTTCCATTAGACTATCATCAAGTACTCACTTCCTCTTATTCGAGTCAGATAACCTTCCACTTCCATTGGAGACCTAATTGGTCCTAAGGGCTTACTCTCGCCCATAGTCCATTCCTCGAGTGTTGCTCCCATCAAGCTTCTTACAAACTCGAGTGTGCCAGACGGGGTTGACACCCTTTATCGTCTTCCTTCCCATCCTACACGGTATGACTCAACCTGTGCTTCCTCTTAGTCCAAACTGAACCCAACCATGTGCCTTCATCGCTTACCGCGTGGCCATTGCGCACCACAAAGTCTCGACATATCATATTTAATCCCTCCACGCATGTCCATACGCCGCTGGCATAAAGGGAGTATCAAGGACCTCACCCACGGCGCACATGCCGCAATACTGGCCATTCCTTCAGCCAATACTGCCCATGAGGCTTCCTGACTTGTGAGAACCCATGTCATCCCTTCTAGACTTCGTAGGCTCGGCTTCTAGGCCCAGGGGCACCCAGGAGATCTCGCTTAATACCACATAGAGGGGTGGCACCAGGGGTGGTGGAGAGCTTGACACCATATACCCCCTTATATATGATAACGGGCATAAGTTCACTTGGCAAGAGGAAACATTAAAATGTACGAGGAGTCATAATGGCACATAACTTCATCAATCAAACTCCAAATGACATACTGTCAAGTGCGTTGTATTATTTTTGTCCTTCCGGACATTTCTCGTGTTTGGACTTTTCTCAAATTCTAAGCAGAAGTACCTTGAACCCGAGAACCACTAAGTTACACTTATACGACTATGCCACTAGATCTTCACCTTCCAACTCGCATTGGCTTCCTTCCAATGCTTGTTGGGACTTGGCCATATGTCATGAGCACACAACTTGTGTGGCTCGTGACATATGGCATGCCTAAGACCATCGTTTCTGATCGAGATGCTAAATTTCTAAGCTACTTTTGGAAAACTTTGTGGGGAAAATTGGGAACAAAGTTGTTGTTTTCTACTACTTGTCATCCTCAAACAGATGGTCAAACTGAAGTTGTGAATAGAACCTTGTCATCCATGTTGCGTTCTATCATTAAGAAAAATTTGAAAACATGGGAAGAATGTTTGCCACATGTTGAGTTTGCTTATAATAGAAGCATACATTCTGCAACTAAGTTTTCTCCATTTGAGATTGTATATGGTTTTAATCCGTTATCACCATTGGATCTTACTCCTTTACTTTTGCAGGAACATGTGAACTTAGATGGCAAAAGGAAGGCAGAATTGGTGAAGCAAATCCATGAAAAGGTGAGGCTTAATATTGAACAGAGAACTGAGCAATATGTTCATCAAGCCAACAAGGGACGCAAGAGAGTCGTGTTTCAACCTGGCGATTGGGTGTGGCTGCACCTAAGGAAGGAGCGGTTTCCACTGAAACGTTTATCAAAACTTCTACCGCATGGAGATGGGCCATTTCATGTTTTGGAACGCATCAATGACAATGCCTACAAACTTGATTTACCTGGTGAGTATAATGTGAGTGTAAGCTTTAATGTTGCTGATTTATCTCCTTTCAATATAGGTGAAGATTTGAGGACAAATCATTTTGAAGAGGGGGAGAATGATGCAAATCAAGAAGCACAAGATGATGGACAAGCTGACCATGCACGTGGGAGTGGATATAAGCATGGGAAGGATGTAGAGCGTGTTCATGAGCATGGAGCTGAATTAGACCCTTTGTCAATTCCTAGCGGACCGATTACAAGACTTAGAGCCAAGCAATTCAAGGAAGCACTAAATGGGCTGATACAAGAGAAGTTGGCTGATTCACATTAGATGGTAACCACAACAAGTCAAGTCAAAGTTCCAATAAATGTCATCAAAGCTTCCATGAGTGCAGATGGTGATTACATAAGTTATAAATCTGATGGTGAAATGTCATACACAACCAATAAGTTTCATAAACAACCAATAAGTGTCATTTACTTCACCCTTTATTAGAGTTATTATTAAAGTCTGAAATAGTCTTTAAGTTTTCCATCCTTGTACTATAAAAGGAGAGACCATTTATCATTGTAGGATCATGTTTTAGAATTGGAAAATATATTGGGTGAGCTTTTGTGCTCTTCTTTGTTCTTGAGAGAACTTGTGAACTTATCAAGTTAATCTTGTGGCGTTCAGCAGCCAAACTTATCACCCTGAAGCTTGAGAGTTTTTTCGGTGTGGCGTTTGCACCTTTGGTAGTTTTTCGTTTCCATCTTTTATAGGTGTGGGGTCAAGGCTCAACAAATCTTGTCTTCGTGATCTTGGGGTTCATATCACCCACTTCTATTTAATACCTTACATAGGATATCCCTTATTAAGGGCAGAAGTCCTTAAACATCTTCCATGTGGGACTAAAGTCCCACAAAGTTCCAACAGTATTGTCACATTCAATTACTATCTGCAAAATCACAGGTAATTAAAAGCTTTTCATATTTTTTAAAGTGAAGTTTAGCTTCAATTAGAATTGAAAATCAAGAGAAAGAGATCATACAAAGGTACGAAATTTTATGGTAGGTATATTGAGAATGGATAACAAAATGGTCCATTTGGTTTATATCTTGACCAACATGGCCACACCGACCAAAATTAAGATACCATTGTCTGATGTAGAGAAAGATTTAATGGAGTCTAAACCTTATGTTAATCTAG
Organism: Geum urbanum; assembly: GCA_946800695.1. Classification (NCBI taxonomy): domain Eukaryota; kingdom Viridiplantae; phylum Streptophyta; class Magnoliopsida; order Rosales; family Rosaceae; genus Geum; species Geum urbanum. The sequence goes on from OX327007.1 coordinate 21,882,278, forward strand.
TAGGCAGCCTTACAAGCCTGCACAAGACTTGATTATGTTTTTGTTGTAGGTATGCTTTCAAGATTTCAATCCAGCCCAGGACCTCATCATTGAGTTGTAGGAAAGAAAGTTTTGAGGTATCTATAGAGGACTAAGCATCACATGCTTGTCTAGAGGAGAGTTGAGAATTTTAAGCTTGAGGGTTCATAGACTCAGATTGTGCAGGGAACTATACAAATTCTACTAAATCTACTTGTGGTTATGTTTTTATGTTTGTTGAAGGAGTTATAGCTAAGACGACCGTGAAATAGACGTTAACAACTACTTAAACTATCCAAGCTGTCTGTGAAGGTTTATGGATCAGAAATTTTCTGACATACACAAAGGTCTTAAGCGACATTGTTGAAAAGAAACTCGACATTTATTGTGACAGTGAAGTTGCAGTATTCTTTTGTAAGAAAAACAAGAGTTCAACAAACTCAAACCATTTGGTTGAATTTGAAGTACTACAGTATCAGGAAAAGAGTCAAAAATAATGAAGTGGAAAGTCTAGACATTGAGATAGAGAAACAATTGACAGATCCTTTCACAAAACCATTGGCAGTGGCAGCATTCAAGAAGCATTATGTAGAAATGGGTGTTTTGCCTAGCCTTGATTGTTAAGATCAGTGGGAGCATTCAATCTTGTTAAGAAATTTTATATTTAAATTAATTAGTTCTTGTTCCAGCTATTTTAACATATCTTTTAAAGAACTGTTTCAACAATTTTATAAGTCTGCACTCTTTTAAAACTTATGTTGGTCATGAATAAAGCTAGAAAAATTCCAGAAAATTGCAATATTCAGTTCACTTGGAATTTTCATTATGCTTAATTTATCGATTTTAGTTTTATTTTCAAGTGGATGATGTTGATATGAAGTATTTGTTCTGCATATGTGTGCTTTAAAGGTACAAATATATCCATTGGTGTTTAGTGTCTACATTTTGAGTTTTGCATTGGCAAAGCCATTAAGTAGGACATCTGCTTGACATTTTAGTTTTGATATATATGTTGGCATAACTCAAGTTTACATATATGAAGTTCATGTACTTTGCAAAAGCTATTGCAGTGGTCTTTAACTTACGGATTCTTATGGATTTAATGAGTTCTTGGATCTATAGCTATAGATGTAGAGTGATAGAATTTGCATCATTCGATTTTAAAAAAATGATATGATTCGGTGCCCTTAAGTTGTTATTTTATTTTTGGTTTATGGTTCAAATTGTTGAATATGAAGATTGTTCAGTCCAATGGGAGATTGTAAGATATGGACTAAAACAATATTCATATATCTTGTATAATAAGCTAACTGATTTAAACTAAAATTAGATTTTAAGAATCATATGGATATGCTACACCATGCCATGTAATACATAGATTGTATATCTAAGCTATTGTAAGAATCATTGTGGAATACAATATGGAAAGCTCTTATTATCCATATAGTAATAGTACAACTTATACTCTTTAATGGGTAAGGCATAAGTATGTAACTTATGTATAGAGCTTCTAGGTCCCTATTTTTGTTGCTAGCCAACCATTTTTCCCTTGACCCCATTTGAGGAGCTTAAGTCCAAAAGAGAAGAGAAGACCAAAACATTTCTTGTTCTGTTTCATCGTGTCTTTCAGCACTAATATATGCATCAAATTAGTTTTCTATTGGTACAGTTATGTTGAGGGTTATATAGTGATGCATAATTCAGATTAAGTGTTTCATAGATATTAAGAGCAGTGTTAACCTTAGGGGTGCCACCCCATTTTTCCACCCTTTAAAGTTTCGTGTGCTTGACCTAGCATCATTTAGGGGTTGTTGTGTTCATTATTGTCCGAGGATCCTTGTTTGCTGAAATGCGGTGGGGTAGTGCAATGCGATGGCGATTGGTTTCGAAAGAACCCGACCCCGACTTAGTTGTCTAAACAAGAATTAAGCCCTAACGACTCTGCTAATCTTAATTACTACTCACTAATTAACTGTCAATGTGGAGATCCAAAACTCAAAAGTCACGAAATAAAAAACTTTCCCACATATAGGTTCACTACTAAAATATACAATATATACAACTATTTTTGACATAAGAGCAGCTAGACAAATTAAGTTGAGTAAGTAATGTAAAATACTAACTCGCAGGATCAACATTGGTTCGTACGGTAGAAACTGCTATGCCATAAACTGCGTGCGCGCTCGACCTCAAACGAACCCTGCAAGCTAGGCAATTTAAACCGAAAGGCCCAGGGAAAGGCACATAAAATAATAAAACTGTTAGTGTGAGTGGACAAAAATAAAGTTTCACTTTAAACTGAAAACTAAAAATAATATGCCTTTTACTATAAATGTACATAAAAATCATGCGAGTCTAAAAATATAATCATCCAAGTACTCCTGGGTACTATAAAATATGTGGAGACTACGACTTGTGTCACCCAACCTCAAGTCCTAATACAGCCTAGGTCAGGTTCCTGGCCCTCCTGGGTGCCCTATAAATCCTCGAGGGGGATCCTTGTCCCTCTCGGAGCGTTTCGAAGATCAGCCGAGAAGCAGTGCATCAATGCATCAACTGTACTATGCTTTGTGTAAAATCAAATCATATATGCCTCCCAATGCAAATGCATAATCATAAATGCATAACTGTAAACTGTATAAATGAAAAATGCATAACTGCAAAGGCATAACTGAAGACTCGCAAAACAATAGTGAAAATAAAGTGTCCACTCACAGTACTATACCGTGATTTCTACAAAACCAAAGCCTGTCAATCAATGTTTCTATACATCTGTCACTAGCTACTAATACATCATCTTGAAATAATGATTATAAATTAGCAACTACTCGTCGAGAATATTATTGAATAACTAAGCTCGTTCACCTAACGAGCAATACCGTCGAGAACATTGCATTCACGAATAACGTACTTTTATAACTTCTTACCAGTTTAATTCCAATTCTATTTGTGTCCTTAATTCTCTTTGAAAGTCACAATACGTTCCTCAAATGTTGTGCAACTTAAGGTCGAATTGACGTATTACTCCACTGAACAATAAAACTGTAAAAACGTTTAATGACACGAACTACGTCTAATGAATTTAATAACCTCATCATTCCGATCAATACACGATTACGAGTACAACGACATAAAACTTGACACAATTCTAAAATTTTTCCTGTCAGACGCACTGCCACAGATTGCCGAAATCTGCCGCACCGCCTCCGCCGAGCTCGGCGACTATTTTGGGTCGCTGGAGCTCGGTCAACACGGATCAAACCTGGTTGCCCGAAATGGTAAGTTTTCTAACTTTCTAATTTGGGAAAGTATATTTATACTCGGGACAAACGAACTAAAAAATCGTTAAAAAACTTTCGCTGACTATAACTTCTTCATCATAATTCTGATTTTAACACTTAACATGGCTACGAACTTGTCTCAAAAAACTCTATGATTTTCCTCAATATAATTTCCCAAAATAGAAAGTTCCATTACGACTATTACATTTCTGATAAACTTCTGCTAATCATAACTTTCTTGTCGTAACTCTGTTTTCGACATTCTCACGTCTACAGACTTGACTTGACAATTTCTACGACTTCCACTCGAAGTAAACAAATTTTGACAATCTAATAAAAAATAACCTAAAAGGCTCACAATAATTACCGACGGTGAAAAAACTAACTACCTTCCTTGATTAACCTTAAATAAATCATAAAAAAAAAATTCTCGGAACGGGATGTTACAATCTACCCCCCTTAAGAAAATTTCTTACTCGAAATTTATGCATATACTAGCAAAACACCAACGGGTACTACTCCTGTATGAGTTCGTTCAGCTTGCAAGTAACATCCACAATTACGAGAACTAACCATAAAATTGTCACCATGCAATCTTCTTACTACAAAGTCTACCATTTCTAATCTCGAGTCTAAATCTACTACCCAATATAAGCCTGATACATGAGAGCATCCTTATCCAAACTCTGTAACATAAATACCGGGAAACATCAAGTACCCATGCCAACCCTAGTGGAAAATTCTACTATTGTAAGTGAGTGTATCTGGTTAGTCCAACCTAGCATCCCCCAGCTACGAACCTGATAAGATACTGTATGAATAGTGGTGCAACTCTAACTCCTATAGAGGCTAGCTCCCCGATCACCACCAGAACCCTACACCGAAAACTTAACTGAGGTGTCCCTCTGCGGACACGCACATTAAATGACCTTCAAGGCCATAAATGTATCATACTGAGGACCCAGACTAACCTTTCTAAAGTCGTAACATAAGTGGGAATCTGGTTGATCTCAAGGAACGCTCTGATCCTACTCAATTCCCCCAATCTCAAAAATTCTATTGAGAATTGGGCATAGTTTCCCCTAAAACTTAAAGAAACCAAAAACCTGCACGAAGAGAACACATCGAATAAAAAAATCCCACAACCAGATCGTGGGCACCGATTCCCATCTGGATTTCTCATAATCAAAATGAACAACACTATGAACATAAATCACTAATACTTATCCAAATCTATGCATCATAATGTTCAAAATACAAAATATCTTCTCAATTCACATAACTCTCGTTCGATACACTATTAGAACTAACTCAAAAGTCAATAACTATAATGTACAGAGGCATATAAGAAATTGCTTGAAATTTGCCTTTGATATGCCCAAAACTACAACCGAACTCTATAGAGTCATATGAACTCAATTTACTGACAAATCTGGAAATATGAACTCAGTATCCCATCTCAGGTATGAGTATTGCTGACAAGCTATGCATATATTTGCGATGAGTAAGTTGAGTCCCAAAACTTATAGTCCAGTAACGATAACAATAATGTGACCAGACTCATAAAGGATCACTTGACTTTTGCTTCCGCTACACCCGATAATATGGGCGGACTTCAACAAGTCTAACTATACTCTCTAGTCACACTAAAATATTTGAATCTATAAACTAAATCACACTTAAATCTGAGCATCACTAGCTCATAACAACACTCACATATAGCATATGGACAACTATCCAATGCCAAAAAATTCGTTGGAAATAGATACACCTTTGCTTAAAATATTTGTCCACTCGAGGTGGTAAAGAAAAGAGGCGCAAATTTATATACCCAGACTCGCTCTCAAATTGAATAGATGAATTGATGCCACTATATTCTTTATACAACTACCAAAATTTGTGATTTCCAGGACACTGGATGCTTAACCAATAAAACTAATCAGAGGACGAGAATGCTTGAAGTATAAGAAACATGACAACTCTTTGGTAGAAATCAATGATAAGAATTATATCCTATCAAGCCGATAAACCACATCTTCATTGAATACAAATCTAAAACTGGTGGAAAGTTTGTGTTTTCGCGTAAAATTCTCATATATTCTCCTATGAGTTATGAACGCTTTGTCACCTGCATGATGCTTCTCTAACTAGTCTAGCGTGAATTTGAAAATCGAGCAACAAATATCAAATCAACTCATACTCATGTTTTTCTGATTTTAGCACATGTTTACAATGTATAAAATTCCTTTTTGATTATCGAACTTAGTGTTTCCTACGTGTACAAGCATAAAATGAACAACTCTGATCCAGAACTTGATATCAACGTCTTCATCCTCGCGAACCCTCTTGATTCAAAACAAGGAAAATTATATTTCTAACCTGGCTACACATCACAAAACGATGTCTTTATAGAGGAAAGTGTGTTCATGACATAAAATGAATAGAACATGATCATGAAGAGATTGGTGTAGAGAAACTTAAGATTAATCCTTTCTAATCAAACTAAATTAGTAGAATCACAAGATAGTGAACGAGTCTCCACTGCTGACGTTGATTAGAAACTCTCTACACGTCGAGGTGACCTATGGTGATTTAACCAAATTTCACGTAGTCGGTCGTAACAAGCTTGAATTTCTTATCGGTGATTTGACTGCTCCTCCTATTGGCACACCTAAGTATATTACTTGTGCTACTGACAACGAGAAGGTGAAAAATTGGTTGATATATAACATGTCTCCATCCATCATTAACCGTTATCTTCGTCTCAAGACTGCCGCAGAAATTTGGAGTGGCTTACACCAAACCTACTATGATGATTCAGATTTTACCCAGATCTATGAGATGCACCACCTCTGCTTTACCACCAAACAAGCAGGGTGACCTCTCTCTGTCTACTACAATGAGTTGATCTCTTAGCTTGAGGAACTTGATCAATGTGTTACCTCCTTTCCTAATACTGTGACCGTAATTGTCCAAGAAAACAACTACAAATCTATGCCCGATTCACATATTCTTTGGAGGATTGGATTCTGAATGTGATCAGATTCGGGGGGAGCATCTTTGTTGTGAGAGGTTTTTGAGACTTGGCAAGACCTATGTCCATGTTCTTCAAGCTCACAACGACTATTTTACACATTATGTTGGCCCAAGTCAGCCTACTCTCATGACCACCACCACATCTCCACCACCACCGCTGTTGGTTCCCACTCCTGACGCTCAGGCCATCGTAGATCAACGACGGTCCTCCTCTACCTCTGACTCTTCCGAGTCCTCCCGCTTTGTTTGTCCTCCTAACCCATATGCCAAATCCTTATGCTCACTGTGAAAGAATAAAAGTTACTCTAAGGATAACTGTTTTCCTTTTATTGGATATTCAGAATGGTGGGGCAATCATTCACGTAAGACTCTTCCTTCCACAAGTTCCTCTGCTAGTATAGTCAAATCAGGTATATCTGGTAAGGTCTCTCTTGCTACATCTTGTGGGAATAACGCTTGGATAATTGATACCGATGCATTTGATCATATGACTAATACCCCTAGCCTAGTTCACTCTATTCATCCATCTCCTTTACGTAGTGTATCTACTGCTGATGGCTCCTCTTCTTTTGTTGATAGTTCACTCTGTGTTTTTTAGAACATTCTAACTCGACAGATTCTTAGGTATGATATTAGATGGGGGGAAGTTGTTCTATCTCGATTTGATATCAAGTGGAGAGAGGCAGCTGAGTTTGTTGAGTCAAGCCAATAGTGTTAGCTGTTTGAATAAGGCCAGGGAAACCATCTAGTTATGGCATCATCATTTTGGTCATCTTAATTTTGATTATTTTAGGAGGTTACAACCCCATCTGCTTTCGGGTGTTCATGAGAGTGAGTTTAAGTGTGATGTTTGTGAACTGGCCAAGAGCCACTGTATTACTTATTCTCTAAGTTTAAATAAATGCTCAGTTCCTTTTATGAAAATTTATTTTGATGTTTAGGGTTCTGCTTGGATTTCTACACTTACTGGAACTCATTACTTTGTTACTTTTATTAATGATTGTACTCAGATGACATGGGTTTGCTTGATGACTAACAAGAGTGGTGTGTTCACTCCCTTCATTATATGGTGGGAGATATAGTTAGCAATAGGGTATTTGACTTTGACATCTATCCTTGGCTCATATTGTTGCTTAGGAATTCCCTTAGTAACTTGATTAGATTTGCGTACCTCAGGTCGAACACTCTGAACGGAGATCTCAATTGGTGATGTAGAAAGGGGAACCGAAGCTTCAATACTATCTTGATACTCTTCAGAAGGTGAATCAATCGTCAGGTTCTCATTGATCTGAGAGGAATTTTTGATGGGTAGAGGGACAGCTCTCGATCCATTGAAGCTGGTATTCAGATCCTCTAATACAAGGTCTTCGATGCATCAAGAAATACTCTTCGATGCATCGAGGCAGTCTATTGGGTTTTCACTGCTCAAAGTCTTTGATTGATCAAGGGAATGGTTTGATCTATCAAAGCCATCCATCTGGTCTTCATTGCTCGAACTCTTCAATGGATTAAGGGAATGGTTCGATCCATCGAAGCCATCCTTGGGTCTGCACTAGTCCGATCCTTCGATGGATTGAGAGAATACTTCGATCCATCGAAGGAAACTCTCTGGTTCTCCATTAAAGACATGGCAGAGCCCCCAAATCTCAACTCTAATTGTTCAAGGTCTTTAAATTTTGATAAATTTAGAGTATTTCCTTCCCATCTTCTTCTCTCCCCTTGAAGGAGACACTCTGACACTCCCCCTGAGTAAAAAGGTCTAGATTCCCGAAAGGAGACATTAAGCGAAATATGAGTCTTCTTGGTGAAAGGATCATAACACCGATAACCTTTTTGAAAATCTACATAGCCAATGAAGACACACTTTAAGGAGCATGGATCAAGCTTGCCTATGAATTTCTTGTTGATGTGAACATACACAGTGCACCCAAAAATTCTAAGTTTCAAATTAAGGAGAGCAAGGACATTCAACATCTCATGAAGCTTCTGGTATGGAGTCTGAAACTTAACTTTATTCCATAAGGGCTTATTTGATCCAATCGTACCACGTAATCTTTTAAAAGGCATTTTGAGTGAATTATTTCAACTTCATGCTTTCTTTCCTTTGAATCAAACTTAGATTAACTATAGTCTTAATTCTTAATTTAAGAATTAATTTTATTAATACAAAAAAATAAATTTTTGAAATAAAAATAATTAAATTAATTATAAGATACAAAAAATAAAATAACGAAGAATAAATAATAAAATAATGGATTATTATACATCTATTTCGTGTAGAAACATATAGAAAAAGTAGAAAAAGGTGAATAAATGACACGAGACAAAGTACGGTTGATCAAATAAGCAGCAGATGTAACAGTTGCACCCCAATAAGAATGAGGTACGTTCTTGCCAAACAAAGAGGCACAAACAACCTCCAAAAAAGTCCTATTCATACTCTCTTTCAAGCCATTCTGTTGAAGAGTATAAGCAATAGAGGTTTGATGATGGATTCCATGAGAGCTCAGATAAGTAAACATGGTGTTATTGGCATACTCACCACCATTTTCAGATTGAAGAACTTGGATAGGTTGCTGGTATTTAGTTGTCACCAACTTATGAAATCTGAATCTCATGCACTTGTTGTTAATCGATTATCTTCAGTATCTATTCCTAGAAATGTACAGGATGCTTTTGTAGATCCCAAGTGGAAACCAGCTATGAACGAGGAATTAGAAGCCTTGAAGAAGAATGAAACTTGGGATATGGTTCCTATGTCACCTGGTAAGAAGACTATTGGATGTCGTTAGGTGTTTACTGTGAAACTTAAAGCTGATATGAGCATTGGTTGCCACAAGGCTAGGCTGGTTGCCAAAGGTTATACCCAGAAATATGTAGTTGACTACCAGGAGACTTTTGCACCTGTTGCCAAAAGTAATACTATAAGAATCCTTATTTTCCTTGCAACTCATTATGATTGGTCTCTACGTTAGATGGATGTGAAGAACGCTTTCTTGAATGGCAACTTAGAAGAAGAAGTGTACATGGACACTCCACCAGGAATCAGTTACAAACTTGGCAATGAGGAAAAAGTGTGTCATTTGAAAAAGTCTCTATCTGGTTTGAAGCAATCATTAAGAGTGTGGTTTGGATGCTTCTCTAAAGAAATGAAAAAGTTTGGGTATCACTAGTGTAACTCTGATCACACATTGTTTGTTAAGCTCAAGGATGGTAAGACTACAACTTTGATTGTGTATGTTGATGATATAGTGGTTATAGGAGATGATCCATGTGAGATGACAAGTCTCTAGAAATAGTTGTCAAAGGAGTTTGACATAATATATCTAGGCGATTTGAAATACTTCTTAGGAATTGAAGTCGCAAGGTCCAAGCAAGTTAGGGATTACATCATCCCAAAGGACGTATGTTTTGGATCTTCTTGCTGAAACTAGATTGCTGGATTGCAAACCTGCTTCTACTCCTATTGAACAAAACCATAGGCTGGAACTTCTTCTAGATCAAATTCCAATGAACAAGGGCAGGTATCAGCATTAGTTAGGAGACTCATTTATTTATCACATACTAGACCTAATATTGCATATGTTGTCAGTGTCATGAGTCAGTTTATGCATGATCTTAGAGTAGATTATATGAGTATGGTATTACGTATTCTCAGTATCTGAAGGGCACACCTGGTAAGGTTTTGTTATTTGCAAGAAACATCGAGTTGTGTGTTTCTAGCTACACTAGTGAGGTGTGTGTTTGAGGTTATAGTGATGTAGACTGGGTTTGTGATCATACTTATAAGACGTCTACTTTTGGCTATTTTATTTTTATTGGTGGAAGTTTGGTTACTTGGCACAGTAAGAAACATAATGTAATTGTTCGTTCTACTGCAGAACATGAATACCGTGGAATCACTACAAGAAAAACTCACCTAGACCGCGGACCGTTTTCGTCGTCTAAGTACCTAGACGAAGGAACTTCCGTGGACAAGGTTACGTCCTCCAAGTACCGTCGTCCAGGTACTTAGACAACATAACTGGATGATTGCGTGGTCCAAGTGAAACTTAGACCGTGGACCTTTTCTGCGGTCTAAGTAATCACTTAGACAGCGAAGAATTCTTTCTCCGTGGTCCAAGTGAGCACTTAGACCGTAAACTTTTTTCGCAATCTAAGTGAGCACATCTGACTTCTTGAATTCTTTGGTGCATAACCTCTGCCACCATCTGCATAATGCCACTATTGGTTCTATGACATCATGAGGTAAATATGGTTGAATTACCACTGGAATCAGACGTTGTAGCATAACGTGATAGTCATGTGTATTTAGACCAACAAACTTGTGTTGCACCTCGTCCACTGCTCCAATTATAGTAGCTGCATACGTTGCCAGATAACCAATGCTGTTAAACCAGTGAAATACAGAACATCTAAGTATCGGCTTCACTGTATAAGGTGCAGCTGACATCTTGTTGTACACTCATCTTCTATCCCTCCCTAACCATAAGGGATGACGTAGATTCATAGATTCCAGATCTTTGCGTTCTTTGGGAGTATCTTTAGTCTTGAACTTAATATCCAGAATTGTTCCCACCACGCTGTCGCACACATTCTTTTCTATATGCATTGCGTCCAAGTTGTTCTTTAGCTTCAACTTCGACCAGTAAGGGAGTTCAAAGAATATACTCTTGTGATGCTAATAGTTGAGATCATGTGGAGGTATTGGATTGCATTTCTTTATATCCGCGTCATTGGTCAACACACCAAAGTCGAAATAGCTCAACCTCTCTAAAATCTCTTCGCCCGACCAACTACGGGGTTTAGGATTGTTCTCTACTGTCCAGTCGAAATGAGCTTCATCCTGTCGCCATAGGTGGTCGTGAGGAAGCCATCTACGGTGACCCAAGTAACACACCTTCCCCGCGTGCCAACTAGAGTTCACGTCATCCAAACATATAGGACATCCATTATATCCTTTCGTCCTGTAGGCTGCCAACATCCCATACGCTGGAAAATCGCCGATCGTCCACATTACGGCAGCCCTCATCGTGAACATCATGTCAGTGAATTTGTCATAAGTTAGGACTCCATTTTGCCACAACAGTTTCAGCTCGTCGATCAAAGGTCTGAAGTAGACATCTAAGCACTTCCCCAGAGATTTAGGACCTGGAATTAGCACAGTAAGGAAATTAAATTCCTTGGTCATGCACATCCACGGAGGTAGGTTGTACAACATCATAATAACTGGCCAAGTGCTGACGACAGAGCTATTACTACCCTAAGGATTGAATCCCTCTGTAGATAGTCTGAGTCTAACATTTTGAATCTCTGCTGCAAAGTCTCCAAATTCTCTGTCGAAATGTTTGAAAGACTCCCCATCCGCGGTATGTCTCAGGACATTGTTATCTATTCACTTTTCTGCGTACCATTGCATCGCCTATGCTATGTATAGAGACATATACAGACGCTGCAATCTGGGAATCAAGGGAAAATATCAAAGAATTTTCACAGGAATTCTCTTTTTCGAACTCTTCCTATTTAGCTTATATCTGCATTGGCCACATACGAGACAATAGTCCAAATCTTTATATTCTTTGTAAAACAACACACACTCATTCAGACATGCGACAATTATCCTGTACTTTATGCCGAGGCTGCTCAAGATATTTCTAACCTTATAATGGGATTTAGGAAGATTGTGATCATCAAGAAGCACTTACATATTTGCTCCTGAATTTTGTCAAAAGCACTGACTGACATTTTGTGCTTCACTTTTATCTTCATTTGCTCCATCACATATTGCAACATATTCTCTCGACATTCAGGGTACACCGGGGTCTGCGCTTCAAGTAGCATCCTGTAGTACTTATCTATCTCACTAGTGTCAGTGGCCAAGCTAGCAGCGGGGAATGTGTCATCATGCTCATGAGTAGTATTGTAACCTCCCTCTTGGTGTTGATGTCCACCATGACTAAATCTCGGAAATGCATCATGACCAAGCAAGGGGGCCGGCACCACTGCCGCTCAATGAGGCACCATGGTAACTATACCCTGAGCTGAAGTCTGCTGAATTGAAGTCTACTTCTTCACCATGCTCGCTCCACGTAGTGTAACTCCACATCATTCCATTTTTGTACAGGTGTAGCACCTTAACATTAACCTCCACATACTGATAGTTAAGACATTTTTGGCATGGACACCTGAAACGCTTCTTTCCCTGACCATGTTCTATAGCAAAATTCACAAATTCGCTAATTCCCTCTATATACCGGACATCACTTCTATTCTGCAACTTCATCCAACTCTTGTCCATACTTCTACGAATTTTAATAATTAATTATCATATTAGTCAACTATTATATATATATATATACAGATTTTCAAGCTAGTAATTATATATAAAACTATTATATATATACACAAATTTTCAACTACCTTAATATATTAAATTAAATTATTACTTAATTACCTTCAATAATTACATTTATTAATTATTAGTGAATATATGTACTCGATCTACATCAATTAATTACATTAATAAGTCAAACATGCTACATGTACGTTTTAACTAAATATTAACCAAATTTATAAACATCCATGCATATATATGTACTACGTATTGGTCAATATTAATTAATTAATATATATATAAATATAATCAATTACCTAACTTAATTATAAATATATATTAGAACGTACTAATTATTAACAATGTAATCAATCAAACGTATAATTAATTATATATATAAACGTTAAATGGTGTTGGAAAATTAACTACGTACGTACGTACCTAGCCTTCTCTGATATATGGCGAATCGATGCTTGGATATAGTGCTAGCTAGCTAGAATTTGCATGCGCCCCATATACGTACACGTGAGGATTGGAGCGAGAGTCTGATCGATTAAGAGAGATAATTGAATGATCGATCGAAATATATATGCATGGAGATGAAGTTGAGATGAGCAAGCGGAGAGGAAGAGAGTTTGTTTTGGATATGTGACGACCCGGAACAGAATCAGTAGTATAATCAGCTTAATTCGTGAGTTAGCGCGTAATCGCAGTTCTTCGATAATTGATCGAATTGCCGGCTTTGATCACGACTTAATTATTGGCCGAGAATTTGAGTTGAGTCTCTTCTCGAGAGTTGTTGTACGCGTGATTTCGAGTTCGTGAGCGGTTCCAGATTATTATTTCGACAACCGAGGAATATAATATGAATATTTGAAATTTTGGAGTATCGTCGAGTTTATCCATTCGTATTCGAGTATATCCGAATCATGATTGTGATCCGTTATGGACCGTTGATCGACCCGAACCGTAAATGGAATGGTTATCGACTTGATTTGCGAGTTTCGCGATTAGTCGCGATTTCGACGTAATTGGTTAATATGGCGGCTTCGTTAGCGACAAAATTATCGGGTGAGAATTTGATTTGGGATCCTTCGTGAAAGTTGTAGAGAATTTAATTTCGAGCTCGTGGGAACTTCCGGAGGATTATTCCGAGTTACGAGGAATAAGTTGTGAATATTTTCGTCCGTCGAATTATGTCGTATTTATCCGTTTGGGGTTCGATACGCGTACGATATAAATACGGAAGCGATACATGCCGATTTGGGAAAGTTTCCAAAAATAGTAGGCTGGGTTGACTGAGTTGACCAGGTGGGTCGACCCATTTTGGCCGATTTGGGCACCGTGACTTTGCCTCGCCGTGGAGGCCGATTCCGGCCATGATTGGCCGGGGTCCCTTAACGGAATTTCTTGGGCTCGAGCTACTCTTCGGTTTGAGAGTTGGATCACCTCCTATGGTGGCCGGAGGAGTAAGAATTGGCTCGGTGAAAATCGATGTTTTCTGCCGTAAATCGGTGGCGGTCGGAGGTGGCTTTTCCGGCCGAGATGGTGGTGCAAACTTGAGAGGTTTTGTTATCCTCGAGGTAAGGAAGCTATTGAAAGTGGTCTTGAAGGTTTCCGTGGCCGGAGGAGGGAGATCGATCGATTTGAAATTCCGATAAGTGTTTGGAACTTTGAGTTGATTTTTGGAGGTTTTCCGATCAAAATTGGCCTTAACTTTGAACTAGAAAGTTGTTGGAAATGTCGAGATCTTCAAAATCATGTGTAGCATAAATTTTTCTGGGCACGTCTAAATTTCCGGCGACAGCGACGGCGCCGCCGTCCGCGGCGGCGATTTTTCCGACGACGTGTTCTTCGACGAGTTATATGTCATTTCACTCGGAATCGCGCACCGATCGCAATGGTGAGGTTTGTTTTTCGAATTGAGCATCGGAAATTATAGCGAGGTTTTGTGGTGTGATTATCGGATTTTCACGATTTTGTCGTTATTGAATTATATGTTTCCGGGAACGGTTGTTTCTCGTGATATGATTTGAGGATACGAGTTATGATTTTGAGCAGTGGATTTTATGATTATCCAGGGGTTCATGATCGTTCGTCTGGCGAGGGATTTTCCGCCGAATCATGAGATTAACGCGTATCGCGTTACGCTCACATGTGAGTGGACAATTTCTTTTCACTGATAATCGCAACTCTTTAATGCACGTTTTACGAGCTTGAGCATGCATATGAGATTATGATTTATATGAGCATGTGTTATATGATTATGCCTATACAATTATACATTACGTATATGCATTTACATATTGCCTTATACATTTGCATAGAACTATTTATGATTTGGTTTACACAGAATACAGTCACAGTATATGTTGTTGTATCGATACACTTACATCCCGGCTGATCCCCGAGGATGTTTACCGGAGGAGGCTGTGACCCCTGACCTGAGGCCTTTACTGGGGGGTGGCAGACCTCTGACCTGAGGCCTTTCTGGCTAGAATCACGTGTAGGTCTGGGATCCCGTGATTCAGACTGTACTAGCGCAGACGTGTCCATGAGTGACCCCGCAGAGTTTTACGCTGCATGCTCCGTACGCGTGAGGAATTTGAGTCTCCTTCGTGTACTATGTTATATTCACTTATTTAGACTCGCATATGTTTTTATAACATATATTATTCGGCGAAAGACATATATTTTCGTCCACTCACTCTAACGGTTTATATGTCTTTCCCCTGGGATTTTCGGTTTCCGTGCCCAGTTTGCAGTTCGGATTCTGGAGTCTCACGTCGCAGTCGGAGGCATAGTGTTTGAGCTACCTTGTTTCTTCCAGTAGGTTTCTTGTTCTGCCTGCTGTGGTATATTTATATAATTATACACTAAAGGTCGCTCTGAGCATTCTGATGTATACTTTTATACGATTTTTCCCTGGATTTCTGTAAAGTATAGTTTTATTGATTACTTTACATTACTGTTATGATATTGAGAAATCCGGATAGGATTGGTGCCCACGGTTTGATTTTTGTGGCATAGGATGAAGTATATTTTCCGGGTGCAGGTTAATGGAAATTCCGCGTTAGTAGTGGTTCGACAGCTCGGAGTTCAAGAGGAGATCAAGATGCCATTTCTGGAGTTTGACCAACGCATACTTCTAGAAAAGTCATTCAGTAAGTTGCAATCGACGTGGATGGTTAGTTGGGCATGCTGGAGTTCGTGCCACAACCTTGTATGAGGACAGAGTTTCTTTGAGGTTACCGTCGCTTTATATCCATGGCTATTGTACCTGCATCTCCACTTCCGAGGTTTTGGAGAGTGTTGCATCCATCCAGAGGTTGCGGGATCTTTGTTTGAGGTTATGGGTTAGCCGCGGATCCATTATTGCTGGTTATTGTCAATTTCGATGTGATTTTGGGTATGGACTTCTTGGTGACACATTGGGCTATGTTCGAGTGTTACGAGAAGGAGGTTGTGTTTCGACAACCAGATTTTCCCCGAGATATTGTTTCGCAATGAGAAGAATACTTCATTGCCATGCGTGATTTCAGCGATGAAGGTCGAGCATATGATGAAAAGGGGTGTGTAGCATACTTAGCCCATGAGGTGGGTACTACGGCTGCTATGCCAGACATTGGTGATATTGCGGTGGTTCCCGAGTTTCCATATGTGTTTCCGGAGGAGTTACCAGGTATACCTCCAGTGCGGGAGATCGACTTCATCATTGAGCTTTTACCGGGCGCTGGACCCATATCACAGGCACCTTATCGTACTGCGCCAGCGGAGTTGAAAGAGCTACAGATTCGACTTCAAGAGTTGCTGGAGGAGATTTCATACGACCCAGTGTATCACCGTGGGGTGCTCTTGTACTATTTGTGCGGAAGAAGTATGGTTTGATGAGATTGTGCATCGACTACCGGAAGCTGAATCAGGCTTCAGAGGAGAGTAAGTATCCTCCACTTCGGATTGACGACTTGTTTGATCAGCTCAAGGGAGCTTCAGTCTTTTCGAAGATTAATTTCGGGTCTGGATACCATTAGTTGTAGATTAGAGAGTCAAATGTGGCCAGGACAACTTTCGGATCACGGTGTGAGCACTACGAGTTTTTGGTCATGCCGTTTGGGTTGACCAATGCCCCCCGCATCTTTTATGGACTTCATGAACTTCATGAACTAGGTGTTCAGACGGTTTCTGGCTAAGCTTGCGGTTGTATTCATCGGCAACATCCTGATTTACTCCAGGAGTGTGGGCCAGCACCTGAAGCATTTGCGAGCTATTTTGCGAACTTTGCGAGATAATCAGCTGTTTACGAAATTCAACAAGTGTGAGTTTCAGTCGGTTAGCGTGAAATTTTTGGGTCACGTGATATCAGCTAAGGGAGTTGGCGTGGATCCTGACCAGATAGAAGCCGTGATTGAATTGGAGTAGACCCGTAACGGAGATCAGGAGTTTCTTGGGTTTGGCAGGTTACTATCGGCGTTTTGTGCAAGATTTTCTCGGATTGCCACTCTACTTTCTGGACTGACGAAGAAGGCATCAAGTTCGAGTGGTCCGATGCTTGTGAGGAGAGTTACTTGCTCCTGAAGGAAAAGTTGACCGTTGCACCTGTTTTGACTCTACTTGACGACCGTGACGAGTTCGTGGTTTATAGTGATGCATCGAGATTTGGATTTGGTTATGCTTGATGTAGCATAGCAGAGCGGTGGCTCATGGTTTCAGGCAGTGGAAACTTTATAAAGCTACGTATCCTATGTATGATTTGGGGTGTAGCTGTCTTTATGTTAGCATCGAAGAGTTCGAGACATTACTGCTACGGCGTGCAGCGCGGTGTAGGATGTACACTGATTACTTGAGTTTCATCTACTTGCATTTTTAGCCAGATTTGAGCTTGAGGCAACATAGATGGATGGGGTTGATTGACGACTATAGCTGCACATTTGAGTTTATCCGAGAGAGAGACTAATGTCGTTGCTAATGCATTCAGTCAGAAATCGGGAGCTGAGTTAGAGTATGATAGTGTTGAAGCTCATTGTTTTGCATGCGTTATGCACTAGTCGTATGGAGATGTATCAGATACTTCGAGTTTACTACTCGTGACGCAACCCGTAGAAGAATGTAGCAGCTTATGTGTGCAGACGCCACATTTGTCGACAGGCGATGGCAGTAAGGCAGAAACTTGCTGGGAAGTTACAGCCATTGGAGATTTTCGATTAGAAGTTGGAGCTTGTCACTGTGGATTTTGTGTGCCAGTACGCACTTTGGTTTGTGGTACCAGTTGTCGGGTCTTTGTGGACCAATTGATGAACTTAATTCTTTTCCTTATACTTTCGGAAAAGATTTCGGTGGCAAGTTGGTATAGCTGTGTTTGGCGGAGGTTGTCCATTTTCGTGGTGTACCTGTGTCCCAGATTGCTGATCGAGATAATCAGTTACAACAGAGTGTTGGCAAGCATTGCAGTGAGCATGGAGAACCAGATTACAGGTTAGTACCGTTTCTTATCCTCAGATTGGTGGGCGATCTTAGAGGACTATTCAGACCTTGAAGGGCATGTTGTGGTCCTATGTATTGCAGTTCCGAAGGATTTGAGACCCGCAGTTTTATTTGTTCAAGATTGACCTTCGGATTAGCAGGGACAGGTTGATAATTGCTCGAGTTCGACGTTAGAGTTATATTGATGTGAAAGGACCCAACCCCGATTTAGCTCCCTAAATCGGAATCAAACCCCTTCGAAAACACGAACCAACAAAAACTTTTCAAAATTTGGGCAGAGTTTCGTTACTAGCGTGGAATTACCATTACCTGCACGCGGAAAATACACTTCATCCTATGCCACAAAAAGCAAACCGTGGGCACCAATCCCATCCGGATTTCTCAATATATCAACAGTAAAGTAAACAATACATATAATATATACTTTACTGAAATCCGGGTAAAATCGTATAACATATTCAATAGGAAACTCAGAGCGACTTCTAATACATAATCGTATACGCATACCACAGTAGGTAGAACAATAAATCTACTGGATGAAACAAAGTAGCTCGAGCACTATGCCTCCGACCATGACGTGCGACACCAGAGCCTGAACTGCAAACTGGGCACGGAAACCGAAAAGCCCAGGGGAAAGACATAAAACACATTAGAGTGAGTGGACGAGAATAAATGTCTTTCACCAATAATATATACGTATAAAATCATATACGAGTCAAATGCACATAAAATCAAATGGTACACGAGGGAGACTCTAACTCCTCACGCGTACAGAGCATGCAACGTAAAACATATCGCGGAGACTCTCGTGGGCTTCCACGCGATAGCACAGTCTGAATCACGGGATTCCAGACCCACACGTGATTCCTAGCCAGAAAGGCCTCGGGTCAGGATATCTGTCCCCCCCGGAGCGTACTCGGGGATCAGCCGAGAAGCCAATGTGTATCGATACCACAACATATACTGAGACTGTACTCTGTGTAAACCAAATCATAAATCTTTTCTATGCACATGCTTAAAACATAATATGTACGTATATGTATATATTCGTATACGTATATTCGTATAATCATAATCGTAAAACACATGCTCGTAAAATCATAATCAATCTGCATGCTCAAGTTCGTAAATCATTTATAAAAGACTCGCAATCAATCCGTGAAAAGAAATGTCCACTCACAGACTGGCGTAACGTATATCGCGTTAACCCGTGATCCGGCGGAATGCCCCTCGCTAAACGAATGATCACGAACCCTGAATATTCACAATGTCCAATATTCAAAATCATAATCCGACAATACAAATCAAACCACGAGAAACCACCGTTCTCGGAAACAGATAATTCAAAGTCGACGAATCGTCGAAAATCCGTATATACCATCTCAATACCTCGCTTAACGTTCGGACGCTCAACTCGAAAAATGAACCTCCCCACTGCGATCGGGGCGCGATTTCGAGTCAAATGACATGCGACTTGTCGAAAGTCAAAAAGTCAACCCTGACCGTTGACCGCCGTCCACGGCGGCGCCACTGTTGACCGGAGAATTTCATGGCGGGGCAACCTCTATTCCACTCAAAATCCTGCACTGAGCAACTTTCATAACTGCAAGAAAGGCCAATTCTCACTCTAACACATCCAATTTCATGTAAAACCGAAATGATCCACAAATTTCAAACCCAAAATTCTCAATCCAAAAATCGAATTAGAACACCATGTTTATATGGTTAGAATCACCTTGAAGAGGGCTACAAATCCCAGTCCTTGTTTGAGCTCAACTCGGCCCGAATCAAAAGTCACCATTAAACCCAAAAACCTTGAACTTTGCTTCAAGTTTTCTCTCTCCACCGTGAGCTCCACCACAAGAGGAGGCCGGGGCTAGACTCGTGAGGTTGGGACGAGGAGAACCAGATAGGAACCAAGCCATGGGGTGGCCGGAAAGCACCGTCGCCGACGAAGCCGTGAACGCCACCGTCAAGCTCCACTCCAACTCGGTCAAACTGAGTTGACCAAGGTCAAACTCCATAATTTCAGTTTTGACTTTCCCCTTTTAGCAAGTTACTATTTAAAGCTTTCCCAAAACGGAAACTTCATGTTTATCCATTTCGACCAACTTTAAACACGCGTAACTTTCTCGTCGTAACTCCGATTCCGATAAATCTCACGGCCACGAACTCGTCTCGACATATTCTTCCAATATCACCCGAAGTCAAACACATCAGCCCAATGGATAAAAAGTCAACCCTTCGAACCAACACACATTAAATCGACTACAAAATTAACAATCGGCAAAATTCGCAACTAATTCTTCGTAACTCAAAATCATGCTCCAGAAGTTCCCACGAACTCGAAATTAAATTCTGAACAACTTCCGTGAAGAAGCCAAAAACAAATTCTCGTTCGATAATTTAGTCGCGAGCAAGCCTGCCAGTTAAATCCGTTTCCGTCAAAACTTCAAATATTCATAATTAATTCCTCGGTCGTCCAAATAACGATCCGGAACCGCCCACGAACTCGTAATCACACGCACAACAACTCTCGAGAAGAGACTCAGCTCCAATTCTCGGCCAATAATCAAGTCGTTAACAAACTCTGGCGAGCAAATCCGTTATCGAAAATCCACGTCGATACACTAACTCGCGAATTGAGCTGATTCCACTACTGATTCTGTTCTGGGTCGTCACAGATGTGAACAGGTTGAGTTATGAATTTGCCATGTTATTTTGGTCCGTATGTGATCATGGGGCGAATTTGTGTTGTGCCGTATAGTTTGGCATTGCCTATAGCGTTGGCCTTTGTGTGTGTTGTATTCCGTGTGGTGAAATTTACATTTCAGATTTGTTACGTGTTTTGTACCCTATCAGTTCCTTATACAGGAAGACTTGGCATTTGTGGAGGAGCCAGTTCAGATTCAGGATTCGAGGATACAGAGATTTCAGCACAGAGATATTTCCTATTATGAATCTGTTGGCAGAGTCATTCAGTTGAGACTGCCACTTGGGAGTTGAACAGTATGCAGAGGCAGTATCCCTATTTTTTTAGTTGGCAGATTTGTGACGACCCGGAACAGAATTAGTAGTATAATCAGCTTTATTCGTGAGTTAGCGCGTAATCGCAGTTCTCCGATAATTGATTGAATTGCTGGCTTTGATCACAACTTAATTATTGGCCAAGAATTTGAGTTGAGTCGGCGTGAATTCTTAATTTCGGATTATGTGTTTCCGAGAACAGTGGTTTCTCGAGATTTGTTTTGTATTGTCGAGTTATGATTTTGAGAAATGGTTATTGTGAATATTTAGGGGTTCGTGATCGTTCGTTTGGCGATGGACTTTCCGCCGGATCATGGGTTAACGCGAATCACGTTACGCTAGTCTGTGAGTGGACAATTTTCTTTTCACAGAAATGATTGCGAGTCTTTATATGATTTTCGAACTTGAGCATGCGTACGAGATTACGATTTATACGAGCATGTGTTAGACGATTATGCTTATATCATTATTTATTACGTATATGCATTTATATGCTGTTTATTGCATTTGCATCGAACTGTTCATGATTTGGTTTACACAGAGTACAATTTATATATGATGTTGTATCGATACACTTGCATCCCGGCTGATCCCCGAGGATGTGTGCCAGGAGAGGCTGTGACTCCTGACCCGAGGCCTTTACCGGGGGGAGGCAGACCTCTGACCTGAGGCCTTTCTGGCTAGAGTCACGTGTGGGTCTGGGATCCCGTGATTCGGACTGTACTAGCACGGAGGTGTCCATGAGTGACCCCGTGGGATTTTTACTTGTATGCTCAGTACACTGGAGGAGTGTGAGTTTTACCTCGTGTACTATGTTGTTTTTATTTACCTAGACTCGCATATGTTATTTTAAACATATATATGAACTGGTGAAAGACATTTATTTTCGTCCACTTACTCTAACGTGTTTTCATGTCTTTCCCCTGGGCTTTTCGGTTTTCGTGCCCAGTTTGCAGTTCAGGCTCTAGTGTCGCACGTCGTGGTCGGAGGCATAGTGCTCGAGCTACCATATTTCTTCCAGTAGGTTTATTGTTCTACCTACTGTGGTATACTTATGTGTTTACACATTAGAGGTCACTCTGAGTAATCTGTTGATTATGTTATACGATTTTACAACGGATTTCAGTAAAGTACTATTATATTTATTGTTTTACTTTACTGTTGATATATTGAGAAATCCGGATGGGATTGGTGCCCACGGTTTGCTTTTTGTGGCATATGATGAAGTGTATTTTTCCGCATGCAGGTAATGGTAATTCCAAGTTAGTAACGAAAATCTGCCAAAATTTCTACAATTTTTGTTGGTTCGTGTTTTCGAATGGGTTTCACTCCAGTTTAGGGAGCTAAATCGGGGTTGGGTCCTTTCAGGTAAAAATTTTGGCAAAGTTTCGTTACTAACGTGGAATTACCATTACCTGCACGCGGAAAATACACTTCATCCTATGCCACAAAAATCAAACCGTGGGCACCAATCCCATCCGGATTTCTCAATATATCAACAGTAAAGTAAAACAATAAATATATCTATACTTTACTGAAATCCGGTGTAAAATCGTATAGTATATACAACAGAATACTCAGAGCGACCTCTAATGTATAATCATATATGTAAACCACAGTAGGTAGAACAATAAACCTACTGGAAGAAACAAGGTAGCTCGAGAACTATGCCTCCGACCACGACGTGTGACACCAGAGTCCGAACTGCAAACTGGGCACGGAAACCGAAAAGCCCAAGGGAAAGGCAAATAAAAACGTTAGAGTGAGTGGACGAAAATAAACATATGCCTTTCACCAGTTTATATACATACTCAATGTAAAACAGTGCGAGTTCGGAACACAACACACACACACACACATATATATACGGAGGTTGTCGGGCGACCTCTCAAGCCCGACGTCAGGTGAATCGCTCAAACCTGACAATGATAGGCCAGGGGACCACTCAACCCTGGCGGCACGCAGGGGACCACTCAACCCCGCCCAGAGGAATCTCTCAACTCTGGTACATCGATGTAATAAATGCCATCACCAATAAACATATAACAATACCTCCGAAAACAACATATATCTCAAAATCGTATAATTTAAATACGGAAAATCATAAAATCCACGAACTCGCAAATCAACAGTAAAAATAGAAACTTGTCCACTCACAGACTAGCGTAATGCAGTTCGCGTTAACCCGTGATCCGGCGGAAAGTCCATCGCCAAACGAACGATCACGAACACCTCGCTATACTTTCGGACGCTCAACTCGAAAAACGAACCTCCCCACTGCGATCGGGGCGCGATTTCGAGTGAAATGACATGCAACTTGTCGAAAACTCCAAAAAGTCAAACTTTGACCGCCGTTGACCGCCGCCCATGGTGGCGCCGCCGCCAAACTGAAAATTTTCCGGCGGAGCAACCCCTATTCCACTCAAAATCATCCACTGAGAAATTTTGTCAAATGGTAGCTTCATGGTGATGAGGGCTACAAAGTCCACCCAAAATTGCAGCTCAAATCGGCCAAATTCATAGAACCCGAATTCACCAAAATTCCCTCCATTTTTGGTCGGATTTCTCTCTCTCTCCGGCGAGCCTTGCCGTGAAAGGAGGCCGGAGGCAAGTCGGGGTGGCCAAGGCGCATCGATGGAGTCCTTCCCCGTGGCCGGAGGTGGCCGGACGGGCATCACCGCCGTGAGCCGTCGTGGAGCACCGAGGCGGTGTCGAACCTCATCGGTCAAACTGGGTTGACCCAGTCAACTCATTAAATGCCATATTTTAACTTTCCCTTTTTGGCAACCTACATATATACACTTTCCAAAAATGGAAACCCCATAATTCGTATTTCGATAAACTTCAAACACACGTAATTTCCTCGTCGTAATTCCGATTCCGATAATTCTCACGGCAACAAACTCGACTCGACATGTTCTTCAATAATCACCCGAAGTCAAACACCTCGACCAAACGGATAAAAAATCAACGGTTCACCCAAACACATACATAATCTGACTAAATAATCAACAATCGGAAATATTCACAATTTAATCTTCGTAACTCAAAATAATGCTCCAGAAGTTCCCACGAGCTCGAAATTAAATTCTAAATAATTTTCGTGAAGAAGCCGAAACCAAATTCTCGACCGGTAATTTAGTCGCTAAGAAGATCGCCATTATAATCCGAACTTCAAATATTCATAATTAATTCCTCGGTCGTCCAAATAACGATCCGGAACCGCCCATGAACTCGAAATCTCGCGTACAACGACTCTCGAGAAGAGACCCAGCTCCAATTCTTGGCCAATAATTAAGTCGTTAACAAGTCTGGCGATTCAAACACTGTCGGAACTCTGCGACTACACAGTAACACATGAAGTAAGCTGATCATACTGCTGATTCTGGTCCGGGTCGTCACAAATCCACCCCCCTTAAAAAAAATTCAACCTCGAAATTTCAGAGTCTGTCGGCTAAACATAGGAGCACTGCCCCTACATACTGCTCAACTCACAAGTGGCAACCTCAACTGAACGACTCTGACAACCGACTCCACAATAGGAGATAGCTCCGTGCTGAAATCTCTGTACCCCTCAAATCACAAATCTAAACTGGCTCTACACCATCGTCAAGTGTTCCTGCATAAGGAACTGATAGGGTACACAACACGTAACAAATCCGAAACGTAGTTCCGCCACACGGAACACAACACAACATACACAAAAGCCAACACTATAGGCGATGCCAAACTATACGGCACGACACAAACTTTCCTATGACCACATACGGATCAAAACAACATGGCAAATCACAATTCAACCTGCACACATCAACATAACTCACACACTCATATCAACATAGCTCAAACATCAGACTCGGGCAATTATCAACCCCATTCCGCTAATCTGACAGTTTGTGGTAGCACATTCCACAAAATCAGAATCAAATGTCAGCTCAGATCCAAACTCTCTCCAACACAATGGAGTACAACATCGTCCTCAAAACAACATCATGCAACATCAAAATCAAAGTGGTCAACAAACTGGTACCACATGCAGTCTCAAACAAGTAAAACTGCTAGTCTCAAATCCTCCGGAACTGCAATACCGAGGTCCACAATATGCCTTCCAAGGTCTGAATAGTCCTTAAAGATCGCCCGCCAATCTGAGGATAAGAACCGGTACTAACTTGTAATCTGGTCCCCAATGCTCGCTGCAAAGCTCGCCAACACTCAGTTGTAGCTGATTACCTTGGTCAGCGAACTGGAACATAGGTACACCACATAAATGGACAACCTCCGTCAAATATAGCTATGTCAGCCTGCCACTGAAATCCTTTCCTGAAAGTACAAGGAAACGTACTAAGTTCATCAAATGATCCACAATGATCCAACCACTGGCACCACTAACCAAAGTGCATACTGGCACACAAAACCACAGCGACAAACACCACATCTAACCGGAAATCTCATATGGCTGACACTTCTTGGCAAGTCTCCGTCTCCTAGCCATCGCCAGTCGACAAATGTGGCATCTGCACAAACACAAGCCGCTATATTGCTCTTCATGTTGCGTCACGAGTAGTAAACTCGAAATATCGGACACATCTCCGTACCACTAGCACCAAACGCGCGCAAAACAATGAGCTTCATCATCATCATACTCGAACTCAGCTCCCGTAGCTCGCAACTCGGCTAACACGGAATCGCGAGCCATACACACACACATGAAACTCTGAAGCTCCCGACATCCAGCTGAATACATCAGCAACAACATCCCAGATGGATGATCAGAGTACAACCCCTAGCCTTTCTCGAACAAACTCAAGGGTGCAGCCATAGTCGTTAGTCGACCTCAACCATCTACACTGCCTCAAGCCCAAATCTGGCCGAAAATGTAAGTGGATGAAACTCAAGTGATCAGTGTACGTCCTACACCTCGCTGCACGCCATAGCTGTAGTGTCTCGAACTCTCTGATGCTAACATAAGGACAGCTACACTCAAATCATACACAGGATATGCAACTACACAAAGTTCCACTGCCTTGAACCATGAGCCATCGCTCTGCTATACAACATCAAAACACAACTAAATCCAAACCTCGATGCATCACCATAATCCACGAACTCATCGCGGTCGTCAGGTAAGATCAAAACCGAAGCAACGGTCAACCATCCTGCAGGAGTAAGCAACTCTCCTCGCTTGCATCGAACCACACAAACTTGACGCCTTCTTCGTCAATCCGGAAAGTAGAGTGGCAATCCTGGAAAATCCTGTATAGGCCGTCGGTAATAGCCTGCCGAACCCAAGAGACTCCCGATCTCTGGTACAATGGTAGGGCAATCCCCAAATCGACACGACTTCTAGCTAATCAGGATCCACGCCGACTCCCTCGGATAGCATCACACAACCCAAAATCTTCATGCTAATAAGCCAAAACTCACACTGGCTAAACTTCACAACAACTAATCGTCTCGCGAAGTCCGCAAAACCGCTCGCAACTGCTTCAGGTACTGGCCCACACTCCTGGAGTAAATCAGGATGTTGCCAACGAACATGACCACAACTCGTCCAGAATCCGTCTGAACACCTGGTCCACCAAGTCCACAAGATCTACGGGGGCATTGGTCAACCCAAATAGTGTGACCAAGAACTCCTGACGCCCGCATCGAGATCCGAAAGCTGACCAAACCATATCTGACTCATCAAACCTCAACTGATGGTATCCGGACCCGAAATCAATCTTCGAAAAGACTGAAGCTCTCGCGAGCTGATCAAACCAATCATCAATCCGAAGCGGAGGATACTCACTCTCCTCTGAAGCGAATCAGGCTTCCGGTAGTCAACGCACCACCACGTCAAACCATCCAACATCCGTACACACAATGCAAGAGTACACCACGCAAATACGCGGGGTCGCACAAAATTTCCTGAAACCTCCTCCAGCAACTTCTGGAGTCGAAACCATAGCTCCATCAGCTCCGCTGGTACAGAATGACAAAATGCCGATAAAATGAGTCCAGCGCCCAGTACAAGCTCAATGGTGTAGTCAGTCTCCCGAACTGGAGGAACACCTGGTAACTCCTCCGGAACACACCTGGAAACTCGGGAACCACCTCAATGTCACCAATGTCGGGCACAGCAACCGTAGTATCCACATCATAAGCTAAGCAACAACACAACTCTTTTCATCATCCGCTCGACCATCACCACGAACAGTATCTCGGGGAAAGTCTTGTCATCGAAACACAACCTCCTTCTCGAGGCACTCGAACACAGCCAAAATGTGTCGCCAACAGTCCATACTCATAGTCACATCAAAACCACGATGTCCAGCTATAGCAGATCCGCGGCTAAGCCATATCCTCCAACAAGGATCTCGCAACCTCCAGATGGATATAATACTCTCCAAAACCTCGGAAGTGGAGATGCAGGTACAATAGCCATGGATGTCCAACAACAGCAACCTCGGAGAAAAAACTGTCCTCAAACAAGGTCATGGCACAAACTCCAACATGCCCAATCTAGCCGCCCACATCAATTGCGACTTGCTGAATAACTCATCTAAAAGGTACATTGGTCAAACTTCAGGAACAACATGAGAATCTCCTCGTGAACTCTGAGCTGTCAAACCGCAAACACAGCTGGCTGAGGGCGCTCCCTCGTAACGTGATCCTCCTGGCCACCACAATGGCAACTGAGAGTGCTCCTCGAACACACATCACCGCAACACCTGCTGCGTGTAAGGATCACCAACGACCGCCCAAACTCATGCCACAGGAGCAAATCCGCTACTCTGTGATCTCCGCCATCATCAAACGGATCCTCAGCTTGATCTGAAGACCGTCAACATAATCGAAAAGGCCATTGCCTAATGAAGTCATTGATCCAGAGGTGTCGGAACTCAACCTCATCAAAATCTCGACTAAGTCCACTTTCCACTTTCCTCAACCATCACATCGAAAACCGTGTACAACTTTCCTTCTCAATAGCCTCGCCATTGAGTGTAGCACACTAAGCTCCTCACCGCAATCTCGAGGCACATCAATCAGACTCTCTTTAATGCTCAGGTTCAAACTCATCTCGAACTTCGTGCACCGCTTCCTCTGAAGCCACATAACACTTGCAAATGGAAACAAACATCTAAACAATGCATCTCTGCCTCAGGTGGGTAAACACTCCTCATTCGATTGTTGGGTAGCCTAATAAAACCATTACCGTATGAACAACACCCTGAATGTAGGCTCTGGAGTCGCAACCGGAACTCACACAATATCAGCCCACCAAATACAACAATCTGACTCAGGCAAAACATCAACTGCCACAATTCTCAGCTCTGAGGCAACACGTAGATGCTCATACACACACAACCAGGAAAACCATGCCACACAAATCTCTGAACTCAGAGTACTCATCCAAATCCACTGTTCTCTAGCAAATCGCGTGTCGATTGATCCTCAATAGGATCCACAACCGTACCGACACGGAAAGCATGTCAAGGAGGCATCCTAATGAATAAAACATCGTTCACAAAAAGTGGAACGTAATCATGGAACTTCAAATATTTGAAAACATACAACACCCGGAATATTGATGAGTATCCGCCGGCCGGTCGGGTCACCATTCCAGACATGCTGTACATTCTCAAATATCTTTAGTAAACACGACTACAGAAGTCTATAGAACCTATAACCTAATGCTCTGATACCAAGCTGAAAGGACCCAACCTCGATTTAGCTCCCTAAATCGGAATCAAACCCTTTCGAAAACACGAACCAACAAAAACCGTAAAAATTTCGGCAGATTTTACTAACGTGGAATTACCATTACCTGCACGTGGAAAATACACTTCATCCTATGCCACAAAAATCAAACCGTGGGCACCAATCCCATCCGGATTTCTTAATATATCAACAGTAAAGTAAAACAATAAATATATCTGTACTTTACTGAAATCTGGTGTAAAATCGTATAGTATATACAACAGAATACTCAGAGCGACCTCTAATGTATAATCATATACGTAAACCACAGTAGGTAGAACAATAAACCTACTGGAAGAAACAAGGTAGCTCGAGCACTATGCCTCCGACCACGACGTGTGACACCAGAGTCCGAACTGCAAACTGGGCACGGAAACTGAAAAGCCCAGGGGAAAGGCAAATAAAAACGTTAGAGTGAGTGGACGAAAATAAACATATGCCTTTCACCAATTTATATACCTACTCAATGTAAAACAGTGCGAGTTCGGAACACAACACACACATATATATATATATATATATTTACGGAGGTTGTCGGGCGACCTCTCAAGCCCGACATCAGGTGAATCGCCCAAACCTGACAGTGATAGGCCAGGGGACCACTCAACCCTGGTGGCACGCAGGGGACCACTCAACCCCGCCCAGAGGAATCTCTCAACTCTGGTACATCGATGTAATAAATGCCATCACCAATAAACATATAACAATACCTCCGAAAACAACATATATCTCAACATCGTATAATTTAAATACGAAAAATCATAAAATCCACGAACTCGCAAATCAATAGTGAAAATAGAAACTTGTCCACTCACAGACTAGCGTAACGCAGTTCGCGTTAACCCGTGATCCGGCGGAAAGTCCCTCGCCAAACGAACGATCACAAACACCTCGCTACGCTCAACTCGAAAAACGAACCTCCCCACTGCGATCGGGGCGCGATTTCGAGTGAAATGACATGCAACTTGTCGAAAACTCCAAAAAGTCAAACTTTGACCGCCGTTGACCGTTGACCGCCGCGTTGACCGCCGCCAAACTGAAAATTTTCTGGCGGAGCAACCCCTATTCCACTCAAAATCATCCACTGAGGAACTTTGTCAAATGGTAGCTTCATGCTGATGAGGACTACAAAGCCCACCCAAAATTGCAGCTCAAATCGGCCAAATTCATAGAACCTGAATTCACCAAAATTCCCTCCATTTTTAGTCGGATTTCTCTCTCTCTCCGGTGAGCCTTGCCGTGAAAGGAGGCCGGAGGCAAGTCGGGGTGGCCAAGGCGCATCGATGGAGTCCTTCCCCGTGGCCGGACGGGCATCACCGCCGTGAGCCGTCGTGGAGCACCGAGGCGGTGTCGCACCTCATCGGTCAAACTGGGTTGACCCAGTCAACTCAGTAAATGCCATATGTTGACTTTCCCTTTTTGGCAACCCACATATATACACTTTCCAAAAATGGAAACCCCATAATTCGTATTTCGATAAACTTCAAACACACGTAATTTCCTCGTCGTAATTCCGATTCTGATAATTCTCGTGGCGACAAACTCGACTCGACATATTCTTCAATAATCACCTGAAGTCAAACACCTCGACCAAACGGATAAAAAATCAACGGTTCACCCAAACACATACATAATCCGACTAAATAATCAACAATCGGAAATATTCACAACTTAATCTTCGTAACTCAAAATAATGCTCCGTAAGTTCCCACGAGCTCGAAATTAAATTCTGAACAACTTCCGTGAAGAAGCCGAAACCAAATTCTCGACTGGTAATTTAGTCGCTAAGAAGATCGCCATTATAATACGAACTTCAAATATTCATAATTAATTCCTCGGTCGTCCAAATAACGATCCGGAACCGCCCACGAACTCGAAATCTCGCGTACAACGACTCTCGAGAAGAGACCCAGCTCCAATTCTCGGTCAATAATTAAGTCGTTAACAAGTCTGGCGACTCAAACACTGTTGGAACTCTGCGACTACGCAGTAACACATGAAGTGAGCTGATCATACTGCTGATACTAGTCCGGGTCGTCACAATACAGCTGCTGATGAGATTGCTCATAACCCAGTACAGCATGATAACACTAAACATGTGGAGGTTAATAGATATTTGTTAAGGGATAACCTTGACAAGAAGATTAATCGGTTTCCCTTTGTGTCGTCTAAGGAGCAGTTAGCTAATGTTCTTACTAAAGGATTATCACACGAAAGCTTTAGTAAATGATTGGACAAGTTACGCATGATTGACATCTACGCGCCAGTTTGAGGGAGAGTGTTGGCAAGTATTAATCTTTTAGATATTTTAGATATCTATTGTAATTAGAATTGATTTAATATTCTTTATTATAGATATTTTCTACCTATTAGGAATATGTCTTATAAAACTATATATATTCAATTCAGAAATGAATGAAAACATTACATTATACCCTAAACACTTTTACCTATACTTTTCAACTTAGATGAGTCATGTTTAGTTCATCAACATATTTTATATTGTGATAAATCACTCTAAGATTGCAATTCAAACAAGTTGGTTGTTGTCTGTCTTGAAACCGGTTTTTCATCATAATTAATTAATAACAAAGTAGTTTGGTTAAGGTGGCTGGACTTCAACCGAGTCATTCAAAGAGGGTAGTTAAGAGCCGGACTTCATTTGATATCTCAACGTCAGCCTTCTAATTTTCATACCGAGAGTCATTGATTGGAAATGAAAAATTAGTGATGGTTGAATTAAATATATTAAAAAAATAGTATAATCGTACAATCTCAATACATAAAGAAATAATTCGCACGCGAGAGCACAACGCCTTTTACACGCGCGTATTTACATGCAGAAAGGCTAGTACTATATAACTTATCTAAAATTCGGTCTAAAAGAAAACTTAAACTGCTTTCAAGCTTTATCACAGCAATGTACAATAATGGAAAGTGTTATTCCATTAGAATCGGTGATCAAAGGTGCAGCGAAATCATCAACAGAAAGTATGTATCAAAGTATCTGAAGTATATCTAGAAATAAGCCTAAACAATTTGATAGATTACAGATTACAGTTAACAATGCTTGTATATAAATACTGCATCTAAGTAGTATAGTCACATGTTACTCAATTCTTCCTCTATAATATCTGGTTGATGATATCTCAAATGCTGCAAAAATAGTAAGAACCTGCGAGGAGAACTTCAATACATAGGTAAATCAATGAGTTAGCATAAAGAAGTGAGAACGGGATAGTTTCAGAAACAAAAACCTAGCTAACTTGTATCAATGGTTTCATTTCTTTACCATGCACATTCTGCAATTGAATTTCATTTCACCTTTTTTTATTGCTCTACTGTAGACATCAGATTTTCAGAAATGCCAAATCTAAAATTAGGGAAAATATATCTTTGAGGACTAAAAGCCTAAAACACAAGAAAAGAAAGTTACCAATTAATTCAACTGTTCAAAGTTAGCTGCTTGCTCTATGCGACGTTCTCAAGCTTCTTTGTTTCTATTCTCAAACTCCTATCTCTTTCTATGTTTAAGTTTAGCTGCTAGCTTACTTCCAAAACTCATAACTGCAAGGGATCAGATTCTCCCCAGCAATGGAAGCATAGTCCAAAAAACCTGCAAGTATAGTGATAAGCATTGTAATTTCAGTCTCAATCACCCAAAACACAACTAAATTATATCTAGCAATCCATGTCCAGGTAATTGCCAACTGTAATCACTAAGTTGATTTAACATGTCAATGATCAAGTTACAATAAACAGCCAAATGACCCAATTCTTCCTAGTCCCCAGCAACAATCGCTGCTCCAAAACCAAAGAAAAATATAACAGTCTTTATGGAGAATCAAACTTAAATTCGACCAACACATTTTGGGATTGAAACTAAATTGACAATTGATCAAGATTCATAGCAATCCAAGGATTAATGGCATGCGTGATGCATCAATAGCTTGTTGAGACATCCTCATTCATCATAGATTCATCATACATTCTAAATCATGCGACACAGCGACAGTTCATAAACATATATATAATTCGAAATCATCATTGTTCAAATATAAATTCATCGGAAATGATGAGGTTGAAGACATGTATAATCAATTGACTACTATATGCTAACTCAATCTTTTAGTCATAACAGTAAAGAAAAAACCTTGTCCCCGAAACAAAGTAATCTGAGCTTCACACTACAAGAATACCTGTCTTTGACGACGAAATGGATTTGTTGTCCTTATGCAAATTTCGTCGTCTAAAAACTTACACGAAGAAGCATTTGTCGCCTGAGATTCGTCGCCTAAGCCTCATCGCGATAGATCTTAGACGACGAATAAAAATAGTTTCGTCGTCTTACAAGTTTCTTACACGACAAATACAATTTCGTCGTCTAAAACTCCAAACTACAAAAGATTTCAAGCTTAAACCACCTAAACGACGAATTATTTTGTCGCAAAAACATAACTTAGATGACGAAGATAAATTTGTCGTTGTCTAAGAATTACCACCTAAACAACGAAATTAAAATAATTGGTTGTCTAGAATACTCTTTTAAACGACAAAACTGTTATAGTTTTCGTCGTTTAATATTTTTTTTAGACGACAAATTATTTTCATTTGGTTGTCTTAAAAATTAATATTAAATTGATTAAAATATCTACATAATAGCTAATATCTACATTATCTACAAAATAACTGTATCTACACCGGTGTTTGAAGCCCCCCGCAATCCCGTTACCGTCGTCATCGTCGTTCTGGTCTCGGTCTCGTGAATGCTGAGATGACACATACGAACTGCAAGCAGGCGGCTGTAAGCCCATCTATAACATGATATCTCGAATCCGCACCTCAGTTGCCGCATGCATCTCAAAGACACTCTTTGTAACGCATTCTCTCCTCTAGAATACGCGCATCCGCCCGCTCCTCGACCTCGCGGATGAGCTCATCGATCCCACTTGAACGAGCTTGCGAGGTGGACGTTGATGACAGACTAAAATCTCAAATGCCATCTCCTCCAAGACCCTGAATCTCCTTCCCAAGTCAGATTCCATGCGCCTTATAAAGCATATGGATTTGCGTAGGTATGTCTCGTGGAGGGAGCTCATTGCGTGGAGTGTTCAAGTATTGTTCCGCCCTCTCAGTCAATTCTTCCTCAACGAATTGTGTCATCTTCTCCTACACTACCGGAAAAATTACTATGACCGACGACTTGGTGTCGTCGGTCTGTTTGGGATCCTCGTCGGTCATAGTAATATCCAACGATGTGTCGTCGGATATAGTGTCGTCGGATATAGTAGCGTCGGTAATAGACCGTCGGTCATACTATATCCGACGACCAGTTAGGGTTACCGTTGGAAAAAGTATACACTATATCCGACGATGATTTTTCGTCTGTCATAGTTTTAAACTATAACCGACGACATCATCGTCGGATATAGTTTTCTCCATGGTCAAAATGGTTGACTCTGGAGAAAACTATATCCGAAGATATTGACGCATGTCGTCGGATATAGTGGAAAAATAAAAAAAAATTTTTGCAGGTTTTGGGTTTCATCCCAAAACCTGCATTCACAAAAAATCACGCTATCTATATATTGTTCAAATTGAAAATCAACAACCATTGAAACTAGAGTACGTAGTAAATAAATTAATTAATAAAAAACCGAAATAGTTCAAATCTATATACATATGCGTAGTAAATAATGAAAATAAAAATGAAACCGATAATTGTTCAAATGTAGGGGGGTCCTGGTCCTAAGTCTATGTGGTCAAACGGGTCGTCATAAGTAGGTTGGTCCTCGTCTGGCTGTGGCTGAGGCTGAGGCTGTGGCTGTGACTCATCGAATATGGGCGGGGGAGGTATCTGGATTCCAGATGCTTGCAACTGTGCATAACATTGCTGCATCCATGTCCCCATTTGCTGCTGCTGTTCGGCCAACCGATTCTGCTTTGCAGCTTGCGCTTGCTCCATCTCCTCTATCCGACGCCGTTGAGCTTCCATCTCAATTGATTGCCTATGAAGCCGGTCGTTTAGCTCATTAGTCCTCGAAGATGATGATGATGATCCCGATCCGCGAGAGAATTCAGGGGTCTGCTTCAGCAGCCCTTGACCCCATTTTCTGGAACCCCTGCAGTAGAATGTGTTCTTCCCTGGAGGGATCGCAGTTGACGTAATCCTGGCCCTGACGATCGGATCAGATCGATCAATCTGATCAATCGGGAGTTCCGCATCGGGGGTGTCGGGATAGAGCTCTCTCGCCACTTTAGTCAACACCTCCGGAATCGCCTCCTGAATTCTCGCCTAATTGACAAAGAACAATAAAATATTAATTAAAAAACACAAACGAAATAAATTATAAATAAGTTTATTTTGTTATAAGGACACATACAGCATATTCGGGATTCTGCGGATACGCGTGCTGCATCGTATAGACAAGGGGATCATCTTCTGGGTGGTTGGCCGCCTCCTCGATCCAACCCGAGTATGATCTGGTACCGGCATAATGATTTGTTGTGTTTTTGGCCCGGTTCTTTGCGTTGATTTCAGAAAGAGCCTGCGCGATTAAGTCAACATAAAAAAATACTCATTATCCAAATAATTTACGGGAAGTACGATAAAACCAAAATTAAATCGATTGAAGGTTGCGTACCTTCAATCGAGGGTTGTTGAAGTGAACCACAAGCCATCGCCACTCGTACTCCCTATAACGAAACTCGCT
This sequence comes from Geum urbanum, assembly GCA_946800695.1. NCBI lineage: Eukaryota > Viridiplantae > Streptophyta > Magnoliopsida > Rosales > Rosaceae > Geum > Geum urbanum. The sequence goes on from OX327007.1 coordinate 21,917,911, forward strand.
AGGGGTACCCTCACGATCGTCCCCGTACTTTTTCCAATGCTTCTTCAGCTCGGCCTTCCACTCCTTATACCTATATATACCCATAAAATCACGTTAGTAACTAACAACATTGTATGAACATAATCAAAAGAAACGAAGAAATTGAAACAAATGGTCGTTTGCAAACCTGCTCCCATGCACTTCATCCGCCCACGTGGGTCTAATGTCTTCATCCACGCGGAACCACCTCTGCAATGCATATATTCATATATATATATATCAATAATATTAAAAATTTATTATTGAAAATTTTCATAATGAATATACAATTCAACTCACCGACAACGCATTATTCAACTGATGTTTGACGGCTTGTGGCACTGAATTCCAATCTTGCCACAACATTGGGACTCTATCCCGTATGAGGCTGCCCGCCATCCCCGCGTACTTTCGAGTGACCTTTCCCTCGATCACTTGCCCTCTATCCCTAGTCGGAATCATAAGTTGGCCACCACCGCTAGCCTGAATGGCTTCGTCCAGTAACTTGCCGACGACGGGGCCTCTGGTTCTCTTCTGTTTGGCACCGGGCACGATCTCGCCTATCACATATATATGTAGACGATTTTGTAAACATCAACACCTAATTGAATTTAAATATTAGGGAGTAAAAAGATATCACTAATTAATATTTACCTGATTCGTCGGTGCGTTGTCCCGGAATCCTTGCACTCCAGAGAGGTGTCGAGAAGGGTATATACGCATATGCCTGCTCCGGGGTAATGAACCCTAGCTGTCCCGGAATAGGCATCCTGTCGGAATCGACGTGAGATATCGTCGGGCTTTCCAACGGTAAGAATAATGTAGGCGGGGAGCACAGTCGCATCCTCACCGAGGACTGAGTAGATCCACCAGCCTCCTCGGAAGAATGAGGAGCTGTCTGGTGGATGACGGGGGAACCCTCCTCGCGATGAATGTCCGGCATTCGGACCGAGGATTGAGTCGCACTATCCGTTTCCGGCGTGCGACTGACCTGTTGAACCCTCCTCGCGCCTGAGGATCGAGCCGGCTCGAGCTGCTGCTGCTGAGGTTGTCCCTCGCCCATCAGCCGACGGTGTCGAGAGGTCAGCGGAACACTGTAAGTGTTGGGGACACTGGTGGATCCTGATGCGGACCGACTTCCGGTGCCATCAGGATCCCCAGCTCCCGAGCCCTCATCCCCACGTCCTGATCTCCCTCTCCCTCTGGACCTCCCCCTCGAAGTACTCGACCCGGCCCCTCGGGAAGGTCCGCAATTAAACCATTGCATCGTTGCTATAAAATTATTCAAATTAAAAAAAATTTCTAATTCATCTAAAAATCAATAATCCAATATATATTCAATATATAAATATTCCACAAAAATCAACAATATATAATTCCATAAAACTTCCAATACATATATATATAATTAATCCAATTCAATAATTTAACTATATATATATATATATCAATAATCCAAATAATCTAAATTCATGCTAATATAACCTAAAATTCCATATAATCCACATATAATCCATATAATCCAAACAATCCATATAATCCAAATTATCCATCCTTTCCACATATAATCCAATCCACATATAACCTAAAATTTCCGAGTACATCCCAATATATATCAATTCATGAATAAAATTCAAAACAATCAAAATTTAATTATAACCTAAAATTCCATAAATTATAATCCTAATTTAACATAAAAAATTAGGATATAATCCAAATTATGTTATAACCTAACAATTTAACCTAAAATTTAACCTAATTTAACCTAAAATATAATCCAAATATAACCTAAATTTTAATCCTAATTTAACCTAATTTAACCTAAATTATAATCCAAATTTAACTAAAAATATAATCCTAATTTAGCATAAAAAATATATATAATCCAATTGAATTTAACCTAAAATTTCCTAATTCCTAATTATATAACTCAATATATGCATAATCCCCACAAAATCCACAACTATATCAATACATGCATCCACATTGACAATCAACACATTCCACAACGTAAAATCCAACCGAAATCAAAAAATTCGCAAAATTGAAATTAATTAGGGATTTCAAACCTGTTTGGGGCAAATCGACGAGGATTTTGCTTGAGGATCGATGGAATAGCTTGGTGACCTTTGATTGCTTGCTTCCAACACTAAAACTGGCCTGAAAATCGAGAGGAGGCGAGAGGAGGCGACTGTGTAGTGTTTGGGGCAGTTTCGTTTCTGCCCCAAATCGTACCCAGATCGGGATATAAAACAGACTATATCCGACGAGTTAAGTGATCTCGTCGGATATAGTTGAACTCAAACTATAACCGACGATATTTCATATGAATGTCGTCGGATATAGTTTGGGTTCAACTATATCCGACGAGAGATCATATGCAACTCGTCGGATATAGTTCCTCTATTTATTTTTCATTTATGCCGGCCGGTAAAGTAATTAAATGTGTTGTGTTTTAATATATATATTTATTAATTGTTAATTAATACGAAATTATTAATACTTAATACGAAATTAGTAAATTAAGCAAAATTATTTAATAATACGATCGATCGATATTAATTATTAATCGATCCGTTGTATTTTTTTCCCGATCGATCGACACGTACCATTTAAAGTCGATCGATAATATGATCGAATAAAATTCATTTTACATTGCACGTTCTAAGTCAAACCATCTACAATTCTACATACATATAAATTATACACTAATTAATTAAGGTGCATAATCGGAATCATCGCTTGAGTCTGACTCTGTTTCCGAGTTAATTTCAGGTAATATGTGTATGTCCTCGTCACTTGAGTCTTCATTGTCTTCTTTTTGATTAACATCAAGAAGATTCGGTTGAGGAATTCGTACGACACTGCCCTGTCTCACATTATTAAGGCGAATTGTTGAGGTTTCAGGAATACCAGTTGCGTTCGGCTCTTGGTATGCACTGACTTCTTCATTATCCGAGGTCACACCAAGGGTTGAGGCACTGTATTGGCTTCGTGGAAGAACATGGTTAACCACTTTCCACGGGCCTTTATGCACAAGATCATCAAGATAGAACAATTTTTTCACCGCCGTGGCCAACACAAACGGATCATCTTCATACCAGCTTGTGGCAGTATTCACCAAAAAAATCCCGTATTGATCGGTCCTTGTGTTTTGAGGGTCGGTATCAAACCATCTACACTTAAACAAGTGCACGGTCATGCCTTCCCCATATATTAATTCGACAACTGAATAGAGAACACCGTAATAGTCAACTCCATTCTGCCCACCATGCACCATTACCCCAGAATTCTGTGTTTTTCGTCTGACATCTCTATGTTCACAAATAAATAGCACGCCATTAACCTTACACATAGGATAAACTCTGGAAGTTACCGGTTTCTGCGCCAAGAGCCTCAATTCGTGTGACCACTGAGGGATACCATCATCTTGTACATGATTCATCTGAAAATAATCATTTATTAAGTACGTATAAATAGGATGCGAGACATGCACTTAACATCGATCATATACAGGTCAATTTAAGTATCAACTTACCCAGTTGCCAAAATAGTTTGCGAACGTCTTGTTGTGGTACTCAACATCACCGGAAATAGCAGGGCAGTAAAGGTGCAAATTTTTCCAATATTGAACTTCTGGACAGTTAATCAATACCGACCAATGGGCAATGACGAGCTCATAAGGTTCCAACTTGTACGAGTTGGGCAACTTTCCAGAAACTTCAACATCATCGGAGATGATCGAAAGGTTGAACTGCCCTCCATCTACGGGCATATGTTGTGGAGGGTCCTCTAACGCTCCCAAATACAACTTGGTGTACGTTACGCACTCATGCGCAATATATGCTTCAGCGATACACCCTTCGGGTGCAGATTTGTTCATCACATAGTCTTTGTAGTCCCCCAATTGTCTGTAAATGGGTAATTACAGATCGAGCATGTTATGCTTATTGCAACAATATATAAGTGAATAAATAATATTAAAGATCGACATATATATATAGCCAGATTCAGAGATGCATTACGTACCTTTCCATAGGATACATCCATGTGTAGTGTACTGGACCAGTAAGCAACAATTGTTCCGGAAGATGGAGCATCAGGTGATGCATGATGTCGAAAAAGTTTGGAGGAAATATCCTTTCGAATTTGCACATGATAAAAATGATGTCCTGTTGCATTTCCAATAAGTCCGATTTCTTCACTTCTCTCGTGCATAACTTCTGAAAGATTCTTGACAAAGCCACTAACGGCTCCACCACCTCTTTGGGCAGGTACCCTCAAATGAAAACAGGGAAGAGGCGTTGGAGCAGTATATGACAGTCATGACTCTTTAGTCCGTACATCTTGTTGTCTTTGAAGTTAACACATCGACTTATATTTCCGGCATAGCCTGAAGGATACCTGACATTACCCATCCAACCAAAGATTTCACTCTTCTGGGCAGGCTTCACGGTATAAGGAGCTTGTGGCATTTTTTTCTTCCCATCTCTCAACCACAAATGTTTTCGCAGTCCCATCCTTTTAAGATCAATGCGTGCCTTCGGGCCGTCTTTAGTTTTTCCCTCCCAATTCAACACTGTGCCGACCACACTCTCGCACACATTTTTCTCTATGTGCATGACATCTAAGTAGTGTCTGATCAGCAACTTGGACCAATAAGGAAGTTCCCAAAAAATACTTTTGTGTGTCCAGAATTTATACATGTCGGGTTTGTCAGGTATTGAAGCCACTATCTGAGGATGATTGCTTAGCTGCCCAAAATCGTATTCATTTAGCACTTCTAAGATTTCATCCCCCGTCCATCTCCTCGGCTGCTCACCTGTTTCCACAGTCCCATCAAATGCCTCCATATCCTCCCGAAATGGGTGATCATGTGGAAGCCAACAACGATGTCGCATCTGTACAATCTTCCTGCAATGAGGTCTGCAACACTCAACCGTCATGCACTCTGGACAAGCCCTGTATCCCCTGGTAACGTTGCCCGACAACATCCCGCGTGCAGGAAAATCGCTAATGGTGCCAACAAGCATGGCATGCATCTGGAACATCTCATTTTTGAACTTGTCATAAGTGGGATGACCATGCTCACTCAAGTACTTAAGCTCCTCAATCAAGGGTCTCAGATACACATCGAGACACTTTCCTGGATAACCCAGCCCTGGAATGATCATAGTGAGCATATTGTATTCTTTCTTCATGCACATCCATGGAGGAAGGTTGTACGGTACCAAAATAACTGGCCATATACTGTATTGAAGACTCATGTTCCCAAAAGGGTTGAATCCGTCAGATGAAAGCCCCAGCCAAACATTTCTCACCTCTGATGCAAAATAAGAAAACTCATTCACCATGTGCTTCCAAGCCTCTCCGTCAGCAGGGTGTATAAGCGTATCACCGTCGGGCAAATTCCTCTCGGCCCACCATCTCATAGCTTCAGCCGTGTGTGCAGACATGAACAACCGTTCTAGCCTATCTATCAGGGGAAAATACCGAAGTATCTTCAAAGCTTTCTTGTTTCCGGCAGGAGTCAACTTATACCTATCTGTACCACATACCGGGCATTCATCAAGGGATTCAAGATCATTCCCATAAGCATCTTCACCCCAGAAGAGAACACAATCATATCTACAAGCATGGATTTTGATGTAGGAAAGGCCAAGATGTTTAAGGATCTGTCGCACCTTACGATGAGTGGTAGGAAGACGATGACCGGGGGGCAACAACGAACCAGACCACTTCAGCCAATCATCAACAGCCTTCACACTCATTTTGTTCTCCACTTTGAGCTTCATTACTCCCATAACACTTTCCAGAACAGTCTTATTACACCCGTTGTACAACGGGGTCTGTTGGAAGGCAATGAGGTTGTTGTACTTGTCCATTCCAGCAGTGTTGACAGCTGTAGGTAATTGCTGGACTGGCTCAATATGAGGGAAGTCTCCAACGGCGGGAGGGATATCGATATCCGGTGCTTGAGCAAATATACCGCTCTCATGAGGAAACATATCGTTGATCAACCTTGTTGTTGGATCATTGGATGTACTGCCACTCTCAAAAAATTGTCCGTGATCATGTTGACCAACTGTTGAGCTCTCACCGTGATAAATCCAACATGTGTACTTATCCCAAAACCCGTTTTTCTTCAAGTGCTCCAATACTTTATCGATGTGAAAACGATATCGCTCGCTGCGACACTGACATTTCATACACGGACAATAATGAATTGTCATCCCTCCACAATTAACCTTCACATATTCTACAAAACTTCTAATTCCATGGTGATATCTTACATCCCATCTTGGAAGACATATCCAACTCTTGTCCATCCTCAAAATTATAACTGCATGTATATATACCCATGATCTTATTAATTCAAATTTCATAGCTACATATAAATATTTATTATTTTAATTCCCATAATTTTAATATATATATATACACACACGTACACATACCCTAACTATATATATATATAATCCATCACAAAAATCTAAATATATATATAATTGCTATATATATATATTCACAATAATCAAATTAAAATTAACAACAATATAATTAATATATATTTACGATCAATCACACATACGTACGTACTCAAAATCAATCATCGATCAATTACTCAAATTAACTCAAGAATCAATTAATTAACTCGATCCATCGATCCATCTATTCGATCAACAAATTAAGCAATATATACATATATGCATGCACAACACATATATATATATATATTAATTAAGCACGTACCTAGCCTATATATAATGCGCATGCAGCTCGATCGATCACGAATTCGAACTCATTCTCGACATCACCCAAAGATCGATTTCAGAGCATTTGTTGAAAAAATGGAAAGTTTTTTGAATGACAGATCGAGCTGCTGCCCAGATCTGAAATAAGAAACTATAACCGACGATATGACAAAATCGTTGGTTATAGTCCAAAATTTTCGTCGGACATAGTCGTTCACTATATCCGACGAGATTCCGGCGACTATATCCGACGACATGATAATCTCGACGGTCATAAAACTATAACCGACGAGATAATCCTGTCGTAGGTTATAGTTAACTATAACCGACGAGATCCCTTCTCGTCGGTCTGTTTTTCGGTAGCTCGTCGGATATAGTGGTTCTGCTGGTAGTGCTATAATAAAATAAACAATTGAAAATTAAACTAAACTCGACTAACATGGATAATTCTACCGAAAATTTGACATAATTTTTCCTAAAAATAAAGGAAAGCAAGAAATTGAAAACACATAAAATTGAACTATTCTAGCACAAGAAACAACTGCATTCTCAATATAGCAACAAACAACCCCATACCTGTATTTCAATGCTTAGTAAACACTATTGTGGCAATGAAACCAACAACAGAAATCCAACAACGTAAACAAAGTAAATATCAGTCAAACAAATAATGCACATAAAATAAATTTCATCCGGTTACCATCTACTTTAACCTATGTGCATACTGGCAAAATACTTCTAAGCTTATGGCGCATAAACATTCACACACAAAAGTTAAGTTCTAGTTGTTTCAAATTTAGTGGTTACTTACAGCATTTAGAATCGCTTTCTCTTCCTCTGGCCTCACATACGTATCTTTGTACGCGTCTAAGAATGGCACATATGAACCCTTCTCCATATATTCCATGACCAGGTAGCAGACCAGAGTTGAGCCAGTATGGTGGTTCTGATCCTTCTTATCCCGGTTGATCGTGTTTGCATCCAACCTTATCTGTTACAGGAAATAGCAAGAAACAAATGAATAATAATTAATTATTCAAATAATAGACTTTCTATTAGATATTTAAGATTTTACTTTAAACTTTTCACTCTGGAAGTAGTGGACCAACCATTGTCATTCGTCTTCCCGATTCTTGAACTCGTCAGGGGTAGGGGACCCGAACTCCTAATAGACCTTGTGAAATCTATGCTTCAAATTGGAATACCTTTTGTAGCTCGCTCATCGATGAACGCAAACATCTCTGGAGACTCTGGAAAATCAAATTGTACCTAAAAAAATATGAAGAAGCATTAAATATATATATTATAACTACTAATTATTTACATTTAATTAAATTTATTTGGTGGGTAATCAAGCTGCTCAGCTACTTTATTGGAGGGCCTCTTGCAAAGTCATGGTATGTAACTTTGATCTTCTTACTTGTCATCTTAACCATTTGAGAAGCTTTGCTCCTCTTACACAACCCTCGGGTGCATTTCGGGACCAGTCCTACAACAAAAGTTACAAATTTGGTAAGAATTTATTGAAAAAACTTAATCAATTTATAAAACCATGAAATATTGTACATTTCGCATAAGAGATTACCCATGGTGCCATTCTTTTCCATCGGGCACTAATGTACACTTGATCTGCTGAAGGAGTAGATGGTGATGAAGCCGTCTGGGTAGAAATATTTATGGGCGGAGCACCAGGCGCGCCTTCTCCTTCCTGTGGCTCTTGGTTTGTTGGATCATTTGAAGTGCCACCTTTATTCCTCTGATGCGCCAATCGAAATCTTGCAAGTCTTTCTTCTCCTTGTGTTTCCTCTTCGATTTTCCACCTGGCATCTTTATATGTTTGCCACACGAAACAATCGATATGATTCAACTTCAAAGATATATGTCAAACCGACAAGCTTATCAAATAAAATTGATTACACAATCAACAACAACAATAATCTCCAAATTTAGAATCGATAATCCCCAGCAACACATCCTTACTGGTTACTAAACCTGCTGCTCATTGGTTCTAACATACCAACTATAACAATACTTATATTTCTCAGCAACACATCGACAACAATAATCCCTAAATTCTCACATCAAGAAACACATCTATAATCCCCTAAATTCTAAAATCAAGAAACACATCCATAATCCCCAAATTCTCACATCAGCAACAACCATAACAGTCCTTAAATCAAGCTACACATCAACCCTAATCCCTAAATCAAACAAAACAATCTTGGTTGGAATACCTTGATTTTTTCGGAGAAGGAGTTGGGTAGACGGTGTCAGCCGAAGTCGACGTCGGGCAGTGCAAATGCTGTCAGTCGGAGGATTTGGAATTGGAGATGCACAAAGGAGATAGAATTAGTGATGGCGTCAGAGGAGATGGAATAGAAAATGGTTGGAGATGGAATTTAAGATGGTCAGAGCTCGAATCTCAATCTTATTTAGTTAAACTTAGACGACGAAATAAAGTCGTCGTCTAAGTAAAAATATTCGTTGTTTAAAAGTACTTGAAATTTTCTAAATGAAGGAGAAAAATATTTATTGCCAAATATTTTGGTGTTCGATGACGAAATAAAAAAATTTCGTCATCTAAGCATTAAATTAGACGACGAAAATGTAAATTTTTTATCACGTACCTAGATATTACTTTCTATTATTTTTTTCAGATCATTTATGAAAAAATAAATTTTGGTACCTATATATATACCATTTGGACACAAACTTATACTATATGTACCATTTGAATAGAAATTATAAAAAAAAATTTGTACTTTCGGGTAAAAATATGTGCGCTATATATATATATATATCTACTAAGTTTGTATAAATTGAGTGCTCCCATGTCAATATTCACGCCACGTCAATATTAACGGAATTAAATTTGGACAAAACAATCACTAGATATATCCATCACAACATAATATGTACGTACACAAATTTGGAGAGATTCGAAGTTTAGTAAGGCTTTGATCATAGTAGTCAACCATAAAATTGAATTTTCAATGACACGAAAATGTTTATAAATAAATCTTTCATAACTCTGATTTTTGAACCAGAGACACAGTCTCAAAAATAGTTAGCCTATGTCCTCAACAAAAAAAATATTCATTATAAAATTATACGTATAGTCGTGTCCTTAGATGATTACCAGTCAACTAGGACTTAGACGATGAATATCTAAAGTTTTCATCATCTAAGCTAATATTTAGGTGAAGAAAATAAACATTTTCGTCATGTAAGTTATCATGTTTAGGGGTTGGGGTTAGGGTTTAGGGTTAGGTTTTATATTAGATGTTAGACGAGGAAATAGGTATGTTTCTTCGTCTAAGACTTCAGTTAGGCGACGAAGATACCAAATTTTATAGTCTAGAAGTTCGATGGATTGAAAAAACCTTCGATGGGTCTAAGGTATGGCTCTGCCTGAACTATCTAAAATGTACGACGGATCAAGAAAAATCATCGATGGGTCGAAGGACACTTTCGAGGAAATCTTTGTATAACTTGTCATAGACGACGAAATTTGATATTTTCATCGTCTAATGTGTTTCTTAGACAACGAAAATACCAAAGTTCTCATCGTCCTCAGTATCCTCTTCATCCATGTCATTGTTCTCTAGTTCTTGGATTTCAGTCCAGTTAATCGGCCTTGACTTGAGTTCAAGTGTATTAGGGTCTTCGTTCATGCGTATTAGAGTTGTGTTTGGTAAGTTAGAAATAACATACTCTTGATATGAATCACTAACATCATTCCTGTCACGTTGTTCTCTATCAGACCTCCCCTCAAGTGTGTTGCGCTCTATATATTTCGGTGACACATATGGTTAACTACTTTCCAATCACCACCCTCTTAACCAAGGTGTCTCAATGAGTTCCTCTTCGCTTAATCTCTTTGAAATTTGGTGTACCGGTCCAAACACTCGTACAACATCTGTAACAGCAGAAAGATTGTAGCGATCAAGTTTTTGGGAGGAGTCAGAAGGGGTTGGCTCAATGGTATCTTTGAGATACAAGTTGTAGTATGTTACACACTCATGTCTAATGTATGTTTCTGCTAAAGCGATTTTTAACATATCATTTATATTGTCCGAGTTGTTTGCAAAATTGTTAAATTCAATATGTAAGAAACATATAAGCCATAAGTGGTGGTGCAACATTCAGTAGATAATGTACATTTCCTAAGGATACATCCAAGCGTAGTGTATAGACCAGATGGGAACACTTGTTTTGGAATGTGGGATCATCCTGAGGATACATCATTAGGTGAATCATGACGTCGAAAAAAGCATGGAGGAAAACCCTCTCTAATTTTCAAAAGATGTACACAATCTCTTCTTTCAATTTGACCACATCTGACTTCTTCAACTCTCTGGCACATAACTTTTGCTACCACCTGGACAACACTACTAATGGCTCCACCATGTCACGATGCAAATATGGTCGAATTTCCACTGGAAGAAGACGTTGCATCATAACATGACAGTCACGAGTCTTTAGATTCGAGAATTTTCTATCCCCCACTTTTACATAAAGAGATATATTTGCTGCATAGTTGGATGGATACCGAACACCACAAAACTAGGCTTCATTGTGTAAGATGCCATAGGTATCTCGAGTCTGCCCGACCTTAACTTCTTTAACTTCATAAGTTGCAAATCTGGACGCACTTTAAGAGTGTCCTTATTCTTCTTATCAATACTGAGAATTGTTCCCACGACGTTGTCGAACACATTCTTCTCAATGTGCATGACGTCTAGGTTGTTCCTGAATTTTAACATCGACCAGTAAGACAGTTCAAAGAAGATACTCATGTGACTCAAATATGTAAGATCGTCGTCAACCATAGGATTGTTAGCCGTCATAAGTGAACACTTGCTCAACACTCCAAAATAATCGTATTGGAGCCTCTGGAAGATCTCATCACTAGACCACTCTCGGGGTTTCAGACCATTCTCTACCTTCTCGTCGAAACTCGCCTTATCTAATGTCCATTGGTGATCCTCAGGAAACAACCTACGGTGACCCAAGTAAAACACATTTCCTGCGTGATAGCTAGAGTTGACGTTGTCTAAGTAGATAGGACAAGCCTTGTACCCTTTAGTCCTCAAGACGCCAACATTCCATAAGCCAAAAAATTGCTAATGGTCCACATCACTGCTGCTCTCATGATGAATGAAGTTTTAGTCAGTGTTCTAAAAAACGGTCGCCTAGGCGCCGACTAATCAGAAAAAACCATGTTATGGCCTAATTTTGGTCCTAGGTGGGGTAGTTAGGCGGGAACCGACTAATCGGCAATTAGGCGGGCGACTAACGACTAATTGGCAATTAGGCGCCGCCTAGGCGGGTTTTTTTTTTAAAAATTAAGAGGTATAGCGCAAATGAAGGAATTCTAAATAGAAAATCTAATCCAATTTCTTTTGTGAAACATCGTCTCTCTCCCTCTGAAAACGCCGCGACTTGAACACCGCTCGCCGAACACCGCCGTCGCCGTCACTTGTCGTCCATAGCCATTGTGCCCGCTCGCCGTCCACCTTCGAGAATTTTCTCTTCTCACTTCTCTCCCTTATAATCCCCTCTTCCTCTGAATCCTTTCTTAAACATCAATTGGTACGTTTCGAGACAGACCTGAGTTGGGAAACAAGATTCATCCTTGTTTGTTATATATTGATAATTTGATATGATTAAGTGTGGGTAAGAGCATAGTGTCGGCGGGTTTGAAAATGGGTGGTTATGGTGGTGTTAATGAATTATCGGCTTCGAAATAGATGATTTCATATTTCTAGGATTCCAGTTTATGCGCATGTATTTCAAAAAATTGAGATGGATGGTTAATTGGATTTATTTATAAACTTAGTTTAGAATTTTTATGATATTTCTTTATAATTTTTACTTTATGTTTCAAATCACAATATACCATATAAATATATAATTAATTAAATATATATAAAAAATGATCCGCCTAATTACCGCTTAATTACCGATTAAACTCCGCCTAAACGCCTAGGCGCTAGGCAGTAGCTCCACCGCCTAATTCCGCCTAGCGCCTTTTAGAACATTGGTTTTAGTGTAGTTGTCTTAAATTCACATGCCTAATTCCTACACCTACTTCAACTCGTCAATCAAATGTCTCATAAGCACATCAAAACCCTTTCCAAGCGAGTAAGGACCCAGAATTAACAGAGTAAGGAAATTAAATTCCTTTAACATACACATCAAGGGAGATAGGTTGTATGACATGACAATAACAGATCATGTATTGTACATGCCATCATTATAATGATTGAACCCGTCTATAGAAAGTCCTAGTCTGACATTTTGATCTTCTGATACAAAGTCTGTAAACGTCATGTCAAAAGTTTTAAAAGCATCCCCATTTGTTGGGTGTCTAAGCACATTGTCATCTAGCTTCTTTTCACCGTATCATCTCATTGCCTCCGATCCGTCGTGTATGGAAATATGTATAATTGCTCCAGCCTAGGAATCAACAAAAAATGGCGAAGCACCTTCCAAAGAACATTGTTCTTCTTATTCTTCTTCTTGAGGTTCCATCTCGAATCGTTACAAACCGGGTAGTGCTGGAAGTCTGCGTGTTCTTAATAAAACAAGACACAATTGTTTTTGCAGACATCAATTTTTATGGATGACAGGCCAAGGTTGTTCAAGATCATTTTTGCCTTATAATAACTGTCGAGAAGTTTGTGATCACTTGGACGCAACTTACATATATGTCGTTGGACATCGTCAAACGCTGAATTCGACATTTTTTTCTTCACTTTATACCATATTTCCTCCTTTATGGCACTCAAAATAGTTTCTTTACTATGTGGGTGCAACGGTGTCTAGGCTTCTAGTAGAAGCCTGTCGTACTTATCGTAATTAGTGGATCTCATGAAGTCGGAGGCTGGAGGGGTTGTCTCATGGTTGGGAGTATGGTATTGTCCATCTTCAAACCCGTATCCACTCGAATTATATGACGGAAATACATCGTACACAAGTTCGATAACAGGGTTTGGAGAAAGCCCATCAGTATTACTGGATGAGGCACCTGGGAACCCTGATCTGAACTCTGCCATTATAGTTTCAACATTAGTCTCTGATTCTTCACCGTGTTCGAACCATGAAGTGTACTCCCACATCATACCACGTTCAAACAAGTGCTGGAATATTTGTGGAACTAATAGATACTCTAAGTTACGACACTTCCTGCACGGACACATGTAACACGTATTTCCTCGACCATGTTCAATTGAAAAATGCATAAAGTCGTATATTTCCTGTATAAACTTTGGATAAGCTCTTTCCAACGTTAACCAACTCTTGCTCATATTCTGCGTGAGTTGTAATGAGCTAAACAATAAATTGTCCAAATATATTTATAGTCATAATCATGCATTATTCAAGAACCTATATAGCTAATTTTTCCACATTTGAAGAACCTAGATAGCTAATTTTGGGACAAATCAGGAACATAACATACGTAGCTAGTTAACTACACATTGGAAATCATTCTTACATGCACCCAATAATTAATAAATTGCATAACCCAAATTAAACTAATTAATATATATGTACTTAATCCAAAAATTATTAATTTGTCAACCTACTAATCGATCTAACATTTCATATATATAATCAACACATGCAAAAGTATTATAGTTATCAAGCAATTATATACCAACAAATTCCCCAAAAATCTTTTGCCGGAATTTATTCACCAGTAAACTTCAAAATACACTCAAATATTTGAGAAAAAAAGTCAAATAAACGAGTATATACAAACACTAACCAATATAAGAAGATTCGGGAATGCTTTAGGAGGCCTCGATTGAAGGTTTTTTGTTAGCGGTCGAAAATCGCCGAAGGAGGTGTTGAGATCGATAGTATTTGAGGGGTTGTGAGAGCATGAGAGTTCGATCTATAATTTCTACTGTCTCTTAATAATTGTTTCACTTAGACGACGAAACATTTCATTATTTAGGAATATACATTCGTCGTCTAACTACTTTGTTAGGCGACGAAATATTTCGTCGCCTAACTACTGTCTTAGACGACGAAACTTGCAATAAATTTGATTTTCGTCGTTTGAAAGTCGCTTAGACGACGAAAATTATGATGAAAAATTAATTCGTCGTCTTGGATATTTTTTATTCGACCGAATGATGACGAAACACATTTTTGTCATCTAAAAATTTCTTAGACAACGAAACCGAAAAGATTTATTCGTCTAAATTATGTATTCTGGTAGTGTCACAACGGAATGTATCGGGTTTGAGTTTCTGGGTATTTCGATAAAGTTAATAGCGGTATGATCAAATTTCTGATATAGGGTTACCTTCACTGCACTAATTAGAAACTATAATCAGGATTGGATTTGTGACAAACAAACGATCATTGATTATGTTTCTAGGGGACTCGTCTAGGAAAATGAAAAGGACACAAGAAGAGAGATGAATGAGAAAAGTTGGAAATGTCAGTGGCACACGTCATAATTATGTCAAAATGCTGAATAAAATTGAAAAATAATTGTTCTTTAAAATCCCAACTCTCCTTTTACTTTGATGATGCTTGCTCTCCTAAGGAACATATTTTGAGAGATAAAAATGGATGAACACATCCAACAGCTGTGATTAAAAGTAATTAAGACAGTCCCACCATAATTTTTATGTGTTTCAATTACAATCACTAAATGTGTTCGTCCATTAAACGTATCTCAGGAGATCAAAGTTGTCATTTTCATATGGTTGTAATTAGCACTCGAGAGATGAGAATCGATCGAATGCTACCCAAGTCATAATACACAAAAGCCCCACACAGCACAGATTAACACAAAGCAGTGATGACTCCACCACACAAAGCAGTGGTTGCCTACTTGCCTTGCTGACTTTGCATCCCACCCATATCAACTTGAGTGGACTGAGACATATATGGAAACACATGCGTGCATGGTGCATATGTTCATCATAATCAGTCCACCTTTGTTACCTGAATATCTAGCTAGACGTCGTCTTCTTCTTCTACCCTCCGGAGTAGTACCTCTCACTCCAATAGCATAGACCGACAATCGATTAAAGGATCCCCAGGACCCCAACTCAACTCAACTACTTAGCTTGTGTTATGTCCACATCCAACCATGTGAACCATCAATTTGAGTTGATGCCATCTCCAACAGCCGTGGTGACCCTCATGATTCTCTTTCCCTATAGTGATCGACAGCCCAACAGCAGTCTTCCAGCATCGCACATGGCAACCATATACTCGATCACTCCATCATCACCCTTCATTTTTTCCCTCTCAAAACTAGTATATATATATCCTGAAAACAGAGGGGTTTCCTATAGCTAAGAAAAAGCTAGTGTTACACATAAGTTCATGGAAAAGAGCAAGTCATACCCTGAATACAGCTCGGCTTACTCGGGCGAGTTCGGATTCCGGGAGAGGTCCAACTCCTACAACTTCAACGGGCCAACGCAGAAGGTGGTCAGCGGCTTTGCAACGTCAGGAGATCCGGAGCTTCAGAGGAAGAAGAGAGTGGCTTCCTACAACGTGTTTACTATGGAAGGTAAGGTTAAAACGAGCTTAAGAAACAGCTTCAAGTGGATCAAGAACAGGTTCACCGATGTTCGTTACGATCAATACGATGTATGAAATAAGCCGAAGTGATTAAGAGAATTGTATCCAATGATTTCGATATCAACATATTTAACCTGTTGTGCTCGGTCACTTCTCTTCTCCGATCCCTAGCCTCTTGTTGGTATATAGTTTTGTGTCATGGTTTGTTCCATCATCGTCTGGTATTTGGATTCGAAGATCGCAGTGTAAAGATCGATGATATTTATCCGAGGAGGATGATGCGATCGACCACCATGGATATATTGTACTGGATGCATCAAGTCCAAACGCTTTATCGTAACATGCAGGCACTTTGATGATAATATGTATCTGAGTAAATTACGTAATACGCTTTCTTAATTTTCTGCTGCCCTCAAACCTAGCTATGAATAATACAATTAAGAGATTATTTCAAGAACACTGATTGGTACCACATTACTACCATGTTCCTATTTCATTTATCGTCTATATGTGTTCATCTTGTCACCAGTACAGTTTGCCATTCGTGTCATCCAGGGCACTTTGGGGAGACAATTTCTGTGTTTCTTCCAGAATACATAAGTAAACCTGTTTCGTTTAACTGAACCGCTGTAATTGTGCTTGTGGTCAAACTGGATGTGCATATATGCCTAAACCACAACGCTTACGCAAAAAAGTGGAAGTTCGTATGATTCTGTGTCGTATTTGGGAGTTCTTGACAGACAACTCGGTGAGAAGACTAGCCAATTCAATGATAACGTTAGGCTGTGGAACTGTCGGCAGAGTGACTAAAATGTGCCATGATTGTGGTAGCCTAGTTCTTAATGGTGTATGTAACTTGAATGAGCCAATTGCTTGCTGGCATTTAGCATCATTTCATTTACAAGATAGTTGTGAGAGCTATTTATTACTCCTATTAGACAAAAAAGAAGAAAAACCCAATTGAGCTCTCTATAGAGGAAAACGTAAACTTGGCCATGTTTTTCGTTTTCTTCCTTGGTAATTCACTAAAGCCAACATACTAAATACAGGATCATCAGACAAGTAGTTACAAACCATGGCATTATACATGACACCAAATTTATGACTGTCCATACTGATGAATAATACTCGGTAGAGAGAAGAATAGAACAAGAACCTGAGCGTGGTGTCACGGGTCGACTTTGAGAAGCGACTAAACTAACCGTGCGGCACTTGCCTGTTAGCATACTTACAGAATCTGTCCACCACCACCAGTATACTTGAGGTGTCCCCGATTTTGGGAAGGTTTGTAATGAAATCGAGTGATACACTCTAACATGGACTTGTGGGTGATGATAAGGGTTGCAACAGCCCCGGTGCCTTCTGTCGCTCGACTTTGTCTCGCTGGCATATGAGGCAAGTCTTGGTATACTCTGCTACATCATCTTTCATCTGCGGCCAGTAGTACCTCTGCTTCAGAAGAGCATGAATTCTTTGCCATCCAGGGTGTCCCGCCCAAAGAGTGTCATGACATTCCCTTATCAACATCATACATAGGCCATCTGCTCTCGGAACAAACACCCTTCCTTCTTTTGCTATTAGAGTCCATCTTCCAACCAAAAGCGACGACTCTTCCCTTCCTTAACAAGTTTCACTAGAGATTGAGCCACATGGTCCTTCCCTAAATTCTCTCGAATTTTCTGCTTGATTGTCGTGGCAACAGCACTGCTAGACAAACTTGCTAAAATCTTTAAGGCAGCGAGGTCAGCCTTGCGGCTAAGAGCATCCGCCACCTGATTAGTGTGACTGGCCTTATGCTCAAAGTGAAAGTCAAACTCCGCGAGAAACTCTTGCCATCGAGCTTGCTTAGGAGTTAACTTCGGTTGGGTGAGGAAGTGACTCACAGCTGAGTTGTCTGTTTTCACGAAAAATTTGGACCCCGACAAGTAATGTCTCCATGTTCTCAAACAATGGATTACGGCCAGAAGTTCTTTTTCTTGGGCCGTGTACTTCCTCTCAGCTTCTGATAACTTGTGGCTCTCGTACGCCACAGGGGTGCCCCTCTTGCAACAACACACCCCCTAAGGCACAGTCTGAGACATTTGTCTGCACCTTAAAGGGTTTAGTGACATCCGGTAGAGCCAGTACCGGATCTTCCATCACTGCTTTCTTCAACTCTATAAAGGCGGTCTCACATTCGCCACTCTATACCCACTCTACTCCCTTCTTCAAAAGCTCCGTCAAAGGAGTGGTCTTCTTCGAGTAGTTGTGGATAAATCTTCGATAGTAATTGGCTAACCCAAGAAAAGAACGGAACTCCCACACATTCCTGAGAGTTTTCCATTGTTCTATGGCCTCTACTTTCTCCATGTCCATTCGGATGCGACCCCGTTCGATGATGTGACCCAAGAATTTGATCATGGTTTGTGCGAACTCGCACTTTACCTTCTTCACATAAAGCTGGTTCTCTCTCAGCTTCTGAAATACCATTTTCAAATGCTCTGTGTGCTCCCGGAGTGTAGAGCTGTACACAACGATATCATCTAAGTAGACCACTACAAATTTGTTGAGGAACTCGTGGAACACCTGGTTCATTAATGTGCAAAAAGTTGCAGGGGCGTTTGTCAACCCGAATGGCATCACCAAGAATTTGAAAGCACCATAACGGGTTACACATGTTGTCTTGTGTTCATCTCCTTCGGCAATGCGAACTTGATAGTACCCTGAGTGAAGATCTAGCTTTGTGAGATATTGGGCACCACCAAGTTGGTCAAACAAGTCTGCAGCCAGAGGAATGGGATACTTGTTCCGTACTGTGATCTTGTTAAGAGCTCGGTAGTCTACGCACATCCTCAAGCTCCCATCATTTTTGTTCTGGAACAACACAGGTGCGCCAAACTGCCCATTTGCCGTTCTAATCTGCCCTGCCTCTAACATCGCTTCTAACTGCTTTTTAAGCTCCACCAGTTCTGGGGGGCTCATTCTATAGGGTGCTCGTGTCGGTGGCTTTGATCCTGGAAGAAGCTCGATCTTATGGTCCACACTTCTCCTCGGAGGCAACTGCTTCGGAAGTTCTGGAGGCATCACATCTGCATACTCTATCAACACTCTTTCGACCTCCTTCGGCACTACCCTGCTTTTGTTGTCCTCTTTTGTCAATGGAACAAGGACATATGATGGTTCTTGGTGCTTCACACCCTTCTTGAATTGTAAAGCGGACAATAGTTGAGGCTCGGTGGGCTGCTTGATTCTTGTAGGTACTACACATGGGTTCTCCCCAATGATGAGTAAATGTTGGGCAGTAGGGATGGGGACGGCTTTCTTCTCTAGCAGAAACTCCATTCCCAATATGATGTCGAAGTCATCCATCTACACTACGACTAAGTCAGTTTTCCCTTCCCACTGTCCCAATTTCAGGCGTACTCCTTTTGAAATCCCTACTGTGGGTGTCGCATTTGAGTTCACAGCTTTCATGTGGCCCACATCCTTTTTCGTCTTCAACCTCAACCTTTTTTCTTCCACCTCCGAGACGAAGTTATGGGTGGCTTCGGTGTCAACCATCACACTTTTGGCAGGTTTCCCTTCAATGAGTGCATTTATGAACATCAATCCTTTTGATTGGAGCTTCACAGGAGTCTTTGATCTCTTCTCCATAACCCCCAAGAACCACAACGCTCCCATATGACTTGTCTCCTCTGCTTGCTCTTCGTCATCATCGCTCCCTAAGACTAGATAGATGCTTGTAAAGCAGATAAAGCATTTTTATGAGGACACTCATTAACTTTATGAGGCCCTCGACATAAGAAGCAAGAGATCGGTTTAGGAGTGTAGCCTTGGGAATTGAAGGGTCGAGGCATGAAGGCGCCTGTAGAGCCAGCTGATTTGGAAGTTGCAGAATCCTTAGGGTTTTCTACTCTTCGATCTCCCCCACTTGAGCTCAAAGATTTGGACTCCGCTTCCCCACTTTTACTTGGCGCAGGTCGCGCCCCTTTGTTGGTGTTCACATGTGAGGATTGTGGCGGGCTTCTGTTGGGATTCTCATCAAAAGTATAATCAGCCAACCTTTCCGCGACAGCTTGAGCAACTGCCAAATCTTGCACCCTTTGCCTCTGGAGTTCGGTTCTCGCCCACGGCTTCAGGCCTTCCAGGAAGTAGAACAATTGGTCATTCTCAGACATGTCCGGTATGTCCAACATTAATACAGAGAACTTGTTAACGAATTCCCTGATGTTGGTGGTGTATTTCAGCTCTCTTAATTGTCGCTTGGCGACGTATTCAACCTTCTCGGGATAGAACTGAGCCTTAAGCTCCTTCTTTAGTTTCTCCCAAGTGGCAATAGTACAAACACCCCTCTGGATGTCGCTGTACTTGGTTCTCCACCAAAACTTGGTGTCTCCTGACAAATACATTGTTGCTATGCTCACCTTCACTTCCTCCGAGTCAGGCTTCACAGCTCAGAAGCACTGTTCCATATCAAATAGGAAATTCTCAAGTTCTTTGGCTACTCGTGCCCCTCCTATGCTTGAGGTTCCGGTATCTTCACCTTCCTGTAGTTCGTCACAGGTTGGTTTCCCATCGCACGGATGGCTAAGTTGAGTTTAGAATTCATTTTCAGCAACTCATTCTTGAATGCATCAATAGTGGCTCGAACGTCCTCCGTCATCGAGTCCATAGTCATCTGCATGGTGTCAAGAGCATCACTCATGGCTCCAATCTGCTCGTTTTGAAGAGGCCCCTCCTCGAGGTCTCTGCCTCTTTCCCTTGAGGCTTTCCTCTTCTCAAGGGTCCCAACTCGGGCTTTCAAATCTTCAATCTCATCGACTCGCGCCGCCATTTAATCTAGGTTGACACGGTCAAAAAGTGCTCTGATATCAATCAATCTGTCAGGGATTCCCGCAACTTCTCCAAGTTGGTCCTTAATCAAGCTAAATCATTGTGCGGTCGTCATATTAGGCATCTAGTTCAAGCTAGTGAGCCGAGTCGGCTCTGATACCAACTGTCACGGGCCGACTTTGAGAAGCGACAAAACGGACCGTGCGGCACTTTTCTGTTAGCAAGTCAGCCAAATGAATACCTTGCAAGCAGCAATAATTCACACGATATTAATATAATGTAAGGGACAAGCAAATAAGCAAGCAAGCGTGCAAGTGAGCAAGCGAGCGAGCAAGCGTATGGGCTGAGCGTCAGCGAAGAACACAACAATGAACAAATAATTTAAGAATCGAATGAGACAATCTCACAATGCACAGATGATTGAATCTCCTCATTTATTGATGGTAAGACGTTTAAGGAAGCAAAAGTACATGTGCTTACCTATACTAGTTCCTGAGTCCAACAGTAATGCTGACTAAGAACGCCTCCCTATATATGATATTTTACATAACTTCACTTTGCAGGAGGAAACATTAAAATGTTTTAGGAGTCATAATGACAGGAAAAATTTTATTCTAACTCTGGCACACAAGCAATCAACCATGGGCTCAACTCATGACCCTGGACAAGTTTGCTGGTGGCCTTACAACCTGTCGGGAGGCCGCACGGCATGTCAGTAGAATGCGGCTCCTGACACGTGGCAACAACAGAGGACATACATGTCTACGAGATCATCTTTCCATGGCTTAATCATCAATGGCATATAGATCCAATTTCTCCCTTTGATTTGGTTTTCTAAATTCTCTAGTGGATAGAGACCTGTCGATCAACTTCGACCTTTACATGTTACTGTCTTCATCATAATTCGCGATGAGTGCTTTAGATTTGGGTAATGGAGGTAGGTTCTTGACGTTCTTAGGGGACAATTCCTGGACGGAATATCTAATTGGGAAAACTGAGAAAATTGGGCTTTCTTTCCGGCTAGTCTGGTTCTCACCGGAGGAAGTGCTACTAGAACCGCTACCAGGTTCTTCATTTTCAACAACTGATTCCACAGCCTTCTCCAGCTCCTGAACCAAATATTTACATATAGAAACATATTCAAAACCCATACTGCAGCAACCACAATCAACCAGGCCCAAAAGATACTGCGTACCAAGTAAATAGACCGTTTTACTTTTCCATTGGTAATAAACCATCTTTCAATTTCATTCCAAACTGTGTGCCTTGGAATCTTGGATTAGCAAATAAGCTTTACAGCAAAAGATGTTGACAGAAAACTTTAAAGCAGCTTACTCAAAAATTATACCACTTGATGCAACTGAAAAATAAAGACTGCGCTATAGGGAGGCTTGAAAGACTTAAACCGAGGATTTAAAAATCACCTGTTTGGAAGGTACAGCATCTTGTCTTCGCTGCTCACGTTGTTTCCAAGAACGTTGTTTTACTTTAGAATTCCTAAACCTGCTCAACAAATAAAAATAAGCAAATAGCTAATGCATTAAATTGAACACTTATTCGGATATTTGTTACACTCTTTTGCACTAGAGTCCTTAGCTTAGTACAAAAAATAGTCCTTGATCTATATTTGGTGTCACAAAAAATTATTTTCAATGAATTTCTGTAAGTCCAAAAAAAAAATATAGCACACACACACACCATTTTGTGTAAGAGTGTCCAACAAACGTCCCCAATATCCTCCGATTAGGTAGTGATAATTTCTTAATTCTAGGTCAACTTATCTGTATGGATCAGATCATAAGTAGTCAAGTAAAATATTTAACTTTGTTAGTAACCACGTACTAAACCCAAGTAGAACTTGCCTCTTCCAGCAACAAAACAGTAAATCAAATGCCAGAAATTACCAAGGGATGAAGCTAACAGGGACAAACCAGTCACTTCACCAAATACACAAGCGTGGCAGCCTGCCCTGCGCGTATAATACTCGGCTGGCTTGGGCAAGGCAACCAATTACCAGACTTGCCCCTCCCCTTTATGCCAACATATACAAGAGGGGAATAGCAATTAGTCATACATCGAAAACAAACCAAATATGCATCCCTCAACTACCTATATGAGGAAGTATTTATTCTATGCCCAATTACCAATAGAACCTCTTTCCTTGGGCGTAGAATTAATTAGAAAACCAAATATGCATCGTCCACATGATATCCATGGCTAGGGTCCACTAGAGAGCTCCCACCCTTCAGCTGGCTACCCATTCCACAGCCACTTCGGGCCAGCTGCTCAGAAGTAGCCCCTATAAAACAAAAAATATACGGGGAATCCTTTGGGGGATGATCCCCCCCCCAACTGCGTAGCCCCACCTGGCCTGCGGTTCTTCAGTAGGCGCGATGACCCGGGGACTTGAAACCTCATCCCCACCGCCCTCGTCTGATGACCGCTCTCCAGGTGGCCTCCACAGGCCAAGGGCAGCCACTGCTTTGCGCAGTGACCAACCACCCTCACGGACGCTCTTAGCGACTGATCATCCTAGAACGTCCCCTGCGCCGAACATTACATTACATAGCATTGGCTACCTAGGGACTTAAACTCCCCTCGGGCCCAAAAAAGCTCTACTATAATCTCCCCCCGCCAGGATACCCGAGCTGCACGCCCGACCAGGCAGTCCAATGCACGAGCGGCACAACTATACCTCATCTGTCCCTCGATCCAAAGGCAATGCCCTTTATCCGGAAGTTGAGGGGACTATAGGGTAAGCCACGCTGCCCTAAGCTAACCATTGCTGAAAGAAAACGCTCCTTTGGACTTAGTGATTTGTTTTTCAACTCCCAAATCTAGACCGCTGCCCTTGACTCGGGGACTTGGGGGACTTGTTAGTCTACCACGTACTAAACCCAAGTAGAGCTTGCCTCTTTCAGCAACAAAAGTGTAAATCAAATACTAGAAATGGCCAAGGGATGAAGCTAACAGGGACAAACCAGTCACTTCACCCAATACGCAAGCGCAACACGCGCGTCACGCGACAGCCCGTCTTGCGCATACAGTACCCGGCTAACTTGGGCAAGGAAACCAATTACCAGGCCTGCCCCTCCCCTTTACGCCAACATATACAAGTGGGAATAACAACTAGTCCCACATCAAAAACCAACCAAATATGCATCCCTCAACTAGCTATATGAGGAAGCATTTATTTTATGCCCAAGATAAGAGGTTCCAGACATCGTTAGTCGATTCCTATTATCCTAATTAAACAGTTTTCTGACTTAGGCATCGGAGCGTCGAAGGCGGGCCAATCCCGTCTCGACCTCTAATCCAATAAGCTTTCAGTGTTTTACAGGATTTGGGAAGCTCTCTGACCGCGTTCGTTCGAGACGCTCTCGACAGAACAACTAACCCAACTATTGCACTTCTACTTAAACATCTCAACGAATCTTGGCCATCATCTTTTATATGATAGTCATCTTTCGCGGAACGCATCTTGCCCGTTCACGCTTAACCTCCCCCTACCGTGGATCACGGCCACGTGCCCCACTCGGCTATGAATTCAAAATGGAAATTGTCTCTTCAGTCACCCACCATCATTGCGCCTTAAAGGCACGCGCGACGTGACTCCCCAAATTGTGCGCTGCCTAACACACGGCTCACATGAAGCCAAACCGCCCCACAACGGTTATTTGGAACGCATCATCCATGTGATATCCATGGCTAGCATCCACCGAAGAGCTCCTACCCTCCAGCTGGCTACCCGCGCCACGGCCGCGTTGGGCCAGCCGCTAAGAACTAGCCCCTATAAAACAAAAAATATACAGGGACTCCTTTGGGGGATGATCCTCCCCAACTGCGTAGCCACTACCTGGCCTGCGGTTCTTCAGCAGGCGCGGCCACCCGGGGACTTGAAACTTCATCCCCACCGCCCTCGTCTGATGACCGCTCTCTAGGTGGCCTCCACAGGCCAAGGGCAGCCACTACTTTGCGCAGTGACCAACCGCCCTTACAAACGCTCTTAGAGCAGCTGCAGTGGTGAGGGACGGCGAGGACGTCCGGCAGCATGGCCCACGTTTTGAGGACGTCCGACAGCGGGGCGACGTGCAGCGGGAGGAATAAACCCAGAAGACCGGACGTTGACCGGGAGGTCGTCCTCCTCGGCTTCCTCTGTTGAGAACGAGGCCGAGGTCGTCCGCTTGGTGGGCCCCACGTAAGTGGGTGACACCAGGCTGACGTCCCTTTTTTTTAAACCAGTGACGGACCAATCGGCTTGCGACACGTGGCATGCCCTGGGCTACTGACAGATCAACAGCTAAGTTGATCTGGGCCGTCCATTTTGAACGGATATAAGCCATCTGACGGCTTATATTTAATTGCAACGGCCACTTCGGCCTAAAATGAAAAAATTACAAAAAAAAACCCAAAAAAATTGCAAAAAAATCCCCAAAAAATTGCAAATGAGCTCCTACATTTTTTCTATAAATACTACATTCATTTCTCACACCATTTTGTGCACAACAAATTCATTCTCTCCCTCTCTCCATCTCTCCTCTAAATATATTTTTTTGTGGGAAAAAATGGCTACAAATTGGCTTCTTTCAGAAGATGTACAATTGAGCATCTCTTATTGTCGTTTTAGCGTTGATTCCATCACCGGAAATCGACAAAAGGTGGAAAAATTGTGGGAAAAGGTTTATGGCGATTTTAAGGCAAATTGGGAGATAAGTTATGGTGAATCGATGCCGGAAGCTAGGGCCCAAAACACATTATCCTCTCATTTCACAAAGTTGAAGCCGAATTTGAAAGTTTGGGGTAGTGCTCTTTCTTTCGCACGAAGTTACTTATCATCTGGCTCCAACATACACGATGAGGTAATGTTTTTGATCTCCAATTTTTTTTTAGTTTTTACCATATTGTTTCTACTTATGTTTCAACTTAGTTTTTACCATATTTTATGAAATACATGTTATTTATTTCATGATATTTATGAATTACAAGTTATTTATTCCATGTTATTATTATTATTTTTTAGATGAGATGTGCTCCATCATTTTATGTGGCAAAAAAGTAGAAAGAGTTTAAAGACTTTGCTTATTGGGAAGTAGTGAAGAATCATCCTTACTTCATCCATGTCGAGGCTAGTACACCTCCACCTTACTTATCATCTACTTCGTCTTACTCATCATCACATCCCGCAAGCTTAATGCCTCCCACCGTCAACTTAGAGGAGGATGATGCATTTGTCATACCAATGAGCAACCAAGCTCCTTCTTCTCCGGAGCGTCCTATGGGAGTGAAAGCGGCCAAGGAAGCGAAAAAAAAGAGAAAAAGGGTATGACGCCTACAAATGAAAGAGCCGAGGCTTTGAATAGGATTGTGGCAAATCAAGAATCTTATGGTCACAATCAAAAAGATAGTGATGCAATTGAGGTTTCCCTTATGCGAGAGCAAATCGCCCTTCAAAAGAAAGACATCCAATTGAGGGTTTTTGCGGAGGAAACTTGGATTATGTCAATGGATACCGAGAGCATGACTCCTAAATCCAAGAGGTATTTCACAAAGTGGAAAGCAGAAATCCTTTCTCAATTGGATGGGGTTGAAGAAGAAGCTAGCGAAGAAGTTAGCGAAGAATGCTATTCCAATTGTTATCGCCCCCTTTTTTCAAACACTTAAATAACCCTTGAAGACTTTTTCCAAGCACTTTAATTATTTTTTATGTAATTTAAATTATGTACTATGTAGTTTCCCTTTTACAGAAATAAAATTGCACTTTTTTTATTTCCATCAAGTTCCCACACATTACAAAAAATGAAACACACATAATAGAAATACATAATTCAAACTCACAACAATGCAAACAAACAATTAAAACAACATATTTATAGTTGTTCACCGGCCTCAAGAAACCAGTTGTGCTTAACTAAGTCCTTCTGAAGCTCTCCATGGATGTAAGCAGATTGGAGATCTACAAGACGGTCATTAAACCGTTGTTCATTTTGTCCATCTCTTCCAACCGGCTTGAAAGGAATTCGGTTCCCCCCTTCATCCACTGGCCCATCATAAGCTGTGAATGCGGTAGATGGGTTTTGGAGATCTTCTTCGTCGTTCTCCTCAAACTCATCCTCCTCAACGATCATGTTGTGCATTATGATGCACGCCAACATGATGCTTTTTAACGTCGAAAGGCGGTGACACCGAGCTGCATGACGAATTATCCCCCAACGAGCTTGTAAGATGCCAAAGCACCTCTCCACATCCTTGCGGTACGACTCTTGCTTCCTCGCAAAAAGCTTTTGTGGAAGCTCTTGAGGATTCGAAATCGTTTTGACAAACGAGGAGTACCTCGGATATATCCCGTCGGCAAGGTAATAAGTGTTACGGTATGTCATACCGTTCACTTTATAAGTCGCAGCCGGACTTCTTCCAGCAAGCACTGCATCAAAGACATCTGATTGGTAGAACACGTTGATATCATTTTGAGCTCCTGGTACCCCGAAGAAACTGTGACAGATCCACGTGTCATATGAGGTCACTGCCTCTAAGATGCTAGTTGGACGACTCTTCCTCCCTAAGTACGCGCCGGACCAAGCGGTTGGGTAGTTCTTCCACTCCCAATGCATACAATCAATGCTTCCGATCATACCAGGAAATTCTCGATGTCTAGCCCTTCTTAGAAGTTGAGTGATGTCTGTCTGATCTAGAGCACAGAGGTAACGGGTACCATAAAGCTCTACCACTGGGTGCACCACTTCTTCATGCACTCCAGAGTTGTTGATTCCCCCATCCTTATGATTTTGGTACACTGATCAGTAGCTGAGCCGTAGGCCAACATCCGGAGAGCACCGGTCATCTTTTGTTGGGGAAGTAGTCCGACCATTCCAGTGGCGTCGGCTCTTTGATGCCAAAATGGGTCGTAGTTGCAGAGGTCCGTCATTATACGGTTGAATGTATTTCAGCTCATTCAGAACTGCCGACGAAAATCATGGTCAGTGAAGACTGAGTGTTCGATGAAGTAATCTTCCATAAGATTTTGGCCCCTAGACTCCCTCATCCTTGGTTGATTTGCACGGCGACGTGGTGGTGGTTCATCATCAAAAGCTGCATCGACGGCCACCGCGTCGATAACGAATTGATTGACAATTTCTGCATTTCGTCGGCGTTGTTGTCGCCTCCTATTGAAAAAAGTACCGAAACTCATGGGATTCATCTTGATGAAACCAAAATGTGAAGAAGTGTTTATGGTGGCTTAGATACGAGTAGAACTACAAGTGATGCGTAGTTGGTGTGAGTCTACCTCTCCCATAGCTCTTTCTTTTATAGCCATTTTGAAAAGCCAGATGTTTTAAGATAACGGCACGTGTCGACTGTCGATTGGTTGAAAATATTACCGGATATCTTCATCAATAATTTTGCCGAAACCGACACGTAGACATTACACGTGTCCCATTCTCATTGGTTTGTAATCTTACCGGAAATCTCACCGAATATCTTCAATCAATAATTTTGCTGACACCGCCACGTAAACATGACACGTGTCTCAAAATTACTGGTCAAAAATCTTATCAGAAATCCGCTACCAATTGTATGATCCGTAATGACACATGTCGACTAATTACTGGGTGAAAGTATTATTCGAATTTAAATGTAAAATATTTTAAATAATAATGAATAGTAATAGGAAGTCCTATTTTGGACACCGCTGCACGAAAAACAGGAATAGGACTTCCTATTTTGAGGAATTCCTCAAAATAGGACTTCCTCTCCAAATGCATGGGTGCATATGCTCTTAGCGACTAATCATCCTAGAACGTCCCTTGCGCGGAATATTACATTATGTAGCATTGGTTACCTGGGGACATAAACTCCCATCAGGCCCGAAAAAGCTCTACTGTAATCTCCCCCCGCCAAGATGCCCGAGCTGCACGCCCGTCCAGGCGGTTCAATGCACGAGCGGCACAACTATACCTCATCCGTCCCGCGATCTAAAGGCAACGCCCTTTATCCGAAAGTTGAGGGGCCTATAGGGTAAGCCATATTGCTCTAAGCTAACCGTTGCTGAAAGAGAACACTCATTTGGACTTAGTGGTTTGTTTTTCAACTCTCAAATCAAGACCGCTGTCCTTAACTAGGGGACTTGGGGGACTTGTTAGTACACCACGTACTAAACCCAAGTAGAGCTTGCCTCTTTCAGCAACAAAACAGTAAATCAAATGCCAAAAATGGCCAAGGGATGAAGCTAACAGGAACATACCAGTGACTTCACCCAATACGCAAGCGCGGCACGCGACAGCTCGTCCTGCGCGTACAATACCCGGCTAACTTAGGCAAGGCAACCAATTACCAGGCCTGCCCCTCCCCTTTACGCCAACATATACAAGAGGGGAATAACAACTAGTCCCACATCGAGAACCAACCAAATATGCATCCCTCAACTACCTATATGAGGAAGCATTTATTCTACGCCCAAGGTAAGAGGTTCTAGACATCGTTAATTGATTCATATTATCCTAATTAAACAATTTTCTGACTTAGGCATCGGAGCGTCGAAGGCGAGCCAATCCCATCTCGACCTCTAATCCAAGAAGCTTTCATTGTTTTATAGGATTTGGGAAGCTCTCTGACCGCATTCGTTCTAGACTCTGGAAAGAACTAACCCAACTATTGCACTTCTACTTAAACATCTCAACGGATTTGAGTAGAAACAAACTTTTTCAAGATTGAGGTTTTAAACATGACTAAAACAGACAAACATTCACTTACTCGAATTAGTATCGAGACAGAAATAGAAACACATTTGTGTGTGTGTGAGGTCAGGGGTCAGAGGTTCGAAGATTTAAAACGCCATATAATGCTTCTACAACAGTAGCATTCAGTTGGAGGATAAGTTAAGATTGATCTCCACATAGTTATACACGCACTCTTGCTGTCCACACTTATAGCAAACAGAATCCATATTGACAAGTGACAACCCACACCAGAAAATAAAAAATATTTCATATAGCCAAGGTTCAAAAAGGCTAGGCGGTGAGAAACACCAAATGAGGCATGGGCGGCAAACTGATTCGCCCAGTAATCGGCTGCCAAGGACCAAATCGGTGATTACTCGGCCAGCCTAGGTGCCATCCCTTTTTAAAAAAAAAAAAAATCTTTTCACTTGAATGTAATAACTATCTGAATGTCTAACTACCCGATAAGTTATAGAGCAATCATTGATTAGTTTAAAATGAAATAGATGCCATTAACTTGTCCTTAATAGCCAGCCTAAATGTAATAGCTTGATGAGTTTGATGACAATGTGTTTTGATAACAAATTGATAATATGTTTTGATGACATTTCTTTATTATGTTTTCTTTAATATTCATATTATATACGTAATATACTAGATAATAATAATAAATCACCTAGAATCAACCTAGAAACTGATTAATCCCACTTAGGAAGCTGGGTAGTAGGCAGTACCTCAAACACCTAGAATCTGCCTAGTGCCTTTTTGAACATTGCATATAGCAGTTAATATATTGTATATCTCTTCACTCAATTGACAATTGGTTCTGGGTTGATTCTGTAACTTCTAAAGTAATTATCACAAAGATATAACTGGAAGGAAACCAAGTTATACAATGAGCCAATTAACAGAATGTACTGTTAAATATATATTTATCACTTGAGAAAGAAAAGCAAAAGGAAAAAAAAAAAACAACTTCAGCTTACTTTCTCTGCTCTTTCGCTAGTTTCAGTTCTTCGTCCTCATTGTAGATTACAGGTAGACCAGAAAGGTCACATGCCAAGGGGCTTGTAAAAAAGAACTGCAAAGCAGAACAAATCTTTTAGTAAATTCATAGATCAACACATGTAGGCTTGAAATGATGACATAAGCAGAAAGTAAAGTTCATCATGTGTGGCCTTCATGCCAATGAATTAGGACAACAGTACTCACAACTGGCAAGCAATTATAAACATCCACACTGACAATAGAAGAGAAACAAAGCATTTGAAAGGGTGAGAGTAAAAAGAGAGGGTGAAATTCAAAGTAGAAGTTCTATGAGAAAGAGAAGGAATCATCCTATCTGGTCATGTTGCTTAGATGTTATACTTAGACATAGACTGTATGCGATATAGGCAACTATTATCCCACATTTCAAAATATGTATTTTGAAAATTCTCGAAGAAATGAAAAGTCGCTTAACAAATAAGCAGGGGAAAAAAGGGGAAACAAACAGTAGTATAAAGAATGAAAGGCACGTCCTAATTGACAACTTGTAAGCAAAATTGTATAATTGAATTAACCTCAGCAACGCTTTTCTATTAATTCAGTTTTTCTTCTAGAACGTAACATATGTATGGACTGCAAGATTTACTATTGACTATGTAAATGAATGTGCAATTGATTAGAGATATACAAAACTTGAAATTCGGGACATAAAAAATTAACTTTGATGTGTTTTAAACTCGACAAACATGTCAGCGAGACGAAGTTTCTTGCAGCAATGGATTAAAACATGGAGAAGTAATTAGGAACAAGTAGGTTGAACATGATTGTAGGCTTGACGTATAAAACATCATAAAAACACAGGTGGTTATGACTCAAAGAGTAACCTCTCACTTTCTGCTTACTTCATTTTTTAGAGCGATAGCTGCACTGCTACGATAAGCAGGATCCAATGCAAGAAGAGTGCCCAAAAGACCCAACGAAGATGAAGGTAAATCCTTGAAAGCTTCCTGAAGACTGGGTTTGTATGAACGTGGAGGTCTAAAAGTTGTAGAAAGCTTCAGCGTTTTCCAGTATTCCTCAGAAGGTGTGCCGCAAAGTTTGAAGATCCTATGCAGTTGCTCAACCTGAAAGGCAGATAAAATGTGTTACTGTGATTTACTAAATCTCGTCAATCCCTACAAATTGCCTCTTATTCCACACAGACACACACAATCAAGCAATAAAATACCTCTGTTCTACCAGGCATAAGTGGCCTCCCTGTAAACGTTTCAGCGAAGACACATCCAGCACTCCAAAGATCAATGCCAACGCCATAATCAGTAGAACCCAGCAGTAGCTCAGGAGCTCTGTACCAAAGTGTCACAACTCGATTGGTGAGAGGCTGCTTAGGCTTTGGAGCATAATAATTTGAAAGCCCAAAATCGCCAATTTTCTAAACTCCATTCATATCTATCAATAAGTTTGATCCTTTGATGTCTCGATGCAAAATTCCCCGATCATGGCAGTGCTGCAGACCTGAAAGCAGTTGATGCATATAGCACTTGACCTGTATAGCATTTATTCAGATAACTGAGATCAGTGTATCCAAGTCAAAAGCCATAAAGTTTGGATAAAAATCATACCTGTGGTTCAGTAAGCCCTTCGGCACTAGAAACAACTTTTGCCAAATCTGAATGCATGAAATCAAAAACAAGATAAATGCTATATTGCATTCTTGATGTAGCCAATCCTTCGAGCTTTAGCACATTGGGATGATCCAATTTCCGTAACAGCATAATCTCTCATGCCATAAATTTAACACTTTCCGGTTCTGATGTATCAAACCGGACTTTCTTCAAGGCAACAATTTTTCCAGTGTTCCTATCTCGAGCCCTGTACACATTACTGTAGGTTCCCTCACCCACCTTCAATAACATGCATTCGCAAAAAATCACATTCCAAATTGCAAAAATATAAATAAATGTTTAATGCAATCCTTCCTCCCAACAATAATGATATCAGACAATTTATCTATGCCTGTTTGATTGCAATTTTATCGGAAAGTACTAAAATCAAGATTTTACATGTCAAATTATAGTTGTTTGAAGAGCAAGGTAAATATAACTAAGTTTAGATTCACCTAAATCTTCGGTAGTTTAGATATTCACCTAATATAAACAAATGTTTACTGCAATCTTCCTCCCAATGATGTTATGTCAGACAATTTATCTAGGCCTGTTTGATTACAAATTTTTATCAAAAAATGCAGTAAATAAAGATTTTACGCGTTCAAAATGTATTTTCTTGAAGAGCAAGGTAAATATAACTAGTCTACAATCACTCTGAGCTACATAGCTAGTTCACAGTGTATAAATCAAGTGAAAACCTAATGAAAATGAAAGTTGAATTAGTATAAGAAAACCTTATCGAGCTTATCATAAGAGTCGGCACTCTTGGGGACCAAGCCAGCCAAAACATCTCTACAGATATTATCAGTGAGCCACTTAGGCCATCCGTCCACGAGCTCATCATCGTCAGCCGAAATCCTGCGAGACGAAACATAACTCTCCGCCGCCGACTCATCACCGCCATTCTCCTTCTCCACTAAGCTCGGCCTCTTCACGTAACCGTTCTCCAGCTTCATCCTCTCCAGCCCAACGGGCTGAGTAGTATTCCCGTTCGGGTCGGGCTTGGCCTGAACGCAGCCCATGGGCTTTCTGCGCGACGACGATGACGAGGAAGAGGAAGATGAAGAGTGAGAGATGTGGCGAAGCATAGCTAGAGGGAGAGGGAGAAGGAAGAGAGAGGTGGGGAGGGAGGGTAAAAGAGGAATATAAAAAGGGAAGATGGCCATCCATGGTCGGCGGTTTGGAAAATTGCTGAGCACAAGAGATCAAAACTCGGGAGGTCCTTTTCTTTTGATTCATTCCTTTCCTTCTTTCTCGACATTCTCGCTAGTTCTGGATTTGGAATTTGGAACTCGGGTGGAGCCAAAGAGGGAAAACCAGAGCTCACGTGTTACGCTCGCGATTCTCTTCGTCTACTTTACACGCGGCTGATGAATAAAATTTGAAAATTAGATTAATCATTTTTAAGAAATGTAACATGTAAATCTTTTTAAGTAATTACCAAACAAAAAATATTTTATTAAGGTGAAATAGTAAAATATGGAGTTGATAATTTATAAAGGACTTCACCAGCCGGATAAAAAAAACCCTAAAAAATAATCTACACTATTACAATTCATTCTAGTACCCAACAACATAATTAAACGTGACTAGGTGTAGAATAAGGACTAGAAAAATCGGGGGCCTCACACTCTATTTAGCTATGCACCCCAAACTACATTAAAGTCATCTGGCACTCCTCCGCTTATATCTTCGCGAGTGTTGTCGAATTCATTGCTACATTCTTCTGTGGGGACTCCAACTTGTGCGCCCCACACTTCCTCCCATTAGCCCTTTCGCTTCTAGCGGTGGCGTCTCTTCACGAACTGAGCGCTTCAGTGAAGATGCCATATCTACATGGGGAGCTTATCCCTTGCGACAGTCACAAGGTGAACCAGAAACCTACAAAGAGTCAGACAAAGTTAGTGGATCCCCCACCCCAAAAAAAAGAAGAGGGTTGTCCTACATGTAGGAAATATGTCTCATGAGCCCTACCTGAGGCTCTTGCATGGGTGATACGTGGTCAACTTACATCACCTCAGGAGCAGATCCAGTCTCCAAGCCCGCCACTGTCACCCACCACGATGAGCCCATCTCCGTTGTAACCAACACCTCCTCCATAACAGACTGAGTGGGTATCGGAGTGGCCGCCGCCACCAACCTAGCTTCAAAACTGAATGGAACCGAAGGACTAGAAGCTTTGGAGGATGCCGCCATCTTGGCATCCTGAGCCTGCAAAATCCAACAACCTTCCACACCATGCACAAAATGGCTACACAATTCACAATAACCCCGAAGATCAAGGTACTCAAATCCAACAATGGCCATATACAAAAGAGAAAATCGGAAATATTTCCTTACCACCACTCCTCGATAAAGGTCAAGATCCACTGAGAGCTTCATCTTGCCGGTTTGGAGAAGAAGTTCATCATAATTCCGTTAAGTGCCACATCTGAGACGATCTTCTTGGCCTAACTCTAATTGAGAGCCGCATCTTAGGCGTCCTTGACAACCACATCCACAGTAACCTGTGCCGCCAACACACCCTCCAATGCTGAGAAACCATCGAACTCTTCCACGACCACGGTGAGGTCGCGGTAGTACCATGGTCTTAGGAACTTTGCACGGCGAAGTGCTGCCAGATCCTTAAATTTGCAAAAAAAAAACAATTTGTGCAGTGAAGTTGGAGAGAAATTCATGTGGAGTCGAGAGGGCCATTCCACAACCTCACCATTGTTACCTTAAATGACTATTCAAGGGCCTCCAGCAAAGCCACCAACTCGAAAAGTTGTACAACGACGTAGTGATAGCCATCATTGTCTACCACATCAGCCTCCTGAGCTAGGTCAACGATCTCAATCTCATCTAACTCCGGATCAAAGCCAACATCGGTTAGGCGGTCAGCAACTTCATTGGTATATTTGGGCATGGAGATGACCCAAAGAGAGGGAAGGAAAGGGAAGAAAGGAAGAGGAGGAACTAATCACGAAGCAAAGGAAGAAGATCGATCAGGCAGTGAGGCTCTGCTCGAGATTTGGAGAAAACATTTTGGGGCGGTTAGAGTGTTTTGGTGTTTCGCTCTCTACTTTCCAACTTCTCAACATAGTACCGAGTCGGTTTGATATGAAATAACGTTACCAAAAAATAATTACATACACAACTATTATAGAATAGACGAATGTAAGACAAGAGGTCATTTAAATTTGGGCAACTCTAATGTTTGATATGAAATAATGTTACCAAAAAATAATTATATACACGACTACTATAGAATAGACGAATGTAAGACATGGGGTTATTTGGATTTGGGCAACTCTAATTATAGAGGAGCCTTTTAGAGGAGTTAGAGATATTTTGGCGGCCAAACCTGACATTTATGGACCTGAGGCAGGAACCAAAAATGGTTCCTCTTTATGTGGGTAAAAAAAAAGACAACAAATATCAGACATATTCGTATAATATCCACAATAATATTTTAATCATAAAACTAAACACAAATCAATAATCAAGTACTTGAAAATCTAAAGATGTTTAAAACTAACACTACCACAATTCTTCTTATAGCCGACGACTTCAAGAAAACAAAGGTCGACGACAACACCAAAAATCGTCGGCTATACTCTTTGTCAAATCTTTATAGCCTACAGGACTATAGCCGACGATTTATGTAATGCAAGTTTTTTAATAATAATAATCGCGTTCAAAACAATAGGAAATCACAAGAGGAAGCTAACCATACCAAGCTCCTGGCCTGAGGTGGCCAGAAACAGAAAGTCAGCCGGTAGTCAAGATTTCCTCCGGTGTGCCATGGTTAACGCAGGTCAATGATGGTCAACGGGTCAAAACTGGTCAAAAGGCCCAAATGTGACTTTTTGACAATTCTACGACTATTCCTTCAAAACGAATCGAAACAAAATGGATAAACACAACTAAATCCAACGGCCAAAAATATACATAATTTATTCCACGTAACTCGACATAATCCTCCGAAATTTCCCACGAGGTCAAAATCATATACACTACAACTCTCGTGAAGGAACTCAAACTAAATTCTTGTCTGATAATTTAGTCGTAAACAAACCCACCATATCGACCAATTACGACAAACCGCGACTAATCATGAAACTTGCAAATCAAGCTAATTAACATACTATTTTCGGTTCGGGTCATTACAAATCTACCCCCCTAACAAAAATTTTGTCCTCAAAATTTACATATCTTCTAATTGAAGAGGTAAGGATACTGATCCCACATGTGTTGCTCGGTCTCCCAAGTAGCCTCTTCAACTGAATGATTCTGCCACAATATCTTCACAAGAGGAATGGCTCTGTGACGACCTTCCGATCAAGAATCTGAACTGGTTTCTCCACATACGTCAAGTCCTCCCGTATAGGAAGCTGATACGGTGTCAACACATGAGATGGATCGGAAATGTACTTCCGCAACATAGACACATGGAACACATCATGTACCATGGCCATCTCAGATTGTAATGCCAACCTGTACGCTACAGCACCGACTCGCTCCGTGATCTCGTATGGGCCAACATATCGTGGACGAAGTTTACTGCGCTTCCCGAAACACACCTTTCCAAGGAGAAAATTTCAAGAAAACCCAATCACCAACCTCAAACTCAAGATCCTTCCGTCTCACGTCAGCATAACTCTTCTGTCGATCCTGTGTAGCCCTCAATCTGTCCCGAATAATTTGAACATCTTCCGTGGTACTTTTCACCAAATCAGGACCAAGAAGTCATTTCTTACCAACTTCACTCCAACACAATGGAGTTCGACACTGTTTGTCATACAACGCCTTATAAGGTGCCATACCAATGCTAGCCTGATAGCTATTGTTGTACGCAAACTCAATCAAATGAAGTTGCTGATCCCAATTCCCTTTGAACTGTAAAACACAAGATCACAACATATCATCCAGAGTCTAAATAGTCCTATCCGACTGACCATCTGTCTGAGGATAAAAAGCTATGCTGAATTGTAGTTTAGTCCCCATTGCCTTCTGCAATACCCGCCAAAATTCTGAAGTGAACTGACTATCCCGATTAGAAACTATAGACATAGGTACACCATGCAATCTCACAACGTCTCTCAAGTACAGCTTCGCCAATCTGCTCACGGGAAGCTTTCCTGGAAGTGCAAGGAAATATGCTGACTTCGTAAGGCAATCCACAATCACACAAATACCAGTACTACCACCAGAAGTACGAGGTAACTGATACATAAAATCCATAATGATATGCTCCCATTTCCACACTGGAATCTCCAAAGGTTGTAATTTACTTGCCGGTTTCTGACGTTCTGCCTTCACTTATTGGCAAATCAGGCATTTGCTCACATACATTGCTATTTCCCTCTTCATGTTTCGCCACCAATAATGAGCTTTAAGTGTCTGGAACATCTTTGTACTACCCAGATGCATAGCATATGCAAAACAATAGGCTTCGTCGATTATTTCCTTCTTCAAATCCTCATCTCTGGGCACACATAATCTCTCTCTGAACATCAAAATGCCATCACTCCTCATCTGAAACTTGGTCGGTACACTATTCTGAATCAAATTCTTCTTGCTCAGCAGATAGGCATCTGTATCTTGAGCTTCACGAACTTGATCAAGTAACACCAGAAAAACTTGGAAACTGGCTAATTATGTTCCATCATCATTCCACTCCAACTCTGCTTCTATTGCTCGTAACTCTGTCAAAAGTGACATTCTAGCAACACGTACATGGAAAAGAGAAGCACCATGCTTCCGACTCAGAGCATCAGCAACCGCGTTAGCCTTTTCAGGATGATACTCGAAAGTGCAGTCATAATGATTAATTAGTTCCATCCATCTTCGTTGCCTCATATTCAAATCTGGCTGTGTACGCAAGTAGGTAAGACTTTTGTGATCGGTGCAAATCATGCAGTGTGCCCCGTACAAGTAGTGTCTCCAACTCTTCAGTGCTAACACAATGGCAGATAACTCCAAATCATGAGTAGGATAGTTAACTTCGTGTGGTTTCAATTGTCTAGAACCATATGCAACCACATTTCCATGCTGCATCAAGACACAACCCAGACCTAGCTTTGAAGCATCACTGTACACAACATACTCACCGCTATCATCAGGTAAAGTCAACACTGGTACAGTAGTCAACCTTTCCTTCAAAATCAAGTAGCTTTCCTCGCAAGCATCGAACCATTCAAACTTGACTCCTTTCTTTATCAAACGGGTAAGCGGTGTCGCTATCCGTGAAAAATACTGCACGAATCGGCGATAGTAACCTGCTAAGCCCAAGAAACTTTGCATCTCTGCCACGTTGGTAGGTCTGCTCTAATTCAACACTGCATCAATCTTATCAGGATCCACGCTGACTCCCTCAGCTGATATCATGTGACCCAAAAACTTTACACGGTCAAGCCAAAACTCACACTTGCTAAACTTGGTGTATAACTAAGCGTCTCGCAAAGTCTGCAAAACTGCATGCAAATGCTTCTTGTGTTGCCCAACACTCCTGGAATAAATCAGGATGTCATCAATGAATACAATGACAAACTTATCCAGATAACACCTAAAATATTGATTCATCAGGTCCATGAAAGCAACTGGCGCATTGGTCAGCCCAAACGGCATAACAAGGAACTCATAGTGCCTATAACATGACCGAAATGCCGTCTTGTCCACATCGGACTCCCGAATCCGTAGCTGATGGTATCCAGACCTGAGATCAATCTTCGAGAAGACTGAAGCTCATTTCAGCTGATCGAACAAATCATCAATCTCAGGGAGAGGATACTTGTTCTTCATCGTAACCTAATTCAACTTCCGATAGTCAATGCATAGCCTCATCGAACCATCCTTCTTCCTCACAAACAACACTAGAGCACCCCAAGGTGAAACACTAGGTCAAATGAAGCTTTTCTCAATCAATTCCAGAAGTTGAATCTGCAACTTCCTCAACTCTGTTGGTGCCATATGATAGGGTGTCTATGATATAGGTCCAGTACCTAGAACTAACTCGATGGTGAAATGAATCTCCCTGACTGGAGGAACACCGGGTAAGTCCTAGGGAAACACATCTGGATACTCATAAACCACCGCAATATCACCAATCTCCGGCACACGAACACTCGTATCGATCACATGTGCTAGGTAAGTTACACAACCCTTCCTCATCATCTGCTCAACCTTCATTGCTGAAATCAAACAAGGCAAAGAAATATTCTTTTCACCCCGAAACAAGATTTCCGGCATGCCTGGACTTCTGAAAACAACCTCCTTCTTATGACAGTCTAGAACTGCCCAATGGTTCTTCAAGAAATCCATGCCCAAAATCACATCAAAATCCACGATATCCATTAGCATCAAATCCGGGCTAACCCATAACCTCCAATAAAAATCTCACAATCTCTATATACCCACCCGACACACACTACCTCTCCAGATGCATACAACACTCGCCACAAACTAGGGAGTGGAGATGCAGGTACAGTAGCCAATGATGCTAATCTATATGACATAAATGAATACGTAGCCCCAGGATCTAGTAAAGTAAGAATTGGATGACCAAAAATGTACAACGTACCGATGATAACCTATGGGGAAGCTTTGCCTTCACATAGAGACATCGCATGAACTCGAGCGTGTCCAGCTGGTCGTCCATGTTAGCTACGATTCTGCTGACTACCCTGTCCAGAAGACTGTGTTGCACGATCACCAGAAGCAGCACCCTGGTCTCGTTCAGCACTCTGATCCACAGCACCTCCAAAAGTGCCACGCTGAAGACACTCCCTCGCAAAGTGACCCACCTGGCCACAACAGTAACAAGTAGAGGGACCATACTGACACTGACCAGAGTGATGTCTGTGGAAGTTATTGCACAATGGATATTCCCTCGGTGCAGCTGGTATGCTGAAGAAAGGTCGAGGATAACTCGATTCACTGGAATTCCCACTCGACTGCTGCCTCTGCGATCGACTCCTCCTCCTTTTATGACTCTGCCTAGCAGTTATAGTAGGAAACCTATAATGTCCACTACCAGAAGATGATGCTAATCTAGAAGTACCTGAACTCAACCTCTTCGAAGCACCCTGGCTAGGTCCACCCTCTTCAAAGCGACGCGTCTGAAACCGCATTTGTCTCTCCCTCTCTATGTCTTCACCTCTGAGTGCAGCACTAACAAACTCATCAAAGTTATCTCGAGGTATAGTGGTCAAAGTCCCCTTGATATTCACATTCAAACCCAACTCAAACCTTCTGCACTTTCCTTCATCTGATGCCACCATATCATGTACAAACCGCGACAAACGGGTGAACTTATCCCGATACTCAAACACTGACATACTCCCTATTTTAGATTAGTAAACTCTTCATATTTCCACTTCTAAGTAGCTGGATTGAAATACCGACGCATGAACATCTCTTTGAACATCGGCCAACAAGTATCAATAGGAACTCTGTCTGTACCAACCCACCAACAGTAGGCATCTGATTCAAGCAAACCCACTGCTGCTACAGTTTTCTGTTCTGGAGTAAAATGCAGGCGCTCACAAACATGCTCAACCTGAACCACCCAAGCTTCACACACCTCAGGATCAGGGAAACCAGAGAAAACAGTTGCTCCTGATGTCCTAGCCTTAGCCACTGGGTCAATACTTTCCTCCAAACGCAATACTCGCATAAGCAAGTCAAGCGTACGTTGATCCTCATCAAGATCCCCAGTCCATTCAGCACGGACTCCACGTCGAGGAGACATCCTAAGGATATAAGATATTAGTCTAGGATATAAAGGATGTAATCATGAAACTTCAAATGTCTGAAAGCATACAACACTCTAGAGCATTGATGATTATCTGCCGGCCGATCGGGTCATCACTCCGGAAATGCTGTACATTCTCAAATGTCCTTAGTAACACAACTACAAGAGTCTACAGAACCTAAAACCTAATGCTCTAATACCAACTGAAAGGACCCAACTCCGATTTAGTTGCCTAAACGGAAATCAAACCCTTTCGAAAACGTGACCTTAAAAAAAATTATGCCAGAGTTTACTTTGAAACACATGAACCAATATTAGAACCTGCAAAGAAACACACTTCGAATATTCCACAAAAGCCAAACTGTGGGGCTCCGTTCCCCATCCGGATATCTCAACATCATATATATAATAAACCACAAGGTTTACAAGAAATCCAGAAACATTCAGGAGTAAACTCAACTAAAAACACAACATAAGTATTCAGAGCGACGCCTATATACATCATGTACAACTAGTAGGTCGAACAAGGAACCTACTCGAACTAAAGAGTGATATGAACTTTACGCCTCCAATGTCGATGTGTAACCCCAGAATTTAAACTACAAACTGGGCAAAGAAAATCGAAAAGCCCAGGGGAAAGGAAAATAAAATCGTTTGAGTGAGTGGACGAAAATAATAATATGTCTTTCACCATTTA
Source organism: Geum urbanum (assembly GCA_946800695.1). Taxonomy (NCBI): domain Eukaryota; kingdom Viridiplantae; phylum Streptophyta; class Magnoliopsida; order Rosales; family Rosaceae; genus Geum; species Geum urbanum. Next base: position 21,959,859 of record OX327007.1, read on the forward strand.
TATATTAACAAAAATAATGCGAGTTCTTTAAATAAATGACGGTTGCCACTCCGGCGGATTTCCCTGCCAGAGTAGAATGTCGGGCGAATCTCTCAAGCCCGACGGTGATAGACCAGGCGAATCTCTCAACACTAGTTGGCATATCAAGCGAATCTCTCTAGCCTGATAGATGGACTACTGGTGATCAGCCGCGTAGCCAATTTATCGATGCTACATAAATAAATGCCATCACCAATAAAATATACAATACCTTCAAAACGATAAATAATTTGAACATTATACTGGAAACAAATACTGAAACCAAGAACTCGCTACGACAATGTAAATAAATGTCCAATCACAGAACGAGGTTAACTCTAAGGTCTGGCGGAAGATCCCTCACCAAACGCTCGATCACGATCACCTGAATAACAGGGATACAATCAATACATATAGAATCACAACATACAGAGCTAATACGTCAAGAACCCCGCATTTTCGAAAGATGTATCGCTCGAAATATCGACGAGGATAACAAAATTCTCAAAATACACCCAACAACCCTTTTCCCATAATTGAATACTCAAATCAACTCAAAAACCTCACGACTATGATCGGGACGCGATTATGAACAAAAAGGTATAAAAATCTCCAAAATTCCCAAAAAGTCAACCTCGCCGGAACTCCACCGTTGACTGCTGCTGCCGCCGCAGCGGCGCCAATGGTGAAATTCCATCCTCAAGCCCAACATCTTTCCTCAAAGGACCACCACCATCCAACCACTACCGTGGCCAGAATCGAGCTCGAAAGTCACGGTCGCCATAGATTCCGGTGAGTTCCAAACGTCACCCAATCCCAAAATTTCTTCACCAAAAGCATCTATGGGTTGAGAGGAGCAAAACCCCCAACCCCAACGACCCCAAAACTGGCCGAAAATCGCCACCAAAATTCGGTAAGTTCCAAGAAATTCACCGAGTTCAAAATCCCTCCAAACTCCACCAAATCCACTCAAACTAAGTTCAAAACAATAGGAAATCACAAGAGGATGCTAACCATACCAAACTCATGGCCTGAGGTGGTCGAAACGGGAAGTCAGCCAGTGGTCAAGATTTCCTCCAGTGTGCCACGGTCAACGCGGGTCAACGATGGTCAATGGGTCAAAATTGGTCAAACGGCCCAAATGTGACTTTTTGAAAATTCTATGACTATTCCGATATTTATACGCGCGAGCAAAACGATCAACAGATCAAAACGAATCGAAACAAAACGGATAAACACAACTAAATCCAATGGCCGAAAATATTCATAACTTATTCCACGTAATTCGAAATAATCCTCCAAAAACTCTCACGAGCTCAAAATCACGTACACTACAACTCTCGTGAAGGAACTCAAACCAAATTCTTACCCGATAATTTAGTCGTAAACAAACCCGCCATATCGACCAATTACGACAAACCGCGACTATTCGTGAAACTTGCAAATCAAGCTAATTAACATACCATTTTCGGTTCGGGTCGTTACACGAAATGAGCTAGTTTTGTCCAAGCAATAAAAAATCCTAGGCTGGAGGATATACAATATTTTACCAACATGTAGGAGGCATACATAATAGACATGGAAAGAGCTTTTGGAATTCTCCAAGCTCGTTGGTTAATTATAAGGAGCCAACACGTGGATGGAATAAGGAATCAAATACATCATGATGAAATGCATTATACTGTATAATATGATAATTGAATCTAGAAGAGGTGAAGATGAAGTGGAACTATTTGACCTCGATGAGATCCTGACCAACCCAAGAAAAGCGCAAATTTATGATCGTCCAGAAATTAATGAAGAGAAAGAAGAGCTTCCAACGCATGTGGATCGCGACAAACATAAAATGAAGACATACTTGCAACAACATAGGGATATAAATTGTCTAATCGTGAATAAGAGTCTCCAAGATGACCTTGTTAGGCACTTTCATTTGAAGAAGATTGAAAACATGCACAACCGCCAATAAAAAGGTCATTTGTGCGGAGTGAATATTGTGGTGTTGCACTTTCACGATTTGTTAATTGTTATCTTGATTTCACTTAATTTTCTTGTCATGTGGCTTAGTTTTATTTTGAGGGTGTGTGATGACCCAAATCAGAATTAACACGTTAATCGGCTTAATCCGCGAGTTTACGAGTAATCACTGTCTGTTATAATTGAGCAGTTTTAGCGACTTTACTCGCGACTAAATTATCGGGCGAGAATTTGAGATGAGTCTCTTCACGAGAATCGTAGTATGCGTGATTTCAAATTCGTAGGCGGTTTCGGATAATTGTTTCGATAACCGAAGAATATGTTATGAATATTTGAAATTGTGTAATTTCATCGTGTTTATCCGTTTGAGTTTGAGCTATCCGAAATGTGGATGTGATTCAATTTGGACCATCGATCATATCGAGCCGCGAGTATAAATATCGGAATAGTCAACAAATTGTCAAAAATCACTGTTTGGGAAGTTTGATCGTCGTTGACCAGAAAAGGGACCGTTGACCGAGTTCAAACGGACCGCCGTTGACTCGCCGTCGGACTTCACGTTTCCGGCCACCTCCAGCTCCAATTTGGGTATGGTTAGCTTCTCCTCTTGATTTCCTATGGTTTAGAACTTGATTTGAGTTGAATTGATCATGATTTGGGGGAGAACGAGCTCGAGGAAATCTAGGGATTTTGCCGGAATCGGGTGTGGTGCTCCGACGACTTTTGGGGTCGGGGTGGTGGGGGGAAAGGTTCCCCTCATCCTTGTGAAGCTTTTGGGTGAAGGGATTTTGGTTTGGTTGAGGTTTGAGGATCGCCAGAATCAATGGATTCCGTTAGTTTCGGGCTCAATTCCGGCTGGTGGGCTTGGAATTGGGTCTCAGTGTAGAAGAGGATGTTGTTGGGCTTGAGGAATACTTGTGATCTAAAAATTTTGGCCGGAATCCGTCACCGTTGACGCCAGCAGCGGCGCTCCGGCGGAGGCGTTGACTTTTTGAAATTTGATAAGTTTTATGCCGTTTTGCTCGTAATCTCGCCCCGATCATCGCGTTGAGGTTTTTGTGTTGATTTTATTATCGGATTTTATGTCGAGGGTTTATGTGGAGAATTTGGGGGTTTTCATCGATTATTTTGTATTCGAGTTATATTTTTCCAAAAATGGTTGGTTTCCGAGGTGTGGTACAGAGTAATGAATTGTGATTTTGATCAGTTATATTTTGTGATTATTCAGGGTATCGAGATCATACATTGGGCGAGGGATCTTTCGCCGGATCTCGGGATTAGTGCGTTTACGCGCTGTGCTTATCTGTGAGTGGACATTTCTTTTCACTGATTAGTTGCGAGTCCTTATTACACGTTTTACGAGCTTGAGCATGCATATGAGATTATGATTTATATGAGCATGTGTTTTACGATTATGCATTTACGAATACGCATCGACGAATATGCTTATACAATTATGTATTACGTATATGCATTTACATTATGCTTTATACACTTGCATATAACTATTTATGATTTGGTTTACACAGAGTACAGTCACAGTATATATTGTTGTATCGATAGAGTTGAATCCCGGCTGATCCCTGAGGATGTTCACTGGGGGAGGCTGTGACCCCTGACCCGAGGCCCTTACCGGGGAGGGGGAGGGCAGACCTCTGACCTGAGGCCTTTCTTGCTTGAATCACGTGTGGGTCCGGGATCCTGTGATTCAGACTGTACTAGCGCGGATGTGTCTATGAGTGACCCGCGGGATTTTACAATGCATGCTCTGTACGCGTGAGGAGTTAGAGTCTCCCTCGTGTACTATATCATATTCATTCATTTAGACTCGCATATGTTTTTATAACATATATTGTTCGGCGAAAGACATTTATTTTCGTCCACTCACTCTAACGGTTTATATGTCTTTCCCTGGGCTCTTTGTTTTCAATGCCCAGTTTGTAGTTCAGATTTTGGTGTTGCACGTCGCAGTCGGAGGCTTAGTGTTCGAGCTACCTTCATTTTCCAGTAAGTTTCTTGTTTAGCCTACTGTTGTGTATTTATATATATATATATACTAGAGGTCGCTCTGAATACTTTGATGTTATATTTTCATATGATTTTCCCCGGATTTCTGTAAAGTTACAGCTTTTGGTTTATTAATTTACATTATGTTATGATATTGAGAAATCCGGATGGGATTGGTGCCCACGGTTTGGCTTTTATGGCATAGGATGAAGTGTGTTTTCGGGTGCAGGTTAATGGTAATTCCACGTTATAGTGAAACTCTACCGAAATTTCTATGGTTTTTGCAAGTTCGTGTTTTCAGAACTGCCCGGTGTAGGAAACTAAATCAGGGTTGGGTCCTTTCAGCTTGGTATCAGAGCATTAGGTTTCAAGTTCTGTAGACTTCTGTAGTTGTGATACTAAGGGTATTTGAGTATGTACAGCATGTCTGGAGCGATGACCCGACTGGCCAGTGGTTACTCATCAATGCTTTGGGTGTTGTGTGTTCTCAAATGTCTGAAGTTTCATGATTACGTTCCTTGTGATTGTGACTAATGCTTTTTTCTTATCATTAGGATGCCTCCTAAACGTGGTTCCCGTGTCAATAGGGATGTGGTTCCTGATGAGGATCGCCAGACGCATGACTTGCTTATGCGAGTATTGCGTTTGGATGAGCGTTTTGACCCTATGGTCAAAGCTCGAACTGCTGGAGCGACTGTTTTCTCAGGTTCAGCTGATCCAGAGATTTGTGAGGCATGGTTGGTTCAGGTGGCACGAGTTTGTGAGCGTCTGCATTTCACTCCTAAGCAGATGATAGTGACAGCAGTTGGTTTACTTGAGTCCGATGCGTACTTTTGGTGGGTTAGCACCGATAGAGTTCCGGTTGATACTCCGTGGACACTGTTCAGGGATTTATTTATGCGGAGGTATTTCAACCAGGCTACACAGTAGCGGAAGTATGAGGAGTTCACTAATTTGAGACATGGCAGCATGTCAGTACTTGAGTACCGGGACAGATTTACTCGTTTATCCCGATTTGCTCGCGACATGGTGGCTATAGAGGAAGCAAAGTGCCGGAGATTTGAGTTGGGTTTGAACCTAAACATCAAGAGGACACTGACTACGATGTCTCGGAACAACTTTGATGAGTTCGTGAGTGCTGCACTTCGAGGCGAGGATATCGAGAAGGAAAGGCAGATGAGATTCCAGTCTCGACGATTTGAGGAGGGTGGACCGAGTCAGGGACCTTCCAAGAGGCTGAGTTCAGGCACTTCTGGATCGGCACCATCATGTGGCAGTGGACCATATAGACCACCGGCTAGTTCAGCTAGACAGTGGCAGAGATGGAGAAGGGATCGGCCACAGAGACCACAGTCTAGCGGGGGTTCTAGCGGATCCAGCTATCCTCGACGTACCGGTGGCACTTTTGCTATACCGCGGGAGTATGCATTGTGCAACTTCTGCAACAGGCATCATTATGGTCCTTATCAGCGAGGCACTACCAGTTGCTATCGTTGTGGCCAAGAGGTTCACTATGCGAGGGAGTGTCTCCAGCAGGTGGGTGTTGGTTGATAAGCAGCTTAGAGTTCCGGAGGAGAGCGATGTACCACTTCTGGGGCTCGACCAATACAGTCTTCTGGCCAGGGCGGACAGCAGAGTCACCCTCAGCGTGGACGACCAGCCGGACAGGCCAGGGTTCATGCCATGTCATTGGGTGAGGGCAGAGCTTCACTGGAGGTTGTTATTGGTACGTTACATGTTTTTGGCTGTCCAGTACTTACTTTGCTAGATCCAGGTGCTACGCATTCATTCATATCATATAGATTGTCATCTTTAGCTACTATGCCTGCATCTCCACTTCTGGGGTTATGGAGAGTGTTGTATCAATCCGGAGAGGTTGTGAGTATTGGTTGGGTGTATAGGGATTGTGAGATCTTTGTTGGAGGTTGAGGGTTAGCCGCGGATTTTTTATTGCTGGATATCGTCGACTTTGATGTGATTTTAGGTATGGACTTCTTGGAGACACATTGGGCTATGTTCGATTGTCACAAGAAGGAGGTTGTGTTTCGACGTCTAGGGTTCCCAGAGATACTTCATTGCCATTTGTGATTTCAACGATGAAGGCTGAGCGGATGATGAAGAAGGGTTGTGTTGCATACTTAGCTCATGTTGTGGATACTACGGTTGTTGTGCCAGACATTGGTGACATTGAGGTTGTTTCTGAGTTTCCTGATGTATTTCCAGAGGAGTTACAGGGTATTCCTCTAGTTCGAGAAATCGATTTCATCATTGAGCTGTTACCAGGCACTGGACCCATATCTCAGGCACCTTATCGTATGGCGCCAGCGGAGTTGAAAGAGCTACAGATTCAACTTCAAGAGTTTCTAGAGAAAGGTTTCATACGACCCAGTGTATCACCGTGGGGTGCTCTTGTACTGTTTGTTCGGAAGAAGGATGATTCCATGCGGTTGTGTATTGATTACCGGAAGCTGAATCAAGTCACTATGAAGAACAAGTATCCGTTGCCGCATATTGACGACTTGTTTGATCAGCTCAAGGGAGCTTCAGTCTTTTCGAAGATTGATCTCAGGTCCGGATTTCATCAGTTGAGGATCAGAGAGTCAGATGTGGCCAGGATAGCTTTCAGATCACGGTATGGGCATTATGTGTTCTTGGTTATGCCGTTGGGTTGACCAATGCCCCCGCAGCTTTCATGGACTTGATGAACCGGGTGTTTAAGAGGTTTCTGGACAAGTTTGTGATCATGTTCATCGACGACATCATGATTTACTCCAGGAGTGTGGGCCAGCACAAGAAGCATTTACGAGCTGTTTTGCGGACTTTGCGAGACAATCAGTTGTTTGCGAAGTTCCGCAAGTGTGAGTTTTGGTTGGATAGCGTGAAGTTTTTGGGTCACGTGATATCAACTGAGGGAGTCATCGTAGATCTTGACAAGATTGAAGCCGTGTTAAATTGGAGTAGACCTACCACCGTACCAGAGATCAGAAGTTTCTTGGGTTTGGCATGTTACTATCGGCGCTTTGTGCAGGATTTTTCTCGGATTGCCACTCCACTTACCAGATTGACGAAGAAAGGCGTCAAGTTCGAGTGGTCTGACGCATGTGAGGAGAGTTACTTGCTCTTGAAGGAAAAGTTTACTACTGCACCAGTTCTGACTCTACCTGACGATAGTGGAGAGTTTGTGGTTTACAGCGATGCATCGAAATTGGGACTTGGTTGTGTTTTGATGCAGCATGGCAGAGTGGTGGCTTACGGTTCCAGGCAGCTGAAACCACATGAAGTCAACTATCATACGCATGATTTAGAGTTGCCTGCTATTGTATTAAACTTGAAGAGTTGGAGATACTACTTGTACGGAGCTCAGTGCAAGATATACACAGATCACAAGAGTCTCACCTATTTGCGCACGCAGCGAGACTTGAATATGAGACAACGCAGATGGATGAAGTTGATCAATGATTATGATTGCACCTTTGAGTACCATCCAGGGAAGGCTAATGTCATTGCTGATGCACTCAGTCGAAAATCGGGAGCTTCATTGTTTCATGTGTGTGTGGCCTGAGTCTCCATGTTAGCTGAACTACGGGCCACAGGAGCTGAGTTCGAGTGGGACGGTGATGGAGCCTTGTTAGCTAGCTTCTAGGTTCGACCAGTGTTGGTTGATCAGGTTCGGGAAGCTTAGGATGCGGATTCCTATCTGTTGGACAAGAAGACCATGATTCAGAATGGTGTACCAACAGAGTTTCGGTTGAGTGATGATGGTACGTTGCTATTCAGAGGCAGATTATGTATACCCAGGGACGAGGGTTTGAAGAAAGAGATTTTAGACGAACCTCATTGTTCTGCTTATGCGATGCATCCCGGTGGTACGAAGATGTTTCGTACACTCCGAGCTTATTACTAGTGGCGAAATATGAACAGGGAGATTGCCGAATATGTGAGCAGATGTCTTATTTGTCAGCAGGTCAAAGCAGAAAGGTAGAAGCCTGTGGGAAAGCTACAACCCTTGGAAGTGGGAGCACATTACCGTGGATTTCATGTATCAGTTACCACGTACTTCGGCTAATAATATTGGTATTTGGGTTATCATAGACCGTTTGACGAAATCCGCTCATTTTCTTGGACTTCCGGGGAAGATTTCAGTGGGCAGATTGGCAAAGTTATATTTGATGGAGATCGTTCATCTGCATGGTGTGTCTGTATCCATTGTTTCTGTGACAATCAGTTTACTTCAGAGTTCGGGCAGGCATTGCAGCGCGCCTTGGGTACTAGATTGCATTTCAGTACAGCTTTCCATCCTCAGACTGATGGGCAGTCTGAGAGGACTATTCAAACTCTCGAGAATGTGTTGTGGTCTTGTGTTTACTTACAACAATAGTTATCAGGCTAGTATCGACATGGCACCGTATGAGGCCCTATACGGGAGGCAGTGCCGCACTCTATTGTGTTGGAGTGAGGTGGGCGAGCGCTGGCTTATTGGCCCTGATCTGGTGAAGAGCACCATGGAGGATATTCAGATTATCCGGGATAGACTAAAGATTTCCCAGGATCACCAGAAAAGTTATGCGGACGTGAGAAGAAAGAGTCTCGAGTTCGAGGTGGGTGATTGGGTCTTCCTGAAACTATCTCCTTGGAGGAGAGTTGTGCGTTTTGGGAAGCGTGGCAAGCTACGACCACGGTATATCGGTCCGTACGAGATTACAGAGAGAGTTGGTGTCGTGGCTTACAGATTAGAGTTGCCTTCTGAGATGGCTCGGGTACACGATGTTTTTCATGTCTCAATGTTGCAGAAATATATTCCAGATCCATCACATGTATTAGCACCACACCAGCTTCCTATCCGGGAGGATTTGACATATGTGGAGCAGCCGGTACTGTGACGACCCGAACCAGAATCAGTAGAGTAATCGGCCTAATTCACGAGTTAGCGCGTAATCGTAGTTTTTCGTAAATTGTTTGAATTGCCGGTTTTGATTACGACTTAATTATCAGGCGAGAATTTGAGTTGAGTTGAGTCTCGAGAGTTGTTGTACGCGTGATTTCGAGTTCGTGGGCGGTTCCGGATAATTATTTCGACAACCGAGGAATATAATATGAATATTTGAAGTTTCGGAGTTTCGTCGAGTATATCCGTTCGTATCGAGTTATCCAAATCGTAATGGTTATCTGTTTTGGACCGTCGATCGTCCCAAGACGCGAGTATAAATATTGAAAATAGTCGAAAATTTTTCCGAAAATACTGTTTGAAGCGTTGACCGAGCGTTGACCGAAATTTGAACCCGTTGACCCGAGGGGACTATTCACCCAATTACTGTTCATCGTCGGAGCTTCTGTTCCCGGCCGATTTAGGCCACGACCTTGGAAGGTAAAATCTTCCTCTCGTGATTTTAAACTAGTTAGAACTTGGAATTTCTTGATTTGGTTGAGAATTGAGGGAGAACGAGTTCGATGAAGTTGGGTGATTTTGCCGAATTTGGGTGGTCCTCTCCGGCGACTTTTGGGGTCGGAGCTTTGGGGGGAAAGGTTCCCCTCAACCTATAGATGCTTTTGGTAAAAGGAATTTGGGTTTGGTTGCCGTTTGAAGCTCGCCGGAATCTCACTGGAATCCATGGATTCCGTGAGTTTCGAGCTCAATTTCGGCCAGTGGGCTTGGAATTGGGTCTCAGTGTAGAAGAGAAATATGTTGGGCTTGAGGAGTAGTTGATTTCTGGAAAGTTGTGCCGGAATCCGTCACCATTGACGCCGCGCCGCCGCCGACGGCGGCGCTTTGGCGGAGGTTTGACTTTTTTGGAAATGTGTCGAGTTATATGTCGTTTCACTCGTATTCGCGCCCCGATCATCGCCTTGAGGTTTTCGAGTTGATTTGGGTACCGAATTTTCGGTCGCGGGTTTGAGTAGAGATTTCGGGAGTTTTCGTCGATTATTTTGTATCAGTTATACGTTTCCGGGAACGGTTGGTTTCCGAGGTGTGGTACAATGTGTTGGACTGCGTTTTTGATTAGTTATATTTTATGATTATTCAGGGGATCGTGATCGTGCTTCGGGCGAGGGATCTTCTGCCGGACCACGTGATTAGCGTGAGTGTGCGCTGTGATTGTTTGTGAGTGGGCCTTTCTTTTCACTGATCGATTGCGAGTCTTTATATTATATTTTACGAGAATGAGCATACGTTTGTGATTATGACTTATACGAGCATGTGCATGTACGATTATGCTTTAAACGTATGCATGAAACTATTTATGATTTGATTTACACAGAGTATAATCTTAGTATATGTGGTTGTATCGATACACTTGCATCCCGGCTGATCCCCAAGGATGTCTACCAGGGGGGAACTGTACCTTGTGTCGATGTATTTCCGGGTGGGTACAGATTTCTGTTCCTTGTGCCGATGTATTTCCGGGTGGGAACAGATACCCTGACCTGAGGCCTTTCTGGCTAGAATCACGTGTGGGTCTGGGATCCCGTGATTCGGACTGTACTAGCACGGATGTGTCCATGAGTGACACCGTGGGATTTTCTATGCATGCTCTGTACGCTGGAGGAGTTTGGGTTCACCTCGTGTACTATATCATATTCATTCATTTTGAGTTCGTAGGCGGTTTCGGATAATTGTTTCGATAACCGAGGAATATGTTATGAATATTTTGAAATCGCGTAATTTCGTCGTGTTTATCCATTTGAGTTTGAGTTATCCGAAACGTGGATGTGATTCGATTTGGACCGTCGATCGTATCGAGCCGCGAGTATAAATATCGGAATAGTCGAAAAATTATCGAAAATCACTGTTTGGGAAGTTTGACCGTCGTTGACCAGAAAAGGGACCGTTGACCGCGTTGACCGAGTTCAAACGGACCGCCGTTGACTCGCCGTCCGACTTCACATTTCCGGCCACCTCCAGCTCCAATTTGGGTATGGTTAGCTTCTCCTCTTGATTTCCTATGGTTTAGAACTTGATTTGAGTTGAATTGATCACGATTTGGGGGAGAACGAGCTCGAGGAAATTTAGGGATTTCGCCGGAATCGCGTGTGGTGCTCCGGTGACTTTTGGGGTCGGGGTGGTGGGGGGAAAGGTTCCCCTCATCCTTGTGAAGCTTTTGGGTGAAGGGATTTTGGCTTGGTTGAGGTTTGAGGCTCGCCAGAATCAATGGATTTCGTGAGTTTCGGGCTCAATTTCGGCCGGTGGGCTTGGAATTGGGGCTCGGTGTAGAAGATGAAGTTGTTGGGCTTGAGGAACACTTGTGATCTGGAAAGTTTGGCCGAAATCCGTCACCGTTGACGCCGCGCCGCCGCTGGCGGCAACGGTCAACGGCGGCACTCTGGCAGAGGCGTTGACTTTTTGAAATTTGACAAGTTTTATGCCGTTTTGCTCGTAATCGCGCCCCGATCATCGCCTTCAGGTTTTCGAGTTGATTTGATTATCGGATTTTAAGTCGAGGGTTTATGTGGAGAATTTGGGTTTTTTCGTCGATTATTTTGTATTCGAGTTATATGTTTCCGGAAATTGTTGGTTTCCGAGGTGTGGTACAGAGTAATGAATTGTGATTTTAATCAGTTATATTTTGTGATTATTCAGGGGATCGAGATCGTACATTGGGCGAGGGATCTTTCGTCGGATCTCGGGATTCACGCGTTTGCGCGTTGTGCTTGTCTGTGAGTGGACATTTCTTTTCACTGATTAGTTGCGAGTCCTTATTACACGTTTTACGAGCTTGAGCATGCATATGAGATTATGATTTATACGAGCATGTGTTTTATGATTATGCATTTACGAATACGCATCGACGAATATGCTTATACAATTATGTATTACGTATATGCATTTACATTATGCTTTATGCACTTGCATGGAACTATTTATGATTTGGTTTACACAGAGTACAGTCACAGTATATATTGTTGTTTCGATACACTTGCATCCCGGCTGATCCCCGAGGATGTTCACCGGGGGAGGCTATGACCCCTGACTCGAGGCCCTTACCGGGGGGGGGGGGGGGGGGGGGGGGGAGACCTCTGACCTGATACCTTTCTTGCTTGAATCACGTGTGGTTCTGGGATCCCGTGATTCGTACTGTACTTGCGCGGATGTGTCCATCAGTGACCCCGCGGGATTTTACGATGCATGCTCTGTACGCGTGAGGACTTAGAGTCTCCCTCGTGTACTATATCATATTCATTCATTTAGACTCGCATATATTTTTATAACATATATTGTTCGGCAAAAGACATTTATTTTCGTCCACTCTCTCTAACGGTTTATATGTCTTTCCTTGGGCTCTTTGTTTTTAATGCCCAGTTTGCAGTTCAGATTCTGGAGTTGCACGTCGCAGTCGGAGGCTTAGTGTTCGAGCTACATTTCTTTTCCAGTAGTTTTCTTGTTTAGCCTACTGTTGTGTATTTTTATATATATATATATATACTAGAGGACGATCTGAATACTTTGATGTTATATTTTCATATGATTTTGCCCAGATTTCTGTAAAGTTACAGCTTTTGGTTTATCAATTTACATTATGTTATGATATTGAGATATCCGGATGGAATTGGTGGCCACGGTTTAGCTTTTGTGGCATAGGATGAAGTGTGTTTTCGGGTGCAGGTTAATGGTAATTCCACGTTATAGTGAAACTCTACCGAAATTTCTATGGTTTTTGCAAGTTCGTGTTTTCAAAAGGGGTTTGATTCCGGTTTAGGAAACTAAATCGGGGTTGGGTCCTTTCAGGGTGATTCTCACACTCGCCTTTTTTCTATTATGTTTATTCTTACACTCCACTTTTCTCTCTCCTCTTTTTTATACTATTTATTTATCAATCATTTACCAAACTATCCTAAGCATTTCTCTTCTTAACTGATTTATTCAAAGGTCATTTTGGTAAACCAAAAATTAAAATTAATAAAGAAATAATGAAATAAAGAAGAGAGAGAAAAGTGAAGTGTGAGAATAAGGAGAAGAGAGAAAAGGGGAGTGTGGGAATCATTACTCCCCATTTAATTTTGCAATGTTTGCTCTTTACTTACAATAATTGTCTATCTTGTCATCATGTATTATGTTGTGTTGTTGTAATATAGTGATGCTTCCGATTATAGATTATTATTATTTTTTTAGATGAAGCAGTAAAATATATTAGATCTAGTATCTTACAAGGAGAACATTGATTACCGGCAAGATAGAAAGAACTCCATAAACCAACCTATACTATTACATGCATAGCTCAAGTACCATAAAATAACTAGACGTAGGATAATTTACTAAAAAATCTGGGTCCCACATACTATTTAGTTATACATCCCAAACTATTGTCACGTCTGAAGCCCAATGGCCTCTTTGCCCAATCTATAACTATTAAATGAGGGTGTCCCAATTGATGGGGTGTGGAGGCAGTACAATTGTCTCCTTCATACCTATCAAGTATCCTTTGTTTTTTTGTTTGCGAAAATCATCTTCTTTTAGGGGTAAATTAAATCGAATCCACTATTATGATTTGTGTATCATCGACACATTGTTCGGCTTTCTTAGTATCCTCGGTTAACTGTTGTTTTTGGATCATCTCTTGAGCTTGTTGATCGGCAAACCTTTGAATTTGAATTTGAAGAGCACTAGCTTCCTCTTGCTTTCTTTTCTTCTTTGCCTCCTTTTGAGCTTTTTGTGCTTTGGGACATTGTTGCCTTATGGTAGTTGGAGCCGGATGTACTTCATTTGGCGCTGCCACGTTCTTTTCTAAGTCAACGGGAGAAACACTTGGTGAGGCATCAAATTCCATTGAGGGTGGTTCCCCAAACTTTTAAGTATCCTTCAAGTATGGCCAACAATGGATATACTCCAAACCTCTTTTTTATCGGTATTACCGTAATAATACGACTTTGCTTGGAGATCATACAAACAAAAAAATAAACAAAATATGGATCTTTATTCCATTACACTACTATAATTAAGCTATTATAATCATGTAATTACAAGTTATGTAAAGAAATTACCTAATCGGTCTTGTTTGAGCTACTTTTGTAATTTTTTGCCTTATTGAGAGCTTGTCGCCATTTCATACTTTCCACATTTATCTTCTTTCACCATGATTTAAATGCGCAACAGGTTCTACTCCCACTATCCTCGAGTTTGCGCAACTCGTACTCCTCCGGTATTATCCCACAGAAGTATCTCTAATTGAGAGAATACCACTGCGCCATCACCACCAACATTGATCAATGCTTGACAAAGCTCTAAATCGTCATAGTTCCTCCAAGAGGTACCTCTCTTTCTAATTTTTTTCCCTCAAACATAAGAAAGACAAAAATATTCATGAAGAAGGAAAATTTCCAAATTCCAAGTAAGGAGATGGAAGTAGCTGGAGAGCTTTCCGTGATTGGGCAGTGTCAGCAGCTTCCTTAACATGAGGTTCCTCCTTTTCAAAACTCAAGTCTGACATCTCAGGAAAGACGTCTTCGTTATAGAAGACCTACATTTTGAGATCGTTAAGACGTGTTCTATGTGTTGTGTAATTCTTTGGAATTATGCAAATATCTATTACCTCAGCAATCTTCACATGGGGAGTGAAAGGACCCAATCCCGATTCAGTTACCTAAACCGAAACCGAACCTTCTGAAAATACGAACCAACAAAAACTTTTCAAAATTTCGGCAGAGTTTCGTTACTAACGTGAAATTGCATAAACCTGCACCCTGAAAATAACACTTCATCCTATGCCACAAAAGCCAAACCGTGGGCACCAATCCTATCCGGATTTCTCAACATCAATATATGAATCATAAACAGTAAACAGTACTGTAGTATATATATATATATATCCGAGAAAATCCGTATAAACAAGTATCAGAATGTATCAGAGCGATCTCTAAAGTAAAACATGTACAATATACACATCAGTAGGAAAAACAAGAACCTAGTAGAAAGCACAGGTAACTCTGATCACTAGCCTCCAAACCGCGACGTGAAACACCAAACCTGAACTGCAAACTGGGCACGGAAACCGAAAAGCCCAGGGGAAAGACATGAAACACGTTAGAGTGAGTGGACGAAAATAAATGTCTTTCACCAGTATACATATATGTTTAAAATAACATATGCGAGTCCAGGTAAATAAAAACAACAAGTACATGAGGTAATACTCATACTCCTCCAGTGTACAGAGCATGCAAGTAAAAATCCCACGGGGTCACTCATGGACTCCTCCGTGCTAGTACAGTCCGAACCACGAAGTCCCTGACTTCCACGTGATTCTAAGCCAGAAATGGCCTCGGTTCCAGGGATAAGCCCCTCACCGGTCTGGTTGGGGAAACGCCCCTCCATGCGTGTGATGACCCGGACCAGAATCAGAAGTATAATCAGCTTGATTCGTGAGTTACAGCGCAGTCGCGGATTTTCGACAGATATTGGAATCGCCAGAGTTCTTAACGACTAAATTATTGGCCGAGAATTGGAGCTGGGTCTCTTCTCGAGAGTCGTTCTACGTGTGATTACGAATTCGTGGGCGGTTCTAGATCGTTATTTGGACGACCGATGAATTAGTTATGAATATTTGAAGTTCGGATTTAAATGGTGGGCTACTTAACGACTAAATTACCGGACGAGAATTTGGTTTCGGCTTCTTCACGGAAGTTGTTCATAATTTAATTTCGAGTTCGTGAAAACTTCCGGAGCATAATTTGGAGTTACGAGGAATTAGTTGCGAATTTTGCCGTTTGTTGATTATTTAGTCGATTTAATGTGTGTTGCTTTGAAGGGTTGAAATTTTATTCGGTTGGCCGATATGTTTGACTTTGGGTAATATTGGAAGAGTACGTCGAGGCGAGTTTGTGACCGCGAGAATTATCGGAATCGGAATTACGACGAGAAAGTTACGCGCGTTTGAAGTTCGTTGAATTGGATAAACATGAAGTTTCCAAAAATGGAAAGTCTATAAATAGAAGTTGCTATTTTGGGCAGGTCAGACCTTTCCTATTTGGGTGTTGACCGAGTTGACTCGGTCAACTCGGTGGAGAGAGGGTAAGTTCGACGGCTTGTGGTGGCTCACGGCGGTGGAGTCTTTTCCGGCCACCCCAAGGCTTGGGGAAGGGTCCGTTAGGTGCGCCTCGGCCTTCCCGTGGTGGAGCCGGCCACCGTTTGTGGTGTGGGTCGCCGGAAAAGAAAGAATTTCCGGCCCAAAATTGGAGAAAATTAGGTGTATTCGGGTTCATGGTTTTTGGCCGAATTGAGCTACAACTTTGAGTGGGCTTTGAAACTCTTATCCCCTTGATGATTCCCTGTAAGTTTCGTGTTTCAATTCGATGTGTACAAGGAGAATTTTGGATTTGAAATTTGTGTGTTCATTCGGTTTTTCATGAAATTGACCATGTTAGAGTGAGAATTGGACTTCGGTGCAGTTGACAAAGTTGCTCAGTGGGTGGTTTTGCATGAAATAAGGGTTGCTCCGCCGTGAAATTCTCCGGTCAACAGTGGCGCCGCCGTGGGCGGCGGTCAACGGCGGTCAACGGTCAACGGGTTGACGTTTTGACTTTCGGCAAGTTGCATGTCATTTGACTCGAAATCGCACCCCGATCGCAGTGGGGAGGTTCGTTTTTCGAGTTGAGCATCTGAACGTAAAGCGAGGTATTGAAGTGGTATATACGGATTTTCGACGATTCGTCGACTTTGAATTATCTGTTTCCGAGAACGGTGGTTTCTCGTGGTTTGATTTGTATTGTCGGATTATGATTTTGAATATGGGACATTGTGAATATTCAGGGGTTCGTGATCGTTGTTTTGGCGAGGGACTTTCCGCCGGATCACGGGTTAACGCGATACGCGTTACGCCAGTCTGTGAGTGGACATTTCTTTTCACAGATTGATTGCGAGTCTTTTATTTATGATTTACGAACTTGAGCATGCAGATTGATTATGATTTTATGAGCATGTGTTTTACGATTATGCTTATACAGATATACGTATACGAATATATTCATACGTACATATTATGTTTTAAGCATGTGCATAGAAAATATTTATGATTTGGTTTACACAGAGTACAGTCTCAGTATATGTTGTGGTATCGATACACATTGGCTTCTCGGCTGATCCCCGAGTACGCTCCGGGGGCGACAGATATCCTGACCCGAGGCCTTTCTGGCTAGAATCACGTGTGGGTCTGGGATCCCGTGATTCAGACTGTGCTATCGCGTGGAAGCCCACGAGAGTCTCCGCGATATGTTTTACGTTGCATGCTATGTACGTGAGTGGTAGCCAGAGTCTCCTCACGTAGCATTTGATTTTCACGCATTTGACTCGCATATGATTTTATATGTATATATTACTTGGTGAAAGACATTTATTTTCGTCCACTCACTCTAACGTGTTTCATGTCTTTCCCCTGGGCTTTTCGGTTTCCGTGCCCAGTTTGCAGTTCAGGCTCTGGTGTCGCACGTCGTGGTCGGAGGCATAGTGCTCGAGCTACTTTGTTTCATCCAGTATGTTTATTGTTCTACCTACTGTGGTATGCGTATACGATTATGTATTAGATGTCGCTCTGAGCTTCCTATTGAATACGTTATACGATTTTACACTGGATTTCAGTAAAATGTATATATATTTACTACTTTACTTTACTGTTGATATATTGAGAAATCCGGATGGGATTGGCGCCCACGGTTTGCTTTTTGTGGCATAGGATGAAGTGTATTTTCCGCGTGTAGGTAATGGTAATTCCACGCTAGTAACGAAACTCTGCCCAAATTTCGAAAAGTTTTTGTTGGTTCGTGTTTTCGAAGGGGTTTGATTCCGATTTAGGAAGCTAAATTGGGGTTGGGTCCTTTCACTGCGGCCCTCCGTCGGGGATCAGCCGACGAGGCAAAGTGTATCGATACAACAACATAACTGAGACTGTACTCTGTGAAAACCAAATCATAAACAGTTCGATGCAAATGCATGAAACAACATATAAGTGTATGCATATTCGTATAAGTATAATCGTATAACCGTAAAAACACATGCTCATGTAATTCGAAATCTCATATGCATGCTCAAGTTCATAAATCATATAAAAGACTCGCAAGAATTCCGTGAAAAGAAATTGTCCACTCACAGGTGAGCAAAACGCGCACTCGCGCTAATCTCGAGGATCGGCAGAAGATCCCTCGCCAGAAGCCCGATCACGATCTCGATCTCCTGAATATCCACAAAACATAACTGATCAATATCATAGTCCACAACCCTGTACTGAATCACGGAAACCAACTGTTCCCGGAAATATGCAATGCGGTACAAAATGTATAACGGAAATTCCGAAATCCCCACTCGAAACCTCGACTGAAAATCGGCTAACCAAATCAACCCGAAAACCTCTGGACGATAATCAGGGCGCAATTTCGAGAAAAACGACACTAATTACATCAAAATCCAAAAAGTCAACTTTTGGTCGGAGCTCCGCCGTTGACCGCCGCCGCCGGCGGCGGCGGCGCGCCGTCAACCGTGGAGTTCCACGGCAAAAAACTCCAGAATTAAAGGCCATAACCAGGTGAACCACTTTCTCTTCTACCTCAATGTCCAATTTGAACCACAACCCCTCTAATTCCGGCAAAACCCGAACGGAAAACCCACCGGAAAACCTAATCGGGTTCGAGCCATACTTTAACCAATCCCGAAATAAATCACATGGGAAGCTTCCTTGGGGCAAGGGGAGTCGAAGCCCTCACCCCTCCGCCACCAAGACTCACCGGAAAACCTCCCCCCGTTAATGGCGATTTCCGGTGACGTAACCCAACTCGGGTTCACACAATACCTCATCAATTTTCACAATTTCAATTACCATTCAACTCGAAATTACTCAAGGAAGCGAACCATACCCTCGCCGAAGTCAGAGGTGGCCGGAAAATAGGTCTTCGGACGGCAACACCCAAACGGGAAACTTCCTCCTCGGTCAAACAGGTCAACTTGCTATTTTTGGAAAGTCAACGGCCCGGTCAAACATCAACCGTGTTTTACGACTAATTCTCGACTATTCCGATATTTATACACGCGCCTCGGGTCGATCGACGATTCGAAATGGATAACCATCACGATTCTGATAAACTTGAAACAATCGGATAAACTCGTCGGAAACCGAAACTTCAAATAATCATAAAATATTCCTCGGTTATCGAAAAAATATTCCGGAACCGCCCACAAGCTCGAAATCACGTACTCTACAATTTCCGTGAAGACTCTCAACTCGAATTCTCGACCGAAAATATAGTCGCGAAATAAGTCGACGAACCACACAATATCGTAAAACTGCGACTATAACCAAATCTCGAGAATCGTGCCGAATACACAACAGATTCTGGTTCGGGTCGTCACAGGGAGTTGGAATCTTTGCATCTATTTTCTCAGTGGGACTCATATGCGTTTCTATTACCAAGCCTTCAACAGCTACGAAGCTTTCCACATTGGGAGAGGATGGAATTGATGACCCCACATTAGGCCATCTTTGATGCTTGAAGGCTTGCCTAATTGACATGTTATCATCATCATCCTCAGAAGCGTGGAATGTTGGAGACACATAATGTTGCCTTCTTCGATGGATTTATGAAAGGAAAAAGGAGGGAAAGGTGAACAAACTAGGTTCTTCTCAGTAGGAGTTCAACTTCAAGTGTTTAGTAGCATACCAAATTTTTCTTCTTCTTCTTCTTCTTCTTCTTCTTCTTCTTCTTCTTCTTCTTCTTCTTCTTCTTCTTCTTCTTCTTCTTCTTCTTCTTCTCCTTCTCCTCATGGAGTGGATGCTCAATGACTCGCTTTCATTTTTGGAGGCGAGTCGACAGTTTCTTGCTTCCTGAAAAGCTGGTGTTTTTGCTCGCTTTGCCAACAATTGTCTTCCCCACCTGCTAAAACAAAAATTTAGTTTCTACTTTGGCTAAAATCAGGGAAAAAGAGCTTAAGCAGTGACATAATGTATCGTCTGGGCAGTGTTTTCCTTCTTCTTCAGAGCATCGAGGGGTTCTTTAAGGGCTACTCCGATTATTGTCAAATCAACCTCAATGGTGAAGAATTCAAAGAAGCCCTTTAAGATCTCTACAAAAACCTCTTCAGGACACTTGTTTGATTGTGACTTGAAGCTACTAGTACTCCACTGATGGTAGGAGCCAGTGATGCCATAATCTAGCTGGATGGTTAGTTCTGCTTGAATGGCAGCTTTGCAAGAGATTGGCTTCAAGGCAGAATCATCCTCATCTGCTTCTTCCGCTACCTCGACATATGATGGCTTGCCAGCGAACCTCCAAGAGGTATACCTATTTCATGAGTCAATCAACATATACGAAACCCCATGGGTCATGCCTAATTGATGAGAGAAGTGGTTGGGGACATACAACTCTTTATTTCAACTTCTGGAACCCGAAGGTCTGAACAAGAGATGCTCTGGACAAAGATGTTTCCCGTTATGTGAGTATATTGGGGAGACATGCAGAATGCACTGGCCCAGGCTGGTGAAAACCTATGTTGGACTATCAGATCAGCCACATCCGCAGGAAACTCTGCCAAGTGAAAGAAATAGTTGAAGCTCTCTGAGTAGCAGGGTGGGTCAAAATTGCCAGCGGTGACGAGAATGTCCCAATAGCTCATCTTCTTTGAATTCCTCTACCTCCGGGTTGTGGAACTGAAGGAAGTAGGTCTGTAGCCAGAGGTCCAGAATCCATATAGGACTTGAAACCTTATGATTTATTGGCTCTAGTAATATCCAGCCCACGCTGCGGTAGAGGTACGTAAGGACGGGTTGGGCTAAGCAAATATTTTCCTCCATGAAGTTAACCTCTACTCTATCGGTCCAGTTTCCTACAACCTTCTCCACAGAAGTGTTGAATATGAACTTGCAGAGCCAATATTCCAAGAAGGAAATACCTCCTTGATCAGAGTCCACAGTGGCATAGTGCTTGCACCAAGCATCGTAGGATTTCTCGTATAGGTACCGGTCAGTGTAGGTTGTCGTAGTGAAGGTTCAGTCATCCAACTTTCCTTAGATATACGTGTTAGGACAATAACTATGCTCTAATTATGCTCCTAACTTCATGCTTATTGTTTTTTTTCATGAATAAAGCATCATTCTTATAGCGTTTCCTATTTATGTTAGGAAATCATGGTTTGGCAAGGAAATTGGCTAAAAGACGATGATTATGAACTTTTCGATGAAGGTGAGAATATTTATGAGGTCATTGGAGAAGATGAAACAATGTTTGAAAAAAGACGAAAAAAGGTCGCCGGAGCTTCGCCGGAATATTGCAAGATTCAGGTCACCGGAAGTCAACTCCGGCGGTCAACATGATCAAGTCTAGCGATTAACTCATCAAGCCACCATGAAGAGTTTGAAGCCAAATGCAAATTCAAGTGAGAAGAAGAGCACATGCAAGTCACATGAGTTTAGGGCCATTTGGTGACTCATTTGAGGACCAATTAGGCCTAATTTTTAGGATCATGTGTTCAGCATTCTAATTTGAATTTTAAGGCCAAAATATCTCCTTGTGCTTCATATTTTCGAGCTCCCCTATACCCTAGCACACAAATTACCTCATTTTTACGGATGATTATTTCGACGACCGAGGAATATAATATGAATATTTGAAGTTTCAGAATATCGTCGAGTTTATTCATTCGTATCGAGTTTATCCGAATCGTAAAGGTTATCCGTTTTGGACCATCTATCATCCCGAGACGTGAGTATAAATATTGGAAATAGTCGAAATTTTTTCGAAAACACTGTTCGAAGTTTGATCGGAGTTGACCAGGGAGTTGACCGTTGACTTTTGGGCTGACTGGTTCTCCACCGCGCGAAACGCGCTGCCGCCGTTGGACTTCGTGTTTCCGGCCACCTCCGGCTTGGACCATGGTATGGATCGATTCCTCTTTCAATTTCCTACTGTTTAGAACTTGGAATTTTGGAATTTGATGTTGATGTTGATTTGAGGGAGAACGGAGGAGATGAAGTTTGGGATTTTTCGCCGGAATCAGCCTCGTGTGGGGGCGGCGCTCCGGCGACTCTCTGGTGAGGTTATGGGGTAGAATCAATTGTGTTTTGGATGGTGGTCATTTCCCCTTTGGTTTGGAGGGACGAGGTGCCGCGACGGCGCCGAAATCGAGTCGGGAAGTTTTCCGGCTGGTTATGCCTTTTGAGGTTTCGAGCTGATTTCCGGCCAACCTCGCCGGAATTGGTGGTTGCCATAGTTAGGAAAGTTGTTGGGCTTGTTGAGGAGAACCTTGTGGGAGCTTGACCGCCGGCAAATCTCTCCGGTTAATCGCACGCCGACGGCGGTTAACGGCAGAGATTCGGCGACCGTTGACTTTTTTGGAAATATGTCGAGTTATATTTCGTTTTGCTTGAGGTTTTCGAGTTGATTTGGGTATCAAATTTTCAATGGAGATTTCGGGAATTTCGTTAATTATTTTTGTATCAGTTATACGTTTCCGGAAACGGTTGGTTTCTGAGGTGTGGTACAGTGTTGTGAGCTATGATTTTGATTAGTTATATTTTATGATTATTCAGGGGATCGAGATTGTGCTTCGGGCAAGGGATCTTCCGCCGGACCACATGATTAGCGCGAGTGCGCGCTTTGCTCACCTGTAAGTGGACACTTTTATATTTTCACAGTCGTTGCGAGTTCGTGATTTTCCGTATTTGTTTATATACGATGTTGAGCTTATTTATTATTTTTGGAGGTATTATTTTATATTTTTATGGTGATGGCATACTTGTATCGATGCTTCGGCTACTCGGCTGATCACCGGTAGTCTGACCAGAGATGAGAGATTCCACTGGGCAGGGTTGAGAGATTCCTCTATTATGCCGCCGGGGTTGAGAGATTTCCATGGCTTATCATCGTCGGGCTGGAAGAATTCGCCTGGCACCTCCATATATATTTTCTGAACTCGCATTGTTTTACATTGATTATGTATATGAAATTAGTGAAAGGCATATGTTTATTTTCGTCCACTCACTCTAACATTTTATTGCCTTTCCCCTGGGCTTTTCGGTTTTCGTGCCCAGTTTGCAGTTCGGATTCTGGTGTCTCACGTCGCGGTCGGAGGCTAGTTGTTCGAGCTACCTGTCTTTTCCAGTAGGTCCTTTGTTTCGCCTACTGTTGTATATTTTGTATATATACACTAGAGGTCGCTCTGATACGATACTGATACATGTTTTATGTGGTTTTTCCCGGATTTTCTATATTATACAGTTATGTTTATTGTTTATTATTGCTGTTATGATATTAAGAAATCTGGATGGGATTGGTGCCCACGGTTTGGCTTTTGTGGCATAGGATGAAGTGTATTTTCCGGGTGCAGGTTAATGGCAATTCCGCGTTAGTAGCGTTACTCTGCCGAAATTTTTATGGTTTTTGTTGGTTCGTGTTTTCAGAAGGGGTTTGATTCCGGTTTAGGAAACTAAATCGAGGTTGGGTCCTTTCAGCTTGGTATCAGAGCATTAGGTTGTCAGATTCTGTAGACTCTTGTAGTTGTGACGCTTAGAGTAATTGAGTTTGTACAACATGTCTGGAGCGATGACCCGACTGGCTAGCGGTACTCATCAATGCTTCGGGTGTTATGTGTTCTCAAATATCTGAGGTCTCATGATTACGTTCCTTCTGCTTGTACCTAATGCTTGTCTTGTATCAGTAGGATGCCTCCTCGACGTGGTCCCCGTGTTGATCGGGAAGTGGATCCTGATGTGGATCGCCAGACGCACGACTTGCTGATGCGAGTATTGCGTTTAAAGAAGCGTTTTGACCCTGTAGTCAAAGCTCGTAATGCTGGTGCAACTGTCTTTTCGGGTTCAACTGACCCAGAGATGTGTGAGGTATGGTTGGTTCATGTTGAACGAGTTTGTGAGCATCTGCGTTTTACCCCTGAGCAGATGACAGTGGCAGCAGTCGGATTACTTGAGTCAGATGCATACTTCTGGTGGGTTAGCACCGATCGGGTTCCAGTTGATACTCCGTGGACTTTGTTTCGGGATTTGTTCATGCGGAGATGCTTCAATCAGGCTACCCAGCAACGTAAGTATGATGAGTTCACGAACTTGAGACAGGGCAGTTTGTCTATGCTTGAGTATCGTGATAGGTTTACTCGTTTATCTCGTTTTGCGCGTGACATGGTGGCTACTGAGGAAGCCAAGTACCACAGACCAGAGTTGGGTTTGAACTTAAACATCAAGGGGACTCTGACTACGATGCCTCAGACCAACTTCAATGAGCTTGTCAGTGCAACACTCCGAGGTGAGGATATCGAGAAGGAAAGGCAGATAAGATACCAACCTAGACGGTTTGAGGAGGGTGGACCGAGTCAAGGGCCTTCCAAGAGGTAGAGTTCTGATACTTCCGGTTCGGCTTCATCCTCGGGAAGTGGACCATATCGACCTCCAGCTAGTGCACCGAGACAGAGGCAGAGATGGAGGAGAGACCGACCGCAGTGACCACAGTCTAGTGGGGGTTCTAGCGGTTCCAGTTATCCTCGACATTCCGGTGGTTCTTTTGCCGTACCGAAGGAGTACCCGTTGTGTAGTGTCTGCAGCAGGCAGCAAGGCCCTTTCAGTTGTTTTCGTTGTGGCCAGGTGGGTCACTATGCGATAGAGTGTTTCCAGCTTGATGGTGCTGGTGGACAGGCGGCCCAGAGTTCCGGAGGAGAGCGAGGTGCCACTTCGGGAGCTCAACTAGTACAGTTTGTGGGCCAGGGCGGACAGAAGGGACAGCCTCAGCGTGGACGACCAGCCGGGCAGAGGTTATTATCGGTACGTTGCATATTTTCGGTTATCCAGTACTTACATTGTTAGATCCAGGTGCTACGCATTCATTTATGTCGTATAGACTATCATCTTTAGCTACTGTACCTGCGTCTCCACTTCCGCGGTTGTGGAGAGTGTTGTATCCGTCCGGTGAGATTATGAGTATTGGCTGGGTGTACAGAGACTGAGATTTTTATTGGAGGCCATGGCTTAGTCGCGGATTTGTTGTTGCTTGATATCGTCAACTTTGACGTGATTTTTGGTGTGGACTTCTTGGAGACACATTGGGCCATGTTTTCCTGTCACAAGAAGGAGGTTGCGTTTCGACGACTAGGCTTTCCGGAGATATTATTTCGCTGCGAGAAGAACACTTCATTGTCCTGTGTGATTTCCGCGATGAAGGCGGATCCGATGATGAAGAAGGGATGTGTTGCTTACTTAGCTCATATGGTGGAAACTACGGCTGCGGTGCCGAACATTGGTGATATGGAGGTCATTTCTGAGTTTCCGGAGGAGTTACCGGGTATACCTCCAGTTCAGGAGATTGAATTCACTATTGAGCTATTGCCGGGCACTGGACCCATATCTCAGGCATCGTATCATATGGCCCCAGCGGAGTTGAAAGAGCTACAGATTCAACTTCAGGAGTTGCTAGAGAAGGGTTTCATTCGACCCAGTGTTTCACCGTGGGGTGCCCCGGTTTTGTTTGTGCAGAAGAAGGATGGATCCATGCGGTTGTGCATCGATTATCGGAAGCTGAATCAGATCACTGTGAAGAACAAGTATCCGTTGCCACAGATTGACGATTTGTTTGATCAGCTCAAGGGAGCTTCAGTCTTTTGGAAGATTGAGCTCAGGTCCGGATATCATCAGTTGAGGATCCGAGAGTCTGATGTGGCCAGGACAGCTTTCAGATCGCGGTATGGGCACTACAAATTTTTGGTTATGCCGTTTGGGTTGACCAACTCCCCCGCAGCTTTTAGGGACTTGATGAACCGGGTGTTCAGACGGTTTCTGGACAAGTTTGTGATCGTGTTCATCGACGACATTCTGATCTATTCTAGGAGTGTGGGCCAGCACAAGAAGCATTTGCGAGCGGTGTTGCGGACTTTGCGGGACAATCAGTTGTTTGCGAAGTTCAGCAAGTGTGAGTTTTGGTTGGATAGCGTGAAGTTTTTGGGTCACGTGATATCAGCTGAGGGAGTCAGCGTGGATCCTGACAAGTTATAAGCCGTGTTGAATTAGAGTAGACCTACCACCGTACCAGAGATCAGAAGTTTCTTGGGTTTGGCAGGTTACTATCGGCGCTTTGTGCAGGATTTTTCTCGGATTGCCACTCCACTTACCAGATTGACGAAGAAAGGCGTCAAGTTCGAGTGGTCTGACGCATGTGAGGAGAGTTACTTGCTCTTGAAGGAAAAGTTTACTACTGCACCAGTTCTGACTCTACCTGACGATAGTGGAGAGTTTGTGGTTTACAGCGATGCATCAAAATTGGGACTTGGTTGTGTTTTGATGCAGCATGGCAGAGTGGTGGCTTACGGTTCCAGGCAGCTGAAACCACATGAAGTCAACTATCATACGCATGATTTAGAGTTGCCTGCTATTGTATTAGCCTTGAAGAGTTGGAGATACTACTTGTACGGAGCTCAGTGCAAGATATACACAGATCACAAGAGTCTCACCTACTTGCGGACGCAACCAGACTTGAACATGAGGCAGCGCAGGTGGATGGAGTTGATCAACGACTATGATTGTACTTTCGAGTACCATCCAAGCAAGGCCAATATTGTTGCCGATGCACTCAGTCGGAAATCCGGAGCTTCTGTTTCACGTGTGTGTGGCCAGAGTATCTATGTTAGCCGAGCTTCGGGCTACGGGAGCCGAGTTCGAGTGGGATGACGAGGGAGCTTTGTTAGCCAGTTTTCAGGTTCGACCCGTGTTGGTTGATCAGGTTCGAGAAGCTCAGGATTTAGATTCCTACCTATTGGGCAAGAAGACCATGATACGGAATGGTGTGCCAACAGAGTTTCAGTTGAGTGATGACGGTACGTTGCTTTTCAGAGGCAGATTGTGTGTGCCCAGAGACGAGAGTCTGAAGAAGGAGATTTTGGACGAGGCTCATTGTTCGGCGTATGCGATGCATCCCGATGGTACGAAAATGTTTCGTACACTTCGAGCGTATTACTGGTGGTACAACATGAAGCGGGAGATTGCTGCATATGTGAGCCGATGTTTGATTTGTCAGCAGGTTAAAATGGAGAGGCAGAAACCTGCGGGAAAGTTGCAGCCACTGGAGATTCCAGTTTGGAAGTGGGAGCACATTACCATGGATTTCATTTATCAGTTGCCGCGTACTTCAGCTAGCAACACTGGTATTTTGGTTATTGTGGATCGACTGACGAAATTCGCTCATTTTCTCGCACTTCCGGGGAAGATATCAGTGGGAAGATTGGCAAAGTTGTATTTGTCAGAGATTGTTCGACTGCACGGTGTGCTTGTATCTATTGTTTCTGACCGAGACAGTCAGTTTACTTCCGAGTTTTGGCAGGCATTGCAGCGAGCTATGGGCACGAGGTTGCATTTCAGTACAGCTTTTCATCCTCAGACTGATGGGCAATCTGATCAGACTATACAGACTCTTGAGGATATGTTGTGGTCTTGTGTGTTACAGTTTCGAGGAAATTGGGACCAGCAACTGCATTTGATTGAGTTCGCCTATAATAACAGCTATCAGGCCAGTATCAAGATGGCACCGTACGAGGCCCAGTACTGGAGGCAGTGCCGCACTCCATTGTGTTGGAGTGAGGTGGACGACCGATGACTTATTGGCCCTGATCTGGTGAAGAGCACCATGGAGGACATCCAGATTATTCGGGATAGATTGAAGATTGCCCAGGATCGCCAGAAGAGTTATGCGGACGTGAGGAGAAAGAGTCTCGAGTTCGATGTGGACGATTGAGTCTTCCTGAAACTATCTCCGTGGATGGGAGTTGTGCGTTTCGGGAAGCATGGCAAGCTTCGACCACGGTACATTGGTCCGTACGAGATCACAGAGAGAGTTGGTGCCGTGGCTTACAGACTTGAGTTTCAGGCTGAGATGGCTCGTGTTCATGATGTTTTCCACGTTTCGATGTTGCGGAAGTATATCCCAGATCCGTCACATGTGTTAGCACTACATCAGCTACCTATTCGAGAGGATTTTACGTATGTGGAGGAGCCGGTACAGATTCTCGTTCGGCGTGAGCAGGAGTTGAGGCACCGTGTTATACCACTGGTGAATGTCTTGTGGCAGAATCACTCGGTTGAGGAGGCCACCTAGGAGACTGAGCAGCGTATACGGGAGCAATATCCTCATCTGTTCACCTGACAAGTACGTAAATTTTGAGGTCGAAATTTTTTTAAGGGGGGTAGATTTGTGACGACCCAGAACAGAATCAGTAGAGTAATCAACTTAATTCACGAGTTAGCGCGTAATCACTGTTTTCCGATAATTGATTGATTTGCCAGTTTTAATCACGACTTAATTATCGACCGAGAATTTGAGCTGAGTCTCATCTCGAGAGTTGTTGTACACATAATTTCGAGTTCGTGCGCGGTTCCGAATGATTATTTAGACGACCGAGGAATATAATATGAATATTTGAAGTTTCAGAATATCGTCGAGTTTATCCGTTCGTATCGAGTTTATCCGAATCGTAAAGGTTATCCATTTTGGACCGTCAATCGTCCCGAGACGCGAGTATAAATATCGAAAATAGTCAAAAAATTGTCAAAAACACTGTTGGAAGTTTGACCAGGGTTGACCAGGGAGTTGACCGTTGACTTTGGGGCTGACCCGTCCTCCACCATGCGAAACGCGCTGCCGCCGTTGGACTTTGTGTTTCCGGCCACCTCCGGCTTGGACCTTGGTATGGATCGATTCCTCTTTCAATTTCTTACTATTTAGAACTTGGAATTTTGGAATTTGATGTTGATTTGAGGGAGAACGGAGGAGATGAAGTTTGTGATTTTTCGCCGGAATCGGCCTCATGTGGGGGCAACGCTCCGGCGACTCTCCGGTTAGGTTATGGGGTGGAATCAGTTGGGTTTTGGATGGTGGTCAGTTCCCCTTTTGTTTGGAGGGACGAGGTGGGGCGACGGCGCCAGAATTGAGCTGGGAAGTTTTTTGGCCGGTTATGACTTTTGAGGTTTCGAGCTGATTTCCGGCCAACCTCGCTGGAATTGGTGGTTGCCACAGTTAGGAAAGTTGTTGGGCTTGTTGAGGAGAACCTTGTGGGAGCTTGGCCGCCAGAAAATCTCTCCTGTTGACGGCGCGCCGCCGGCGGCGGCGACAGTCAACGGCGGAGCTCCGGCAATCGTTGACTTTTTTGGAAATATGTGGAGTTATATGTCGTTTTGCTCGTATTTGCGCCCCGATCATCGCCTTGAGGTTTTCGAGTTGATTTGGGTATCGGATTTTCAGTGGAGATTTCGGGAATTTCGTTAATTATTTTTGTATGAGTTATACGTTTCCGGGAACAGTTGGTTTCCGAGGTGTGGTACAGTGTTGTGAGTTATGATTTTGATCAGTTATATTTTATACTTCTTCAGGGGATCGAGATCGTGCTTCGGGTGAGGGATCTTCCGCCGGACCACGTGATTAGAGTGAGTGCGCGCTTTGCTCACCTGTGAGTGGACACTTTTATATTTTCACAGTTGCTGCGAGTTCGTGATTTTCTGTATTTGTTTATATACGATGTTGAGCTTATTTATTATTTTTGGAGGTATTATTTTATATTTTTATGGTAATGGCATAATTGCATCGATGCTTCGGCTACTCGGCTGATCACCGATAGTCTGACCAGAGTTAAGAGATTCCTCTGGGCAGGGTTGAGAGATTCCCCTATTATGCCGCCGGGGTTGAGAGATTCCCCTGGCCTATCACCGTCGGGCTTGAGAGATTCGCTTGACTGTCGGGCTTGAGAGATTCGCCTGACTGTCGGGCTTAAGATATTCGTCTGGCACCTCCATATATATTTTCTGAACTCACATTGTTTTACATTGATTATGTATATGAAATTGGTGAAAGGCATATGTTTATTTTTGTCCGCTCACTCTAACGTTGTATTGCCTTTCTCCTGGGCTTTTCGGTTTCCGTGCCCAGTTTGTAGTTCGAATTCTGGTGTCTCACGTCGCGGTCGGAGACTAGTTGTTCGAGCTACCTGTCTTTTCCAATAGGTCCTTTGTTTCGCCTACTGTTGTATATTTTGTATATATACACTAGAGGTCGCTCTGATACGATACTGATACATGTTTTATGTGGTTTTTCCCGGATTTTCTATATTATACAGTTATGTTTACTGTTTATTATTGCTGTTATGATATTAAGAAATCCGGATGGGATTGGTGGCCACGGTTTGGCTTTTGTGGCATAGGATGAAGTGTATTTTCAGGGTGCAGGTTAATGTAAATTCCGCGTTAGTAGCGTTACTCTGCCGAAATTTTTATGGTTTTTGTTGATTCGTGTTTTCAAAAGGGGTTTGATTCCAGTTTAGGAAACTAAATCGGGGTTGGGTCCTTTCAAGACTGTGTAGCTATGGTTGATTCTTTTGACTTATAACCCAATAGGTGTGAGTTGGGAGGTTTCATTAGAACTCATTCCCAAGCTTTCCAAAAGAGGCTTAGGAAGGGAAGTCATCCACAATCTTCACATGTGTTTGGAATCAAACTCATTACGTATGAAATACATTAGGAGTCTAGCACCAAAAGTTTAGCTCCTAATCTTGGTTTACTTTGTGCTCGTTCACACTTGTCTCTTGCCCCTCTTACTTTTAGTTATCTATATTCTTGGGATCATATCTAAGTTAGTGTGAAAGAACCCAACCCTAATTTAGTTGCCTAAACTGAAATTAGGCCCTAATGACACAACAACTTACAAAAATTTTGCCAGAGTTTACACTATAAAATGTACAAACCAAAAACCTGCAAGAAGATTACAATTCACAGATAAATTCCCAGACATACCGTGGACCACCATTGTCCATCCGGATTTCTCAAAATCCATATATATAATAAAACTTAAGGTTTATAGGAAATCCAGAAAATATTCAGGTGTATAACTCAAACTGAACAACACACTATCACATTTTTAACCATTGCCGGCGATTTTTAAATCGCCGGCAATGTCTTTTATCATTACCGGCAATATTTTCCCCAAAATTCGCCGGTAATGTCTTTTTTTTTTTTTTTTAACATTACCAGTGACTTAAATGTAAGTCGCCGGCAATGTTCTGCCGGTAATTAAAAAAAAAAGACATTGCCGGCGACTTAAATGTAAGTCGCCGGCAATGTCTTTTTTTTTTTTAATTACCGGCGGAACATTGCCGGCGATTTGCCGGAAAAATCGCCGGCAATGATTAAAAAAAAAGAAGACATTACCGGCGATTTTTGGGGAAAAAATCGCCGGCAATGGTTAAAAATGTGGTAGTGACACTACACAAGTATTCAAAGCGACTTCTAATTACAAAATTGTGACGACCCGGACCAGAATCAGCAGTATGATCAGCTTGATTGATGAGTTACTGCGTAGTCGCAGTTTGTCGGCAGTTATTTGTATCGCCAGACTCGTAAACGACTTAATTATTGGCCGAGAATTGGAGCTGGGTCTCTTCTCGAGAGTTGTTGTACGTGTGATTACGAGTTTGTGGGCGGTTCCGGATCGTTATTTGGACGACCGAGGAATTAGTTATGAATATTTGAAGTTCAGATTTAAATGGTGGGCTACTTAACGACTAAATTATCGGACAAGAATTTGGTTTCGGCTTCTTCACGGAAGTTGTTCAGAATTTAATTTCGAGTTCGTGAGAACTTCCGGAGTATGATTTGGAGTTACGAGGAATTAGTTGCGAATTTTGCCGTTTGTTGATTATTTAGTCGATTTAATGTGTGTTGCTTTGAAGGGTTGACTTTTTATTCGATTGGCCGATATGTTTGACTTTGGGTGATTATTGAAGAGTATGTTGAGACGAGTTCATGGCCGCGAGAATTATCGGAATCAGAATTACGACGAGGAAGTTACACGCATTTCAAGTTTGTCGAAATGGATAATTATGAAGTTTCCTCTTTGGGAAAGGCTATAAATAGTGAAGTTTCTATAATGGGAAAGTCATTGACTGAAATGGGAAGTTGACTTTGTTTGACCACGTTTGACCGTGGTGGTGGAAGGCTCACGACGGAGCCACGGCCTCACCGGCGTTGGTCCTCCGTCCGGTCATCTTTGACCATGATGTTGATCCCAAAAGCTGCGCCTCGGTCTTCCGAGCATGACTCCGGCCTCCCTCCACGGCGTGGCTCGCCGGAGGGGAAGGTAAATCCGATCAAAAATGAGGAATTTTGGGGTGAATTCGGGTTCGATTTTTCAAGCCGATTTGAGCTGAATTTTGGGGTGGGCTTTGTAGCCCTCATCATTGTGAAGCTACCATGTAAGTTTGGTGATCCAATTCATCTTGTGTTTGGAGAATTTTAGAATTGAAATTTGTGTGTTCATTCGGTTTTACATGAAATTGACCTAGTTAGAGTGAGAATTGGCCTTTGTTGTAGTTGACAAAGTTGCTCAGTGGGTGGTTTTGCATGGAATAGGGGTTGCTCCGCCGTGAATTCTTCCGGTCAACAGTGGCGCCGCCGTGGACGGCGGTCAACGGTCAGAGTTGACTTTTTGACTTTCGACAAGTCGCATGTCATTTGACTCGAAATCGCGCCCCGATCGCAGTGGGGAGGTTCGTTTTTCGAGTTGAGCGTCCGAACGTAAAACGAGGTATTGAGGTGTTATATACGGATTTTCGACGATTCGTCGACTTTGGATTTCGTGTTTCCGAGAACGGTGGTTTCTCGTGGTTTGATTTGTATTGTCGGATTATGATTTTGAATATTGGACATTGTGAATATTCAGGGGTTCGTGATCGTTGTTTTGGCGATGGACTTTCCGCCGGATCACGGGTTAACGCGATACGCGTTACGCTAGTCTGTGAGTGGACAGTTTATTTTCACGGAATTATTGCGAGTCCTTTATATACGATTTATGAACTTGAGCATGCAGTATGATTATGGTTTTACGAGCATGAGTTTTCGAACGAGATTATGTTTATGTTGAGCATGTGTTATGTGATTACTATTTATACGTTGTTATATGTCCACGAGTGGCCCCGTGTGATTTATACACATGCTCTGTACGTGTGAGGAGTTAGAGTCTCCCTCGTGTACGTATACGTGAGGAATTAGAGTCTCCCTCGTGTACTCGGACGCGTGAGGAGTTAGAGTCTCCCTCGTGTACCATTTGATTATTTATACTTTCGACTCGCATATGTTTTTATAACGTATATTACTTGGTGAAAGACATTTATTTTCGTCCACTCACTCTAACGTGTTTATTGTCTTTCCCCTGGGTTTTTCGGTTTCCGTGCCCAGTTTGCAGTTCAGACTCTGGTGTCGCACGTCGTGGTCGGAGGCATAGTACTCGAGCTACCTTGTTGCTTCCAGTAGGTTCATTGTTCTACCTACTGTGGTATACTTATATGATTATGTATTAGAGGTCGCTCTGAGTTTCTGTTGAATATGTTATACGATTTTATACCGGATTTCAGTAAAGTATATATATATTTGTTGATTTACTTTACTGTTGATATATTGAGAAATCCGGATGGGATTGGTGCCCACGGTTTGATTTTTGTGGCATAGGTTGGAGTGTATTTTACGCGTACAGGTAATGGTAATTCCACGCTAGTAACGAAACTCTGCCCAAATTTCGAAAAGTTTTTGTTGGTTCGTGTTTTCGAAGGGGTTCGATTCCGATTTAGGGTGCTAAATCGGGGTTGGGTCCTTTCAGCTTGGTATCAGAGCATTAGGTTATAGGTTCTGTAGACTTCTGTAGTCGTGATTACTAAGGATATTTGAGAATGTACAGCATGTCTGGAATGGTGACCCGACCGGCCGGCGGATAATCATCAAATTCCGGGTGTTGTATGCTTTCAAATATTTGAAGTTCCATGATTACGTTCCACTTGTTGTGAACGATATTGTATTCATTAGGATGCCTCCTGACGTGCTTTCCGTGTCGTTTCGGTTGTGGATCCTGTTGAGGATCATACGACGCGTGATTTGCCAATGAACAGTGGATTCGGATGAATATTCAGAGTTCAGTGAACTGTGTGGCACGGTTTGCCTGGTTGTGTGTATGAGCATCTATACGTTGCCTCAGAGCTGAGAATTGTGGCGGTGATGTTTGCCTGAGTCAGATTGTTGTATTTGGTGGGTTTATATTGTGTGAGTTCCGGTTGCGACTCCATGGCCTACATTCAGAGTGTTGTTTATACTGTAATGTTTGATCAGGCTACCCAACAAGCGTATTGTGGAGTGTTTACCCACCTGAGGCAGAGATGCATTGTTCACATGTTAATTCCGTTTGCACGTGTTATGTGGCTTTAGAGGAAGCGGTGCACAAGGTTTGAAATGAGGTTGAACCTGAGCATCAGAGAGAGTCTGATTGTTGTGCCTCGAGATAGCCGTGAGGCGCTTAGTGTGTTGCACTCAGTGGCGAGGCTGTTGAGAAGGAAATGTGTACGCGGTTTTCGATGTGATGGTTTGAAGAAAGTGGACTTAGTCGAGATTTTGATGTGATTGAGTTCTGATACTTCGGGATCAGTGACTTCATCAGACTGTGGCCTTTTCGGTTTTGTTGAGGATCCTCTGCTGATCCGTTTGTCGATGGCGGAGATCACAGTGTAGCGGATTTGCTCCTATGGCGTGTGTTTGGGCGATTGTTGGCGATCCTTTCACGCAGCAGGTGTTGCGGTGATTTGTGTTCGAGGAGTACCCTCAGTTGCTGGTTCGGTGGCCAGGTGGGTCACGTTACGAGGGAGCGCCTCAGCCAGCTGTTGTAGCGGTTTGACGGCTCAGAGTTTACAGGGAGATCCTCATGTTGTTCCTGCAATCTGATCAGTGTATCCTTTTGATGAGCCATTCTGAAGTCGCAATTGACGTGGGCGACTAGTTGGGCATGTTGGAGTTTGTGCCATGACCTTGTTTGAGGACAGACTGTTCTCCGAGACTACTGTTGCTTGATGTCCATGGCGATTGTACATGCATCTCCACTTCCGAGGTCTTGGAGAGTGTTGTATCCATCCGGAGGTTGCGAGATCCTTGTTGGAGGATATGGGTTAGCCGCGGATCTGTTATAGTTGGATATTGTGGTTTTGGTGTGATTGTGAGTATGGACTTACTGACGGTGCATTTGGCTGTGTTCGAGTACCTCGAGAAGGAGGTTGTGTTTCGATGACCAAATTTCCCCGAGATGCTGTTTCGCGGTGATGGTCGAGCGGATGGTGGAGACGAGTTATGTTGTTTGCCTAGCACATGTTGTGGATACTATGGTTGCTGTGCTTGGTGTAGGTGACATTGAGATGGTTCCTGAGTTTCCTGGCGTGTTCCGGAGGGGTTATCAGATGTTCCTCCAGATCGGGAGACTGACTACACCATTGGGCTTGTGTCAAGCGCTGGACTCATGTTATCGGGATCTTGTCGTTCGGAGCCAGCGGAGCTGATGGAGCTACAGTTTCGACTCCAGGAGTTGCTGGAGGAGATTTCAGGAGATTTTATGCGACCCAGCGTATCTGCGTGGTGTGCTTTTGCATTGTGTGTATGGACGTTGGATGGTTCGATGTGGTGGTGCATTGACTACCGGAGACCTGATTTGCTTCTGAGAGGAGCGAGTATCCTCCGCTTCGGATTGACGAGTGGTTTGGTCAGCTTCCAAGAGCTTCAGTCTTTTCGAGGATTGATTTCGGATCCGGATACCATCAGTTGAGGTTTGATGAGTCAGATGTGGCTATGTGGCTTTCGGATCTCGGAGCGAGCATCTGAAGTTCTTGATCACTTCATTGGTTGACCAATGCTCTGTAGATCGTGTGGACTTGATGGACCAGGTGTTCAGACAGTTTCTGGACGAGTTGCGGTTATGTTCGTTGGCGACATCCTGATGTACTCCGAGAGTGTGGACCAGTACCTGGAGCAGTTGCAAACGGTTTTGCGGACTTCGCGAGATGATCAGTTGTTTGCGAAGTTTAGCCAGTGTGAGTTTTGGCTGATCAGCATGAAGATGTTGAGCTATATGATGCTAGCCGATGGAGTTAGCGTGGATCCTGACCAGTTAGAAGCCGTATTGATTTGGGGTTGACCTACCATTGTACCAGAGATCCAGTGTTTCTCTTGGGTTTGGCAGGCTATTACCAACGGCTTGTGCAGAATTTTTCCCGGATTGCCACTCTACTTTCCGGATTGACGAAGAAGGTGTCAAGCTCGAGTGGTTCGATGCACGCGAGGAGAGTTACTTACTCCTGCAGGATGGTTAACCGTTGCTTTGGTTTTGACCTTACCTGATGACTGCGACGAGTTCGTGGGTTATGGCGATGCATCGAGGATTGGATTTGGTTATATGTGATGCTGTGTAGCAGAGCGGTGGCTCATGATTCCAGGCAGAGGAACTTTGTGTAGCTACGTATCCAGTGTATGATATTGAGTGTAGCTGTTCTTGTGTTAGCATCAGAGAGTTTGAGACACTATAGCTATGGCGTGCAGCGCAATGTAGGACGTACACTGATCATTTGAGTTTCCTCCACTTGCATTTTCGGCCAGATTTGGGCTTGAGGCAGTGTTGATGGAGGGAGTCGATTACCGACCATGGTTGTACATTTGAGCTTGTTCGAGAATGGCTGGTGGTTGTACTTTGATTATCCATTTGGG
The DNA here is from genome assembly GCA_946800695.1 of Geum urbanum. Taxonomy (NCBI): domain Eukaryota; kingdom Viridiplantae; phylum Streptophyta; class Magnoliopsida; order Rosales; family Rosaceae; genus Geum; species Geum urbanum. Next base: position 21,996,362 of record OX327007.1, read on the forward strand.
ATGATGTTGTTGATGATGCGTTCAGTCGGGAGTTAGGAGTTTCAGTGTTTCATGTGTGTGTGTGTGGCTCGAGTTTCCGTTTTAGCCGAGTGTGCGCTACGGAAGCTGAGTTAGTGTGTGATGATGTCGAGGCTCATGGTTTTGCACGCATTTGGCGCTAGTTACGTGGAGTTGTGTCCGATACTTCGAGTTTATTACTCGTGACGCAACATGAAGAGCAATATAGCGGTTCGTGTGTGCAGATGCCACGTTTGTTGACTGGCGGTGGCTCGGAGGCAGAGACTTGCCGAGAAGTGTCAGCCATTTGAGATTTCTGGTTTGACGTGGTGATTACTGCTGTGTTTGTGTATGCTTGTATGCACTTTGGTTGTGATACCAGTTACCGGGCCTTTGTGGATCATTTGACGAACTCAGTACAGTTCCTTATACTTTCGGAGATGATTCCAGTGGTTGGTTGGTATAGCTGTGTTTGACGGAGATTGGCTATCTACGTGGTGTACCTCTGCCCCAGTTCGCCGATCGAGGTGATCAGCTACGACTGTGTGTTGGCGAGCTTTACAGCGAGCATTGGGGACCAGATTACAAGTTGGTACCGGTTCTTATCCTCGGATTGGCGAGTGATCTTCGAGGACTATTCAGGCCTTGGAGGGCATGCTGTGGACCTTGGTATTACCGTTCCGGAGGATTCGAAACCAGCAGTTTCGGCGATTTGAGTTTGCTTGCAGTACTAGTTTGTGGATCACTATGGTTTGATATTGTTTGACGTCGTTTTGAGGAACGATGTTGTACTTCATTGTGTTGGAGTGAGTTTGTGTTATGCCATGTGGTTCGGCATCGCCTATAATGTTGGCTTTTATGTGTGTTGTGTTCCGAGTGGCGGAACTGTGTTTCAGGTTTGCTATGTGTTGTGTACCCTATCGGTTCTTTATGCAGGAACACTTTGCAATTGTGTAAGCCAGTTCGGATTTGTGATTTGAGGGTACAGGGATTCCAGCACGGAATTATCTCCTATTGTGAAGTTTGTGATCAGAGTTGTTCAGTTGAGATTACCGTTGGTGAGTTGAGCAGTATGCAGAGGCAGTGCTCCTATGTTTAGCCGACAGACTCGGAAATTTCGAGGTCGAAATTTTTCTAAGGGGGGTGGATTTGTGACGACCCGGACCAGAATCAGCAGTATGATCAGCTTGATTGATGAGTTACTGCGTAGTCGCAGTTTGTCGGCAGTTATTTGTATCGCCAGACTCGTAAACGACTTAATTATTGGCCGAGAATTGGAGCTGGGTCTCTTCTCGAGAGTTGTTGTACGTGTGATTACGAGTTTGTGGGCGGTTCCGGATCGTTATTTGGACGACCGAGGAATTAGTTATGAATATTTGAAGTTCAGATTTAAATGGTGGGCTACTTAACGACTAAATTATCGGACGAGAATTTGGTTTCAGCTTCTTCACGGAAGTTGTTCAGAATTTAATTTCGAGTTCGTGAGAACTTCCGGAGTATGATTTGGAGTTACGAGGAATTAGTTGCGAATTTTGCCATTTGTTGATTATTTAGTCGATTTAATGTGTGTTGCTTTGAAGGGTTGACTTTTTATTTGATTGGCCGATATGTTTGACTTTGGGTGATTATTGAAGAGTATGTTGAGACGAGTTCGTGGCCGCGAGAATTATCGGAATCAGAATTACGACGAGGAAGTTACGCGCATTTCAAGTTTGTCGAAATGGATAATTATGAAGTTTCCTCTTTGGGAAAGGCTATAAATAGTGAAGTTTCTATAATGGGAAAGTCATTGACTGAAATGGGAAGTTGACTTTTTTTGACCACGTTTGACCGTGGTGGTGGAAGGCTCACGACGGAGCCACGGCCTCACCGGCGTTGGTCCTCCGTCCGGTCATCTTTGACCATGATGTTGATCCCAAAAGCTGCGCCTCGGTCTTCCGAGCATGACTCCGGCCTCCCTCCACGGCGTGGCTCGCCGGAGGGGAAGGTAAATCCGATCAAAAATGAGGAATTTTGGGGTGAATTCGGGTTCGATTTTTCAAGCCGATTTGAGCTGAATTTTGGGGTGGGCTTTGTAGCCCTCATCATTGTGAAGCTACCATGTAAGTTTGGTGATCCAATTCATCTTGTGTTTGGAGAATTTTAGAATTGAAATTTGTGTGTTCATTCGGTTTTACATGAAATTGACCTAGTTAGAGTGAGAATTGGCCTTTGTTGTAGTTGACAAAGTTGCTCAGTGGGTGGTTTTGCATGGAATAGGGGTTGCTCCGCCGTGAATTCTTCCGGTCAACAGTGGCGCCGCCGTGGACGGCGGTCAACGGCGGCGGTCAACGGTCAGAGTTGACTTTTTGACTTTCGACAAGTCGCATGTCATTTGACTCGAAATCGCGCCCCGATCGCAGTGGGGAGGTTCGTTTTTCGAGTTGAGCGTCCGAACGTAAAACGAGGTATTGAGGTGTTATATACGGATTTTCGACGATTCGTCGACTTTGGATTTCGTGTTTCCGAGAACGGTGGTTTCTCGTGGTTTGATTTGTATTGTCGGATTATGATTTTGAATATTGGACATTGTGAATATTCAGGGGTTCGTGATCGTTGTTTTGGCGATGGACTTTCCGCCGGATCACGGGTTAACGCGATACGCGTTACGCTAGTCTGTGAGTGGACAGTTTATTTTCACGGAATTATTGCGAGTCCTTTATATACGATTTATGAACTTGAGCATGCAGTATGATTATGGTTTTACGAGCATGAGTTTTTGAACGAGATTATGTTTATGTTGAGCATGTGTTATGTGATTACTATTTATACGTTGTTATATGTCCACGAGTGGCCCCGTGTGATTTATACACATGCTCTGTACGTGTGAGGAGTTAGAGTCTCCCTCGTGTACGTATACGTGAGGAATTAGAGTCTCCCTCGTGTACTCGGACGCGTGAGTTAGAGTCTCCCTCGTGTACCATTTGATTATTTATACTTTCGACTCGCATATGTTTTTATAACGTATATTACTTGGTGAAAGACATTTATTTTCGTCCACTCACTCTAACGTGTTTATTGTCTTTCCCCTGGGTTTTTCGGTTTCCGTGCCCAGTTTGCAGTTCAGACTCTGGTGTCGCACGTCGTGGTCGGAGGCATAGTACTCGAGCTACCTTGTTGCTTCCAGTAGGTTCATTGTTCTACCTACTGTGGTATACTTATATGATTATGTATTAGAGGTCGCTCTGAGTTTCTGTTGAATATGTTATACGATTTTATACCGGATTTCAGTAAAGTATATATATATTTGTTGATTTACTTTACTGTTGATATATTGAGAAATCCGGATGGGATTGGTGCCCACGGTTTGATTTTTGTGGCATAGGTTGGAGTGTATTTTACGCGTACAGGTAATGGTACTTCCACGCTAGTAACGAAACTCTGCCCAAATTTCGAAAAGTTTTTGTTGGTTCGTGTTTTCGAAGGGGTTCGATTCCGATTTATGGTGCTAAATCGGGGTTGGGTCCTTTCAAAAATATACAAGACTAGCAGGTTACATCAGAAACCTACTAGAAGGAAAGTGTGATTTGAACTCTAGGCCTCCTGCGATGATGTGCAACCACGGGAAAGAAACTACAATCTGGGCGGCGAAAACCGAAAACTACAGAGAAAAACATATAAATAATAAAACCGTTAGAGTGAGTGGACGTAAATCATAATTTGACTATTCAGATTCTGGTGGACATGTTGAGGTCATGTGTAATACAGTTTCCAGAGAAGTGGAATAAATATAAGCATTTGATGGAATTCACCAACAATAATAGTTTTCACTCGAGTATCGGGATGTCACCATACGAGGCATTATATGGTAAACAGTGTCTTACTCCATTATGTTGGAGTGAACTTAGAGAAAGAAGCCTTATCAGTCTAGATATCGTGCAAGAGACGACAAACAACGTGCAGATTATTCATGACAGATTAAAGGTGACCCAGGATCGCCAGAAAAGTTATGCTCATGTTAGAACAAAGAAGTTAGAATTTGTAGTTGGTGACTGGGTGTTTATGAAGCTATCACTATGGAAAGTAGTTATGCGCTACGGAAGGCGTGGCAAGCTGAAGTCGGGATACATTGAGTCGTATGAGATTATTGAGCGTATTGGCGATGTGGCTTATGGTTTGGAGTTACCATCGGAGCTGGCACGTGTTCATGATGTATTTTATGTATCGATGCTGCGGAAGTACATTCTTGATCCATGCCATGTTATTGTACCTCAGCAAATTCCTTTGCGCGAGGATTTGGTTTATATCGAGGAGCCTGTCGAGATTCTTGTCATAGGGAGCCAATTCTCTGGAATAAGACTATTCCTCTAGTTAAGGTATTGTGGCGTAATCATGCAGTCAAAGAAGCCACGTGGGAGTCTGAGCTTTTGATGAGAGAATAATACCAGCATTTATTTTAATACTATGTACATTTGTGCTGTTATGTTATGTAAATTTCAAGGACGAAATTTTTGCGTGGAAAAAGATTGTAGATTGTTACGACCTGGAAAAAGATTACACTATAATCGAGAACTTTGCGATAATCATTAATTAGTCATGTCGTTAACAACTTTTTCACTGGCGAGAATTTGACATAACATTATTTACGGGATTTGTAGAGTATTTTATTTTGAGCTCGTCGGAATTTTTGGGGGATTTTTCGGATATAAGAGCTATTTATTATGTTTTTCGGAAGTTATCGTAACGGAAAAATTGAAAAGAAACTTATTTTTATCGGTTAATTATCGGCCATACGATCACGATAAAATCGAATAATAGTCACTGATCGTTTGTGGAGCTTCCCTCTATAAATAGCAAGTTTTCGAAAATAGCCGAATTAAGTTCTAGAAAGTCAGAAACTATACTGTTGACCCGACCCGTTGACCCGATTCAAGACCTCCTGGAAAATCGACCGTCCGACCACCATTTCCAGTGCTCAAGGTATGGAAATTCATCCTCTCAATGTTGTGATTGTGTTTTTGGGGAGAATTTGAGGGTTTGATGAGGTTTAGAGATGGTTTGGAACTGGGTTGTTTAACCCGTGGGGTGTCGTCATCGTCGGTGATGCTAGGACGAGTATTAGTGATGGTGGAGTGGGTGTTTTTGTCGTATGGACCACGGGGAGTCGATTGGGATAGTTTTCGAGAGCTATGGTGGAGAGTGGCTGGCATTTCGACACCGGAAATAATTTTTCTGGAGATGTGTTCCGCCACCTTTTAGCCTCGATTCAGGCCAAACGCACCAGAATTGGAGGAAGCTATAGTTATGAAAATTAATGGGCTTGAGGAGATCTAGTGTTTGTTTAGTCAAACGCTTCCATCAGAGCTAGTTCGCCGGGAGGCGCGTAGGGCTCACACACCACCGCTCACGGCGGAGCTTTGGCGATGGTATTTTCCGATTTTTTCGAGGGGGTTCCTGGGATCGTTTTTATGCTAATTTTATATCCATTTGCATACCTTGATGTCGTATAAACTATATTTTCTGAACGTCGTGACCGTGACTCCAAATAGGGCGATACTTCTGGATCACAGTAGTAGCTACACACAGTGAGTGCACATTTATTTATTTTCACAGTTGCTACGAGTTCATGTTTACGTAGATTTACAGTCTCCTTTATTTTATTACCGTCGAGTTTGGAGGTATGTTTGTGATAGTTTTATTTTTTGCATTGATGCTTTGACTAGTCGGGTCTGACCTGGTCAAGACAAACACCCTAGACGATCCCATCACTTTTTCTTTACAGTCATGAAGATGCTCCGGGTTAAGACAAACACCTTGAGCGCCCACCTCCATATTTATTTCAATTTTTTTATATTGAACTTGCTTTATTTCACAGAAATCAACGGAAAGGCATAGATAGAATATTTTACTATTTTACACTCATTTTGAGTTTTTGTTCACTCATGCAAATTTTTTAAATTTAATTGCCTTTCCTTCGGCCTTTTGGTTTTCCGTGCCCAGGTTGCGGTGATTCTCCTGAGCTGAATTTTGATCCCCAAAGTCTTCGAGTCCACCGTATTGTCATACCTTTCTATAGGGTTCGGTCCACTAGCAGTGTATTTTGATATGCTTCATTCTGCTCCTAGAAGTTGCTGTGAACATTAGTGTTGTAAATAGTTTCAGTTTTAGTTGTGAATTAATAGTATTGCTAGATTATGAGTTTTCAGTTTCTATAATATTGTTCCATCATTTTATTTACTTTACTTTTCGCATATTATTGAGAAATTTGGATGGACATCGGTGGTCCATGGTATTATTTGTTGAAAATCTGAAGTGTGATTTTCTTGCATGGTTTTAGTAGTCCACTTCGTAGAGGAAATTATATCAAAAATTTTTACAAAAATCTGTGGTTTAAGTCTTGTCATTTGGGCGTGATCCTAGATTACTAGTTAATCTAGGGTTGGGTCTTTTCAGTTGGGCCCACAAGATAAAAGCCACCATCTGTGTGTTTAAGGAGGTGGATGAACTTTGGCTGCAATAGGCGGAGGAGCTCTGATTTTGAGTGGTGTTGGACTTACAGTGGGGAAAGACTGTCCAACGTAAGTTTCACTTTGCAACCTTTTGTTTTGTGGTTTTAACCCTTGAGTATGAGAGAGTGAAAGGTTATTATGCTTTATGTTATTTTTTTCACACATGGATCAGAGAGTTTCAAGGTGCTAACGACTCAGATGGCAAGGGTGCTAAGCAACAAGCAGCATCTCAACCTACAACTAACAACCCAATACTAGATCCGATGGTGGGCAAGTCATCAATAACTAGTTTCTTGGCGGTGGTGCAAGCGCAGGTCAGTGGTGGTGGCCATCCAGGTGGCGATAGTGGCAAAGACGTGATTTTTTAGATTGGTGGAATATGACATATGGTAGGCATGAAACTTGCTTCACAGACGGTGGCGGCCCATTTGGCTCACATGCTGGGTGTCCGTTTAAATGGGGGTGGACCCACTAACTTTGTTGTCTTCTTCTCATGTACCAGCAACATCTTTGGCTCCCATTTTAAGGCTCATTGGACCTCTACCAATGGGTTCACAGATGGTGGATGGTACACATAGTGCGGAGAGTTCTATTATCATATATGATCGCATGCAAGTTTTCCTAGCAGCTTCAACATATGACATGCCGGTGCATGATGGGAAAAAGCTGCGATGTGAAGAGAAGCTGGCTAGGTCCTTCTACTTTAGATGCACAATGGGCGGATCAGAAACCGAAGGGAATCTTGAAACATGAGTCTCCTAAGAAGAGAGTAGTGTTGGATTCTATAGCGCAAGCAAAGGGTTTAGGACTTTAATGTAGTTTGGGGTGCCTAGCTAGATATGGTGTGGGTCCTCAATTTTTTTAGTCACTTTCCTACACCTAGAACGTTTAGCTATGTTAGGTCCTTGATTAAATTGTCAAATGTAGTATACTCTAGGAGGTTCTTATCTATGACGCCAAGAATCCGGTGGATCTTTTGTGTATTATTACATTTACCAATGGGCTATCGCTTACGTCAATAAAAAAATCAATTTTTAATGCTTATATATTATTTATTGTGTATAATTGATAATATATTTGATTTGAAATTTTTTTTAAAAGCCCGGCCCACTAAAAAAATCTTGATAAGGCCTAGCTCATGGAGAGCCCGTGGACTTCAAATTTGAAAAAAATCTGGCTTGAATTTTAGACGTGTTATGCTCAAGTCCAACTTGACCCATTGTGGACCTTTACTTTAATACTATATGGTTATTTAGTTTTCTCAGGTGTATAAATGTGGATGATTCTTTGTTGCCTCAATCATATGTTCATGGCTGTTGTCTGAGATCATCAAGCTTATGCATTACTAGCTGCTTCAAAAGCTTTGAATGGCAGATTTGGAGTTGCAGCTATTGAATTGTATGCAACTATTGAATTGTATGCTGCTGTTCTTGGTCTTCAGAATTTGTACCAAGTAAGACTTATTGATCTTCCTGTTATTCTTGAGATGGATGCACTTAGAGTTGTTTAGTCCTTAAATTTCACAGATAAGGATTGTTCTATCGAGGGAGCTCTTGTTGAAAGAGAAATTTTGAGAAGTGACCTTTTTTCTATCACCAAAATGATTTTTACCCTCGTTTCCAAATTTAGTTGGAAAATGTCTTTTGAGAGTGGAAAATGTCTTTAATATCCTTAATGAACTATTTACCTTTTTCGATCTTTGTTTCATGCTGGTGTGAGTACCCAACATCTCTTATAATCAAAATATAAACTCTTTTAGTGATTTAGAGCATAATAAAAAAGAATACTTTATTTAGGGTATTTAAATTTATATATAACATTGAGTTTTTCTTTTGTACAATTGGTAAATTAACTAATGGTCAGTATTTGAATTTTGTTATTGAAGTAATAGGTTTAATTTACGATCCAAGAAGATGGATATCTTATGTGCAAATTGAAATCAGGAATTGTATAAGTTTGCAACTACTATCAAGAATCATTTGTTGAGACCGATTAAGGCTGGGGAATTTTCTTTGTTGTTAAAGAAGTTAAGGAGGTATTAGGATTCAAGTCGTACAGGGCTTGTCTTTCTGCACATATTGTTTGTTTTTCCAGATCTTTTTATTTTCAGTTTTGCTATTTGTGAATTACAATTTAATTAACTTAATCAAGGTTGATTATGCACGTTTGTTTGTGCCTAGTGTGAGAGCAGATTTATCCTGCTATAGCTTAGATCTTCGTGAACCTGCAAAGCAAGTCGGAGCATGGTGTAGTACCGTACTTAGACACTCCGATGCTTAAGTCATAACTTGTCTCAAAAATCAAATAGTGAATATGGTAGAATTACATTACCTTGGACCATGTAGAGATGGTCTATATATAATGATCGAACTAGGTCTAAGCATAATTCATATCGATTGGGACTATTTTACTTTCGGATAGGAGGAATCCATTAAGAAATAGATCTTCTTATCTAGGGCTAATCATGTTTCTAGATTACCACAATCCATTTGGCATAATCCTGCTAGAACACGCACAAATCTTACCCTTTCCTCCACGTATTCTGTCAACCCCCCGAGGTCTGATTGCCCAACCTCCTTGAGGTCCGACCTTACCTTAGGATTGTCATGCCTATTGAACATTCTTAGAAGCTCATACAACGTTCTCAATGCTTCTAGAAACCCTTAGACCACTCGGCCCTTAATCGAACCCATAATCATCCGGGCCCAGACCCATCTCTGGCCTCATCGAACCTTATCCAGAATCGTATTACCCAAGCTCATCCTTTACTAGCTCGGGTGGCCAAAACTGACTCCTACTCGGGTGGCCAAAACTGACTCCTAAGCCTTAAGGCTGACACGTGCTGGCTTCATGCTGCTGTCTGTTCCAGTTCCATTGCTTCGGTTCTTTGAAAAACTTCCAAGCTTCCTCAACAAGCTGTGCGCGAAACCCTAAGCACTTGCCTCCACTGTGCTGCTCTCATCATGACCCCCATGTTATCAAACCTCATCAGCTATCACGTCTCTCACTATCCAACGCAATCTTTTCTACTTCCAACTCTTTTTCAAAAAATCAATCATATCCCTTGAAATCCGAAGCTACTTATCTCCTCAAATGGTCACTCCCTATCGCTTCATACCCTCTCATCGTATATAAATCAAAGGCCTTCTTCCTTTTCATTTTTTCCACTTACCAAACTTTCCAATTGAACCCAAATGAAAAAATCTCTTCTACAACTAAGAAAACTTCGCTCCCGTGCTTTCCAGAGATACCCAGAAAATTCTCAAAATCTTTTTCCAAAACCCACAAAGATATCATGGCTTCTAGCAACATCCTTTCTCCTTCTGCCACCGAGATCATTGATCACACCACCGCCTCCCTCAAAAACCCTAACTCCGATATCGCCAAACCTACTCTCGAACCTTCTACTAAAGTTACCCAGAATTCTCCTTCGCTTACCTCCTTCAGGGTAGATGAGGTCTAAGTCATCAAATCCTCCGTTCTTCAAGCCAACGCTGATCCTATAATGCTACCCCGACCGTGCATCACCAAGGGTGCTTCCAAAAGGGCTCGTGATGAGCTCTACCCCTTAGCCTTTAAAGTTGACTCTGCCGAGGCCCTTGCCATATTCATTTAGACTTTCCACCAAGGATATAATGACAACTTCCGGTTCACTCTTGCCCAAGACAAAGCGAGAGTGTCGGAGCGTGAAAAAGCTCATGGCTCTGGCCTGCTCATCCATCCTTTCCAGATCGTTTATAGGCTCTCCTTTCTGATCTTGGCCTTTATCTGTTCTACCATTCAGTTTTACGGCATCCCCGTGGAACAATGGTGCCCATATAGCTTTCGCTATCTGGCTTACTTTGACCGACTCAACCGGTGGTTCTATTACCGTATGGGTCTGCCGGAGTTCAGACTTCTCGTTCAAGTCAAGCCTAGCCCGATCAACCAATTCTACCTCTCTTAGCGGATCATGAATGTGAAGGAGTTGTTGCTGGTTAATCCTCCATACTCCCCAAAAGACTGGAAGAAAACCCCAATTCTCATATTCGGGGACTGGGAGAAGCTCGGCCGAGAAGCCAGTTTAAAGGTCCCCATAGCCATCAACCTCCTCCCCAAACTACTAGAGGAGTTTACCAAAGCCATTAAGTTCCACCATGATATGGTTAATGATGCCCTAGCCATTCCAGCCAAGTACTGCAAGTGCCAGTGGCTGTGTATCAAGGAGTGCCTCAGCCCCTGAGGCCTAGAAGGCATCGTACCCGTCCAACATGAAAACCGCCAGGGGCTAACCGAGGTCCCCCGAGCTTTCCAGGTCCATAAGAAAGGAGTCTCCACCCCCACGCCCTCACATGTTAAAGCTCTAACCGAGCAAGGGAAGGCCTCTAAGCCCCAAAAGCGGAAGCTGGTGAAGGCTTCTGAACATGTCAAGGATAAGGCCCATGCTCCGGCCTAGGGCATGGAGCCCAAGGAGGCTTAGAACCTGGCTTCCCATACTACTCATGCTACTGCTACTGCTACTGCTACTGCTCTTACTGGCACCGTCCTTCTACCGTCTCCTCCCCTCAAGAAGATGAGGATCAAACCAGGGCCTTCCAAGGCCAAGGGCTTCTCTCTTGGTAAGTCTGCATATTTGCTCTCATCTGTCATATTAGTGTTATAAGTGGGTCATCTTATATGCCTTTGTGATCTTGTAGTACTTTCATCTGCTTGTGCTGTGTTTACTGAATATGTGTGAACTGCTATATTGTTAATTGTACAAGTCTCCTTAGGGAGGTGATCGAGGGAATCATGCCCTACCACCCCCGGGTCTATTTTAAAAACTCTCAACCGGACCAAGGCTACATCGTCTAGCCTCATCGTGATCTTACTGAGGAGGAAATTGAGGCCCTTGGCGAGGGCAGTGTGCCCCCCTGCGTAGGGAAGCTCATTCCCTCCCAGTTTTGCTGAGGCCTGACTCGTGCCGACATCATTTGCCCATCGCTAGTTTCTCTAATGCTCGAGGAGGGCGCCAAGGACCTTGAGTCCCTACATACCGAGGACCTGATGACAATGTCCTGGACCTCCCTCTACTAAGTAATCTTTCCTTTCATACATCTGACATCTTTTCGTGTTGTTTACTAAATTTTTTTTTCCTAACACATCGTTATGTCATTTATTTTAGTCATTTATCACCCTCACCGCTGCCATTGGGCACCTGTATGCTGAGGCAAATGAGGCCAAAAAAAAAGACCTCACAAGTCAAAAACTAGGTCAAGGAGCTTGATGGTCACGTGAAGGGGCTCGGGGAAGCCCAGGCCCCTGTCTGTCATATGATCGATCAAGGGCAAAGGAACCTAGAGGCTGTCTGCTCTACTCATGAGAAGGAGGTTAAATCCCTAAAGTCCGAGCTTGAGAGGGCCCAATCTGAGGCAAGGGAAGCGGAAAAAATTGCTGACGCCAACCTCAAGGAGGCTTTGGATGCAAATAGGGAGTGCGAAGATCGTTTGGCTTCCCTGGAGGCCTTACATGGGCTCTAACTCGAATCACAACAAGTGGAGTGGGAGCAAGATCGAGCAGAGTTAATCCGTGCTTACAACCCTTCTATACCTGCTTCAAAAACTGAGTCAGAGTGAAGCCCCCAGCCCGTCCTTGGGGTGTATTCTATGTAATAACCTTAGGGCATGTGATCGAACAATATTTATCATTTTTCAATTTTTGTACCTTTGGCTTTATCTTGGCCTGGGCCCTTAAGCTCGGTTAACTCTTATACCAAGAGTAGATGTAAATACTGTACCTGATCTTTTATGCTTTGCTTATCGTACTTAGCTATTTTCGTTCTTTACTTTCATGCCCAGCAACTTCACTTCTAGGTCTTCGGGGATCTACCTCTGAGTGCCTGTAGCCTCAGTGTGACTCTCGGACCCCTAATCGTTCTAATTTGATGCTCTCGGAAGAGGCTTAAGGAGATCCTCGGTAACTTTAAAGTCCCTTGGGAGGTGCTCGCAGTTTTGAGACTGCCTCCCCTTTAAGGGGGTATGCATGCTTCCCCCAGGTCTGTATGAAGACCACCATGCTCCAGACCCTTCCCCCGACAAAGTCCCTTTGTCTTGGACGGTATTTTACCTTCGTAGAAGACCTAATGATATCACAAGGACCATATTAGGACCATCCTCCAGTTCGAATTCCACCAAGGGGGCTTGTCTACAGTGACTTATCCCTAGGGCGTCAACATGTGTGAACGCTTGGGACTTAGAATGTCCAATTTGCCAAAATATGGCAAAGCCACCACTGGGGAGGTGTTTGTGTTGATCTGACCTCGTATATCCTATCCTCATAAGATCTGACCCTGACGACTTTACTAACCCAAGATTACTGTGAGCCCTTGTGAGGTTTTACTCTGAATGTTTTGGTCTATCCATGGGCATCCCCTTCAATGTCCTAGCTTTTCCTCCCTCAGAGTGCATTACCTTTGGAGGGATCATCTAGCTCGTAGAGTGAAGGTTCTTCCCACAGGAACCAACGTCATTTACCTCACTTAAGCTCGTTATCTTTCCTGGGCTTTAAGCTCCCCCTAATCGTACACATCGATCGACAAAGCGACTCTGATATTTTGTAAAGACAAGAACAGAAATCGAACGTAGAACGTAATGAAAAGCATAGTTACTGAAAACAGAAGCTTTTATTGAATGATCATATAGTATCGTATAATGTGTATCACATCGAGCAAGGAAGTGTCTGACATACCTTGTCAAATATGCCAACTTGTAAAACAATCGTAACAAAAATCGAGCTGGTTAGAAAGAGTACATACCCCTTCAGGCTCTAGGCCTTCAGTTCCGCTATGAGAGGTACTCCTTTAAGTAAAAGGCGCTTCACCGTGTGTCTACCAAGGCTCCCGTTATAGGGTTCTCCAACTTGTATGACCTGTTATAGCCTTCTCCAACAATCTTGTATGGCCCTTCCTAGTTTTGCCCCCAGTTTTCCCTCTCATAAGACCTTAGTATTTTCGAACACCTTGCGTAACACCAAGGTTCCAGGGAGGAAAACTCTAGGTCGAACCTTTTAGTCATAATAAGCTTTTATCTTTTGCTAGTAGGAAGCCACCCTTACTTGAGCTTGCTCTGTTCGTTCCTCTAGTAGGTTTAACTCGTGCCTCAGGCTTTCTGAATTGCTTTCCTCTATCCGTTTCACCAGCTTGAGCTTAGGGATCTTATGGTTGATTGGGATGATGGCTTCTACTCCGTACACCAAGGCGAATGGAGTTCCTCCAGTGGGTTTCCTCTTGGTCGTTCTATATGCCCAATGTATGTTTGGGAGCTGAGACACCCATTGCCTCTTTGCCAGTTGATCGAGCCTCTTCCTTAGACCTTATAGTATCGTTTTGTTCGAAACTTCTGCATGTCCATTGCCCCGAGGGTACCTCGGGGTTGAGAACCTGATCTTGATACCATGGTCGGCACAATAATCCCTAACCTCTTGGCAATTGAACTAAAGGCCATTGTCTGCTATGATCGTTTGTGGGATTCCGAACCTGTATATTATAAACTTTCAAATAAAGTTATTTACCTCTGATCCCCTTATTTTAGACAGGGCCTCAGCTTCGATCCACTTGGAGTGGTAGTTGGTGGCTACAAGAAGGTACTTTTTTTGTCCGCCCTCGGCTCCAGTTGGAAACTCTCCCATTATATCTAACCCCCACTGTGTAATGGCGCATGGTACTGAAAATGGGTGCAGCTCCTCCGGGTGCAGGAGGGTTGAGGGACATGTCTTTGACAGGCTTCATAAGCACGGGCATATTCCCGGCAATCATCCTTCATCATGGGCCAGTAATACCCCTCGGTCAAGCATCGTACCACAAGGTTCCTTCCTCCAATATGCATGCCACATATTCTAGAGTGGAGTTCTTGCATAGTCATTCTAACTAGGGTGGGGTGAACCACCAGTTGGTCTGGTCCCTCGAAGGATTGCCTGTACAACTTCCTTGGGGGCTTAGCATCCTGGATGAACTGAAAAGAAAAAGAAGTCCTAGGTTGACTAGGAAAACATTTCCTATGTTCACTAGGAAAAGAAGCTTCTGGAAGAACCTTGCAAGAAGAACACATGCAAGATGGGTCAAATTAATTAAAAGACCATTTGAATGGCCCAAAAATGAACACCAAGTCAACCAATTTCATGGAGAACAAGTTTGGGCAAGAAAAGAATTCCCAAGTCAAAAAGAAGAAGGAAATCATGAAAAATATGGAAAGAAGAATATGCCTGTACAGGTCAGCCAACTTCAAATAACAACTGGGAATAACTCAGGGTGAGTTAGATAGTGGTCGACCTATGGTTAGAAGTCTATTTGAGTCTTCTTTCTAGCAAGCCAAAAGTCATAATTTTTGGATGTCTACAACTCCGGAAAAGTGCGATTCTTTACAGACTGCCAGATTTATCCAGGTGGAGTAAGAAAACTTAGTTTTGTGAAGAAAACTACTTTGTAATGCCTATATATACAAGAAGCTCGACCCTAATAGGGATCATCTCTTATCTTAGACGTCTTGCTACCAAAATACTCACAAACCTTCCTCCACCAAAATTCTCCAAAGCCGGTTCGACTACACCATCTTCACCACTCAAAAATCCACTCCACCACCACCAAAGCTTCCGATTTTTCTTGGTGTTTGCAGTGCTGTCACTGAATAAAAAGTGTAAATACTGAACCTTTACTCCATAGTCCTTGTTTTTGTTTTTCTTTGTGTGAAAAATTAGAGATTACATGTTTATTTTAGTTTTATACAATTTTTTAATTCCATATATCTTCCATGTGCTTATGAGTCTTTTAGTCTTGATTGTATGTAATGTGGAACTTAATTCTTTGATTTGGGTCAAGATTAAGGTAACTAGGGTGTTTAGATGTGGTCATTGCAGTTTAATTCAATTATCATAACATGTTATTGGAATTAAGATTTATAAATTTCGTAGATAATGGAAAGGATAAATCGGTGTAATTGCATGATATTTAGGATGGGATGGTCACTTGTAGATAATTAATTAGGACTTTATTTTTATCTAAAGTGTGGTTAGAATTTTAAGAGTCTTTTATGTGTTTGCTTGTCCATGAGTCAATGCATGTTAGGGTCTTAGAATTTCTTGTTATGTTTGTGAAGTTTTTAGGTAGTTAATTAGGTAATTAAAATCAATTTTTTATACCTCCCTTTTGTTTACACAATTATTGCATGCACCTTTCAATCTCCGATAAGAATGATCCCTACTTGCTCAAATATGTTATATCTATAGGGTTTTAAATTATATGCGTTATTGTTAAGTGTTTAATTTAATTTTTAGTTTTAGCAATATCAATCCCTTCGATTTCTCCCATCACCGCGCATCTCCACCTCACAGTGACTCGTCTCTGCACCCTATCCATTTCAGGCCTTGCTCCGCCGTGACTCCTCTCTCTCTCTCTCTCTCTCTCGCTCTCTCTGTATGCTCTTATAGACTTGGGCTCTATTTTGGTTCGCCGGAAAGCTTCGATAACCAGAATCATGTGAAATGTAAAAGAAGCTTAAGCTCGATTTGAGCACCGGAGAAGGCAATCTTGGAAAATGATTCTTCGATTGACTATGTCTTCTGTTTTGAGTTTTGCTCTGTCTGTAAAGTCTTTGATTTATGTAGAGAGTGATAGCTAAATTGGATTTGCAGTGTTCAGTCGATTACATGCGAATTATAGCCTTTATCTAAAGAATCAAAGCATTTACGAAATGTGCTAGCATATTATTTTAGAGCTAGTTTATGTTTACTGAATCTCAATTTTTGGAATGTATTTGATTCTTGGTTATTCATAGAAGTTTTTGGTTTAAGTCTTTGAGATAATGCAGCTCATGGTTTTGTGTATTATAGTCTTGAAGATATGCTGATTGGTGTAGTCTATATAGGTGTGAGTTGCCCGAGGTTCTTGAATTGGAGAACGTGTGTGTATCGGTTGCTCGACAGAGAAGAAGATTATCTACGATAGGAAAGTATCATCGTGACAGCTAATAAGAACTAATAACTGCGTCATGAACCATTGAATATTTTAAATTTGTGAGTGGTATCAATGTAGTTTCCTTGTCTGGTATAGTAGCATTTGATGACGAGCCTGCACTCGTTTGACAGAATGACAAGCCAAGACTATAGGGTGACAAGAATAAGCTACTTGGACTGAATACTAGCACTAATCCTTTTGATGATGATCAAGGAAAAGAGGATAGTTACTCGTATGCGTCCAAGTCTACTTACACAAAGAGAAATAAGTACAAGAATGATTTTCGCGAGGGTCAGGGTCATGAGTCAATATATGATCAAGTACTTGGAGGTCTTGTTTGGCTTTGAATGTTATGAATCTCGATTGGTTTTGATATGTTAGGTGAGGTTTTAGTGTAGAATGAATGCTTGAATTGCAACGAGAGAACTATATGAGCATTGTCTTCACTAAACTTTAGAGTTTTCAGCATTACGATTGTGGAAGAAAATGAGTGAGGATTAGCAATACTATTGAAGATTATGCTCTGTAAGATTGGTGACAGCCAGTAAACTCTTACAACTACCCACAATGAGTTACAGTTAACTTACAATGAACTCTCAGCTAACTACAATTAGACACAGTTAACTCTACGATAACTATAATAAACTACAGTTAACCTACAACTATCTACTACAGCTACAAACAATTAACTCACTAAAACAACCAACAGTGAACTCATAGTGAGTCCCACAATTGACTTATATCACAAGTACCTCACACTCACCTACAACTATCCAATGTGAACTCACTTATAACTATCCTCAATGAACTCTCACAACTACCTACAACTAACTAATATAAGAACCTACAGTGAACTAACATAAGAACTATACCAGCTACTCAAAGTGAATTACAGTTAACCCATAAAGAAATCTTAGCTACCAACAATGAATCATAGTTAACTACTAGTGAGTCCCACAATTAACTCACAATGGAAGTAACTCACAATTAGGTTCTTGTCGTTGGCTATACTTTGTGACATTTTACAAAAAACTGCAGGTTCTGGATTGGGCCCAATTCCAGAACCTACAGTGAACAACACAAACAGCACAAATACACATCCAACAGTACACACATATTTGTCGAACAGTACAAACACCAACAATACAAAAATAAAATACAACTATACTAAGAGTTGGCAAAATCCATGTTTACGAAATCATTTGAACTCCGGTGGCTACCCTGGTCTTGCTGGGACGGCTGCGGCTGTGGAACACTGGGGAACACATGCATTGGTGGAGGTGTGGGGACCGGGTGTTCGGTAGTCTGGCACTGGTACATCGTCTGCATCCATGTCATAATTTGTGCCTGCTACTCGACCATAACTCGGTGTTGCTCAACCATCGTCCGGTGCTCGGCCTCTCTGGCTGCCTGCTGCTCGGCCAATTACCGCATCTCCTCCACCACCATCCTTTGCTCCTCCAACTTCCTCTGCATCCTCTGGAGCTCTGCTGCTAGGTTAGAGTTCCTAGAAGAAGTTCTTGACCCGCTAGAGTATTCTGAAGTGTCCTTTAATACCCATTCGCCCGCCGAGCCCATTACCCTGCCGTAGTGGATATTCCTCCCAGTCTCGCACGCTTTGGCCATGATCTGAGCCGTTATAGGGCGATCAAGTGTATCGATCTGAGAGGCATACTGGGTCACTTCCTCCTCCGAGTAGTCAGGATGGTCCTTTTGAGCTATCTTCATGGTGACCTTTGTGATCGCATCCTCCACTCTCACCTAATTGACAAGGAAATATGAATAACGTATTATTAAACAAAAAAAATTAATAGAGAAAAATACTTTTATTAACACATATGTGAACTAACTAATGAGGCCAAAGACTTACCATTTCTTCAGGGCACTACGGATAGAACTTCTGATAAACAAACACCAACGGGGTAACTTCTTGTTGTTTCTGCGCCCTACCCGACCAACCCAAATAGTTGAGTGAACCACCATGATGGGACTTGGTGTTTTTCAATCTGCTTTCGTTGTTCGTCTTGGAAATCGCCTTGTTAGATAAACATATGTCAAAAAATTAATAACTAACTATTTCAATGTGATACGATACATTAGGGTTGTAAAATATATTCAGGATGCATACCTTCACTTTGGGGTGATCGAAGTGGGGTACCAGCCACAGCCATTCGTACTCCATAAACTGGAGTTCACTAGGGGTAGCACCTCGACCTAGATCCTTGTACTTTGTGTAGTGTTTTGAAAGCTCATTCTTCCACTCTTTATACTTATATTAACGCTGGAAACAAATGTTAGAGATATTAAAACACTTGATAAACAAAAATCTAACTCGATGTATACTCAAAATCACATCACCTGATATGTAGTTGACGCTCTGCCCACGTCTTAATAAGGCATTCATCCACGTCAAACCACAACTGCAAGATGGATATATAAATGGTAAAAATTATATATTTCTTCAGACTTAATTAATAAATGTAAAATTTACGTAATGAAAATATGATTTAACTCACCGTCAGTGCATTATGCACTTGCAACTTCACTTAGCGAGGCACAGCACCCTAATCTGGCCACAACATTGGGACCTTATCCCGCACGATGGCCTTGGACATGCTGGCATACTTTCGCGTGGTGTTTTCTGTCTCGATCACCTCATCACGCTCATTGGCCTTAATGATCATTTTCTTTCCCCCGGTGGCCTGCTCAAGATTCTTCCTGCTTACGGGGCCTCTAGTCTTTCGTTTTCCATTGGCATTAACGAGATTTCCTAATAATACAATGTCAAAAAACCAAAATTATTAATTGACACTATTTATAGTCTTATGTAATAATTAAGTAATCAATCTTGTTCAATTAAATTTACATGCGTCGTCCGTCTGCTGGTTAACGCACCTCGCACTCCAAAGATACACGGGGTCGAACAGCTTGAACACGTACGCTTCCTCCACGGTCAAGAACTCTGGCTGTCCTTCAATAAAAATAACCCTCCCCCTAGCATCGAATTGAGGGATGACAGGAATCTCGTCGGGCACGAAGAGACTGGACGGCGGAGATAGACGAGGCCTGGACGATGAGAAGCCTGAACCATTTGCCTCAGATGATTGCCGTGAAAGGGGAGTAGGCACCGGGCCAATAGGGGGCATTCGGATCGAGGGAGTTTCTGATGGGCCCGTCGAGGGTCGCTCACCTGAGTGTCTGTTGCCTGAGGGTCGAGGCTGGACTGAGGGTTGCAAGGATTCGGATCGTGCAGCTTCCTCCTGTTCTCGAGCAAAACTTGTGTGCGAGCATTCATTATAGGGCCGCTGCGCGTGTTGCTGATTGCGGCAGAGGATGCTTGACTACTGCTCCCTCCACCATTTTCACTCTGGGATCTCGGTCCGGATCTAATCGCTCTCCGTTTGTTGGCCCCAAGCTAATTTGCCGCAAAACTTCACAATTAAACACACAAATTTGACTAAGTTTTATTTATTTCCTTTGGACCCGATGGTACGTGGTGCAGAGGCTCTCGACTGTGCAATGGGTCTCGTTCATCCGAAGATGAAGTCTGATTCCAGGAGGTCTAAGCATGCATAATCCTATATACCATCTATTTAAAGGATTATGTCGTATTTATCAAGTTCGTATTTATCCGTATTCGTATGCACTTATGATTTACAGAGAGTACGCGAAATGATCATTCGGTAAATTTCTTGGACGTGCGGCCCGCGCGAAAATATATACCGACTACAATTCAGCTTAGTTACGTTTAGAAATGGTTAGTAGGAATAGAGATAACGCGAGAGGTAAGGACTAATATTTAGAACAACCCGAGGCTTACTCGTAAGAGTATATACTCCAATGTTGTTCCTAGAGACACCCCGAGGCTAACCAGTTACGGTATATACTCCAATGGTGTTCTATTGCTTAGATCCGAAACCCGGCACCAATCATAAACCCATTCACCATATCCAACAATCAGCCAAATTTGTGAGATAGTATATAATCTCAAGTTCTTAGTAAACTCCGCCCACAACCTCGTGCCCATAACTTCACTTAGGTTATGGCGTGTGGTGATGAAATCCACACATCACGAGGGGTTAAGGAGATAAACCAGAAAAAGAGGCACCACCTATTCCAAAGAACGAAACTTTATAACCAATACTCGTACTCAATGTAAATCAATTTAAGTACGTCTACGTTTTGATTGCGCCTATGATTTAAAAGGAATACACGACCTAGTTATTGAATAAATCTCTTGTCCGTGCGGCCCGCGCGAAAATGTATACCAACTATCGTTAATCCTCGTAATTGTTGGAAATGACCAGTTGGGATAGATGTAACGCGAGAGGTGAGAACTAATTTCTGGGAACAACCTGAGGCTAACTCGTAAGAGTATATACTCCAATGTTGTTCTTAGAAACACCCCGAGGCTTACTCGTAAGAGTATGTACTCCATTGGTGTTCTGTTTTCTTAGTTCAAAACCCGTCACCATTCATAACCCTTCTAGACATCATAACCAATTATTACTCGAATTCACAAGATAGTATACAATCTCAAGTGTTTGTAAACTCCGCCCACAACCTCGTGTCCATAACTTCACTTAGGTTATGGCGTGTGGTGATGAAATCCACACATCACGAAGGGTTAAGGAGATAGACAAAAAAAAGAGGCACCACCTATTCCATAGAGATTTATTTAATAACTAAGTACTAGTACTCAAATTAAATCAAAGACTATCCTTTAACATGAAAATAAATTATGCAAGTGTAAAAACTAAGTATAAATAAATTCGTCTAAGTAAAAGTATGCATTGTAAACATGTATGAAAATTTCTTTAAGTATAAACAAGAATGAACAAGTATGTACTTCGAAAATTTAGACATGCTTTTAATCACAAATGTACAACGAAATCATACAAAAACATTCTAACTCCCCGGCAACGGCGCCAAAAATTGATACGCGCAAAACATGCATTTAACGTTAACACAAAGTAGACCCTAAAAACACAGTTCACACGTAAAGCAATTTAAACCCTTCTTTTGTCATTTGTAATATTGGCGAGTAGGGATCGTTCTTTATCCGGGGAATTAAGGGCGTATGCATGTTTTCGTTAATAAGCGGAAATGTAAATGTTTGGGGGGATTGGAAGTTGGTTGTTTAATCTACAAAATTAAAGTACAAAAACATGCAAACACAACTAAAACTCTTAGGCATCTAACATGTTTTACTCATAGACAAGTTTCAACAATCAAGAAACTTAAAGTCTAATTATGCTTGCTAAAAATAAGAAGTTACACTACTAATTACATGTGATCATCTCATCTTATTAACCTACCCTTTTCATGCATCAAACCTTTTTGTAAGTTACGAAATTCATAACTTCTAACTAAATACACATGCTTAATAATTGAGTAGGAATGCAACTTAGCGTATAAACATCCTAAACAACATACGATCATCGAAACATGCGAAAGAGAGGGACTTAGCATATTTTCTAACACATGCATTCGAAGCTTTAAGATTGTATCAAACATGCATAAAAGGCTAGAAATCATAAACACATGCATATTACAAATCGGTTTAAGAGCATAAAACACAAATCTAAACTTGTTCTTCATTTGATACATAAATGTATTCCAATACATCAAGAGGTTCAAATACAAAACAAAAGAAATGAAAGTGAAGATCATGGTTACACTTTTTGTCTTGAATGCTAGATGATCTACGGTGGAGATGGCTTTCCTTCACAAGGGACTTAGCGTATTGTGAAGGATGGAGGATGCTTTGCTTCGGCTTGGATGGAGGAGAACCTTAGAACCTTGCTTCGGCTTGGAATGGAGGAGATGTGCTTCGGCTTGTAAGAGAACCTTCAAGTGTTTATGGTAGAAGAGTATTTGTGTAGAGCTTTGGCTAGTAAATTGAGTGATGATCTGTTTTATGGCTGCCTCCTCTCTTATATAGGCAAGGGATGTTGCCTTCTCTCTTCCACCTTGCCTCCTTCCATTAAATGCAAGCAATGATCAATATGGCAAGTCACACCCTTAGTCACCATGCAAGTCACCATTGATGAACCCTAAGCAAGAGTCACCATGCAAGTCACCATGGCAAGTCATCTTTTCATTTAATGCAAGCAAGAGTCACCAAGGTGAGTCACAAAGCTTGATATTGTTGACTTTGCCTCTTCAAAGGTTGCAAAACAAGACTTTTCCTCTTCACCAAAAGCCATCCAAGCCGAATTAATATGGTTTGGGCTTGATAATGGGCCGAAACAAGAGTTGAGAATTCGGCCCACAATTTGCTTTTTGGGCCGGCCCATTTTCGGAGGTCCAAAATTGCAAAAATCGCAAAATCGCCGAAATTCCTCCGAATTGCGTCGTTATTAATCTCCACCGTAAAGATCTTCAAAATAACAATTTAAACAAGGAAAACATAAAAACTAAGATAATAACATAGCTAAACGTAAAGGGAAATGCGTTAAGAAACGAGCATAAAATGCGTATATCAAAATTAGGAGTCACTCTGAGTACTATGTTAGTTTATTTTCCTTTGTAATGCTTTTCGAGTACTTACTGGATTTTGAATAACAAGTGTAAAGAAATATTGTTACTATTATTCAGTAGTTTGTGAATTTGAGAAATTCGGATGGGAACTGGCGTCCCACGGTTTGGCTTTTGTGGACTATTTGGAAGTGTGTTTTTATTGCATATTTTTGGTTTACTCATTTTATAAAGTAAACTCTGGCGAAATTGTTTTAAAAGGTTGTAGTGTTGTTAGGACCTAATTCCGGTTTAGACAATTGAATCGGGGTTGGGTTCTTTCATAACAACAACAAAAATAACAAAGTGAACCAACAAACAACACAATGAACTCACAGTGAATAGAGTCAACACACAATTAACCTAACATGACATCAAGAACACAACCACCAACAACACACAGTGAACACTAAACAGTAGAAAACAGTAAATTCATAGCGAACCCACTGTTAACACTAACATGAAATCAACAATAAAAACAATACACAGTGAAACCTCAATGAACATACAGTGAACCCACAGTTAACCCTAAAATCCTAAAATGAAATAAAACAACACAAACAACACACATTGAATACTACACAATGAAACACAATTACATAACATGTAAATCAACAACACCACACAATAAACAAGTTAACCACCCATAACATGAAATAAATAGCAACAACGGCAACAACAACAACCAAAACTATTTCGAACACACTAAATCTACTAGCATCTACCAAAGATCACGATAAAAATGCAAAAAAGAATTTAGGGAATGAATTACTTTAGGGCTTACTTAAGAAGAAGCCAATGAGTACAGTGATGAATCGGACCGGCGACAGAAATAAAGAATCGGAGCAGCAATGGAGACCAATACCTGAAGCAGTGACGGAGATAACGATGCGGAAGAGAAAGAGAAAGTGATTCGAGAATGACAGAGAGAGTGTAGAAATGAAATCAGATCTGAAAGTGAGAGGGCTTAAACTTTTGAGTGGTAATTAACGTAAATAACTTAAACGCGATGGGTTATTGTATAACAGTGAAACATTTTGAGTTTTTTTATAAACTGAAAAGTAATTGAGTTTTTACGGGAGAAGACCCACTAAAGTGGGTCTCTTTATCATTTGCCCTAATTTTTTTAGCACAAATTAAAGAAAGAATCCTCAAATTCGTAATACCCACTTCTGTGAAACTTACTACCTTTTGATAATTGTTCTCATATGACGACTATGCCTAAAAGAAATCATCACTAGTGTTTAGCTTCTTGCGTGCCATGTTTTAGTTATGGTAGCCATAAATGTTCAATTTCCCTTCCTTTTTTGTAGGTCATCTCTGTTGGAAAAGATTTCAACTTCATGAATTTTCAAAATGCCCAGAGGGCCAAACAAATTAAGCTCTGTGGATGATTATGTGTGAAAGGTGAGGAGGGGAGGATTGAAAGGAAAACAAAATTGTTGTTTAAAAAGCCTGGCAACAAGTTTAAAAGTCACAATTTAAAGTTCTTATGCAAATCGAGTTCACCCTAAATTAAAGTAAAATTATGAAAAATAACAATAATTATTAACTGTCTATGTGAACTCGACGGTGAGACCGAAGTTGGTTCACATTGAACTCCAGCCGTACCTACCCCAAACTTAAGAGGTAAAGCTATGGTATGATAGATTTATCATAAATATTTATCTACAATTAGTTAAACAAAATTACAACTTTTGGAACTACAAATTACTACATTTAGAACAAAATTACAACAATTCTTTTATCATTTACAATAAATTAAACTAAAATATAACACTAAAATAAAATAAAACTAAAATATAACACTAAAATAAAATAAAACTAAAATACAACATTAATACAATTTGTTCTCAAATTTGTAAAAATGTGCTCGTTAAAATATTTACAAAAAATTGAAAGAAATTACTAAAAAACTATCTCATTTTACAATAATAACAAAAAAAGCAGAGAATAAAATGTACGGTAGTCACTCCACCCTACAATTTCACAAACTTTAGATTATGGTATAGTTAGATTCCTCCAAAAACTAGTT
This sequence comes from Geum urbanum, assembly GCA_946800695.1. Taxonomy (NCBI): domain Eukaryota; kingdom Viridiplantae; phylum Streptophyta; class Magnoliopsida; order Rosales; family Rosaceae; genus Geum; species Geum urbanum. Next base: position 22,021,365 of record OX327007.1, read on the forward strand.
TTACCGAAATAAGTTTTACATCCAGTAATCCCGAACTAAGCCTCAAAAATATATTTTACAAGTCAAGTCTTGTGTTGTTATTAGCTAGTAAGCTGCACATTCGTGTACCACTTGTGCGTGGTAATTGTGGGAGTCAATTTTGGCCACCTGAGCTGGGGGAGGAGGAGCTTGGATAATTTGATTCTGGACGAGGTCTGACAAGGCCAGAAATGGGCCTGGGCTTGGACGATTAGAGTTTCGGTAAAGGAATGAATTATCTAGAGGTTGCTAGAAGTCTCTGGAACGTTGCATGAGCTTCTAGAATGTTCGATAGGCATGACAATCTTAAGGTAAGGTCAGACCTCAAGGAGGCTGGGCAATCTAACCTCGAGAGACTATTCGATCGGACCTCGGAGGTTGACCGAATCCATAGAGGAAAGGGTAAGATTTATACGTGTCCTAGCAGGATTATGTCAAAAGGCTTGTGGTAACCATGAGATCTGATTTTCCCTGGATATGGAGATCCATTCCTTAATGGATTCCTCATATCCGAAAGTAAAGTAGTCCTATTCGATATGGATTACGCTTAGACCTAGCTCGATCACTATATATATAGACCATCTCTGCATGGTCTGAGGTAACGTAATTCTACTCTATTATTCAATTCTTGAGACAAGTCTAACTTAAGCATCGGAGGGTCTAAGCACGGTGCCACATCGTGCTCCGACTTGTTTTGTTGGTTCAGGAAGATCTAAGCTATAGCGGGATAAATCTGGTGTCACAAATTGGTGCTCTCATTGAGAGCCGAACCCTAGGCTAACTCTGGTGAACGGAAGAACTATGGAAGACAACACTGACACAGAAAATCAGCTGATAAGGAAGTAACCCGCCGGCGAGGAATAATCAGATCACCCCCAACACATGGGCATCAAGGCGTGTAAGTACCCTTACACATCAGGTTCAGCCAAGGAACCTTGTAGAAGAGGGACATGTGAGCGACGAAGATAGTTATGACCAGGAGAAAGAAGGAGCCAGGGGCTGGAGGGCCAAGGTCGATCAGGACCTCTACCGGGCTGAGGAACGATACATGAACCTTAGAATCGACATGGTTGCGTTACAAAAATCTAATGAGGGGGCCGCCAGGAGCACGAACAACTTGGTAGGCGTTGTGGCTGTTGTTCAGACCACCTTGCTGAATTTGGTAGAGCTGTTGAAAAACCAGGGGCTGGTCCTACCTGTCTCGCCAGCACCAGAAGTACATGGAGTCCTAGTAGCTGAGTAGGATAACCAACATGAGGTGGTAACAGAACCAGAGACCCAGGGGGTCGCAACTCTCAGGAACATGATGGAGGAGTTTATGGAGACGCAGCATGCCATAACGTCCGGACTAACCAGGAAACTAAGAGGCTGAGGAAGGAAGGGATGTCCAAGAAGGAATCAGAAGCGGAGCAGAGGGCTCGAAGAATGTCTCAGAACCCTTTGGCTCAGTTTATCTAGGATGCTGAGACCCCTAGGCAGTGAAGCCACCCCAGGTTTGACAGGTATTCGGGGGATTCATACCTATACCAGCACGTGAGGAACTACCAGTCAGCCATGGCCACTAGCCAGTCGAACAACGCTGGGATGTGTAAGATGTTTCAGGCCAGCCTGAGGGGCCATGCTCTGCAGTGGTACGAGAAGCTTCCCCCAGGTTTGATCAAGGATTGGAGAAGTCTAAAAGCGGCTTTCTTCAAAAGGTATGAGAGTAACGCCGAGGGAACAAAAGACGTGACCTACCTCACGTCCCTCAAGATGAAAAGAGAAGAGGGCCTGAAGGATTAGGTCACAAGGTTAAGGAAAGAGTATGCGGCGGTCAACTGCAAGGACGATACCGTAACAGCCACATCATTCATTAATGGAGTGGACATGGACTTGGAGTTGGCCAGCAAGCTGATCAGGAAAAAGACTAAGGACTTATCCACGGTCTATCATGAGGCCTTGGACTACGCCCGAGTAGAGGATATGAGAACTTACAACACCAGAAACTTTCCGATGGAGAAGGCATCCGGAGGTGGAACCAGCTCCAACTCATGGAGAGGCACGACCAACAGCAATGCGAGTCAGGGAAGGAACAGCTACGATAAAAAGAGGAGGGCCTCAAGGCACCAGCCTGCCGAATAGGGTGGAAAATTGTTCATTCCCCCCACGACAATCCTGATTTTGACTATACTTCACCACATCAAGAACGAGCCTTGGCTTAAAAGGCCACCATCGATGACAAGCAAAGGCAATTCCAATGACTTTTGTGCTTACCACGCTGTACACGGTTGCCCCAGCCCCGCCAGCATAACAATCACAAAATGGGGGTTGGGATGGTTCGATCGACGACTTAGACATAGAACTCGACCCCCAGGAACTACCTTTCAAGGAGAAGGCAGAGGAAGACATAGTGCTTGAACCTTTCGATCAAGATTGGCCAGATCAGTGTGCAAGAGTTGGGTCACGCCTAAGTGGAGTTGAACATAAGAATCCGATGAACTTGTTGAGGAAGTATAATGACGTGTTTGCATGGTCAACACGGGACATGACCGGGATTGACAGGAAAGTGATTGAGCATCGGCTCCATATGGGGGTCATCAAGGAAATCCCATACTCTGAAGGGCTCTCTAACGTGGTCTTTGTCAAGAAGAAGAATGGGAAACCAAGGGTCTGTGTCGACTTTATAGACCTCAACAAGGCGTGCCCCAAGGACGGCTTCCCCCTCCTTAGGATCGATCAATTTGTAGACTCCACCGCAGGTCATGAGCTTCTCAGCTTTATGGATGCTGATAGTGGTTACAACAAAATCAAGATGGCAGAGGACGATGTAGAAAAGTGGACATTCGTGACAGAGAAGGGGGTCTATTCCTATGAGGTAATGCCTTTTGGAATGAAAAATGCAGGGGCGAAGTACCAGAGGCTGGTGTACAAGGTGTTCAAACCCTTGATTGGGGATACAATGGAGGTGTACGTGGATGATCTGTTGGTCAAGAGAAAGAATAGGCAGGACCACTTGTCTAACCTAAGGGGATGCTTCGACCTCCTACCGTAACACAGTATGAAGCTGAACCCCGAGAAGTGCACGTTCGGGGTAGAATCTGATAAGTTGTTGGGATACTTGGTGACACAACGAGGGATAGAGGTAAACCCAGACCAGGTCGTATTGATTGTCAAGATGAAATCCCCATCCACGGTGAAGGAAATCCAGAGCTTGAACAAAAAGCTAGCGGCCTTGAGCAGGTTCTTATCCAGGTCGACTGTTAAATGTAAGCCGTTCTTCGAGGCACTTAAAAGGACCAAGGTAGATCTCTAGACAGAATAATGCAAAAACGAATTCCAAGCACTTAAGCTATACCTCGTCTCTCCTCCTGTACTAAGCAAGCCCGTGCCAGGGGAATACCTATACTTGTACTTGGTCGTTTCCAAAGTAGTAGTAAGCGGAGTTCTTGTTCGAGAAGATACTGGGGAAAGCTACCCGTATAGTACGTGACTAAAGCTCTCCTCAACCCAAAGACCCACTACCTAAAGCTAGAGAGGCTTATACTAGCCTTGGTTATGTCGACGTGCAAGCTTCGGCCATATTTTCAAGCTTTCAAAATTATTGTTATGTCTGAGTACCTACTATGAATGATCCTGCACACCCTAGACTCCTCTAGCAGGGTGACTAAGTGGGCCATCGAGTTGGCACAACACAATATTAAGTACAGGCGTAGAATGACGATGAAAGAGCAAGCTTTGGCAAACTTCCTAGCTGAGTTTACTATGCCTGAGGCAGAGGTACAGGAAAAGAGAGAGAGGGAGGAAGGAAGAGAGGTGCTGGGGGTAGATCATTCGACGCTATACACGGACGGATCATCGAAGGACAAGGGAGCTGGAACAGGCTTGGTGCTGAAAACCCCAGATGGAACGATCATGGAACAAGCCCTAACCTTGGGGTGGAAGGCCACAAATAATGGAGTTGAGTACAAAGCCCTCCTGGTAGGACTAAGGTTGGCAAGGGAACTAAATGTGAAGAAAATCAAGGTGTTGCAGCTGATCGCGAACCAGGTCCTAGGAGAATACGCAGCTCACCATACATCCATGGAGGCATATCTCAGATTGGCCTAGGGGTTGGTTGCCTAGTTTGAAGAAATTTTGATCATGCAGCTCCTAAGATCTGAGAACACGCACACGGGCGCCTTGGAAAATCTATCCTTCAATGTCGATTATCAGCTCAGGAGAATTATCTGTGACGACTCAGAACAGAATCAACAGTGGAATCAGCTTAATCTACGAACTTGCGCGTAGTCGCAGTTTGCCGACAGTTATTTGCCGACAGTTATTTGAATCGCCAGGCTTGTTAACGACTAAATCATTGGCTGAGAATTGGAGCTGGGTCTCTTCTCTAGAGTCGTTGTACGTATGATTTCGAGTTCGTGGGGAGTTCTGGATCGTTATTTGGACGACCGAAGAATAAGTTATGAATATTTGAAGTTTCAACGGAATCGGATTAAATTGGTGGTTTACTTAACGACTTAATTACCGGTCGAGAATTTGGTTTTGGCTTCTTCACGGAAGTTGTTGAGAATTTAATTTCGAGCTCGTGGGAACTTCCGGAGCATTATTCCGAGTTACGAGGATTATGTTGTGATTATTTCCGTTTGTTGATTATTTAGTCGATTAAATATGTATTGGTTTGAACCGTTGACTTTTTATCCGATTGGTCGATGTGTTTGACTTCGGGTGGTAATTGAAGAATATGTCGAGTCGAGTTTGTTGCCGCGAGAATTATCAGAATCAGGATTACGACGCGAAAGTTTTGGATATTCAAAGTTTACCGAAAATGGTGTTTGGAAGTTTCCCAAAATAGAAAGTCTATAAATAGTGGAGTTTCCTGTTTGGGAAACCTGCCATAAAGGGAAGCTGGGTTGACCCACGTTGACCCACAGGTCAAGAATAACCCGTTTGGAGGCCGAAATGGTTCGCCGAAATTGAGGCCGATTCCGACCATATTTGGGTATGGTTTCTTCACGAGATATGTTGGGCTCGTGCTTCTCTCCGGATTGGTAGGTGGATCACCTCCTATAGTGGCCGGAGGAGGAAGAAAAGTGGCGGTGAAAATGGTGAAATTCCGGCGAGTTTTGTTCGATTCGGGTGACGACGTGGAGGCTGAGTTGGTGGCTCTACCTTGAGGGGTGTTGTTAGCCTTGAGCTAAGGAAGCTTTTCCATGTGGTCTTGAGGGTTGCCGTGGCCGGAGGAGAGAGATCCGTCGAATTGAAATTCCGGTAAGGGTTTGGAACTTTGGGTTGATTTTTGGAGGTTTTCCGGTCAAAGATGGCCTTAACTTATAGCTAGAAAGTTGTTGGAATCGTCGAGATCTTTGAAACCATGTGTAGCACGAAATTTTCTGAGCAGGTTGGATTTTCCGGTGGCCGGAGGCAGCGGCCGCGACTTTTCGCCTGGCGTGGTTTTCGACGAGTTGCATGTCATTTCACTCGAAATCGCGCCCCGATCGCAGTGGGGAGGTTCGTTTTTCGAATTGAGCATCCGAACTTACAGTGAGGTATTGAGGTGTGATTTCTGGATTTCCAACAGTTTGTCGTAATCGGATTACGTGTTTCCGAGAACGGTGGTTTCTCGTGATTTGATTTGAATTGTCAAGTTATGATTTTGAGAAATGGATTTTGTGAATATTCAGGTGTTCGTGATCGTTCTTTTGGCGAGGGACTTTCCGTCGGATCACGGGTTAATGCGAACTGCGTTACGCTAGTCTGTGAGTGGACAAGTTTATATTTTCACAGTTGATTTGCAAGTTTGTGGATTTTATTATTTTCCGTACTTAAATTATACGATGTTGAGATATATGTTGTTTTCGGAGGTATTGTTATATGTTTATGGGTGATGGCATTTATTACATCGATGTACCAGAGTTGAGAGATTCCTCTGGGCGGGGTTGAGTGGTCTCCTGCGTGCCGCCAGGGTTAAGAGGTCCCCTGGCCTATCACTGTCGGGTTGAGCGATTCACCTGACATTGGGCTTGAGAGGTCACCCGACAACCTCCATATATATATGTGTTATCCGAACTCGCACTGTTTTATATTGAGTATGTATATAAACTGGTGAAAGGCATATGTTTATTTTCGTCCACTCACTCTAACGTTTTTATTTGCCTTTCCCCTGGGCTTTTTGGTTTCCGTGCCCAGTTTGCAGTTCGGACTCTGGTGTCGCACGTCGTGGTTGGAGGCATAGCGCTCGAGCTACCTTGTTTCTTCCAGTAGGTTTATTGTTCTACCTACTATGGTTTACGTATATGATTATACATTAGAGGTCGATCTGAGTATTCTGTTGTATATACTATACGATTTTACACCTAATTTCAGTAAAGTACAGATATATTTATTGTTTTACTTTACTGTTGATATATTGAGAAATCCGGATGGGATTGGTGCCCACAGTTTGCTTTTTGTGACATAGGATGAAGTGTATTTTCCGCATGCAGGTAATGATAATTCCACGTTAGTAACGAAACTCTGCCGAAATTTCTAAAAAATTTTGTGGGTTCTTTTTTCGAAAGGGTTTGATTCCGGTTTAGGGAGCTAAATCAGGGTTGGGTCCTTTCAGCTTGGTATTAGAGCATTAGGTTATAGGTTCTGTAGACTTCTGTAGTCGTGTTTACTAAGGATATTTGAGAATGTACAGCATGTCTGGAATGGTGACCCGACCGGCCGGCGGATACTCATCAATATTCCGGGTGTTGTATACTTTCAAATATTTGAAGTTCCATGATTACGTTCTACTTGTTGTGAACGATATTTTATTCATTAGGATGCCTCCTTGTCGTGCTTTCCGTGTCGGTACGGTTGTGGATCCTATTGAGGATCAATCGACGCGCGATTTGCCAGGGAACTGTGGATTTGGATGAGTATTCTGAGTTCAGAGATTTGTGTGGCACGGTTTGCCTGGTTGTGTATGCATGAGCGTCTACATGTTGCCTTAGAGCAGAGAATTGTGGCAGTTGATGTTTTGCCTGAGTCAGATTGTTGTATTTGGTGGGCTGGTATTGTGGGAGTTTCTGTTGCGACTCCATGGCCTACATTCAGGTTGTTGTTTATACGGTAATGGTTTTATCAGGCTACCCAGCGATTGAATGTGGAGTGTTTACCCACCTGAGGCAGAGATGCATTGTCCACATGTTTGTTTTCGTTTTGCACGTGTATTGTGGCTTTAGAGGAAGCGGTGCACGAGGTTCTAGATGAGTTTGAACCAGAGCATCAAAGAGAGTCTGATTGATGTGCCACGAGACAGCCGTGAGGAGCTTAGTGTGCTGCACTTAGTGGCGAGGCTATTGAGAAGGAAAGTTGTACGCGGTTTTCGATGTGATGGTTGAGGAAAGTTGACTTGGTCGAGATTTTGATGAGGTTGAGTTCCGATACTTCGGGATCAGTGACTTTATTAGGCAGTGGCCTTATCGATTATGTTGTGGGCCATCAGATCAAGCAGAGGATCCGTTTGGCGATGGCGGAGATCACAGTGTAGCAGACTTGCTCCTGTGGTATGAGTTCGAGTGATCGTTGGGATCCCTTGCACGCAGCAGGTGTCGATGTGACTGGTGTTCGTGAAGCACCCTCAGTTGCTGTTTCAGTGGCCAGGAGGGTCACGTTGCGAGGGAGCGCCCTCAGCCAGCTGTTTTAGCGATTCGGCAGCTCAGAGCTCACCAGGAGATCCTCATGTTGTTCCTGAAGTTTGATCAATATAGCCCTTTTGACGAGTTATTCAGCAATGTCGCAAATGACGTGGGCATGTTGGGCATGTTGGAGTCCGTGCCATGACCTTGTTTGAGGACAGACTTTTCTCCGAGGTTACTGTTGTTTGATATCCATGGCTATTGTACCTGCATCTCCACTTCCGAGGTTTTGGAGAGTATTGTATCCATCCGGAGGTTGCGAGATCCTTGTTGGAGGTTATGGGCTAGCCGCGGATATGTTATAGCTGGACATCGTGGTTTTGGTGAGATTATGAGTATGGACTTACTGATGATGCATTTGGCTGTGTTCGAGTGCCTCGAGAAGGAGATTGTGTTTCGACGACCAGATTTTCCCGAGATACTGTTTTGCGGTGATGGTCGACCGGATGGTGGAAACGGGTTGTGTTGTTGCTTAGCTCATGTTGTGGATACTACGGTTGCTGTGCCCGACATTGGTGATGTTGAGGTGGTTCCCGAGTTTCCAGGTGTGTTTCGGAGGAGTTATCAGGTGTTCCTCCAGTTCGGGAGACTGACTACACCATTGAGCTTGTACCGGGCGCTGGACTCATTTTACCGGCATTTTTTCGTTCAGAGCCAGCGGAGCTGATGGAGCTACAGTTTCGACTCCATAAGTTGCTGGAGGAGGTTTCAGGAGATTTTGTGCGACCCCGCGTATTTGCGTGGTGTGCTCTTGCATTGTTTGTACGGATGATGGATGGTTCGACGAGATGGTGCACTGAATACCGAAGCCTGATTCACTTCAGAGGAGAGTGAGTATCCTCCGCTTCGGATTGACGATTAGTTTGATCAGCTTGCGAGACCTTCAGTCTTTCAAAGATTGATTTCGGGTCCGGATACCATCACTTGAGGATCGATGAGTCAGATGTGGGTATGTTAGCTTTCAGAGCATGGTGCGGGCATCAGGAGTTCTTGGTCACGTCATTGGTTGACCAATGCCCCGTAGTTTTTATGGACTTGATGGACCAGGTGTTCAGACGATTCTGGACGAGTTGCGGTCATGTTTGTTAGCAACATCCTGATTTACTCCAGGAGTGTGGACCAGCACCTGAAACAATTGTGAGCGGTTTTGCGGTCCTTACGAGATGATCAGTTGTTGGTAAAGTTCAGCCAGTGTGAGTTTTGGCCGATTAGCGTGAAGATTTTGGGCTGTGTGATGTTATCCGAGGGAGTTGGCATGGGTCCTGACCAGATGGAAGCCGTGTTGATTTGGGGATTGCCCTACCATTGTACCAGAGATCAGGAGTCTCTTGGGTTTGGCAGGCTATGATCGACGGCTTGTGCAGGATTTTCCTGGATTGCCACTCTACTTTCCGGATTGACGAAGAAGTGTCAAGTTTGAGTGGTTCGATGCACGCGAGGAGAGTTTCTTACACCTGCAGGATGGTTGACCGTTGTTTCGGTTTTGACCCTACCTGACGATCGTGGTGAGTTCGAGTTCGTGGGTTATGGCGATGCATCGAGGTTTGGATTTGGTTGTGCTTTGATGCTGTGTAGCAGAGCGGTGGCTCATGATTTCAGGCAGTGGAAACTTTATGGGGCTACGTATCCTATGTGTGATTTGGGTAGTCTTTGTGTTAGCATCAGAGAATTCAAGACACTATTGCTATGGTGTGCAGCACAGTGTAGGACGTGCACTGATGATTTGAGTTTCATCCACTTGCATTTTTGGCCAGATTTGGGCTTGAGGCAGTGTAGATGGATGGGGTCGACTCACGACTATGGCTGCACCTTTGAGTTTGTTTGGGAAAGGTTAGAGGTTGTACTTTGACTATCCATTTGGGATGTTGTTGCTAATGCATTCAGTTGAAAGTCGGGAACTTCAGTGTTTCATGTGTGTGTGGCTTGAGTTTCCGTGTTAGCTGAGTTATGCGCTACGGAAGTTGAAATCGAGTGTGTTGATGTTGAAGCTTATTGTTTTGCGCGCGTTTGGCGCTAGTGGTATGGAGATGTGTCTGATACTCCGAGTTTACTACTCGAGACGCAACATGAAGAGCTATATAGCAGCTTGTGTGTGCGCAGCATGTGTGTGTGCAGATGCCACATTTGTCAGCTGGCCATGGCTCGGAGGCGGAGACTTGCCGAGAAGTATCAGCCATTTGAGATTTCCGGTTAGACGTGGCGATTATGGCTGTGATTGTGTGTGTTTGTATGCACTTGGGTTTGTGATACCAGTTGTTAGGCCATTATGGATCGTTTGACGAACTCAGTACATTTCCTTATACTTTCCGGAACAGATTTCGGTGGCAGGCTTGCATAGCCATGTTTGATGAAGGTTGTCCATTTACATGGTGTACCTGTGTCCCAGATTGCTGATCGAGGTAATCAGCTACAGCTGAGTGTTGGCAAACGTTGCAAAAAGCATTGGGGACCAGATTACAAGTTAGTACCGGCTCTTATCCTCAGATTGGCGAGCGATCTTTGAGGATTATTCAGACCTTGGAGGGCATATTGTGGACCTCGGTATTGCAGTTCTGGAGGATTTGGGACCAGCAGTTTCAGCTGTTCGAGATTGCTTACAGTAACAGTTTGTTGACCACTATGATTTTGATGTTGCTTGATGTCGTTTTGAGGAACGATGTTGTACTCCATTGTGTTGGAGCGAGTTTTGTTTGAGTTTGAGTTGATGTTTGATTCTGATTTTGTGGAATGTGCTACAACAGACTGTAAGATTAGCGGAATGGGGTTGATAATTGCCCGAGTCCGATGTTTGAGCTATGTTGATATGAGTGTGTGAGTTATGTTGATGTGTGTAACTAAGTTGTGATTTGCCATATTGTTTTGATCCAGATGCGGTCATAGGCGAGTTTGTGTTATGCCGTATGGTTCGGCATCGCCTATATTGTTGGCTTTTGTGTGTGTTGTGTTGTGTTCCGTGTGGCGGAACTATGTCTCAGGTTTGTTGTGTGTTGTGTACCCTATATGTTCCTTATGCGGGAACACTTGACGATTGTGTTGAGCCAGTTCAGGTTCGTGATTTGAGGGTACAGGGATTACAGTACAGAGCTATCTCTTATTGTGGAGTCAATTATCAAAGTTGTTCCGTTGTCGTAGCCACTAAAAAGTCGTTCAGTTGTGGTTGCCACTTGTGAGTAGAGCAGTATGCAGAGGCAGTGCTCCTACTTTTAGCCGACAGATTCGGAAATTTCGAGGTCGAAATTTTTTTAAGGGGGGTGGATTTGTGACGACTCAGAACAAAATCAGCAGTGGAATCAGCTTAACATACAAACTTGCGCCTAGTCGCAGTTTGCCGACAGTTATTTGAATCGCCAGGCTTGTTAACGACTAAATCATTGGCCGAGAATTGGAGCTGGGTCTCTTCTCGAGAGTCGTTGTACGTATGATTTCGAGTTCGTGGGCGGTTCCGGATCGTTATTTGGACGACCGAAGAATAAGTTATGAATATTTGAAGTTTCGACGGAATCGGATTAAATTGGTGATTTACTTAACGACTAAATTACCGGTCAAGAATTTGGTTTCAACTTCTTCACGGAAGTTGTTGAGAATTTAATTTCGAGCTCGTGGGAACTTCCGGAGCATTATTCCGAGTTACAAGGATTATGTTGTGATTATTTCCGTTTGTTGATTATTTAGTCGATTAAATATGTATTGGTTTGAACCGTTGACTTTTTATCCGATTGGTCGATGTGTTTGACTTCGGGTGGTAATTGAAGAATATGTCGAGTCGAGTTTGTTGCCGCGAGAATTATCGGAATCGGAATTACGACGCGAAAATTATGGATATTCGAAGTTTACCGAAAAGGGTGTTTGGAAGTTTCCCAAATTAGAAAGTCTATAAATAGTGGAGTTTCCTATTTGGGAAACCTGCCATAAAGGGAAGCTAGGTTGACCCATGTTGACCCACGGGTCAAGAATAACCCGTTTGGAGGCCGAAATGGTTCGCCGAAATTAAGGCCGATTCCGGCAATATTTGGGTATGGTTTCTTCACGCGATATGTTGGGCTCGTGCTTCTCTTCGGATTGGTAGGTGGATCACCTCCTATGGTGGCCGGAGGAGGAAGAAAAGTGGCGGTGAAAATGGTGAAATTCTGGCGAGTTTTGTTCTATTCGGGTGACGGTGTGGAGGCCGAGTTGGTGGCTCTACCTTGAGGGGTGTTGTTAGCCTTGAGCTAAGGAAGCTTTTTCATGTGGTCTTGAGGGTTGCCGTGGTCGGAGGAGAGAGATCCGTAGAATTGAAATTCCGGTAAGGGTTTGGAACTTTGGGTTGATTTTTGGAGGTTTTCCGATCAAAATTGGCCTTAACTTATAACTGGAAAGTTGTTGGAATCGTCGAGATCTTTGAAACCATGTGTAGCACGAAATTTTCTGGGCAGGTTGGATTTTCCGGTGGCCGGCGGCGGCAGCGGTGACTTTTCGCCCGGCGTGGTTTTCGACGAGTTGCATGTCATTTCACTCGAAATCGCGCCCCGATCGCAGTGGGGAGGTTCGTTTTTCGAATTGAGCATCCGAACTTACAACCTCCATATATATATGTGTTATCCGAACTCGCACTGTTTTATATTGAGTATGTATATAAACTGGTGAAAGGCATATGTTTATTTTCGTCCACTCACTCTAACGTTTTTATTTGCCTTTCCCCTGGGCTTTTCGGTTTCCATGCCCAGTTTGCAGTTCGGACTCTGGTGTCGCACGTCGTGGTTGGAGGCATAGCGCTCGAGCTACCTTGTTTCTTCCAGTAGGTTTATTGTTCTACCTACTATGGTTTACGTATATGATTATACATTAGAGGTCGATCTGAGTATTCTGTTGTATATACTATACGATTTTACACCTAATTTCAGTAAAGTACAGATATATTTATTGTTTTACTTTACTGTTGATATATTGAGAAATCCGGATGGGATTGGTGCCCACAGTTTGCTTTTTGTGACATAGGATGAAGTGTATTTTCCGCATGCAGGTAATGATAATTCCACGTTAGTAACGAAACTCTGCCGAAATTTCTAAAAAATTTTGTGGGTTCTTTTTTCGAAAGGGTTTGATTCCGGTTTTGGGAGCTAAATCGGGGTTGGGTCCTTTCATTATCCCTGTAGAGCACCTGCCTAACCGGAGCACGGACGAGGAGGAGGTTGTGGCAGTAATGCCAGTCTAGCTAGGACCCTCTTGGATAGACGAAATAATGAGCTACATAGAAACAGGCACCCTGCCAGAGGAAGGGTGGAGACCAGAAGGCTAGTACGACAGGCAGTAACATACATCATCAGAGAAGGGAAGTTGTACAGGACATCCTTCGGGGGACTGGACCAATTGGCGGTGCACCCAACCCAAGTTGGAACGATTATGCAAAAGCTTAACTCTAGAATATGTGGCATGCATATTGGGGGCAGGAACATTGTGGTACGATGCTTGACTAAAGGGTATTACTGGCCCACGATGAAAAAAATTGCATAGAATATGCCAGTGCTTGTGAAACCTGTCAAAGACATGCCCCTCAACCCTCCTGCACCCGGAGGAGTTGCCCCTAGTTTTAGTACCATGCACCTTTGCATAATGGGGGTTAGATATAATGGGAGAGTTTCCAACCAGAGCCGGGAGTAGATAGAAAAGTATCTCGTTGTAGCCACTGACTACCACTCCAAGTGGATTGAAGCTGAGGCCTTGTCTAAGATAAGGGGAGCAAAGGTAAAGAACTTTATTTGGAAGTTTATGATATGCAAGTTTGGAATCCCTTAAACAATCATGGCAGACAATGGTCCTCAGTTCAATTTCCAAGAGGTTAGGGATTACTGGGCTGACTATGGCATCCAAATCTGGTTCTCAACCCTAAGGTACCCTCAGGGCAACGGACAAGCAAAAGCTTCGAACAAAATGATACTGCAAGGTCTAAGGAGAAGGCTCGATCAACTAGTGAAAGGGCAGTGGATGTCTCAGCTGCCAACCGTGCTTTGGGCATATAGAATGACCAAGAGAAAACCCACTGGGGAAACTCCCTTTGCCTTGGTGTACGGAACAAAAGTTGTCATCCCAATCAATCATAAGATCCCCAACCTCAAGCCGGCGGAATGGACAGAGGAAAGTAATTTAGAAAGCCTGAGGCACGAGCTGGACCTACTAGAGGAACAAAGAGAGCAAGCTCAAGTGAGGGTGGCTTCCTACCAATAGAAGATAAAAGCTTACTACGACAGAAAGGTTCGACCTAGAGTTTTCCTCCTTGGAACCTTGGTGTTATGCAAGGTATTCGAAAATACCAAGGTCCCATGGGAGGGAAAACTGGGGGCAAATTGGGAAGGGCTATATAAGATCATTGGAGAAGGGTATAACATGTTGTACGAACTGGAGAACCATAGAACTGGAGCCTTGATGGATAAATGGTGGAATGCCCTCTACTTAAAGGAGTATCGCTCAGAGAGGAGCTGAAGGCTTGAAGCCTGAACGAGCATGTACTCTTCCTAACCAGCTTGGTTTTTGTTATGATTGTTTTACAAGTTGGCAGGTTTGACGAGGCATGTCAGACACTTCCTTGCTCGATGCGATAAACATTTCACGATACGGTACGATCATTCAATAAAAGCTTCAGTTTTCAGTAACCATGTTTTTCATTGTTCAATAATATATGATTCTTTGAGTACGAATTAACGAGATAGTGGAATGATGAATGCGAGTACGATTCTATGTGTTGTATAAGAGCTTATGGATCGATGTATATGATTAGGGGGAGCTTAAAGCCCAAGAAAGGCAACAAGCTTGAACGGGGCAGATGACGTTGGTTCTTGTGGGAAGGACCTTCACTCTGCGAGCTAATCAATCCTCCCAAAGGTAAAGCATCCCGAGGGATAAGGGGTTAGGGCATTGAGAAGGACACCCATGGATACACCAAAATATTCGTAGTAAAACCCCACAAGGGCTCACAGTAATCTTAGGTCAGTAAAGTCCTCGAGGTCAGAATGTATAAGGTTAGATCCACACAAACACCCCAGTGGTGGCTTGGCCATATTCTGACAAATTAGGCATTCTAAGTCCCAAGCGTACACACCTGACGACATCCTAGGGATAAGTCAAAGTCAATATAAGAAGAGTTTTGGCAGATCCCATCTCAACACTGCAGACAAGTCCCCTTAGTAAGAACTGAGATCGAAGGGCAACCCTGATGTGGTCTTTGTGATATTATCATGTATCCTTGTGAAGCTAGGATCTCCCAAGAAAAAGGGACTTGGTCGTGGGAAGGGACTTGACTACGATGGTCTTTATCCAGATCGGGGTAGGCATGTATACCCCTCAAAAGAGAGGCAGTCTCAAAATCACCAGCACCTTCCAGGAGACCTTAAGGTTACCAAGGATCTCCTTAAGCCTCTTCTGAGAGCATTAACTTAGAATGAATGGAGGTCCGAGAGTCACACTGAGGCTACAAGCACTCAGAGGCAGATCCCCTAGGCCTAAAAATAAGATTGATGGGCATGGAGTAAAAGCACGAAACAGAAACGTACAAAATAGTTGAGCATGATGAGCTAAGAACGTTAAAGCAAAGTACGATGAACTAAGTACGATATTTACTCCTGGTATAAGAGTTTTCTAGGCCGAAGGCCCAGGTTGAGATTAGTAAAAATTATGTAAGAAAAGGAAGAAAAGAAAAATATTGTTCGAAAAAAGGGTCCTAATGCTATTACATAAGCTACACCCCAAAGAAAGGATGGGGGCTTCACTCCAACTCGGTCTCTGAGGTGGTGGCATAAGGGTAATAGGCAAGGATAAGCTCTGCTCGTTCCTGCTCCCAGTTCACCCGTTGTGATTCGAGCTGGAGTCCATGGGAGGCCTCCAAGGCATCTAAGCGTTCTTCGCACTCTTGGTCCTTGGCGTTCAGAGCAGCTTGGAGCTTAGTTTCGGCAGCGGACTTGACCCATTCAAGCTCGAACCTTAAGGATTTAACCTCTACCTCATAGGAAGAGCAAGCGGCATCCAAGTCCTTCTTCCCCTAGTCGATCACGCGAAAAGCTAGAGCTTGCGCTTCCCCGAGACCCTTCACTTGGCCTTCGAGCTTCTTGATCCAGGAGATGGCCTCCTCGGCCTTTCTCTCAGCTTGCAAGGTCTTGTCTTTGGCCTCCCTAGCCTCAGCGTGTAGGCGTTCAAAGGCCATGGTGAGGGTGGCGGATGACTGAAATAAAGGAAAGAATGATGTGTCAGATGTAAAAGGAACGATAGAGTAGACAACGCGAAAAATGTCAAGTGTACAAAAAAGTTACTTGGTAGAGGGAAGTCTAAGACGCCATCATCAAGTCCCCAATTTCTAGGGATCCAAAGACCTCGGCATCCTGCTAGAGGATCAAAGAAACTAGAGCTGGACAGGCGATATCGGTACGAGCCAAACTAGAGCAGAATTGGGAGGGGATGAGCTTCACCACATAAGGGAGCACGGTGCCCTCACTAAGGGCCTCTATCTTCTCCTTGGTAAGGTCACGAGAGGGCTGGACGATGTAGCCTTGGTCCGGTTGAGACCTTTTGAAGTAGACCCTGGGGTGGTCGGGCAAGATTCCATCAACCACCTTCCCAAGGGGACCTGTACGATCAGCAATATAACAGTTCACATACATTCGGCAAAGCATGGCACAAGCAGATAAAAGTACGTCAAGATCATGAAGGCATGCAAGATGATCTAAGAGTAATGCAATATGATCAATGGGAGTGAGCGTACGAAAGAGTGCAAGCTTACCAAGAGAAAAGTCCTTGGGCTTGAGCGGCTCCGGGTTGGTCCTCATCTTCTTGAGAGGAAGAGACAGTGGAAGAACCGTGGAGGTAGTAGCGGTAGAAATAGAGTAGCAGTGGTGGTAGCAGTGGTGGTAGCAGTAGCGGTAGGGGAAACAAGGTTCTGAGCCTCCGGAGGCTCCACAGCATAGGCCGGAGCCTGAGCCTTCACCAGCCTCCACTTCCGAGGCCTGGAGACCTCCCTTTGCTCATTGAGAGCTTTGACATGTATAGGCATGGGGGTGGGGGCTCCTTTTTTTTGGGCTAGGGGGCCTGAGGGACTTCGATCACCTCCTAGCGGTTCTCATTCTGAAAGGGCACAATGCCCTTCACCCCTCCAGGTCTGAGGCGTTCCTTGTTCTATAGCCACCGACACTTACGGTACTTAACTGGGATGGCTAGAGTGTCATTGATGAGAACACGGTGGAACTCGACCGCCTTGGTCAGTTCCTCCAGTAGCTTGGGGAGATGGTTAGTGATGATGGGAACCTTGAAATCATCATCCTGACCGAGCTTCTCCTAATCCCCAAAGACAAGGATGGGGGTCTTCTTCCAATCCTTTGGAGAGTAAGGAGGATTGATCAACAGCGATTTCTTGACATACAAAATCTGCTGGGAGAGGTAGAATTGATTGACCGGAGTAGGCTTGACCTAGACGAGGAGCCTAAACTCCGGCAAACCCATACGGCAGTTGAACCACTGATGGAGTCATTCGAAGCAGACCAGATAGTGAAAGCTATCTGGGCACCATTATTTTACGGCCATGCCGTAGAATTCTAGGGCAGCACAAATGAAGGCCGGGATCGGGAAGGAGAGCCTATAGATGATCTGGAATGGGTGGACAAGCAGGCCCAGACCATGATCTTTTTCAAGCTCTGAAACTCTCGCTTCATCTTGGACAAGAGCAAACCAAAAATTGTCATTGTTCCCCTGGTGGAAAGATTGAATGAAAAAGGTAAGGGCTTCAGCAGAGTCGACTTTTAAGGCTGAGGGGTAGAGTTCCTCATGAGCCTTCTTAGGAACGAACTTGGTGGTACGTATGTGGTTGAAGTTACATGAAGGTGTGATCAAATTCAACCTTTAGAATGGGAGGTCTGGTGATTTCAACCTCATCCACTTTGAAAGTGGTAGGTGAAAGAGGATTTTGGGCGACCTCTGAGGGAGCCTCTTAGGTCAATTAGGCGGTGGTCAGTTGAGGTGGTAGAAAAGGCCCAGCAGTGGCGAGCGGCTTGGGGCAGTCAATCAGATCGACGGTGTTGGGGCCTTGAAGGATAATGATGTTATGGGTGGTGATTTCGATAACAGTAGGAGAGGAAGTCTTATTGGAAGCCACGCAGCTTTCTAGATTTTTTGGGAAAAATTTGAAGCTTGGAGAGTTACAGAGATAAGCTCTCTGGTTCGGTAGAGAGAGTAAAGAAGCAAGAGAATGCAAAAAATGAAAGGGAAGAAGGCCTTTGATTTATATATAGTGAGAGGGTACAAAGTGATAGAGGATGACCGTTTGAGGAGATAAGCAGCTACGGATTTCAAGGATATGATTATTTTTTTGAAAAAGAGTTGGAAGTGGAAAATGTTGCGTTGGATGGGGAGAGACGTAATGGCTTATGGGGCGTGATGATGCACGGGTCATGATGAAGGTAGCACGGTGCAAGCACATGCTTGGGGTTTCGCACGTTACTTGATGGGAAAGATGGGAGGTTTTTCGAAAACTAAAGCTCTAGAGCTTAGATGAACAGCAACACGTGGCCAACACGTGTCAAACCTTACAATCCAATGGAGGTATTTGTGGGAGTCAGTTTTGGCCACCAAAGCTGGGGGAGGACGAGCTTGGATAATCTGATTCTGGACGAGGTCCTACAAGGCAAGAAATGGGTTTGGGCTTGGACGATTAGGATTTCTGTTAAGGAACGAAGTATCTAGAGGTTTCTAGAAGTCTCTGGAATGTTGTATGAGCTTCTAGAATGTTCGATAGGCATGACAATCCTAAGGTAAGGTCGGACCTCAAGGAGGCTGGGCGCAATTTGACCTCGAAGGACTATTTGCTCGGACCTCGGAGGGTTGACCAAATCCATGAAGGAAAGGGTAAGATTTGTACGTATCCTACCAGGATTATGCCAAAAGGCATGTGGTAATCATGAGATCTGATTTTTCCTAGATATAGAGATCTATTCCTTAATGGATTCCTCCTATCCGAAAGTAAAGTAGTCATATTCGATATGGATTATGCTTAGACCTAGCTCGATCACTATATATATAAACCATCTCTACATGGTCCAAGGTAACGTAATTATAGTCTACTCACTATTCGATTCTTGAGACAAGTTCTAACTTAAGCATTGGAGGGTCTAAGCACGGTGCCATACCGTGCTCCAACTTGTTTTGCAGGTTCACAAAGATCAAAGTTGTAGCGGGATAAATCTGCTCTCACAGTAACCACCTAACTTTATCAAAAGTCATCAAACCAAAGTCTTTTTTATATTGTTCATAGGGGGAAAATGAATTTCCAAATCTAAATAGATTGTTGGAATATCGGAGCACATCTGCCTATAAAAAGGAAGGACTCTGTTGCTCTCTATCTCTCAAACACTGATCATCTAGCTATCTCAACATGGCTACTTTTCCTATTTCATTTTGCTCTCTGCTTCTGTTCTAGCTTGTTCCTACTTCTATTTCTCAGAGGCACAATCCTCTGTTCCTCTAGTTAAAGGGCCTTCATGGTGTTTGGGCCCAAGATAAAATATCTTGTTATTGAGCTTTCGAGGCTGGATTAAGTGAGCGGCCCGAGAAGTATTCTTTAAAGCAAGTCATAATGGACCAGAAGAGAGAAGGAGGCCGAGTACTGTGGCCCATAGTGAATAATGATTGACCTTTCCTATGGAGGAATGGATTCTTGGATAAACTTATCTCTAAGAGTCTTAGACTCCGAGATAAAGTAAAGGACATAGGAAGTCTAATTGTGAGGAGATTCAGTTGAACTGAAATACGAGCACCGTTTCCTATATATAGAAGAACATAACACCGTGGAATGGATCCTCGATCAAATACCTTTTGCTATCAACAAACTGCCTTCTCATCTCGAGAAATTCTTGCAACCAGCGCGATCAAGAGAGTTGTCACCCGAAAGAGCATGGTATTTAAAAGATGATTGACTTCAATGATTGAATTACATTTATGATTTTTTGTAAAATGCAACTTCACGCTAAAGTTTCAATGCGAAGCTTTGGTCACTAAACTTTGACACCAACATTCAAATTGGTCATTGAACTATGACAGTTTTTCAAATTTGTCATTGTTTTATTTCAAATGTTAACTCGAAACTAATTTCTTTAAATATCAAAGATATTTTGGGCAAACAATTTATTTTGACATCATTCTCTCCACGATAGCTTGATAAGGCTTTGTGTGGCTTTAAAATTTTTGTAGGGACAAATAAACAATTAATTCAGTAATCCAAATACCATTGATAATGAACGGAATTAATTTGGATTTAACGTCTAGAAACATAATAGTGACTAATTTGAAAGCTATTGTCAAAGTCCAGTGACCATTTTGAATGATTGTCAAAGTTCAGTGGCCAATTTGAATGTTGGTGTCATAGTTCAATGACTAAAGTTATATTTTTGAAACTTCAGTGACTAAAGTTTAGAATCAACTAAACTTGAGTGACCATTTATGATATGTAGCTTATATAAAATATACATACTTACACAAATGCACGTCTACACACCAACACACTGACATTTCCGAAGTGAATGTTTTGGATTAACTGGTAATTACTCAAAAATTATATGTTTAGCCTCACAATACCAACACACATGCAAAGCCACAACAAACTAAGATCACTAGCCAAAGCATATGTATATTTGAGGTTTGACACAATTCATTCCTAAGAGTAAAATAGTGTACTATTTTTAAGGGACTAGGGCCATTGGCTAACTTCAACAATCACAACACAATTTTACCAGCAATTCACTTTATGCGTGGGGTAATTCGTACGTTATGCCCGACTTCGCACCTCAACAATAATGACTACTAATCAAGTCTTTAATTAAGACTAAGTATATATGGATCATAAAGAATATATTTATGCAATAAGCTTATAATAATTAAATGCGTAATAAAATTTGTGAAGAATGATGAAAGTAATAAAGCTTAAACATATTTAAATAATTAGTAATCTTTGATCCAAAAGTTTTATTTGGCAGTAGTCTGCGTGAAATCATCTATTTGTCCTGAATTTAACATGAAAAGTAAATAGTGCAATAAAGTATATAAAATTGAAATGAAAGTGTAGAAAGTAAGGTTAATTATCCTTGGTCCAAATGTTTCATTCGGCTGTAATGCCCCCGAAATTCTCTATTTGTCCCATTTTATAATTATTCCAAATTATATCCAAATTAGGGAAGTGAGTACATCATCTCTAAAGATATTTTTAGAGGAATCCAACGATATATAATAGTCACAAGGTTCAGTCTAAAGTCCTCAAGTACAAAAATAATGATGTTCTAAAACTGTCCAGAAATGGTTGTGTTTAGTATTAAGCTCAATTGCACAGATTAATTAGTTACTAAATAATAATCAATGTCTTTCAAACTTTCCAGAGTGACAGTTTAACTCCTATGCTTCGTTTTGATATAAAGAACATTGAAATTGGTTAAGAAGTGAGTGAGATATGAATATTTCAAATTAAGAGCATTTTAAGAGGTTTTGAACTTCATTAAGAAAAATATTTGCAAAACTTGTTTTAGCCATAACTTTCTCTTTATTTGACCTTTTTTAAGTGATTCAAAACTAAATTTGAATAACCTTTTGTGTAAAATCTAAATATGTAAAAATACTTGAGTAAAAAAAACTTTATCATAAATGAAAATATTAAGTTTACACTAAGCTCATTATTTTTTATTTATTCTTAGATATGCCCTTTGATGTAATTTTAAAGATAGAGAAGTATAGGAATATACTCATGTACTTAATAAAAAAATTGACAAATTTCATCCCAATTCCTAAATTCACTTCCTATTTTAAAGGAGAAAATTCAGTTTGCTCTCCTTGACTTTATATTTGATATCATGTTGGTCCCTCTTGTTTCAATTATGAAATTTTCCCCCTTCATCCTAGCTTGCAATTTGTTTCGAACCTACCCTCCTGTCCAAGGTATGTAAAATCGATATTATCGGCGATATTTCGCAAATATTTCAATTTTTTAGAGTTACCTGAAAAATTCTCAAATATATCCCTAATTTTTTCGAAATTTCCCAATTTTTATCGATATTTCCGATATATCCCCGATATTTCAGAAAATTCCCGATATTTTTCAAAATTTCTGAAATTTCCGTAAACTTTTCACATTTAACATTTAGTTTGGTAAATGTCCAATTTTCACATGCTCAATGTCCAATCCACCATTCACGTGACATGTCCAATGCATACAGAATTACATGGGAGAACAATCATTTAATGATTATTCTTCACAATACACACATGATTATGCACAGGGAGATGGAGAAAATAGTGTGAATTTCGAACCTCATAGGTCCCCTACGCGGTTTTGAAGTATTCATATATTTGATTTTGTGATGTGTGATGTGTGATATATTGTACAAAAGACGTGAAGGTCTAGCCTCCTATAAGTTTTAGCCATTAAAAAATAAAAATAGAACTAATAAATTATATTTTAATAATTATCAGCACTAAACACGTACTAATTCATATAGTAATATAGCAAATTCATATGTCTTCATGTTTGATCAATATTTTCTTTTCACATAAGGTAGATAATTGATCATGTAACAACCTCCAAAAGTTTCATTACAAATTTCCATGTATTTTTATTAGTTTCCGTCATTTCCGTCAGAATTTTCACTAGATTGATATTTCATCGATATTTCCGTCGATATATCCAAATTTTAGAACGTCGATATATCCTTGATATCCGATATTTTACTCCTTGCTCCTGTCAATTTTTCCTCAGATCCTCAATTATGTGGTGATTTGGCATTTTGCCAAGCCAGCAAATGAGTCCCGCACCTCAGTAAACTACCTAAAATTCCCTCACTCTTATTTTGCCAAAAAACATCTTGAAAATCATATTCTCGAACCCTAATCTTGTCGTGAAATTACACGCAGTCTACAATTCCCAAATACAGAACCAATCGCCCCCATTCTCAAATCTTCTTCAATTGACACCATGTAGAGCGAGTGAATCCTTACCCAGAGTCCTTCTTGTTCACATCCATCTCTTAGTCACGACGTAGATAGCTTCTGGTTTGCAGCCATCTCTAAATTACAACCCAGAAAGCTTCTTGTTTGCGACTCAGTTTACTATTTTCTTGACAGTTATGGAAGAGCCTCTTGACATGATGCCTATTGATGAATGGATACCTCGAAGTGAAGATGCAGGCCTTGAAATCCCTTTTTACTATGAGTTTTAGGTGGAGATAGTTTAAGAATTGTTTATAGTATTATTTATGGTCTAGTCTAGATATGAAATTCGGTTACTATATAGGGTTTCGGAAATTGATTTCAACCAAGTGAGTTGTAGTATAATTAATTGAGTTATCCTTTAGTTTATTAGAGATGGTGTCTCAGATGGATGTTGATGTAATTGCTAGTTGTGCGTTATTGGCCTTTACTCTCTTGTAGTTGTTGTGGCCTTTACTGAATTTGTTTGTTAGCATCATTGTTGATCAAAAAGTCATTTAATTATAGGAGATCAAGATTTATTTATAGTAAAGAGGCTTCATGGTAGGTGCATAAGTGGGAACAACTATGTTGGAGGCAAGGTGGGTTTCTACGACCACGTGAATAAGGACAAAATGTCGTTGACTGAATTGGATGGCATGATCAAGGACTTGAAGATACCATATGTTGGTGCAAGAATAGATTATTGGTTTAGGATTGATATATTACATGAAGTGATGAGCAAGTTGACTTCCGATGTCGATGTCATGAGGATCTGCAACTTTGTTCCTCAAAAACTAGGTTGGTTATATTATACTTGGATCATATTAGAGATATATGTGGGGATGATTTGGATAGCCTGTTTACTTTTGATGTTGGAGAAGAATATGGAGGGTTCACCCAACCAAGTGCATCAGCTCCAGCTTTCAATATAAGAGATAAAGGAAAAGAAAAAAAATGGAGATGATGGTTTATTCGAGTTTGAAGTAAACAATTGTTGAGAGTTATTTTGTGAAGATGAAAGAGTATACAAGAAAAAAGAAATTGATCATGACTTTGGATATTCTTGAAAATTTTCTGATAAAGATGAGGAAGATGAGGAGTATCTACCACCAATCATAGAATTTAGAGGAGATGATTATGACCATTACGGTATGGATGAAGACTTGGTAGGTAACGACAAAAATTTGCTAGGGGTCCTATATCCCTTAGGTGAATCATTGATCAGGAAAGCATACCCAATCGATGTATCACATGCTATCACATTTGTAACCCACTGCTCTAGAAAACTCATCTTCAGCATTATTGCTTTCATATACGAACACTCCATTCTGTCATAAGCCTTAGTAACATCTCATTTCAGTGCCATTTGTCGAGAGTGCCCACTCCCTTAACCTACAAATAATGAGCCACTTTATTTGTCACCAGTTTATTATTAGTAATGGAGGACACATGTGTAAAAGTAGTCGAACACGAATCAATAATAAATTATAATAAAGGTTTCGACTGATTTTCTACCACCTTAGATGCAGTCTTGTAAACCACATTACACAATGCAATTGACTTTTAACCGGTGACTCGCTTTGAGGTCTGTCCCTCCGATATCAGCTGAACATTTGTAAAACTAACATTTGACAGTATATGTACCGAATGCAATAAATCTTGCACAGTAACAACAACATCTATATCAAAAATATCTCAATACTTATGAAAAAAAAGAGGAGGCATACCATAAGGATCAGAAATTTTTAAAGCATGCATCTGAAAAGAGAGCTACATGAACCTCCTCAGATGTATAAGGAGACAATAAAACGTCGGCCATCACCCTGATCATCACCTGCTTAATGGATGATAACACATCCTACATATGATCATCAATAGTCCCCGTGGAAGTGAACAAACGCCGATAATAGTCCACCACTACCAACTCCAATCCACTCGAGGCTTCCAAACTCCTTGACCATCAAACAAACCAGGAATACTATTTTTCCCCTGCCTATTTGTAGCCCTTTAGTGAAAGAGATTTGTATTTTGATCACCATCCGGCATCCTTAATGTTTAGATCGCTGCTTGCAATATGTAGCCTCTGGCATCAATAAAATTTCCTAACGATCATAAAGTCGTTTTTGCTCCGCTACATCAACCGGATCAAAATCTTGATTAATATAGATAAGCTTTAGACAATGTTGTATCTCAAGATCGAATCTCCTCCTTTCTTGAACCAAAAGTAATCTTGGCTCAATCTTTTTACCTTAACCGCGTTTGCCTGATACGCTTCACCCATTGATATTGCAATGTGTTCGTGTCTAACATTGTCGACTGTATTCATGCATCCATGACTACATCATGACTTACTTCCTACGCCCACATGGCCTTAAACCGAAAAAAATTCTGACATCCATGAAACCTCATAAGAGGAAATTCCTTAGCAGTAATCAGTAAGGGAACATGATTGAAGTGGATGGTGGCAGATGAATCATTTGAGCCGCTAGAAAGCATTAACACCATGTCGATGTTACTAATGCCCTATCAAGTTAGCATTGTGTTGAAGAATAATGTCATGTATACAAAGCTCCAATGAAGCCAATGTCTACCAAACCACAATCATTCATGCATTTTGCCATGTTCTCCATTTTCTATGCCGTTCGAATAGGTCCCCTTGACTTCTTTGATGGCCGAAGAATCTCATTGATATCGCCAAAAACGAGCCACATATCCGATTCTGATTGCCTAGCCAACCGATGCAACAAATCCCATGTCTTTCATCTATGCCGTGTTTGCAGCTTGCCATACAAACCTGTGAGCTGAAACCATTGTCCTTGTCCCCTCGGAGCTCGCAAACCCGCATCAATAAAGCTCAGTTTAGGACCCCGTAGATGAAGATCAATTTCATCCGCCCAAAGAATCATCAAACCTCCACCTCCCCTTGTCGAGCACGACACCATCAACCCCTGAACAAACCCTAGGCTCCTTCAAAAAGATTCAAATCGGGACTCCATGGCCTTTAGGGTTTCGATTAAGAACACAATTGATGACTTCTTTGCCATAACCATCGAAGGAAGAGCCCACAATTTATTTGACTCTTTCATACCTCGAATGTTCCAAGATTGGATCTGTGTATCGCTGTATCACAAAATCAATCTTTTACAGGCCTACGTATCGCAAAACCAATCTCCAAATCACCTGCCGATCTCAACCGTCTCTCAACTTGTAAAATGTCAACAAAAGTCGCCGCCGCACTCAACCGTAGCTTTACTAAATTTTTCCAATTCCCCGGAAAACTCGGACCTCTCAACTTTTCCTACTTCTTTTAGGTTCTCATTTTAACATTATTTTTTCCCAATAAACACAAGTGGAATGTGTGAGTGTGTCTGTGTGACACGTTCAGATATGTGGAAGGCGCCAAACCAACTGGCTCAGTCGTAGAATTAGAAGCCGAAGACTATCCCTCCGAAACTTGGCCACACCTTATCCACAGAAAAAGAAACACTTCAACACCATCATCTGATCATCCTCCTCTGTTACACGATAGAGATAACATACAAACACACATCGATCCGCCCAAACCAGAAGCAAAGAATAGAAAAAGGAAAATGTCAGTGGCATCTTCCTTCCGTTGCATCAAAATCTCGACCTGCCCATCTTGTTCATACCCTTCTTCCTCTTCATCCTCAACTAACTCCCTTTTGTTCTCAGCTTCCTCTTCCACCAAACCCAGTTATGTAAAGTCCGCCATTATCAGGAGCTCTCAAACCGAAGGGCCCATCAGAAGACCTTCTGCTCCTTCAGTCAGACAGCCTTCTCCTCCAACTCTCAAACCGCCAACGCCGCCCTCTCAGTCTCAGTCTCAGTCTCCTCCTTCTCCTTCTCCTTCTCCGTCGCCGCCTCAGCAGACTCTGTCGGTGGCCGGCGACAAAAATGTGGTGACTCTCGAGTTTCAGAGACAGAAGGCTAAGGAGATTCAGGACTACTTCAAGCAGAAGAAGCTTGAAGCCGCCAGTCAGGGGCCCTTCTTTGGCTTCGTTGCCAAAAATGAAATCAGTAATGGCAGGTATAAACACTAAATTATGCTTAGTCGTGATCATGTTTCATATAGATGTATATGGACATATATGTAAAGTTTCATACTTGATCTTGTTATCTTGCTCGAGTGATGATGGAGTAGGTTGTTGACAGATTATACCACAATTATTATACAGGTCAAGTAGTGAAGTAGATATGCATGTACAATTGCACATTCTAAAATTTGTACAATTATACACCTAGCACCCGAAAGAGAGACCTAATTGGCTAATAGTGAGTCATTCATGTTCAATTTGATAATAATGTACATTCAATTTGCACTATTAAAATGTAAGTGCTATCAGGAAGCACAGCATTTGTAGATGGAAGGTAAGGTTCACTTCCAGAAAGATTGAGAATTGCTATGATCAGATGGAGGGTTTATCCCTTGTACTGAGTACTGACAAGGGGTTTTTTCATTCCTTCAGTCTGAAAAGAAAATATGTTTTGAATCCCTTCTTGGAAGTTTGGTAATGCAAATGAATACAGGATGGTATAATAGTTTCCCTGGATATATGAGTTGTTGAGGTTATAATTAATTGATCTGCAGCCTGTCAATCGATTTGTTATAACATAAGTCAGCTATACTATTGTTGTGTAGTATCAGCTCAGCATTCATAAGAAACTTTTCATAACTCCACATGTTAGTAACACATTCCGAATCCTTATATATATGTATATATGACATGCTTTGCTTCGTTCGGTACTAACATTGGATTGTATTGGCTGATACTTGGCAATTCTTAGGGGAACATCCGAACATTCTTTGTGAACCTCAATTATATATAACTTTACATACTTGTTTGACATAAAATGGTTTCTTGATCTGGTATATTTTTTCCTGTATTTGTGACATTGGCTTTACCAGATGGGCGATGTTTGGTTTTGCTGTCGGAATGCTAACAGAATATGCAACTGGCTCGGACTTTGTTGATCAAGTAAAGATCCTTCTCTCAAATTTTGGGATAGTAGATCTGGAATGATGCACTGGCTTGAGGGTTATGAGCCATCAATACTTTCTTGTTGCTGGAGATGATGTAGATGTGATCGTGTTTCACTTGCAAATCCGTTTGAGTTATTTGTTTATATTTCATTTGTGAAAAATACATGACTATTGTAAGCTGTATTTTCACTATATTGTTTACCTTGATTTTAAGTATAGAAAAAGTTCCTTGACGCTCATTTGGCAACATTTTTGTTTTGTTAGTTTAGTGGGAAAAACATAGGGAGGAGAAGGGGACATGAGACATATGAAGTGTGGAAGTAGAACTGTAGAAGTGCCAAAGCCAAAACTAAAAGTCTAAAATTGTTAAAGCCGATACTATTATCTGTTTTGTGATCATTTCATGGATAGAATCTGGTGAACAAATATTTAGCAAGTCATAGATGACATCAACTTCGTACACAGGAGTCACCGGGCACCAGGGGTGTGGCGATTTACGTTCATTTTGTTTCTGTTTTTGTTTATTATCAGAATTTACGTTCAATTTGGCTTGAGCAGATTGCGGTAACTTGTGGCCTACTTGAGCTGGATTTAGAAAATTACCACCTGCTTAAAGATCTAGTTGATGCCAGTCTCAGCCGTAGTTCCTCAAAATGAGAATGAAGAAGAAGAAACTGCTCTATCGTCCATAACTTGTTCAGTCAAAAGTGACGTAAATAAAATTATACTCGAGTGATTGATACTATTCAACACGAAAACACTTGGGGTACGTTTCGTATGCAGTGCTATTATGCACCTCCTTATTTTTTAGTACTGTCCTGTACTAATGTGAGCTTCCTTAGCTTGCACTAATTTTTGTCCCATGTTTGGTGCTATTTGGGGTTAGCTTCCTCCACTAAACCAAAATTATACTCATTTTCACCAAAATCAAACAACGGCACTTTTTGTTACACATTGTTTTTGGATCCAAAACTCTTGACTTTATTGATCAAAAATGATTAAAACTATGAATAATTTTAGAATGAACCCAGGGCAATACTTTTTAAAAAAATTTAAATGTAACACGTGTCACAATATGATTGAATGAATTTGTTAACTTTTCTTAGAATTGACTGAGCTTAGTGTAAGCTAAGCCTATGTGATCTCTCTCTTCCCTCTCTCATCTCATACTATAGCAACGAAGAAACTGATTCTATATGAATCCGGGGTTCGCCATCGCCACCTGGCTTCCGTCGTCTACATCGGTGGTTATGACGACCCGAACCAGAATCAGTAGAGTAATCGGCCTAATTCACGAGTTAGCGCGTAATCGTAGTTTTTCGTAAATTGTTTGAATTGCCGGTTTTGATTACGACTTAATTATCGGGCGAGAATTTGAGTTGAGTCTCTTCAAGAGAGTTGTAGTTCGCGTGATTTCGAGTTCGTGGGTGGTTCCGGATAATTATTTCGACAACCAAGGAATATAATATGAATACTTAAAATTTTGGAATTTCGTCGAGTTTATCCGTTTGTATTGAGTTATCCGAATCGTGATTGTGATCCTTTTTGGACCGTCGATCGTCTCGAGCCGCGAGTATAAATATCGGAAATAGTCAAAAAATTGTCGAAAAAGCATTGTTGGAAGTTTGACCGGCGTTGACCCTTTCTGGTGCGTTGACCACCGTTGACCGAGGTGATTTTTGGACCGTTTGAATTCCACCGGCGGACTGGCCGTTTCCGGCCGTTTCAGGCCACGACCTTGGAAGGTAAATGATTCTCCTCGTGATTCTAAGCTGTTTAGCACTTGGAATTTCTCGATTTGGTTTCGATTTGAGGGAGAAAATTTGAGTTGAAATTCGAGGTTTTTCCGGCCGGTTTCGGGTTGGCTTGGCGGTGGCGCTCCGGCCACGGGGGTGGCCGGGGATGGGGGGGTTTTTATCGTGGGGCCATGACAGTGCTTTTAGGAGGGGTCTCGAAGGCTGCCGTGCACCGTGGACGAAGGATCGACGGCGAACAGCTTCGTCGGCGGTAGAGGAACCCCGTGACTTTCGAGCTGATTTCCGGCGTGTGTGGCTGGAATTGGACCTGGCCTCAGTTGGGAAAGATGTTGGGCTTGAGGAGGAGAACCTTGTGGAAGCTTGGCCGCAGGAAAATCTCTCCGGTTGACGGCGCGCCACCGGCGGCGGCGGCAGTCAACGACGAAGCTCCGGCGACCCGTTGACTTTTTAGAATTTGATGAATTTAATGTCGTTTTGCTCGTATTCGCGCCCTGATCATCGCCTTGAGGTTTTCGAGTGGATTTGGGTACCGGATTTTCAGTCAAGGGTTTGAGTGGAGTTTTCGGGAATTTCGTCGATTATTTTTGTATCAGTTATATATTTCCGAGAAAGGTTGATTTCTGAGGTGTGGTACAGTGTTGTGAATTGTGATTTTGATCAAATATATTTTGTGATTATTCAGGGGATCGAGATCGTGCTTTGGGCGAGGGATCTTCCGCCGGATCTCGTGATTAACGCGAGTGCGCGCTTTGCTCACCTGTGAGTGGACTTTTCTATTTTCACTTGTCGTAGCGAGTTCGTGATTTCCATATTTATTTATATACGATGTTGAGATTATTTATTACTTTTGGAGGTATTATTTTATATTTTATATGGTGATGGCATTACTTGCATCGATGCTGTGGCTACTGGGCTAATCACCGGTAGTCAGACCTAAAGTTGAGTGATTCCTCTGGGCAGGGTTGAGAGATTCCTCTGTTATGCCGCTAGGGTTGAGAGATTCCCCTACCCTATCACTGTCGGGCTTGAGCGATTTGCCAGACCATCGGGCTTGAGAGATTCACCTGGCACCTCCATATATATATTTTCCGAACTCGCTTTGCATTGATTTTATGATATATGAAATTGGTGAAAGGCATATGTTTATTTTCGTCCACTCACTCTAACGATTTTATTTGCCTTTCCTCTGAGCTTTTTGGTTTCCGTGCCCAGTTTGCAGTTCGGATTCTGGTGTCTCACGTTGCGGTCGGAGGCTAGTCGTTCGAGCTACCTTTCTTTTCCAGTAGGTTTCTTGTTTTGCCTACTGTTGTATATTTTGTATGTATATACTAGAGGTCACTCTGATACACTATTGATATACTTTCTTATGATTTTCCCCGGATTTCTGTAAAATACAGTTTTGTTTACTGCTTTACTTTATTGTCATGATATTGAGAAATTCGGATGGGATTGGTGCCCACGATTTGGCTTTTGTTGCATAGGATGAAGTGTATTTTCCGGGTGC
The DNA here is from genome assembly GCA_946800695.1 of Geum urbanum. NCBI lineage: Eukaryota > Viridiplantae > Streptophyta > Magnoliopsida > Rosales > Rosaceae > Geum > Geum urbanum. The sequence goes on from OX327007.1 coordinate 22,052,247, forward strand.
AGGTTAATGGAAATTCCGCATTAGTAGCGTTACTCTGCCGAAATTTTTGTGGTTTTTGTTGGTTCGTGTTTTCAGAAGGGGTTTGATTCTGGTTTAGGAAACTAAATTGGGATTGGGTTCTTTCAGTGGCACTCTCGACCTCCACCGCAGCACAAACGCTTCGCCTCCAAGCCACAACAGACTCTCTCGATCTCGCGACCATCGTGCATTGCTCCTAACCTCAGGGGCTCTCTCTGGCCGCCGTGCGTCGTTGTTAACCTCATCGAACTCCTTTTGGCAGTCGTGCGTCGCTGGCTATCTCAACAACTCCCCCAATCACCACGCCTCCCTCGCAGCCACTGATAACCTCTCTCAAGACACGCATCATCGACGTGCTTTCCTCGCCTCTCTCTCTCTCTCTCTCTCTCTCTCTCTCTCTCTCTCTCTCTCTCTCTCTCTCTCTCTCTCTCTCTGCGGTGGGCGGTGGCAATAATCTCGGCAGTGGAGGAGGTGCGCACTGCTTCTTGGGAAAAGAGGGGAATTAGGTGTACTGAGCCGATGATGAGCTCAGTCAACCTTGATAAAAGTTAGAAAAACAAATAAATTAGATTGCGCCATGTGTCACTATAGAAATTCAGACCCTAAGGTGTTTAGCTCCGAGGTGTATGCACGTCTAAGGCTATGCTAGCTTGTATACAAATTGGAGATGAGTTGAAAAAACTAAGGACGAAATGAAAAACATAATTCTTGTTCTAACAAATGAGTTACATAATTAGCATCTAGTATGCAGCACCAGCACCAACAACATATTTTGCATCAGTGCTTCAGTGCTACAACCTTATTTAAGAAACCAATGGAGCAAGACAACTCCTTGATCCTTTAGTCTTCCATAGAGAGCAATGAACTGCCAGTAAGCTATCTTGCTCTTGTACCAGACAACACATCAATTCACATGAATATTGGTGGTGTATATCCATGCTAGATTCACAAAGCACCAAACATAGAAAGAAAAACATAACACAAAAATTAAAGGCCGAGAAACACCGGAGAAATCAGATACAAAGTATTCAACATACCAGAACCCATGTTCTTCGAGTTGAACATAACAAATGCCAATAATCAGTAATTACTTCAAAGCAAAGAGTACTGCATGTTATTAAGTCTGTTTCCTACTTCTTGGTGACTACGTTGGTATGACTAAGTCACATTAGTAGTTGATGTTTAGCTAATAATGCCCTGGTTTGTAGGGCTATAGTTTAGGTTTGAATCATTCCTGTAACAGGTACCACTTCTTTAGGTTGTGGGATAGTGGTGGCTTAGATTTTACTTTTCTGTTTTGTAAGGCTTGTATAAAAGCCAGATTGTTATTTAGTGAATAAGGAGACTTGAAGTTTCAATTCATCTTTTGACGTTTATTCAAAGCTTGAGATACTACAAGTGGTATCAGAACCCCACAAAGGGGCCTAATTGTGAGTGAAAGAGTGTTTGAGTCAAACACTGTGAGAAGGAGAAAAGTGCGAAAGAGAGTATGTGAGAAAAACACTGTGAGAAGAAAACAAGAGAGAGATTGAAGGAGAATGGCAGCAGAAGGAAATTTTGTGTCGGCGGAAATTCCACGATTCGATGGTCACTATGACCATTGGGCCATGCTCATGGAGAACTTTCTCCAATCTAAGCAGTTTTGGGGCACCATTGAGCATGGAATTCCAACAGATGAAGTAGCACAAACGTCCGAAACAACGATTTTTTCCACGGTGGTGACAAAGAGAACACAGCTTACAGAAACACAACTTAAGCAAGCTGAGGATCAACGACAGCAAGTTGAGGATTAGAAGCTAAATGACCTGAAAGTGAAGAACTACCTATTTCAGACCATTGATCGCAAAGTGCTAGACACTATTCTTAACAAGAATACTGCCAAGGATATTTGGGATGCCATGAAGAAGTTCGAAGGAAATGCAAGGGTCAAGAGGTCTCACTTTCAAGCTCTCCGTAGAGAGTTTGAAACTCATGAGATGAAAACTGGTGAAGGAGTAACTGACTATTTCTCTAGAGTCATGACAGTAGCAAACAAGATGCGACTCTATGGCGAGGATATGCAGGATGTTAAGGTGGTGGAGAAGATTCTACGCTCCCTAAGTGAGAAGTTTAACTATGTTATTTGCTCCATTGAGGAGTCAAAGGATATTGATTCTCTCACTGTTGATGAGCTGCAAAGTTCATTAGTAGTGCATGAGCAGAAGTTTCACAGGCATACTGGTGAAGAGCAAGTTTTGTAAGTGACATGAAGAAAGCAGAGGTCGAGAAGAAAGCAGAGGTCGTGGTCGTGGCAGTTGTAGAGGAAGAGGTCGAGGTAGAGGCAGAGCCTTCAACAAAGCTATGGTGGAATGTTACAAATGTAATAAATTAGGGCATTTTCAATGGGAATGTCCTAGTTGGGAAAAATGAGCTCACTTTGCGGAACTTGATGAAGAAGAAGAGATGTTGCTGATGGCTCATGTGGATCTTCACGGTTCAAAAAGAGAAGCAGTGTGGTTCTTGAATTCCAGTTGCAGCAACCACATGACTGAAGATAAGCAGTGGTTTGTTCATTTAGATGAAACGTTCAGGCAAGTTGTGAAACTCGGGAACAACACCAAGATGGCAGTAATGGGGAAAGGGAGTATCAAGTTGCGAGTCAGTGGAGTAAATCAAGTGATTACTGAGGTGTTTTATTTGCCTGGGCTTAAGAATAATTTACTTAGTATTGGTCAGCTACAAGAAAAAGATCTTGCTATTCTAATACAATATGGAGTATGCAAAATCTATCATCATGTTCGAGGACTCATCATGCAGACACATATGTCCGCGAATCGGATGTTTGTTCTTCTTGCTGAGATAGCCACACCATCACAAACTAAAGCTCTTGCTCCCACATGTTTCAATGCCACTTCAGAAGATCAAACTGACTTGTGGCACCGTAGGTTTGGTCACCTTCATTTCAAGAGTTTGAGAACTCTGTCTTACAAGAAAATGGTTAATGGCATGCCTTCACTTGTTGCTTCTTCAAAGGCATGTTCAGTATGTTTGGTAGGCAAGCAACATCAGGAGATCATTCCAAAAAGGAGCTTGTGGAGAGCTACTGAAAAGCTACAATTGGTACATGCCAATATTTGTGGTCTTATCACCCCTGAGTCAAACAGCCATAAAAGGTACATAATCACATTCATTGATGATTATAGTAGGAAATTATGGACTTATTTTTTGAATCTCAAGTCAGAAGCATTTTTCATGTTCAAAAAGTTCAAAAGTCTGGTAGAAAGGGAAACAGGGAATTCTATATGCTGTCTTCGAACTGACAGGGGTGGGGAGTTCACCTCAAAGGAATTTACTGAGTATTACAGCTTAAATGGTATTGCTAGACAGCTTACGGCAGCCTACACACCCCAGCAAAATGGGGTTGCGGAAAGAAAGAACCGGACGATCATGAACATGGTACATTGCATGTTGACGGAGAAGTTTGTACCTAAAGAATTCTGGCCGGAAGCAGTTAATTGGACAATTCACTTGCTCAACCGATCTCCTACTCTTGCCATAAAAGATAAAACACCAGAGGAGGCATGGTGCGTTGTCAAACCTTTAGTGAACCACTTCAAGGTGTTTGGTTGTATCGAACATGTGCATATCCCTGACAACAAGAGGCAGAAACTTGATGATAAAAGTCTCCAGTGTGTCTTCCTTGGCTAAAGCGAGGAATCTAAAGCTTATAGGATGTATAATCATGTGACGAAGAAGGTGATTACAAGCAGGGACGTGGGATTGGAGTAAAACAGGTGAGGAAGCCAGCAATACAGTCCTTTAGTGGGGAGATGATGAAGATCAACAAGGAGATGAAGAAAGGAGTGTTTGTGAAGTAGAAGAGTAGGTTGAAAATGATTCAAATAGTTCTAGCTCGACATCGAGTGAAGCAACCGAATGTAGTTCTCTAATTCCAGATCAAGGGAGGGAAAGAAGAAGGCCAGTTTGGATGGAAGATTATGAAAGTGGTGAAGGATTATTTGAAGCAGAGGAGACTAACTTGATGATGTTTACTACTTCATCAGATCCTATGTCCTTCAAAGAAGCTGCCAAGAGCCTAATGTGGAAAGAAGCAATGGAGTTGGAAATTAAAGCTATTGAGAAAAATGGGATGTGGCAATTGACTACTTTACCAGTTGGAGCAAAAAAAAAGGAGTGAAATGGATATTCAAAACCAAGCTGAACGAGAATGGTGAAGTTGACAAATACAAAGCAAGGCTTGTGGCCAAGGGATACACACAGCAGCAAGGGATTGATTACACTGAAGTCTTTGCACTTGTAGCTCGATGGGACACCATTCGAATGATTTTAGCTCTTGCTGCCTACAAAGGATGGAATGTGTACCAGCTTGATGTTAAGAGCGCTTTCCTTCATGGGGACTTGAATGAAGATGTGTTTATTGAGCAACCGCAAGGGTATGAAGTGAAGGGAGAAGAAGACAAAGTCTATAAGCTCAAGAAGGCCCTGTATGAACTCAAACAAGCTCCACGAGCTTGGTACAGCAAGCTTGAGTCCTATTTCATGAAGGAAGGTTTTGAAAGGTGTCTTAGTGAACATACTTTGTTTACTAAGACTGGAAAAGGAGGGGAGCTGCTTGTGGTGAGTTTATATGTCGACGATCTCATTTTTACAGGTAATGATGAAGCTATGTTTGAAAGTTTCAAGAGCTTTATGAAGAAGGAATTTGACATGTCTGATCTTGGGAGAATGAAGTATTTTCTTGGTGTGGAAGTAGTGCAAAGCAGTAAAGGGATCTTCATCAACCAAAAGAAATATGCAAATGAGGTACTGGAAAGGTTTGGCATGGAGCTTTGCAATCCAATGAGCAATCCAATTGTACCAGGTTTTAAACTTGTGAAAAATGAGGGTGGGACTGGTTTTTATGCAACTGTGTACAAACAAATGGTGGGCAGTCTCATGTATTGGACAGCCACCAGACCCGACTTAGCTTATGTAGTGAGTTTAATAAGCAGATATATGGAAATGCCAACTAGTTTGCATCATCAAGCAGTGAAGAGGGTTCTCCATTACCTAAAGGGGACTACTGAGTTGGGAGTCTTTTACAAAAGAGGTGGAGAGGAGAAGCTGATAGCCTACTCGGATAGTGATTATGCAGGAGATGTTGAGGATCGAAAAAGTACATCAGGGTATGTGTTCTTGCTCAGTTCAGGTGCAGTAGCATGGTCTTCAAAGAAGCAGCCAGTAGTCACTCTCTCCACCACTGAAGCTGAGTTCATTGCAGCTGCTTCATGTGCTTGTCAGAGTGTGTGGATGCGTAGAATTCTTGAAAAGCTTGGCCATGAACAAAGTAAGTGCATTGATGTTTTTTGTGACAATAGCTCTGCCATTAAATTGTCAAAAAATCCAGTCATGCATGGTATGAGTAAACACATCGATGTTAGATTTCATTTCCTTGTGATTTAACAAAAGATGGAGTTGTTAAGTTGGAGCATTGTGGTTCGAAGGATCAACTGGCAGATCTTATGACTAAGCCATTGAGGCTTGAAGTGCATGAAATTGAGGGAGCTGCTTAGAGTTTGTGTGGCACTAGAGGTAAACTGACAGTAGATTACAGGTTAGTGTAAGGGAGGGTTTGTTATTAAGTTTGTTTCCTACTTCTTGGTGACTGCGTTGGTGAAAGGACCCAACCCCGATTTAGCTCCCTAAACCGGAATCGAACCCTTCCGAAAACACGAACCAACAAAAACTTTTCGAAATTTGGGCAGAGTTTCGTTACTAGCGTGGAATTACCATTACCTGCACGCGGAAAATACACTTCATCCTATGCCACAAAAAGCAAACCGTGGGCACCAATCCCATCCGGATTTCTCAATATATCAACAGTAAAGTAAACAATACATATAATATATACTTTACTGAAATCCAGTGTAAAATCGTATAACGTATTCAATAGGAAGCTCAGAGCGACATCTAATACATAATCGTATACGCATACAACAGTAGGTAGGACAATAAACCTACTGGATGAAACAAAGTAGCTCGAGCACTATGCCTCCGACCACGACGTGCGACACCAGAGCCTGAACTGCAAACTGGGCACGGAAACCGAAAAGCCCAGGGGAAAGACAATAAACACGTTAGAGTGAGTGGACGAAAATAAATGTCTTTCACCAGTAATATATATACGTATAAAATCATATGCGAGTCATATGCATAAACAAGAAATGGTACACGAGGGAGACTCCAACTCCTCACACGTCCGGGTACACGAGGGAGACTCCAACTCCTCACGCGTACAGAGCATGCAATATAAAATCGCGGAATCACTCATGGACTACCACGCGATAGCACAGTCTGAATCACGGGATCCCAGACCCACACGTGATTCCTAGCCAGAAAGGCCTCGGGTCAGGATATCTGTCCCCCCCGGAGCGTACTCGGGGATCAGCCGAGAAGCCAATGTGTATCGATACTACAACATATACTGAGACTGTACTCTGTGTAAACCAAATCATAAATCTTTTCTATGCACATGCTTAAATCATATTATGTACGTATAAATATATTCGTATACGTATATTCGTATATGCATAATCGTAAAACACATGCTCGTAAAATCATAATCAATCCGCATGCTCAAGTTCGTAAATCATTTATAAAAGACTCGCAATCAATCCGTGAAAAGAAATGTCCACTCACAGACTGGCGTAACGCGTATCGCGTTAACCCGTGATCCGGCGGAAAGTCCATCGCCAAAACAACGATCACGAAATCCCTGAATGTTCACAAAGTTCATTATTCAAAATCATAATCCGACAATACAAATCAAACCATGAGAAACCACCGTTCTCGGAAACAGATAAATCAAAGCCGACGAATCGTCGAAAATCCGTATATACCACCTCAATACCTCGCTTTACGTTCAGACGCTCAACTAAAAAAACGAACCTCCCCACTGCGATCGGGGCGCGATTTCGAGTCAAATGACATGCGACTTGCCGAAAGTCAAAAAGTCAACCCGTTGACCGTTGACCGCCGTTGACCGCCGCCCACGGCGGCGCCGCCACTGACCGGAAGATTTCTCGGCGGAGAAACCCCTATTCCATGCAAAACCACCCACTGAGCAACTTTGTCAACTGCACCGAAGTCCAATTCTCACTCTAACATGGTCAATTTCATGAAAAACCGAATGAACACACAAATTTCAATCCCAAAATTCTCCATGTATACATCGAATTGAAACACGAAACTTACAGGGAAGCATCATGGTGATGAGGGCTACAAAGCCCACCCCAAAGTTTAGCTCGAATCGGCCCGAATCAAGTAACCCGATTTCATCAAAAACCCTTGAATTTTGGCCGGAAAATTCATCCTCTCCGGTGAGTCTCACCGTGCATGGTGGCCGGGGATGGCTTCGGGACAGCAATACGAAGACATTGGGACAAGAACCAAGCCGTGAGGTGGCCGGATGAAGCTCGCCGCCGGCGAAGCCTTACGGCGTCGGCCTCCACCTCCACAGCTCGGTCAAACCGAGTTGACCGAGTCAAAGCCAAAAATGCCATGTGTTGACTTGCCATAATAGGAAACTCCACTATTTAAAGACTTACCAAATATGGAAACTTCCAAAAATACATTTCGGCAAACTTAAAACCTCCGTAACTCTCACGTCGTAACTCCGATTCCGATAATTCTCGCGGCCACGAACTCGTCTCGACATACTCTTCGTTTATCACCCAAAGTCAAACACATCGACCAATCGGATAAAAAGTCAACCCTTCAAAGCAACACACATTTAATCGACTAAATAACCAACAATCGGAAATTTTCGCAACTAATTCCTCGTAACTCCAAATCATGCTCCGGAAGTTCCCACAAACTCGAAATTAAATTCTGAACAACTTCCGTGAAGAAGCCGAAACCAAATTCTCGTCCGGTAATTTAGTCGTTAAGTAGCCCACCATTTAAATCCAAACTTCAAATATTCATAACTAATTCCTTGATCGTCCAAATAATGATCCGGAACCGCCCACGAACTCGTAATCACACGTACAACGACTCTCGAGAAGAGACCCAGCTCCAATTCTCGGCCAATAATTAAGTCGTTAAAAAAAAACAGGCGAGTAAATCAATTATCAGAAATCCTCTATTAACTCATAATCTGACGGACCCAGCTGATGACACTGCTCAATCTGTTTCGGGTCGTCACAGTTGGTATGACTAAGTCACATTAGTAGTTGATGTTTAGCTAATAATGCCCTGGTTTGTAGGGCTGTAGTTTAGGTTTGAATCATTCCTGTTACAGATAACACTTCTTTAGGTTGTGGGATAGTGGTGGCTTAGATTTTACTTTTCTATTTTGTAAGGCTTGTATAAAAGCCAGATTGTTATTCAGTGAATAAGGAGACTTGAAGTTTCAATTCATCTGTTGACGTTTATTCAAAGCTTGAGATACTACACTGCAGTACTACTACTACATAGCCTAATAGAGTTACTGAAAGAGGACACTAAATTTGAGTTCGATATTTTTAGAACCTCTACACCAAAACACCATCTGAGCCATTGTCTAAATAGCACTATCGACGAATTCCCATCACACACTGACCTGCAAATTTTGCAATAAATCGAGACAGTAACATTGTTGAGCGAGATGATACGATCGAATGGCACAATGGTGACCGTGAGGGAGTGGTCGGCGAGCAACGCCGAGATCTTGGCACTGAGCAGGAGCGACTTGAAGGATCGGAGAGTGAAAGCGATCGGGACGAGGCGATACCGGAGGACATGGATCTTCTGCGCAAGGAGGAATCAGCCAGAGCGAAGACGACTGGGAGATGACGATGTGGGCAGAGCGTTGAGCGACCGAGCGACAAGTAAAGCAATTGTACCGTGCTATTCTGAGTACCTCATTTTTAAGGATTCAGAATAGCGCAATCTAAGAAGGAATTCGAGAGAAGCACGTCCACAATTGTACCATTTAATTATGGAATGGACGACTCCAACCGCCTCTCAAGTCTTATAATTCCATTGTGGACCATTTAATTATGAAATGGACGACACCAACCGCCTCTCAAGTCTTATAATTCCTCACTAATTAGTGTTGTACAAGATAGTGATGCACAACAAACGTGCCCTTAACAGTATTACTTCAATTGGACCCGTGAATTTTGATTGTCGAATTCCAATCCTACAGTTGCAGCATATTGCCCAGCTGGAAGTGTTAATAGAACAAGATAATTTTCCATATTTCACAGCCTACCATGTCATTCTGGCCTTGGCAGTTCACAGAATCATCAGAATCCTAATACATTTCCATGATTCATAGCCTACCATATCACTTGCTTCAGCAGCTCACAGAATCATCAGAATCCTTACACACAGAATCATCAGAATCCTAACAGGGAGGGGATTACAGCAGACCAATCTGCAAATCATTCCTACTATCTACTTCCTGATCGCATATACAAGAATGACCAGAAACAACACACACACAACACGCATTCCCTTTTGCAGATATAACATCCTTGCCTCGAGTCTTTCCACCCTTGCCTCCACTCGTGTCATCCGCTCTTCTAGACTTGCTAGTCTTGCTGCCCATCTTGTCCCTGTAACATCTATGCCATCCGGAGTACTTTGTATGTAATCTTCGCTTTGCAGTGAATCATCTTCCCAAGCTTGATACCGACACATTTCAACAGATCAAAATACCTGCAAAAAGACATTCGACGTATCTACTTAGCAGTGAAGGAAGACATTTAAGAGATGGTTATAGATAGTCAATCTTCAACAATATATGATCAAGATAGTGAAAATAATGTCCGACCAGCACCACGGTGAATTAGATGGTAAGAGATGTAATCAAGTCAATGATGATCGAGTAGTTCGATGACTTTCGGATGGAAACCTTATATATGCACCTCTTAAAACTAATTATTTCAGTAATAGAAAAAGAGATCAACATTTAGAGCTACAAATGCACAAATGCAGATGAATATTCTGAAATTTACAACATGTTAGACAGTATTATGGGAAGAGTTGTCACCAGAACAGCTTTGGTTCATTATGTACTGAATCAATAATACGATCAATAAAACAGACAACAGTGGTGCACCATATAATCTGTGTAATGCTATGACACATGAACATCACAAAGGATAACTAAGGCTACTGCCGAACCTGATCAGAACATTATGATAATTGATAAGATACACTACAATGAGGAAATATAACCTAATGAATTAATCCGTACTTAACTTTTAGCCCAAGATTCAGAAGCGCACAAGATCCAGAAATTCAACAGTGTCTGTTAAGCTATGCCATGTTTTCGGGTTTCTTCTTAGATATCTCAGACGGCGAACGAACTAAATTGAAATTGAAATCGAAATCGAAATCGAAATCGAAATCCATACCTCTAAAAGAGACACGCAACAAGAGAGAATCTGGGGTTTGAGATCAGAGCCGAGACTTTGAGTGGCAACTTAAACTGCAGGAATTCCAGGGTTCGTTGGGTAAGCAGGGATTCAGGAGTGTCTCCTCTCCGGGGCCAATTTAAGACCTTGATGACTACGTGTCGAGACCACCGACAATACTCACCCATTCCAATAAAAATAAAGGGAAATGAAAAAAACACATAATTTCGAGTTCGTGGGAATTTCCGGGAGATTATTTCGAGTTACGAGAAATAAGTTATGAATATTTTTGGTCGTTGGATTTAGTCGTATGTATCCGTTTGGTTTCGATACGATTTGGACGATATGTGTACGGTATATACGAAAGGAACACGTGACGATTTTGGAAAGTTTCCCAAAATGGAAATCTGGCATGTTGACCCGTGGGTCTAAACTGACCCATTTCATGCCGAGTTTTGTTTGCCTTCGATGAGCCTTATTATAGCGTCTTTTGGCTGTGGTTTCTTCATGAAAGTTGTTGGGCTTGATCTCCTCTTTCTTTTGATAGGTCATTCACTCAATTTGGTTGCCGGATGAAGAAGTTATGGCGTGTCAAAGTTCAGAAATTTTGGTGGTATTCCGGCGAGATTCGACTACGATGGTGGCGGCGGAGGCGGCCGAGTTGGGGGTCGAATTGTTAGGGGTTTTGTAACCCTTGGGGAGAGGAAGCTTTTAGAAGTGGTCTTGCACCTTTCCATGGCCGGACAGAGAAGATCGAAGTTAATGAATTCTGGCGAGGGTTTTCGACTTCAATGTGAGATTTGGACCTTTTTCGGTCGAAATTGGGCTTAACTTTGAACTAAAGTTGTTGGAAATGTCGAGATCTTCAAATCCATAAGTAGGTTGAAATTTTCTGGGCCGATGACATTTTTCGGCGGCAGTGGTTTTCCGGCCGAGGTGATTTTCGACAAGTTTTATGTCGTTTTGCTCGGAATCGCGCACCAATCGCAGTGGTGGGGTTTATATTTTGAATTGAGCACCGGAAATTGTAGCGAGGTTTTATAGTATGTTTATTGGATTTTTGACGATTTCGTCAATATTCGGGTTATATGTTTTCGGGAATGGTTGGTCCTCGAGATGTGGTTCAAGATTTTGAATTGTGATTTTGAACAGTGGAATTTGTGATTATTCAGGAGATCGTGATCGTTTGTTTGGCGAGGAATTTTCCACTGGATTGCAGGATTTACACGTTTTGCGTCGTGCTAGTATGTGAGTAGACACTTTTCTTTTCACTCATTGGTTGCTAGTCTTTATTATATGTTTTACAAGAATGAGCATGCATATACGATTATGATTTATTCGAACATGTGTTTTACGATTATTCATATACGAATATGCATCGACGAATATGCTTATTTAATTATATAATACGAATATGCATTTACATTATGCTTTAAACCTTTGCATAAAAGGATTTATGATTTGATTTACAGTCTTAGTATATGTAGTTGTATCGATACACTTGCATCCCGGCTGATCCCCTAGGATGTTTACCGGGGGAGGCTGTGATCCCTGACCTGAGGCCTTTACCCAGGGGGGGGGGCAGACCTCTGACCTGAGGCCTTTCTGGCTGGAATCACTTGTGGGTCTGGGATCCCTTCATTCGGACTGTACTAGCGCGGATGTGTCCATGAGTGACCCCGCAGGATTATCGATGCATGCTCTGTACGCGTGAGGAGTTAGAGTCTCCGTCGTGTACCATATTATTTTCATGCATATAGACTCGCATATGTTTTTATAACATATATTATTCGGTGAAAGCTCACTCTAACAGTTTATATGTCTTTCCCTGGGCTCTTCGTTTTCTATGCCCAGTTTGCAGTTTGAATTCAGGTGTCGCATGTCGAGATTGGAGGCATAGTATTCGAGCCACTTTTTCTTTCTCAGTAGGTTTCTAGTTTGGCCTACTGTTGTGTATGTATATATATACTAGAGGTCGTTCTGAATACTCTGTTGTTTATATTTTCATATGATTTTCCCGGATTTCTGTAAAGTTATAGTTTTGTTTATTACTTTACATTATGATATGTATTTGAGAAATATGGATGGGATTGGTGCCCACGGTTTGGCTTTTGTGGCATAGGATGAAGTGTGTTTTCTGGTGCAGGTTAATGGTAATTCCGCGATATAATGAAACTCAGCCAAAATTTCTATGGTTTTTGAAAGTTCGTGTTTTCAGAAGGGGTTTGATTCCGGTTTAGGAAATTAAATCAGGGTTGGGTCCTTTCAGTTCTCGATCTACTGTTGGATCACAAATTCTCCGGTGAAACTCGTGTTGAAGAACTACGAGATCAACCTCAACGACTGCGGCCCTATGGTCCTCGTCGAGCTCATCAAGATCAAAAATGAGATGGATCCCTCCCTCACTTTCTGCTGCGAAGGGTATGAGATGAACATTGATGATTGCAATATCTTGGCGTGCTTAACCGAGATCGACGGCGCAGGTGTCGCCACGACAATCACTCCATTGCCGCACATGTACATGATCAAGGATTTGGTGTTGGATATGATGAATTTTTATAACCAGCATAAGAGTATGTAGTGTGTTTAAAAGGCTATTTGTTTGTTGTATTAGTTGTTATTGTTATTGTTGTTGTTGTGTTTGTGATAAAAGTCATTTTTTTGGATATCTTTGAAGTATCTGTTTGAGTATCTGTCAGAGTATCTCTCTTGATATCCTTTCAAATTTTTTGAAATCTTTGTTGTTGTTGTTGTGTTTGTGTTTGTGTTTGTGATGGAAGTCATTTTTTTTATATCTTTGAAGTATCTGTTTGAGTATCTGTCAGAGTATCTCTCTTGATATCCTTTCAATTTTTTTGAAATGTTTGTTGTTGGTGTTGTTGACATTTTTCTAAGGTTTTCAGTTTGATTTTTTGTTGTTGTACTAGTTTGCTGTTGTTGTTTTGTGTGTGATAGAAGTATTTTTTTTTTGGATATCTTTTACGTATCTATCTGGGTATCTGTTTGAGTATCTGTTTGATTATCTGTCTAAGTATCTATCTTGATACCCTTTCAATTTTTTTGAAATGTATGTTGTTGGTGTTGTTGACAATTTTTTTTAAGGTTTTCAGTTTGATTTTTGGTTGTTATACTAGTTTGTTGTTGTTGTTTTGTGTGTGATAGAAGTCCTTTTTTCTTAATATCTTGTAAGTATTTATCTAGGTATCTGTTTATGTATCTGATTGGGTATTTGTCTGAGTATCCCTATATTAGAGAACGAACGCGAAAGCATTCAGTGAGTCAAAGATCAGAAGGTAGACTTTGACACAATACATGTGCAGTCATTCAGCAACAGTCCCCAACAACCTCCTGGCCTTGACTTTAGAACTATTGTTTGCTACATGATGTATCACATTGCTTTGGGTAAGGAAATAAAGCAAAATCTGAGTCGTGAGGATGTTGCTGGGTTCAAGGCCAGATTGTTGGAATTGTTTATGGATCATGATCTATCATGGGTATTGAAGAAGAAGGATTGAACTAGCTTAGGAATAAGTGTAGGACAGTAACTAATGTGTATATTTTTGTTGTAGTGATCATTATGTGAACATTGTTGTTAGTTGTAGGGATCTGTCTTGTAAGTGTTACATTTTGGAGAGCATGTTGAATGTGATCACAGTACTATCTGATTGAGTATCTGCTTGAGTATTTTCTTGGGTATCTGTCCGCGTAATACTATTTGTGTTGCTCTAGACTTTTGAAAGAGAGAATCAATGCATTAAGACTATGAACTAAAGTCTTTGATTTGCACTCTCTGATCCATTTTACAATACAAAACCTACTTAAATCCGTTTGTATAGTTGGTATTGGGACGTAGTCAGATACACAAACAGCTACCCAGACAGTGTTCCATGAATTTTTGTGAATCAATTCATTAACCCATGCAATACTATTTCTGTATCTTTTGTTATTCAGCTTTATATTTTGAAATGAAATTTATGAATGAATATATATAGCCACTGAATGATACAACATCATCGGCCTGGTCCGGTTAGATACTCAAACAGATACTCAGACAGCTTTCCTTGAATTTTATTGAATTACTGCATTAACCTATGCAATAAAATGCTTGTTTTCTCCTTCTTTACAATGCAATATATAAAAAAATAAGAAACTCAAAAACAACCTCAATTTTGTGCTTGTATTTGCAACTAACAAGTTGCAAATCTGAAATTCGTATTCAAATATCCAGACAGATACTTAGACAGATATCTAGATAGATATTTCAATAGATATCCAAACATATATTCAAACTTTTAGAAAATTATTCTGACAACATCTTTAATAATCCACACAAACTTGTATGTTCAATCGATAAAGTTGTTACATGTTCTTCTGTTGTAACCAGTTTGGTGATATCTTGAGCACTCTGTTGGCATTGTTTGTTTTTTTTTTCATTTTCCTCATTCTCTTTTTCTTTGGTCTTCCCAGTTGTTTCTTTGTTAATGGAGGTCTAACGTCCAGTCTGTATTGGGACATATCCTGAAGCGATTTATCAAGAATGCAGCACACCATTTTTCCGTTGGGAGATCCTTGAAGAAGTCAGTTATCTCTGCATATTTGTTTTTAGCTTAAGCTGGTTAAAAAGGAACTCATATTGTCTTTCACTTCTAGCATATGCACATTGCATGAAGAGTTCAGAAATTCAATCATTCAAGTGTCCTCTGTAGTTGTCTTTGAGGTTAGCAACCAAGTGCATGCCGAAAATAGTAGCCAAGCTCATCATTGGAGAACACCTCTGGAAGAGAATTCATAATTTCATTATGATAGTTTGAGAGGAATTTTATTCTCCTCTGAGTATTAGTTTCCTGGTTTATGTTGTGTCTATCTATCTTATCTCTTAGGTTCATCAAGAACCACCTCCAATTGTTATCATTTTTGGCATCAACTATAGCACATGCAATTGTATAGAGTATTGAGAAGAACCAAAAAGATGAGGTTCCTAGTTGTATAGTAAGTACTGAAATGCAGTTTATAAACAAAAAATAGATATCCAGACAGCTACTCAGTTAACTACCTAAACAGCTACCCAAACAGATACTTAGACGGATATTCTAACAAATACTCTGACAGAATCCTAGACAGATACTTAGACACATCCTCAGAAGTAAAATCATATCCAGACCTAATTAAGTAGATTTCGAGCTTACAATGTTTATAGTTTAAGGAGCAAAAACAGATACTTAGACAGACATAATTAAGTAATCAATACTATCATGAAATCAATTAATACAACTATGAACTGAAACAGTTTCGTACAAAAACAAAGTGAAAATGGATATACAACAGAACTTAATATATGAATCATCGATAGCAAGTTAGAGAGAGAAAGAGAGCGAGAGACATAGAGACCGAGAGTTGAAACTTGTAGCGCTTGAAATTTCAATTTCGTACGACGTCTAGATCGAATAGATTTTTTGTTTCGACGAGATTGTCATCACAATCGCAAGAAAGAGAGAGAGATAGGGAGAGCGAGGGAGATTTTTGGAGATATATATATATATAGAGAGAGAGAGAGAGAGAGAGATTCACTTCCCGATAGAAATGGAGGATTCAAAGAATGACAAAATTGGTATAAAAAATGGGTTTTATAACTTATTAGGCATTTTTCGAAGAAAATGATGTCAACTGAATTTTTTTAAAAAAATATGTGTCATGAGTTGGTTTTTTTTGAAAAATTTATCTGTTTTTGGGCCTTTAAATATTTTTTCCTAAAAATAAAAAGAGCAAATAATAAATAAGGTCAAATAGGAAAGATGTATACCAAAAAAGGTTAATTTTTTATCCAAAATAAGGTCACTTTCCTAACAAAGATAACCTTAAAATTGACAATATTTACATCTATGTCACTTTTCTAAAGTAGATAAAACCATTTCACAATTCAGTTGAGCCTCTCTCCTCTTCTCTCTTTCTCGATCTCAATGAGAGATCTGACCCGTCTTTGCCAACCTTCTCAAGCTTTCGACGAACATCACATCCCCGATCTCCCTCAACGTCTCTTTGCCTCCACCTCGGAGGAGCCAATTTCTAGTTCGCACCATTGGTTTGTCGAGAAATCATGTCGTAGCTCGGTTCATGTCCCAACAGACATGGACGAGGATGAGGATTGAATAGCTACAACGATTTCCTCGTGGTGTCATCTGATTAGCTATCCTCCAGGCTGCGTCCGGACTTCCTCGACATCACTGCCACATATCACTTTCTTTCAGAGATGGTGGAGGCAGCAAAGTCTAGCTATCAATGCTAAAGTCAAGCAGCTTGTCCGCTTTGGTCAATTCGATTTCATGTAATCAATCTAGCTCTTACCTTCTTCTAATTTCCACAAATTAATTATGTTTCTAATTTTACAATAAGTTTGAGAAATTGACTGATTAGTGCTGTTATAAGCTTGAGAAATTGATTAGTGCTGGTTTTGATTATGGTGATTCATTGAAGAAATGGAGGAATCTAGGAGTACTTGTTGGATTAACTGTCAGTAGTTGTGGTAACTGTTGAGTTAACTGTCGATAGTTGTGGGTAACTGTGGAGTTAACTGTCAATAGTTGTGGGTAGTTATGCGCTTCAATTTTGTTGTCATTGTACTATACTATGAAAGTTAATTGTGGTTCACTATGCGTTAATTGTAGAGTTCATAGTGGGTTCACTATTAAGATCTAGTTATTTTCTATTTGTTGGATTAATTGTCAATAGATGTGGGTAGCTGTCAGATTAACTGTTGATAGTTGTGAGAGTTCACTATCGATAATTATAGGTAGCTGCGGGTCATTTTGGTAGCCTTGCTATGTAATCAGAGGACAATTTTACTCAGAAAGTGTATGATATAATGGCTAAAAAGTTTATTACATACTGCAATTTTATGTCTATAGTGTAGCTGCAAAACTTCCAGGACAATAACACAAATCCTTTATTTTGGCCTCGTATAAGTCATAACTTGTGTTTCTTTCCAATTATTCTTTTGGTTTTGTTACTTGTCTATGCTTGTTTTAGGATCAGCAAGGCATCCCTCATGATCAACAGCGCAATATCTTTGCCGGTAAGCAATTAGAAGATGATAGAACCCTTACAGATTATAATATCTATAAGTAGTTGACTCTTCACCTGGTTTTGAGGTTGATGGGAGGGACTATAATCAAGGTCAAGACTCTACTTGGAAAGAAATTAAGATTGATATTGAACTGACTGGCACCATTAATAGGATCAAGGAAAGGGTTGAAGAGAAGGAGGGGATTCCTCCATTGCAATAGAGGTAATTTTCTATGCACATCTTCACAACTATGGCTGAGATAGTGTTGGTTGTTTCACATCTTCACAAGTGTGGGATTATGAATGGGATTTTAACCCAGAGAACGTATTCATAGATGATGATGTTCAAGTTAATTGCTTTTGCACTTTGCTTTTTATTGTTGTGGGAACTTTTATGGAAGTTATATGTCGATTTTGGTTTCTAAGAGGATGCCTTTGATATAGGGTATGCTAACTGATTTTGGACCATTGTGTGGGATGACTGAGTACATATCTATTGGGATTTTGATGTCTTAATGCCACGACAAAGATGCATATTGGTGGAGTATTGTATATTGTTGTATGAGTTTCTTATTGGTCAAAGGTTTACTTTCAGAGATCCTATGTATCACATTCTTGTAAATGATGATGGTGTACGATTATTGATGTTTTCATTGAGCATTTGTTGGAACGTCAAAATTTATTGTTACACATATGAAAGTTCAATATGGGTAGTTTGAGAGTTCACTCAGGGTATGTGTGAGAGTTCACTATTGATAGTCGTGATGTGAGTTAATTGTATGTAGCTGTAGTAGGTAGTTATGGGTTAACTATGGTTCACTGTGGTTAGCTAAGAGTTAACTGTGAGTTACCGTAGATAACTATGGGTAGCTTAAGAGTTTATTGTTGGCAACCGTGGTGTGAGTTAACTATGTGTATCTGTAGTAAGTAGTTATGGGTTCAGTATGGTTAGTTTAGAGTTAACTTTGGGTAACAGGTGCATTTAACTTTACAACAATTAAGTAAAGTTGACTCTACTATTGTTCACCGTCATTGGTTGTGGGTAGCTGAGTGATATACATATTTTATGCTCTATTCTTAAAGCATTTCCCTTTACGTTTAACTTTGTTATTTTCTTAGTTTTTATGTTTTTAACTTAGTTTACCTTTTTTAGGTTAAATATGAAGTAAAAGAATAATCGGTGCACTTTGGAGGATTTTTGCGATTTCGGAGCATCGGAGATGGGCCGGCCCATAAAGCATTTTTTAGGTCCATTTGTCAAAGTTTATTTCAGCCAAAAATGGAGGCCCAAGTCATGTAATTCGTCGGCCCTAGCCACTAGGTGAAGAGGGGAAAAGTCAAGAATGGCAAGTTTAGTGACTAGGCTTGGTGACTCATTCTTGATGACTAAGGGGATGACTCAAGGCTTATCTTGGTTATTCTTAGCTGATCTTGATGACTAAGGGGGTGACTAGGGGCATGACTCATTCTTGATGACTAATGGAGCATTAGTGGATCAGCCAAGTTGAAAGGAAGAGGCAAGGCAATCCCTTGGCCTATATATAAGGGTGGCCCTGCCAAGAAGAGGGCATCACTCATTTCACTTGCCAAAGCTCTACACAAATACCTCTCCTCCACAAACACATCAAGGATCCCCTCTCCACAAGCATCAAATCATTCACAATATGCTAAGTCCCTTGTGAATGAGAAGCATCCTCCAAAGAAGTAACCAAGCACTAAAGACAAAAAGTGTAACCATGATCTTCAATTTTCATTCTTTAGCTTTGTATTGCATCATTTTGATGTATTTAATGAAGAACAAGTTTGGATTTAAGTTATATGTTTTTAAGCCTTTTCGAAGCTTGCATGTGTTTATGATTTCAAGCCTTTTATATATGTTTGAAACAATCTTTAAGCTTCGAAACCATGTGTTAGATGATACACTAAGTCCCTCTTTTTTGCATGTTTCGATGATCATACTTTGTTTAGGGTGTTTAGACGCTAAGTTGCACTCCTACTCAATAATCAAGAGTGTATACTTAGTTAGAAGTCATAAATTTCGTAGCTTACTTAGATTTTTAAGGCATGAAAAAGGGTAAGGTCAATAAGATGAGATGATGACTTGTAATTAGTAATTTAAAACTTATTTCTGGTGAAGAAAACATGTTTAAGAGGTTCTTTGATTCTTGTTGTTTTGCTTGTCTATGAGTTGGAGCATAATAGAGTTATAAGTTTTTGAAATATGTTTACTTGCCATCTTATGTCTTTATTTCGTAGGACATTAATCAACCAATTTCCAATCCTCCCCATACCTTTAAATTTCTGTTCAAGAACGAAACCATGCATACACCATCTAATTCCCCGGATAGAAAGATCCCTACTCACCAATGCTACATCCACAAAAAAAAAAGGTTTTAAATTGCTTACGTGTGAACTATGTGTTGAGTCACTACCAGAATACTTCTCATTGCCCACGAAATGAAGAAAACAAAGACCGACGAAGTCCTATATCGTCGGCTATAAGAAGTATCACCTACGAAAAGCTCACTCGTCGGTCATTTTTTCCCTCATCGCCGACTATAATATTATAGCTGACAACTCATCGGCATTTAACTTCTCATCGCCGGTTATAATGTATAGTATGGTCGACGATGGTTTGGCCGAAATACCAACGAGATATTCTGTCTATAGCCGACTAGTTAATGAATCGTCGGCTATAATGCTTATATCAGATCTACTATGCAGCAGCTCATTCATTTTACAAAAATCCGGTGAGAAAGAAGGAAAACGCTATGAAATCATTGGGTATTGTCAAAAGCCGTCCAAAACCCATTCGTGAAGCTATATAGGTGCGTATATATATATATGCGTATATATATATGTGGATGTGTGTTGATTTAGATATATGTGTGTTGATTTAGAGTTGAGATTAATGGTTTGATATATAAATAGAGTTGATATATTGTTGATTTTGAGTCATTGACTGTTGATTTTGAGTTGATTTGAGATGAATTCGAAGAAAATATGCATGTGTATATATATATGTATATAAATTTATTTTGTGATTAATTGTTAATATGTATATATATACATGTAAATTTGTAATTGGGAATTGTTGGTATATATATATATATTTTTATATGGGTCAACTTTTGTTTAGGGAGATATATAGACGAAGAATTAAATTAGTGTAGCTAGTTTAATAATCGATATATATATAGATGTAATGATGATTTTTTAATTAATTAGTAGTGAATGTATATACATAAATATATATATTGTTAGAATTTTCAGGATGGACAAGAGTTGGATGAGCCTTGAAAATGGGATGTGAGATATCACCATGGAATTAGGAGTTTTGTGGATTTTGTGAAGACTAATTGTGGAGACACTACACTTCATTATTGCCCGTGTAAAGAATGTAACTGTCACAGTGATCGATTTCGTTTTCCCATTGATAAAGTCCAGAAGCACCTGAGTAAATACAGGTTTTGGGATAAGTACACTTGTTGGATTTATCATGGTGAAAACATTGTTAGCGGGTCTGCGTGATCATGGAAAATTTGCTGAGAGGGCCAATCCATCTTATGATCCAACAACGATGTTGATCAATGATATGTTTCCTCATGAGAGCGGTGTATTTGCTGATCAAGCACCAAATGTCCCTCCAGTCGTTGAGGGTTTCCCTCATATTGAGCCAGTCGAGCCATTACCTGGAGCTCATGTCAACACAAGCGGTATAGACAAGTACAACAACCTAATTGCATTACAACAGACTCCGTTGTACAACAGTTGTAGTAAGACTGTTCTTGGAAGTGTCATGGGAGTGATGCAGCTCAAAATGGAGAACAAAATGACTCTCAAAGCTGTTGATTCTTGGCTGAAGTGGACTGCTTCGCTACTGCCACCTGGTCATCGCCTTCCTACCACTCATCATAAGGTGCGACATATCCTGAAAGATCTTGGGCTTTCCTACATCAAAATTCATGCATGCAGATATGATTGCATTCTCTTCTGGGGGAAAGATCTTGAAGACCTTGAAGCCTGCCCGGTATGTTTTATGGAAAGGTATAAGTTGACTCCTGCAGGCAACAAGAAAGCTGTGGAGATACTTCGATATTTCCCGCTGATTGATAGGCTGGAGCAGTTGTTCATGTGTGCTTTCACGGCCGAAGCTATGAGATGGTGGGTTGAGAGGAATTTGCCTGACGATGACACCCTTATACACTATGCCGACGGAGAGGCTTGGAAGCACATGGTCAGGGAGTTTGATCATTTTGCAGCAGAGGTCCGAAATGTTTGGCTAGGGCTCTCATATGACGGATTCAACCATTTTGGCAATATGAGTCTTCAATACAGTATATGGCCAATTATTTTGGTACTGTACAACCTTCCACCATGGATGTGCATAAAGAAGGAATATAATATGCTCACTCTATTAATTCCAGGCCCAGGTTATCCAGAAAAATGTCTTGATGTGTATTTGAGACCTTTGATTGAGGAGTGAGCGTGGCCACCCCACTTAGGATAGGTTCAAAAATGAGATGTTCCAGATGCATGCCATGCTTGTTGGCACCATCAGTGATTTTTCTGCCCGCGGTATGTTGTCGGGCAACGTTACCAGGGGTTATAGGGCTTATTCAGAGTGCATGATTGTTGATTGTTGCAGTTCTCATTGCAGAAAAATTGTTCAGATGCGTCATCGTTGTTGGCTTCTAGATGATCACCCATTTAGGCAGGATTAAGACGCTTTTGATGGGATTATGGAAACGGGTGTGCCACCCAGGCGATGGATAGGGGATGAAATTTTGAAAGTGCTTAATGAATATGATTTTAGCTAGCTGAGCAATCATCCTGAGATAGTGTCGTCAATTCCAGACAAGCCCGAAAGGTATAAGTTTTGGACACACAAGTGCATATTCTGGGAACTCCCGTACTGGCCCAGGTTGCCTATTAGACACTACCTAGATGTCATGCACATAGAGAAGAATGTGTGTGAAAGTGTGGTGGGCACAGTTCTGAATTGGGAGGGGAAAACAAAAGACATCCCTAAGGCACGCATTGATCTGAAAGCTATGGGACTGCGGAAACATTTGTGGTTGAGAGATCGATGGTAAGAAAAAAATGCCCCAAGCTCCTTACGCTGTCAAGCCGAACCAGAAGCATGAAATTTTTGGGTGGATGAGTAATGTCAGGTATTCTTATGGCTATGCAGGAAATTAATATAATTGTTGCTTATGGCTATGCAAGAAATATAATTGTTGCTTATGGCTATATATGCAGGTATCCTTATGGCTATGCAGGAAATATACGCAAGTGTGTTAACTTCCAGGACAATAAGATGTACGGATTAAAGAGTCATGACTGCCATGTACTACTTCAACGCATTTTTCCTGTTTTCATTCGAGAGTACCTGCCCAAAGAGGTGGTGGAGCCGTTGGTGGCCTTATCAACATTCTTTCAGAAGTTATGCACCAGAGAAGTTAAAAAATCAGACCTCAGGGAGATGCAAGATGACATCATTTTTATCATGTGCAAGCTTGAGAGGATATTTCCCCCAAATTTCTTCAACATCATGCCTCACCTGATGATCCATCTTCCCGAACAATTGTTGCTTACCGGTCCGGTACACTACACTTAGATCTATCCCATGGAAAGGTACAAATGATTCATACATTTGTGTTTGCCTATGCTTTTATATGTAAATTCTTATTTTTTAAGTATCATAACATGCACTTGTTAACTTGTAGACAATTGGGAGACTACAAGGACTATGTGAAGAATAAATCTGCACCTGAAGGGTGTATCGCTGAAGCATATCTTGCACACGAGTGTGTAACGTACACCAAGTTGTATTTGGGAGCGCTGGAGGACCCCCAACAGCATATGCCGATAGATGAACCCGAGTTCAACCTTTCTATCATCTCCAATGACGTGGTAGTACAGGGAAGCTTGCCAAAGTCGTACAAGTTGGATGGAAATGAGGTAGCCATTGCCCATTGGTCGGTACTGATTAACTGTCCAGAAGTTCAATATTGGAAAAACTATCATCTTCACTGCCCTGTTATTGCCGGTGATCTTGAGTACCACAACATGACGTTTGCAAACTACTTTAATCAATGGGTAAGGGTATATGTGTATATATATATATATATATTTATATCCTTATATAGTATGTGTGTGGTTTTCTTTTTCTATCTTCATAATTTCTTGTGTGGTTTCTTATCTTTTTCAGATGAACCATGTAGCAAATGATGGTTACCCAGAGTGGTCAAACGAATTGAGGCTCTTGGCGATGAAACCGATAGTTTCAAAAGTTTACTCGATGTGTCAGGTCAATGGCGTGAAATTTATATGTGAAAATAGAGACGACCGACTGAAAACACAGAATTGTGGGGTGATGGTCCATAGTGGGCAGGATGGCGTTGACTATTACGGTGTCCTTCATTTAGTTGTTGAACTAATTTATGGGAACCACATGAAAGTGCACTTGTTCAACTGTAGATGGTTTGATACTAGCCCGGAGAACACAAGGACCGATCAGTACGGAATATTTCGGTGAATACTGCTACAAGCTGGTATAAAGAAGACCCTTTCGTTCTTGCCACATCAGTAAATTAAGTGTTTTACCTTGAAAATCTTATGAACAAAGTCTCATGGAATTAAGGTGGTTAACCATGTTGCTCATAGAAACATATACAGTGCTGCCACACTTGGTGAGACCCAGATGATGAAGAAATTACTGCATACCAAGAGCCGAACGCTTTTGACATTCCGGAATCCTCTACGATTCGCCTTAATAATGTGAGATCGGGGAGTGTGGTTCGAATTACTATAGCAGAACTTCTTGATGTTAATCCAAATGAGGTAGACGATGATTTAGATTATGAGGAGCGGCACATATTGCCAGAAGTTAACTATGAAACCGAGCCAGACTCAAGTGATGAAGATGATTCTGATTATAATCCTTAGTACGTTAATGATGTACATATTTTAGTATAGACGTGCATGTATGTTTGTTATGCTGTATATATATGGGAAATTCACGTCTTCAAATAGCTAGCCGTGTTTTAAACAACAAATAATCATCTTGAATATATTTTTTAGGCCCTATTCGCAAATTTTTCTAGTAAACACACTATAACCGACGAGTTAGTAAGAAACTCGTCGGCAATAATGTTGGCCTTATATCCCCAGCTCGACGAGGCAGGGACCTCATTCTTCTAAAACTTGAAACCCTAGAATCGCCTCCCCTCCGCCTCTCGCAGCCGACCTCGCCCGAAATCACCCCTCTCTGCCCTCTCGCCTCTCCCTGATGAGAATAGCCCCCTCCCCTCTCGCCTCCCCCAAAAAAAAATCCCACATCTCCTCTCCCCCAAAAAAACCCCAAATCAGAAATTCACCCCTCCCCTCCCTCCGGCCGCCGGAAATCGAGCACCACCGCCGCCTCTTGCCAATCCGATTCCCTCCCTCTCACTGACGCAGAATGACAGGTCCCCTCTCTCTCTCAATCTGATTTTATCATCTTCAATTTTACATGAAATTCTCCTAATTATTTAAGGAATTTTAAGTTGGTGTTGGTATAATTAAGAATTTATTTGTAGTATATTTTTTTGTGTAGAAATATTTTGTAGAATAAATTTTTGTGTAGAATATATTTTGTAGAATATATTTTTGTGTAGAATATATTTTGTAGAATATATTTTTGGTTAATTAAATATCGTTGATGGAGTTGTGAGATGTAGAATATATTTTTGTGTATGTAGAATACATTTTGGTGTATATTCTTTTGTGTTGGTATAATTAAGAATATATTTGTAGAATATATTTTTGTGTAGAATATATTTTGTAGAATATATTTTTGGTTAATTAAATATCGTTGATGGAGTTGTGAGATGTAGAATATATTTTTGTGTATGTAGAATATATTTTGGTGTATATTCTTTTGTGTTGGTATAATTAAGAATATATTTGTAGAATATATTTTGGGCATGTAGAATATATTTTGTAGTATATTTTTGGCATGTAGAATTTATTTTTGGCATATAGAATATATTTTTGGCATGTATATACTGCTGGTTTAATTAGTTGACAATTTATTTTTGCATAAACTTGATGTATAAAGGTCTATATATATAAGCATATTTTTTGCTATCAACATGTTGTTTTGTTATTGTTGTTGTCATGGATGTGGTTGTTGAATTGTTGTTGTTGTGTTTAATTGTTGGATGTGCAGGCTGTAAAGGACTAACAAACGTTACTTAGCTTGCATAACCTCTCTAAGGTTTTATGATACTCGGATTTCACTACCGAGTACCCTAACCTAAGTGAAGTTAGGGACATAAGATCGAAGAAGAGGTCATTCTTTGCATTCATTTTTTAGCACGTAACTCGTGTGTTTTCTGCAGGTTCTAACGTTTTCTCTTATGCATGCACTCCATCTTTCACGTAGGATTGTTGTTTAATGCATTTTATTGAAAAAAAAAAAATGTGTGATGCATAAATTCAATGTGAATTATTGTTTGCTTGTATTTGAACTTTGTTTATATGTGTTCTAACTAAATTCTTAGGTTTAGCATTATATAGTGTTAATTTGCAGAAAATGTGTGTTTTTAGTTTATTACGTTCATGTGCATAACCCTAAAATTGATTAAATCATTTGCATTATTTAGTAAATTACATCTAGTGTCTTAACTATTATAAATTTTGTGTGTTTTAGTAGTTTTTAAAGTATTTGTGAGTATTTATAGTATGTTTTGATAGTTTTACTATTTGCTATTGCTTTGTTTTCTAAATACGCCTTACGATTTTGGTTAGTATTTCTATATTCATCTCAAATTATTTGTTGATACTAACACTTGGTCTTTGGTGGATGCTCAGGCTAATGAATGTCCGATCAGAATCCTGGACCATCTAGAACAAAGTTTGAGGAGATCGCAGAGAGAATAGCGAGACTTAGAGCTCAAACTGACATCCTGGATCATCCCATCATCGAGGAAGTATCCGAG
Organism: Geum urbanum; assembly: GCA_946800695.1. Lineage (NCBI taxonomy): Eukaryota > Viridiplantae > Streptophyta > Magnoliopsida > Rosales > Rosaceae > Geum > Geum urbanum. The sequence goes on from OX327007.1 coordinate 22,078,696, forward strand.
TCTTCACATTCATCAACCGACCACAATTCAGAAGTAGAAGCACAGCAAGTCAACATGGCCAATGCAGGACAATCTCTTCGTCAGCGCACCTGCTCAACAGAATGGAGCAGTGGGCCTTCGAGCATTGCTTTTCCACAACCGGAGGAAAACATGAAGGATATCGAGCTAAAGAGTGGCTTCCTCCACCGACTACCCATTTTTCATGGACTTTCCAATGAAGATCCGAACAAGCATCTCAAACAATTCCAATTTGTTTGTAACAGCATGAAGCCATCCGATGCTGATACGGAGCTCTTCAAGCTGAAGGCATTCCCATTCACCCTAATCGACAGGGCCGAGTCTTGGCTTATGGAACTACCGCCGAACCATATTACTTCTTGGAAGCAACTTGCGGATATGTTCCTAGCGAAGTACTTCCCGGCCTCAAAGATCACCGTCTTGAGAAAGCAAATTACTGGCATCACACAGAAACCGGACGAGACCTTCGGCCAATACTACGACCGATTCAAGGTTTTGTGTGCCACTTGCCCATCGCATGGATTTTCCGAGACCAATCTCATGAATTACTTTTACGATGGTCTCAAGCCGATTGATAGGGAATTGCTGGATGCAGCAGCCACCGGTGCATTCATGGACTTAACCGAAACCGAAGCTAGAGCTCTTCTAGAGAATCGGGCGAATAATGATGCACAATATGGAATGTCCAACAGACGAGCAGTCGGTGAAGCGAGTTCTACAACCGACGCGGACGAAAAGTACGACAAACTAGCTCATATGCTAGAGAAGGTTTTAGAACTCGAGACAACAAGAGCGAAGGCAACTCAACGGCCTGTTTGTGGCATATGTCAAACACAAGGTCACCACAACGACCAGTGCCCTCAAGTGCCGGAACAAGCAAGCGAGCCGGAGCACGCTAATGCCATCGGCGGATATCAGGGAGGACAACGGTATAACAATTACAACAACTATGTCAACCGTGATCATCCAGGTTTTAGATGGAGCAGCAACGAGGGAACTTTGAACCCTCCAGCACCTCAACAAAGCTACCAACGCCCTCCATTTCAACCAAGGCCACCGATGCAGCATGGTTCGTCATCTCAAACCTTCACCAATCCGGATTACGACAAGATGTTGTCGCAACTTTCGGCCTCCACTCAAGTTCTCCTCGACGGACAATCGAAGACAAAGGAAACATTGTATTCTCATGGCCGAGACATCACCGAAGTGAAGAAGCAGCTTGGCCAACTTGTTGATTTCATGGGCCAAATCAAAGAAACCGGTCGGCTTCCACCTCAAACCACTCCTAATCAAAGAAACGTGAATGCTATAGTCACAAGGAGTGGGAAGATACTTGAGGAACCAAAGACCAAGCGATCTCATCTTGATGAAGTCACCATTGAGGACATCACCAACGAAGAAGAAGATGAGATCGATCCGGCAATTCAAGAGGCCGAGAAAAAGAAGGTGACGCCTAATGTCACCAAGGCACAATCACCTCCACATCCTACCCCAATCAAAGGTAAAAACCATATTCCTTCAAATACGGTTATTACTAATTCTCCGTTTGCTGTTGCACCTTTCCCTAGCAGATTGTCAAAATCAAAGAAGAAGGATGCCCAATATGAAGATATTTTGGACATCTTCCGAAAGGTGCAAGTGAATTTGCCCTTGATCGAGTGCATAAAACAGGTGCCGATATACGCAAAATTTCTGAAAGAATTATGCACACAGAGGAGGCAAACTCGAGAGAAGGAGGTTGTGAAGGTGAACGCAACCGTTTCGGCGGTTTTGCAGCGTCGGCTACCCCCAAAACTGAAGGACCCAGGGAGTTTTGCAGTTCCCTGCGTAATCGGTGACAACCACTTTGAAGAAGTGATGCTTGATCTCGGAGCTTCCATCAACGTCATGCCTTACTATCTATTCGAATCGATGGAGCTTGGAGATCTCAAGCAAGATGGTGTTGTCATCCAATTAGCCGATCGCACACACAAGTATCCAAGGGGATACGTAGAAGACGTTCTCGTACAAGTCAACAACTTGATATTCCCTGCCGATTTCTATATAGTTGACATGGAAGAGAGTCCACTGAACACCACGCCGCTACTGCTTGGGCGACCTTTCATGCGGACTGCGAGAACGAAGATTGATGTGTTTCAAGGCACTTTCTCCATGGAGATTGATGGAGAAAGAATCGAGTTCAACATCCTGGACGGGATGAAGTTTCCAATGTCGAGCGTAGCTGCCATTTCGACATACGATCCTGTGGATACCTTAGCACAAGGCTACCTCGACACCATCAATGAGGATGAACTCGACATGGCCATTCAACTTGGGCATGAAGGCCTTCTCGAGGCTTTACTAGAGCTTGAACCTCGTATTCAAGATATGGCCATGGCCCTAAATGCGGCACCACGAAAAGTAAGCTTTTCTCCTCCTTTACCAATTACTTTTGGTACTAATAAAATGGTTCCTTCCATCGTAGAAGCTCCAGTTTTAGAACTCAAGCTACTACCGGACCATCTGAAGTATGCGTACTTGGGCGAGAATGAAACTTTACCGGTCATTATTTCGTCCGCGCTAGAAGAGGAACAGGAGGAGAAGCTCGTGAGTGTGCTCAAACGGTACAAACCCGCAATAGGCTGGACACTTGCGGACATCAAGGGAATAAATCCAGCAACATGTGTGCATAGGATTTTCCTTGAAGAAGGCACCAAGCCTACGCGGGAAGCGCAACGTCGGCTCCACCCTCCGATGATGGAGGTGGTAAAAAAGGAGGTAATTAAACTCATGGACTGTGGAGTTATTTACCCTATTTCTGATAGCCGTTGGGTTTCCCCAGTGCAGGTAGTACCCAAGAAATCGGGAATAACCGTCGTCGAGAATCTGGAAAATGAACTTGTGCCACAACGGACGATCACTGGACACCGAGTGTGCATTGATTACCGGAAGCTCAACGCCGCAACCCGCAAGGATCATTTTCCCTTACCATTCATCGACCAAATGCTGGAAAGATTAGCCGGCCATGCATTTTATTGTTTTCTCGACGGATACTCCGGCTACAACCAAATTAGCATTGCGGAGGAAGATCAAGAAAAGACAACGTTCACATGCCCGTTCGGAACGTTTGCCTATCGCCGCATGCCATTTGGACTGTGCAATGCACCAGGTACATTTCAACGTTGCATGCTCTCAATTTTCTCCGAGTACATTGAAAAAATTATTGAAGTATTCATGGACGACTTTAGTGTATTTGGGAATGATTTTGATGCATGCTTAAACAATTTAGAAACAATTTTACAAAGATGCGTTGAAACGAACTTGGTGCTTAATTGGGAGAAGTGCCATTTCATGGTTACGCAAGGGATAGTGTTAGGTCATATTATTTCCGAAAAAGGGTTAGAAGTTGATAAATCTAAAGTAGATCTTGTGCGTCACTTACCCTCTCCAACTTCGGTTAGAGAGATTCGTTCATTTCTTGGACACGCAGGATTTTATCGTAGGTTTATCAAGGACTTTTCCCACATTTCGCGCCCGTTGTGTAAACTGCTGCAAAAGGAGACCCCGTTCGTCTTTGATGAAGAATGCAACGCTGCCTTCAACAAGTTGAAGGAGCTTCTCACGAGCGCTCCTATTTTATGCAGCCCTGATTGGTCTCTGCCATTTGAACTCATGTGCGACGCCTCGGATTATGCCGTAGGAGCCGTCTTGGGTCAGCGGAAGGACAAGACGCCTTGCGTAATCTATTACGCCTCTCGGACACTTGATGAAGCACAAAGAAATTATACTACAACCGAGAAGGAGTTTCTTGCCGTGGTTTTTGCTTTAGATAAATTTCGATCTTATTTACTTCAAACTAAAGTAACTGTGTTTACCGATCATGCAGCTTTGAAGTATCTAATGCTCAAGAAGGACGCAAAACCACGACTTATCAGATGGATACTTCTACTCCAAGAATTCAACATAGAAATCAAGGACAAGAAGGGAGTAGAAAACGTCGTCGCTGACCACCTATCACGTTTGATAGGTGACCATGAGCCTGTCGAGATTGAAGAAACTTTTCCGGATGAAAAACTCTTCGGAATTGAGGTAACTATTTCGGAAACTCCATGGTATGCAGATATCGTAAATTACTTAGTTACCGGTGAGTTTCCGTCTACCATGCATAAATTTCAACGTGACAAACTTAAGCATAATGCTAGAACCTTTATCTGGGATGAGCCTTATTTATGGAAACAATGCTCCGATTTAGTAATTAGGAGATGTATCCCGGATAGTGAGTTTAAGCCCATTCTAGACTTTTGTCACAATGAAGCATGTGGGGGACACTTTGGTTCAAGGAGGACAGCCCTTAAGATTTTAGATTGCGGTTTCTTTTGGCCTAGTTTATTTCGCGATGCTCATGCATATTGCGCTGCATGTGATAAGTGCCAGAGATTCGGTAATTTAGGCCCTAGAGATCAAATGCCACAACACTACATATTTAATGTCGAAATTTTTGATGTGTGGGGTATTGATTTCATGGGACCATTTCCTCCCTCCAATGGTTTTACTTATATCTTACTCGCAGTAGATTATGTTTCTAAATGGGTGGAGGCAAAGGCCACCCGTACTAATGATTCGCGAGTTGTTGCAGATTTCCTACGAACTAACATTTTCAGTAGATTTGGAATGCCACGCGTTCTAATCAGCGATGGAGGAAGTCACTTTTGCAACCGCACGGTGGAAGCACTGATGAGGAAGTATGGCGTAAAACACAAGGTTTCCACACCATACCACCCTCAAACAAATGGAATGGCTGAAGTTTCCAACCGTGAGATCAAGAAGATTTTGGAGCGAACCGTTCGCCCCAACCGGAAAGATTGGAGTCAATGCTTAGACGATGCATTGTGGGCTTATAGGACTGCCTACAAGACCCCCATTGGTATGTCACCTTTCCGATTAATTTATGGGAAGGCATGCCATCTTCCGGTTGAATTGGAGCACAAGGCATGGTGGGCTGTGAAGAAATTCAACATCGATCGAGATGCCGCAGGCTTGCATCGGAAGCTACAACTATGTGAACTAGAAGAAATCAGAAATGATGCTTTCGACAATGCGTGGATTTACAAAGAGAAGACGAAAAAGATCCACGATCAGATGATTCGCGGGAAGAGTTTTGAACCTGGGCAGAAAGTATTGCTTTTCAATTCAAGACTTAAGCTCTTTCCGGGAAAGCTTCGCTCTCGATGGATGGGGCCATTCATAGTTTCTCAAGTTCTACCTCATGGAGCAGTTCTCATTCGATCTATCGACAAAGGTAGTGAGTTCAAAGTAAATGGCCATCGCTTGAAGCCCTATTTTGAGGCATTTGCGGAGCACACCGTGGAGGAGATGCAACTCCAAGAACCGGCCATTTCAAAAACAAAATGATGCATCACGTCCAAATCTAACGACGTAAAACAAGCGCTTGTTGGGAGGCAACCCAATAGGGAGACAACAGATTTGTTTTTCTTCTCCCCTTTTAATTAATTTAATGGCTTTTTGCGTATTAGATTAAAATTTTCGTAGATCCTATACTCCATTTTTATTCTATACTTCTACTTTAGTACATTGAGGGCAATGTAGAGTTTAAGTGTGGGGGAAGGGTTTACAATTTAATTGTGTCTAAATTAGTGTTTTTCAGAGTCTTTAGGACGCCCTTAACTAGTCGATGATGAAATTTGATCGATACGAACACATATGGCGTATGAATCACATGCATCGAATTCTTGTGCTAATTGAGATATTCTTTATGTTTTTAACATGTAGTAGATATAAATTGCAAAACATGGTATAGAAATTGCATGCTTGAATAAGTTTTTAATCATATGAACCCTATGTGAGCTTTTGAGCTATCTGTTCTTTATTCCTTGAGTGATCTGATCAATCCATATCATTTCGTAGTTTATAGCTTTATATATGCCTCATTTGACTGCTTGCCATAGATTTTAATGAACTAGAGAATACTAGAACTTACTCATGTCAATTTGCAAAGCTTTTAAGTTGATACATACTTTGATTTTGGAAATGATTAAAGGCATTTAGGATTTTCCACCACATTGCCATATATCCATGTATCCCATTTGTACGCACAAGTTGCGACACCCCTAGATAAACCAATTGAGCCCACGTTAAGCTTTTCTTTCATCACCATATATACCTAAACACTTATCCTAGTATAGAATATCCTTACCTTTGTTCCGGAAACTTGGTGAGAATTTTTCGAAACTAGCACATAAGATTATGGTTTGGTAGGAAAGATTGAAAGAGTTAATGTGAGTAAGGGGAAAGACTTGTCCAAATAGCTAAAAAAGTATGTGATTGCCAAAAAGAAAAGAAAAAAATTATATTTGAGAGAATGAAAAGAAAAAAAAAATTATTATCTCTCATGGCAATATGTTGTGTTCTAAGAATAACCATTTGGATTAACGTCCCCCTTATTTACGGATTTGGAGTTTACGATAAATTGAAGGCCTAAAAATAGAACAAAATATGGCATTTGTCCTGTCTGAAAAGCTAAAAGGGTAGCTTAGATTGAAGTATACATGGTAACAAACAAATGGAGATGGAGGACTAATATGGTGCTAGACTAAGTCGTTGGAACGTTTTTATCACCACATATCTAAAATTCGAATGCCTTAGCCTTAACCCCATTACAACCTCACTAAAAGTCCTTTATGATCCTTAAAATGAGTAGCTTTCAATTAGTAGAGTAAGTTGCATGAGTAAGCTTATGGTTTTGGTTCATTTGTGCAAGCAATCAAACTTTATTCATGTGGTTTTCATTTCAATTCATATACACTTTAAGTGAACCATTTTCATGAGTGAAAAATATGATGAGTGCATCCTTGTGAGTTGATTAAACCTTTATTCAAAGCATGCACAGCTATAACATAACCATTGTTTTCTCTATGTCTTACTTGTTCATTACATAATTATATCGCAATTATCTCTTGAATTCGTTGAGCATCCAAGTTGAAAATCATGTGAGACATCGCCATATACTTATGAAAATTCTGAGACAAATTTTAGCAAAGGGCTTAGTTATGTTCTTTGTTTTAAATTCGTAGAAGAGTCGTAGTTTAACTTAGTGTTTGCTAAGGGACTAGCAAAGTCTAAGTGTGGGGGAATTTGATATACGCATTTTATGCTCGTTTCTTAACGCATTTCCCTTTACGTTTAGCTATGTTATTATCTTAGTTTTTATGTTTTCCTTGTTTAAATTGTTATTTTGAAGATCTTTACGGTGGAGAATAATAACGACGCAATTCGGAGGAATTTCGGCGATTTTGCGATTTTTGCAATTTTGGACCTCCGAAAATGGGCCGGCCCAAAAAGCAAATTGTGGGCCGAATTCTCAACTCTTGTTTCGGCCCATTATCAAGCCCAAACCATATTAATTCGGCTTGGATGGCTTTTGGTGAAGAGGAAAAGTCTTGTTTTGCAACCTTTGAAGAGGCAAAGTCAACAATATCAAGCTTTGTGACTCACCTTGGTGACTCTTGCTTGCATTAAATGAAAAGATGACTTGCCATGGTGACTCTTGCTTAGGGTTCATCAATGGTGACTTGCATGGTGACTAAGGGTGTGACTTGCCATATTGATCATTGCTTGCATTTAATGGAAGGAGGCAAGGTGGAAGAGAGAAGGCAACATCCCTTGCCTATATAAGAGAGGAGGCAGCCATAAAACAGATCATCACTCAATTTACTAGCCAAAGCTCTACACAAATACTCTTCCACCATAAACACTTGAAGGTTCTCTTACAAGCCGAAGCACATCTCCTCCATTCCAAGCCGAAGCAAGGTTCTAAGGTTCTCCTCCATCCAAGCCGAAGCAAAGCATCCTCCATCCTTCACAATACGCTAAGTCCCTTGTGAAGGAAAGCCATCTCCACCGTAGATCATCTAGCATTCAAGACAAAAAGTGTAACCATGATCTTCACTTTCATTTCTTTTGTTTTGTATTTGAACCTCTTGATGTATTGGAATACATTTATGTATCAAATGAAGAACAAGTTTAGATTTGTGTTTTATGCTCTTAAACCGATTTGTAATATGCATGTGTTTATGATTTCTAGCATTTTATGCATGTTTGATACAATCTTAAAGCTTCGAATGCATGTGTTATAAAATACGCTAAGTCCCTCTCTTTCGCATGTTTCGATGATCGTATGTTGTTTAGTATGTTTATACGCTAAGTTGCATTCCTACTCAATTATTAAGCATGTGTATTTAGTTAGAAGTTATGAATTTCGTAACTTACAAAAAGGTTTGATGCATGAAAAGGGCAGGTTAATAAGATGAGATGATCACATGTAATTAGTAGTGTAACTTCTTATTTTTAGCAAGCATAATTAGACTTTAAGTTTCTTGATTGTTGAAACTTGTCTATGAGTAAAACATGTTAGATGCCTAAGAGTTTTAGTTGTGTTTGCATGTTTTTGTACTTTAATTTTGTAGATTAAACAACCAACTTCCAATCCCCCCAAACATTTACATTTCCGCTTATTAACGAAACCATGCATGCGCCCTTAATTCCCCGGATAAAGAACGATCCCTACTCGCCAATATTACAAATGACAAAAGAAGGGTTTAAATTGCTTTACGTGTGAACTGTGTTTTTAGGGTCTACTTTGTGTTAACGTTAAATGCATGTTTTGCGCGTATCAAATTTACAAATATATAAAGCTAGTAGGTTAAACCAAGAACCTACTAGAAAAGAACGGTGACTTGAACTCTAGGCCTCTGACAACGACGCGCAACCATAGGATAGAAACTGTAAACTGGGCAAGGAGGAAACCGAAAAGCCCAGAGAAAAGCATATAAATAATAAAACCGTTAGAGTGAGTGGGCGAAAATAATAATATATCACATAAATCAGAAATATAAATCCAACACGCTTTTCACAATAAATGCAAATCGAAATCATGCGAGTCAAAACAATCAAGCCCAGGTCAGGTGTTTGTCCTAATCCTCCTGGGTGCTGTGTAATGTGTGGATCGGAGGCAATAACTTGAGTTCGTTTCCCTCAAGTTACAAACATGCCCAGGTCCGGTGCTTGTCCTAACCCTCCTGGGTTCTGTGTAATCACGGGTCAAGTGTTTGTCATAACCCTCCCGGAGCATCTCCGAGATCAGCCGAGAGGCCATAGCATCGATGCGTCCATAATAACCATACTCTGTGTAAAAACAAATCCTATGTGCCTCCAAACCAATGTATACTCATAAAATTCATAATCATATATGCATACCCGTAAATGCATAATCGTAAAATCATAATCATAGACTCGTAATCAACTGTGAAAATCAAAGTGTCCATTCACAGTAAACAGCTAGCCCTGAGGCCCGGCGGAAGTTCCCTAGGCAAAATCTATCTCGCGGTTTCCTGAATAAATAACAATCCATTTAATTCCAGAATTCAATAAAACGCGCGAAAAATAACTCAGAAACCATTCTGGAAACAACTCACCGAAACTCCACCGCGGGCGGCAGCACGTGAACCACATGTGCCTCCGGTGATCAACTCTGATGAGGAAAAATTACCACTCGTTGGAAAGATCACAACGAGCCCGACAATAATCGTAACTGGACTGAGGTCCAATTCGACGGCGATTAGCCAGAATTGGACGAAACCGACCGGAAAACCACTTTTCGTTGGTCGCCACCAACGGCGGCGGATAACCCCTAAAAATACTCCTCACACCAAGCCCAATAAAAGCCCTAAACTCACAAATCACAACTCTCCCTCACATGGCCGGAATTTCAATCAAAACTCACGGCCCCAAACTTGGCCAGAATTTCACCATCGCCGAAGCTCCACCGTGGGGCTTTGACGGACCAAAAGGTACAACCCAAAAGGACTAGAGGGAGGAGATGATCCTTTTCCCCCAACCCACACCCCCAGAAACCCACGGGAGCACCGCTCCCCATCGGAGGTGAAAATCGGGTATAAAACCCGAATCAGATTCAGTCAAAACATCATCAAAACCTACAATTCAACACATGAATCAATAGAGGGAAGAAAAAGCTTCAAACCTTACCCAGAACGCCGGCAACAGTGGCCAGAATCGAAAAATAAAAATGGGTCATGGGTTATACGGGTCGCGTACGTATACAAGACTCGTACAGTATTCTACCGTAACTCCCGTATAAATACAAAATGTATCTTATCAGATCAACGGCCAAGGATTGATCTGATCATGATCCAACGATCCAAAGTAAACCACCAAGAAAATATATAAAAATACATATTTCACAAACGAACTTCCAAAAACCGTGCTCGATAACACGATTTTCTAATGTTTTGCTTTTCAAAAAGTTTAAAATGGGAAGAACTCATAAGAGAAAGCATGTAGAAGAAACAAGTGAACATGAGGGATCCTGAACCAAAATCATCACAATCTGAAAGTGAACCATCATATTCTTCTTCCATTTTGAAAGCACGAGGAAAGAAATGTCTGAGGAAATATAAGCTTGCAAAGCTTAGGGAGCAAGCTCAGAAGCTGGAAAAGAAACCAGTGGCCAAGAAGAAATCATCCTCAACAATAAAGGCTAGAAAAAATAAAAAGATAAGTAGAAGAAGAGAAAGATCAAGGATACAAGTTCTGAAAATGTTGATGAAGAAACTGACGATGAAGATGAAAGAGACAAAATTGATGCTGAAAATGAAAGCGATAGGGGTGACAATGAAAATGTTGAAGAAGATGATAGAGATGATAATGACGACGACGACAATGTTACTGATCTGTTTAGGCTGAAACGTTGTGAATCAAGACCAGTTCCAATCTCTGAAAAGGTTCCTAACAAGTTACCATTTGGATTAGACTTGTTCCGGAAGATGCGTACAGTGCCGAAGAAACTAATTGTTGAAAATCTGAATAAAGCATTGTTTGATTCGAGTAGAGTGGATGACAATGCTCGTCTGCTAGCTTTGCTACTCTTATGTGTTATTTTACTGCCTAATTCTTCCGGGAGCGCTGGTTGGAATCTTATCAACCTTGTGAGTGACTTGGATGATCTGAAAGAATATGATTAGCCAAATGACATTATCAATATCTTGCAAAATTCTCTGGACACTCATGCCAAAAACTATTATCCAACAGCATCTTAGCTCTGAAAGGAGGAAGAAAAGAGGAAGGAAGGAAGGAAGGAAGGAAGGAAGGAAGAAGAAGAAGAAGAAGAAGAAGAAGAAGAAGAAAAAGAATGAGACCGAGGAAGACAAGAAGAAGATGTAGAAGAAGAGGAGACTGAGGAAGACAAGAAGAAGATGAAGAAGAAGAGGGTGGGTTCGAAGAACATAGGCGGCTGCAGCCTTGTCCTGCCGGTAATCCCCATTATCCTTTTGTTATGACAAGAAGAAGACGAAGAAAAAGAGGGTGGGTTCGAAGAACATAGGCGGCTAAAGACTTGTCCTTTTGTTATGTTTTTAGATTGTGTGATAGTTTTATATGTCTACTGATGCTTAATTATCTATTTTTACTGATCCTTAAACTGTGTTGTGGTTCAGTGTTTTTAATGTTTTTTTTATGTCTCTTTAGATCCTTAAACTTAACTCTAGATCACTGTCTGTTCACTGATGGTTCACTATCTGTTCACTGGTGGTGTTCACTAACAGTTAACTGTGTTGTATTTCAGAGTTTTTTAGCTGTCTCTATAACTGTAGCTCAATGTTTTCTAACTTTTTATGGTTTTCTCTTTTTATGTAGAAGCAGTATCTTTTTTCAAACATTGCAAACTTGGTGAAACCTACGGCAGAGAATGATACAGGAAAGATTGGTGTTGTCAAATGAAAGTACAACCATGTGATGCAAAACCTGAGGAATGTAACCAGCTCCCAAATGCTGATGATGACTATGCTTGCGGTATGTCCATTGACTATGGTCTTGTGTTAGCTGTGTTTTTAACTGTCTACTTTGTCATGGTTAGTTGTATCCTTATTTGGTAGCTAAGATCTCTATTATTTTCTTTGAAATAGGGAGAGCTTGAAGCCTCGAAAACCAGGCCAAATGCCGAGGAGGTTGGTCAGACCTTCAGAAGGCTAGACTCTGCCCCCTCTGCTCTTGAAGAATCACAAAAATTGGTAAAACCCTAGCTCAGATAAACTCTGAAACTTCTGCCAATGCCACCAAAGAGTGCAAAAAATATGAGGCTCTCTTGGAAGGAAAGGATAAGCAAATGAAACAAAAGGATGCACGCATTGAAATGATGCGGAAAGGTTGGCAGGAGATGGTGGAAGAAAATTCAAGAGTGCGTGGTTGCCTTGAGCAAGAGAAGGAGCACAGGGAGAATCTGGAGGCCAGGCTTTATGTGAATGAGCAAGGGGACAACGAACCTTTCTCCGGAGAATCTGAGATTAAACTTATCTGAATTGAGATTGGAGCTCAGAAGAAGATGGTTAAAGAATTGACTGAAACTCTACAACTGGTTACCGCGGAGAAAGAAGAAGAATTTGAGAAAATGAGAGTGGAGAAAGTAGAGAAGACAAAAGTATTGCAAGCAGAGGTTGAAGAGCTAAATAAACAAGTCGAGGAGTTGCATTCAAAAAATCTCTCTCTCCATGAAGAATTATCATCGAAGTTGAATGATGCCACTCAAGAGATTGTGTCAATAACAGAGGGAAAAGTTTTAGCAGAAGAACCAGCTGAAAATGGAGCAGAGGAACCAGCACAAAATGGAGGAGGTGAAGAAGCAGCTAGTATAGAATCTTCACAAGTAGTAGATAAATAACAAAATCATGTTTTAAAATCTATTATGTTTTTTTAGTATTCATAGTTTGGGGTTGTATGAGATTCAGTACACTATTTGGCTATTTTGTTGAACAAATGAAATTCTCTTGCTTTCAGAAAATATCTTTTCACCGTCTCAAGATGTGATGACTCGGAACAGAATCAGTAGTGTAATCAGCTTAATCCATGAGGTTATGCGTAATCGCAGATTTTCGACAGTTAATTGAATCGCCAGACTTGATCACGACTTAATTATGGGCCGAGAATTTGAGCTGAGTCTCTTCTCAAGAGTTGTTGTACGCGTGATTTCGAGTTCGTGGGCGGTTCCGGATCATTATTTGGACGACCGAGGAATATAATATGAATATTTGAAATTTCAGAATACTGTTGAGTTTATCCGTTTGTGTTTGAGCCTATCCGAATCGTGATTGTGATTCGTTTTGGACCGTTGATCGACCCAAATTGAAATTGGTATGGTTATCGACTTGATTTGCGAGTTTCGCGAATTGTCGTGATTTCGACGTAATCGGTTTAATATGGCGGCCTTGTACGCGACTAAATTATCAGGCAATAATTTGATTTGGGATCCTTCGTGGAAGTTGTAGAGAATTTAATTTCGAGCTTGTGGGAACTTCCGGATAATTTTTCCTAGTTACGAAGAATAAGTTATGAATATTTTCGTCCGTCGAATATTGTCGTATTTATCCGATTGGGGTTCGATATGCGTACGGTATAAATATGGGAAAAAACTTGCCGAAATTGGAAACTTTCCAAAACAGGAAACTGGGCCTTGACTTGCGTTGACCACGGATCAAGGGTGGGCGACCCGTTTTACCCAAAACTGCCATTTGGTTTTCACGTTTTTTCAGGCCGATTTCGGCCACTGTTGGCTAGAGTCTCTTCATGAAAGTTGTTGGGCTTGAGCTCCTCTTTCTTTTGATAGGTCAATCGTTCAATTTGGTTGCCGGATGAAGAACTTATGACGTTTTGAAATTTGGTGTTTTCCGGCGAAACTTTGGGGTAATCGAAGGTGGCTTTTCCGGCCAAGTTGATGGTGGAGCTTTGAGGGCTTTTGTTAGCCTCGAGCCAAGGAAGCTTTTCCAAGTGGTCTAGAGGGTTGCCATGGTCGGAGGAGAGAGATCCGTCGATTTGAAATTCCGGTAAGGGTTTGGAACTTTGAGGTGAGTTTTGGACCTTTTCCGGTCAAAATTGGCCTTAACTTATAACTGGAAAGTTGTTGGAATAGTCGAGATCTTCAAAACCATTTGTGCCATGTATTTTTTTGGGCAGGTATGGATTTTCCGGTGATGGGGCTGCGGCGACGGCGGTGACTTTTCACCTGATGTGGTTTTCGACGAGTTATATGTCATTTCACTCGAAATCGCGCCCCGATTGCAGTGGTGAGGTTTGTTTTTTGAATTGAGCATCCGAAATTATAGCGAGGTATTGAGATGTGATTATTGGATTTTCGACAATTCGTTGTAATTGAATTATGTGTTTCCGAGAACGGTTGTTTCTCGTGATATGATTCGAGGTACTGAGTTATGATTTTGAGAAATGGATTTTATGATTATTCAGGGGTTCATGATCGTTCGTTTGGCGAGGGATTTTCCGTCGGATCACGGGATTAACGCTAACTGTGTTACGCTCATCTGTGAGTGGACAATTTCTTTTCACGGATTGATTGCGAGTCTTTATACACGTTTTACGAACTTGAGCATGCATACGAGATTATGTTTTACATGAGCATGTGTTATACGATTATGCCTATACTAGTATACATTACGTATATGCATTTATATATTGTTTCATGCATTTGCATCGAACTATTTATGATTTGATTTACGCAGAGTACAGTCTTAGTATATGTTGTTGTATCGATACACTCGCATCCCGGCTGATCCCCGAGGGTGCCTACAAGGGGGAACTGTTTCTTGTGCCGATGTAGTTCCGGGTAGAAACAGATATCCTGACCTGAGGGCTTTCTGGCTAGAATCACGTGTGGGTCTGGGATCCCGTGATTCGGACTGTACTAGCACGGATGTGTCTACGAGCGACCCCGTGAGATTTTCCATGCATGCTCTGTACGCGTGAGGAGTTAGAGTCTCCCTCGTGTACCATATGATTTTTATGCATTTATACTCGCATATGTTTTTATAACATATATTATTCGGCGAAAGACATTTATTTTCGTCCACTCACTCTAACAGTTTTCATGTCTTTCGCCTGGGCTTTTCGGTTTCCGTGCCCAGTTTGCAGTTCAGATTCTGGTGTCGTATGTCGTGGTCGGAGGCATAGTATTCGAGTGATGTTTCTTTTATGGTAGGTACTTAGTTTGGCCTACTATTTGTATATCTATATTAGAAGTCGCTCTGAGTATTCTGATGTATATTTTCATACGATTTTCCCCGAATTTCTGTAAAGTATAGTTATATTTATTACTTTACATTACTGTTGATATATTAAGAAATCCGGATGGGATTGGTGCCCACGGTTTGATTTTTGTGGCATAGGATGAAGTGTATTTTCCGGGTGCAGGTAATGGTAATTCCGCGTTAGTAGCGTTACTCTGCCGAAATTTTTATGGTTTTTGTTGGTTCGTGTTTTCAGAAGGGGTTTGATTCCGATTTAGGAAACTAAATCGGGGTTGGGTCCTTTCAGCTTGGTATCAGAGCATTAGGTTATAGGTTCTGTAGACTTCTATAGTCATGTTTACTAAGGATATTTGAGAATGTACAGCATGTCTGGAGTGGTAACCCGACCGGCCGATGAGTACTCATCAATACTCCGGGTGTTGTATGCTTTCAAATATTTGAAGTTCCATGATTACATTCCACTTGTTGCGAACGATGTTTTATTCTTTAGGATGCCTCCTTGACGTGCTTTCCGTGTCGGTACGGTTGTGGATCCTATTGATGATCAATCGACGCGCGATTTTCCAGTGAATTGTGGGTTTGGATGAGCATTCTGGGTTAGAAATTTGTGTGACATGGTTTGCCTGGCTGTGCGTGTTTGAGCGTCTACATGTTGTCTCAAAGTAGAGAATTGTGGTAGTTGATGTTTTGTCTGAGTCAGATCATTGCATTTGGTGGGCTGGTATTGTGTGAGTTCCTGTTGCGACTCCATGGCCTACATTCGGGGTGTTGTTTATACGGTAATGGTTCAATCAGGCTATCCAACGATGGAAATATGGAGTGTTTACCCACCTGAGGCAGAGATATATTGTTCGTATGTTTGTTCTAGTTTGCACGTGTTATGTGGTTTCAGAGGAAGCAGTGCACGAGGTTCGAGATGAGTTTGAACCTGAGCATCAGAGAGATTTTGACTGTTATGCCTCGAGACAACCATGATGAGCTTGATGTGCTGCTCTCAGAGGTGAGGCTATTGAGAAGGAAAGGTATACGCGGTTTCCGATGTGTTGGTTTGAGGAAAGTGGACTTAGTCGAAATAATTGATGAGTTTGAGTTCAGGTACTTTGGGATCAGTGACTTCATCAGGCTGTGGCCTTTTCGATTATGTTGTGGGTCACCAGAACAAGCAGAGGATCCGTTTGGTGGTGATGGAGATCATGGAGTAGCGGACTTGTTCCTGTGGCATGAGTTTGGGTGATCGTTGGTGATCCTTTTTCGCAACAGATGTCGCTGTGACTTGTGTTTGTGGAGCACTCTCAGTTGCTATTGTGGTGGCCAGGAGGGTCACGTGGCGAGGGAGCGCCCTCAGCCAGCTGTTTTAGCGGTTTGGCAGCTCAGAGTTCACGAGGAGGTCATGATGCTATTTCTGGAATTTGACCAATGTAGCCTTTGTGATGAGTTAATCAGCAAGTCGCAATTGACGTGGGCGGCTAGTTGGGCATGTTGGAGTTTGTGCCACGACCTTGTATGAGGACGGAGTTTCTTTGAGGTTACCGTCGCTTGATATCCATGGCTATTGTACCTGGATCTCCACTTCCGAGGTTTTGGAGAGTGTTGCATCTATCCAGAGGTTGCGAGATCCTTGTGGAGGATATGGCTTAGCCGCGGATCTGTTAAAGCTTGATATCGTTGATTTTGATGTGATTATGAGTATGGACTTCTTGACGGCGCATTAGGCTATGTTCAATGGTCACGAGAAGGTGGTTGTGTTTCGACGACCAGACTTTTCCCGAGATACTGTTTCGCGGTGAAAAGAGTATTTTATTACCATGTGAGATTTCAGCGGTGATGGTCGAGCGGATGGTGGAAACGGGTTGTGTTGTTTACTTAGCTCATGTTGTGGATACTACGGTTGCTGTGCCCGACATTGAGGTGTTTCCGAGTTTCCAGGTGTGTTCCGGAGGAGTTACCAGGTATTCCTCCAGTTCGGGAGATCGACTACACCATTGAGCTTTTAATGGGCGCGAGACTCATATCATCGGCATTATGTCGTTCGGTGCCAGCGGGGCTGATGGAGCTACAGGTTCAACTCCAGGAGTTGCTGGAGAAGATTTCATGCGACCCAGGGTACCTGCGTGGTGTGCTCGTGCATTGTTTGTGCGGAAGATGGTTGGTTCCATGAGGTGGTGCATCGACTACCGGAAGTAGAATCAGGCTTTAGAGGAGAACAAGTATCCTCCGCTTTGGATTGACGATTGGTTTGATCAGCTCACGAGAGCTTCAGTCTTTTCGAAGATTGATTTTGGGTCCGGATACCATCAGTTGTGGATCGGTGAGTCAGATGTGGCTAGGACAACTTTCGGACCACGGTGCGACCACTCCGAGCTCTTGGTTATGTCATTTGAGTTGACCAATGCTCCCGTAGTTTTTATGGACTTGATGGAACAAGTGTTCAGACGGTTTCTGGACAAGGTTGCGGTCGTGTTCGTTGGCAACATCCTGATTTACTCCAGGAGTGTGGGCCAGCACCTGAAGCAGTTGCGAGCGGTTTGCGAAGTTCAGCCAGTGTGAGTTATGGTTAGCGTGAAGATTTTGGGCCACGCGATGTCAGCCGAGGGAGTTGGCGTGGATCTTGACCAGATAAATGCCGTGATGATTCGGAGTTTACCTACCATTGTACCAGAGATCAGGAGTCTCTTGGGTTTAGCAGGCTACTATCGGTGCTTTGTGCAGGATTTTCCCGGATTACCACTTCACTTTCCGGATTGACGAAGAAGGCGTCAAGTTCGAGTGGTTTGATGCACGCGAGGAGAGTTATTTACTCCTGAAGGATGGTTGACCGATGCTTCGGTTTTGGCTCTACCTGATGATCGTGACGAGTTCGTGGGTTATGGCGATGCATCAAGGCTTGGATTTGATTATACTTTGATGCTGTATTGCAGAGCGATGGCTCATGGTTTCAGGCAGTGGAAACTTTATGTAGTTGCATATCTTATGTATGATTTGGGTGTAGCTGTCCTTATGTTAGCATCAGAGAGTTGGAGACACTACCACTATGGCGTGCAGCGCAGTGTAGGACGTACACTGATTACTTGAGTTTCATCTACTTGCATTTTCGGCCGGATTTGAGCTTGAAGCAGTGTAGATGGATGGAGTCGACTAACGACTATGGCTGCACATTTGAGTTTATTCGAGAAAGGCTAGTAGTTGTACTTTGACTATCCATCATGGATGTTGTTGCTGATGCATTCAGTTGGAAGTCGGGAGCTTCAGTGTTTCATGTGTGTGTGGCTCGAGTTTCCGTGATAGCCGAGTTATGCGCTACGGGAGCTGAGTTCGAGTGAGATGATGTTGAAGCTTGTTGTTTTGCGTGCGTTATATACTGGTGGTATGGAGATGTATCCGATATTTCGAGTTTACTACTCGTGACGCAACCTGTAGAAGAATGTAGTAGCTTATATGTGCAGATGCCATATTGGTCAGCAAGCGATGGCTAGGAGGCAGAGATTTGCCGGGAAATTACAGTCATTGGAGATTTCCGATTAGATGTGGAGTTTGTCGCTGTGATTTTGTGTGCCAGTACGCACTTCGGTTTGTGGTACCAGTTGTCAGGCCATTGTGGATGATTTGATGAACTTAGTTCTTTTCCTTGTCCTTTCGGAAAAGATTTCAGTGGCAGTTTGGTATAGCTGTAGTTGGCGAAGGTTGTCCATTTTCATGATGCGCCTGTGTCCCAGTTCGCTGATCGAGATATTCAATTACAACCAAGTGTTGGCTAGCTTTGCAGTGAGCATTGGGGATCATATTACAGTTTAGTGTAGTTTCTTATCCTCAGATTGGTGGGCGATCTTTGAGGACTATTCAGACCTTGGAGGGCATGTTGTGGTCTTGTGTATTGCAGTTCCGAGGGATTTGGGACCGGCAGTTTCAATTGTTCAAGATTGCATGCAGTACCAGTTTGTTGACCACTATGATTATGACGTTGCATGCAGTACCAGTTTGTTGACCACTATGATTATGACGATGTTGTACTCCATTGTGCTGGAGCCAGTTTGGTTTGAGCTGATGCTTGATCCTGATTGAGTGGAGTGTGCTACCACAGACTTTCGGATTAGCGGAAAAAGGATGCTAATTGCTCGAGTTCGACAGTGCAGATGTGTTAATGTGAGCAGGATGAGTGAGTTGCCACGTTATTTTGGTTTGTATGTAATCATAGGGAAAATTTGAGTTTCCGGCGACGGGGCAGCGGCGACGGCGACGACTTTTCGCCCGACGTGGTTTTCGACGAGTTATATGTCATTTCACTCGAAATCGCGCCCTGATCGCAGTGGTGAGGTTTGTTTTTTGAATTGAGCGTCCGAAATTATAGCGAGGTATTGAGGTGTGATTATTGGATTTTCGACAATTCGTTGTAATTGAATTATGTGTTTCCGAGAATGGTTGTTTCTCGTGATATGATTCGAGGTACTGAGTTATGATTTTGAGAAATGGATTTTATGATAATTCAGGGTGAAAGGACCCAATCCTGATTCAGTTACCTAAACCGGAACCGAACCCCTTCTAAAAATACGAACCAACAAAAATTTTTCCAAATTTCGGTAGATTTTCATTACTAACGTGGAATTACCATAACCTGCACCCAGAAAATAACACTTCATCCTATGCCACAAAAGCCAAACCGTGGGCACCAATCCCAACCGGATTTCTCAACATCAATATAATCAATAACAGTAAACAAACTGTACTATGTATATATGTATATCCGAGAAAATCCGTATAAACAAGTATCATAATGTATCAGAGCGACCTCTAAAGTAAAACATATACAATATACACATCAGTAGGCGAAACAAGAACCTACTGGAAAGTACAGGTAACTCTGATCACTAGCCTCCAAACCGTGACGTGAAAACACTAAAACCTGAACTGCAACTGGGCACGGAAACCGAAAAGCCCAGGGGAAAGACAATAAACACGTTAGAGTGAGTGGACGAAAATAAATGTCTTCCACCAGATAATATATATGTTTAAAATAACATATGCGAGTCCAGGTAAATAAAAAACAACATGGTACACGAGGTAAAACTCATACTCCTCCAGTGTACTGAGCATGTAAGTAAAATCCCACGGGGTCACTCATGGACTCCTCCGTGCTAGTACAGTCTGAACCACGGAGTCCCTGACTACCACGTGATTCTAAGCCAGAAATGGCCTCGGTTCCGGGGTACTGCCCCTCACCGGTCTGGTTGGGGAAACGCCCCTCCAAGCGGCCCTCCGTCGGGGATTAGCCGACGAGGCAAGGTGTATCGATACAACAACGTAACTGAGACTGTACTCTGTGTAAACCAAATCATAAACAATTCGATGCAAATGCAAGAAACAGCATATAAATGTATGTATATTCGTATACGTATATCCGTATAGATATAACCGTATAATCGTAAAACACATGCTCATATTAAACATAATCTCATATGAAATCTCATGCCCGTAAAATCATAATCATGCTGCATGCTCAAGTTCACAAATCATAAATAAAGGACTCGCAATCAATCTGTGAAAATAAATTGTCCACTCACAGGTGAGCAAAATGCGCACTCGCGCTAATCTCGAGGACCGGCGGAAGATTCCTCGCCAGAAACACGATCACGGTCCCGATCTCGATCTCTTGAATATTCACAAAACATACTGATCAATATCGTAATCCACAACACTGTACTGATGCACGGAAACCAACCGTTCCCGAAAATACGCAATGCGATACAAAATGAATTACGGAAATCCCGAAATCCCCACTCGAAACCTCGACTGAAAATCGTCTAACCAAATCGACCCAAAAACCTCTGTACGATAACCAGGGCGTGATTACGAGAAAAATGACATTAAAATTGTCGAAATCTGAAAAGTCAACTCCTCCGCCGTTGACCACCGTTGACCGTCGCCGCCGACGGCGGCGCGCCGTCAACAGCGAGATTCACCGGCGGAGAAACTCCAGTTCTTAAGGTCTCGTCAAGGCGAACCACTTTCTCTTCTACCCCGAAGGCCAAAACACAACGGAACACGACCAATTTACCTTGAACAGATCGGAATCCTAGTTTTCCGGAGACCTATTCGGGTTACCTCAAATCCTCCGTCAAACTCCAAAATAATCACATGGAAAGCATCACCAGACCAAGGGGAGTCGAACCCCTAACCTTATGACAACCGAGGCTCGCCGGAGGACCATCCCCCGTCACCGGCGATTCAACCCAGTTCGGCTCAATTCAAACTCACCCAAATCTCAATCAATTTTCACATTTCAAAGTACAGACCGACTCGAAATCAAACAAGGAAGCGATCCCTACCTTCCACTTGGCCGGAATTTGGTCGTCCGATGTTGAAGCCGAAAATGGAAACTCACCTCCTCGGGTCAACGGTCAACCTTTCAATTTTTGGAAAGTCAACAACCGGTCAACGTCAAACAGAGTTTTTCGATTAATTCTCGACTATTCCGCTATTTATACTCGCTCCTCGGGTCGATCGACGGTCCAAAACGAATATACGAAATGATTCGGATAAACACGAAACAATCGAATAAACTCGTCGAAAATCGAAACTTCAAATAATCATAAAATATTCCTCGGTTATCGAAAAAATCTTCCGGAACCACCCTCGAGCTCGAAATCACGTAGTCTACAATTTCTGGGAAGACACCCAACTCAAATTCTCAACCGAAAACATAGTCGCGAATCGAATCGGCAAACCACATATACGACATAAAACCGCGACTAAACTCAATCTCGAGAATCGTGCCTAATACGCAACAGATTCTAGTTCGGGTCGTCACACAGGGGTTCGTGATCGTTCGTTTGGCGAGGGATTTTGCGTCGGATCACGGGATTAACGCGAACTGCGTTACGCTCATCTGTGAGTAGACAATTTCTTTTCACGGATTGATTGCGAGTCTTTATACACGTTTTACGAACTTGAGCATGCATACGAGATTATGTTTTACATGAGCATGTGTTATACGATTATGCCTATACTAGTATACATTACGTATATGCATTTATATATTGTTTCATGCATTTGCATCGAACTATTTATGATTTGATTTACACAGAGTACAGTCTTAGTATATGGTGTTGTATCGATACACTCGCATCCTGGCTGATCCCCGAGGGTGCCTACCAGAGGGAACTGTTTCTTGTGCCGATGTAGTTCCGGGTGGAAACAGATATCCTGACCTGAGGGCTTTCTGGCTAGAATCACGTGTGGGTCTAGGATCCCGTGATTCAGACTGTACTAGCACGGATGTGTCTACGAGCGACCCCGTGAGATTTTCCATGCATGCTCTGTACGCGTGAGGAGTTAGAGTCTCCCTCGTGTACCATATGATTTTTATGCATTTAGACTCGCATATGTTTTTATAACATATATTATTCGGCGAAAGACATTTATTTTCGTCCACTCACTCTAACAGTTTTCATGTCTTTCGCCTGGGCTTTTCGGTTTCCGTGCCCAGTTTGCAGTTCAGATTCTGGTGTCGCACGTCGTGGTCGGAGGCATAGTATTCGAGCGATGTTTCTTTTATGGTAGGTTCTTAGTTTGGCCTACTATTTGTATATCTATATTAGAAGTCGCTCTGAGTATTCAGATGTATATTTTCATACGATTTTCCCCGGATTTCTGTAAAGTATAGTTATATTTATTACTTTACAGTACTGTTGATATATTGAGAAATCCGGATGGGATTGGTGCCCACGGTTTGATTTTTGTGGCATAGGATGAAGTGTATTTTTCGGGTGCAGGTAATGGTAATTCCGCGTTAGTAGCGTTACTCTGCCGAAATTTTTATGGTTTTTGTTGGTTCGTGTTTTCAGAAGGGGTTTGATTCCGGTTTAGGAAACTAAATCGGGGTTGGGTCCTTTCACAAGATGATGGGGTTTACTGTGGTTTAACTGTTGAATAGACAATGAGTAAATCGTGTGTAGTTGATGTTTTTTTTTGGTTCACTATCTAGTCACTGATGGTAAACTGTGATTAGCTGACTGAAAAAGTTTTCTTCTATGATAGATGCTTCAACATCTAATGATGAGGCTCTCCTATTTCTCGAGGCACCTACCTTTAACTTGTTGAGCCAAGATTTTTTTCTCACACTAGCAGATCACGACAATGAGCCAAAAGATCCTCCTGAAGTGGTGGAGTGTCTGGTTACACCAGTAGCCCAAATTATTGATCAAAAAGGGTCACTTGCAATAGTTGAGAACTTCGTGATGCTTGATGCTCCCAAGAAGAAGGGCAAAGATGATTATTCAATCACTATACTTTCTGTTTCAGCTGTTAAGAAGTCCAAGGATGATGGTTTAACCATCGCACTTCTTGGTCCGGGCATTCAATTGAACAAAAACAACATCGGTATTTACTCGTACGTAAGAAGACTTAAGGAGAAGGTTCGACCAATAAAGAAGATGGACAAAATTTACTTGTGGCCACCACAGAAGAAAAATTCACAAAAGAAAAAACCAGTGAAGACACCTCTGGCTCAATTCGAGATCGAGGAAATGAGCTCACTCCATCTCACAAATCAATTCGAGCACAGGAAAAGAACCATCATGCAGAGTTGATCATGTGGAGGACCCGAAAGAAGTTCCATGGGGGAATTGCAAAGTGTTTGCCTATATGAGCGAGTCAAGGAAGAATGAACTTATGCGCTACTGGAGAGACACAAAAAAATCCTTGTAAGCCCCTTGATCCTAAACTTAAATGTTTGTTTCTGTTTTTTTGTTGTTTGTCAGTCTGGTTAGCTGTCTGTGGTAGCTGTAGTTTCACTGTGATTCACTGATGATTCACTGTGTTGTTTCTGTTGTTGTGTCTAAGTTAACTGTGATATAACTGCGTTTCACTGTTATTCACTTATGGTTCACTTGTTCTTCAATGTGTTGTTTCTTTTGTTGTGTCTAAGTTGACAATGTTTCACTGTCTGTGTTAGCTGTAGTTTCACTGATGGTTAACTGTATCGTTCTTCGGTGTGTTTACCTGTCTTTGTTAGATTTAGTTCACTGTGATTCAGTGATGGTTAACTATGTTGTTCTTCACTGTAAGTGCAATGTACTTAATTATGCAACCTTGTTGTGTTGTTGTAGGGAATCATTCTAGATATGGACTAACCCAAGGGTTTCTTTGAGCGCAATGAGATAGAAACGTTGTTGAATGGTGGATTCGTCACCAATGGTATGATAGACTCATATGTGAAGATCATAATAAAAAAAAACCAAGGGTCAGTACCCAGAAGGCATTGGGAAGTCGGTTGTTCTAAACAACCAAGTTTTCGTAAGTCTGTTTTTCTTTCTTTATTTTCTAATTTCTCATTGTACTGTTTCCGTTTGTTATTACTATTTGCTTACTAATTTTTTGATATGTTTCTTTTATAAAACAGTGGGGTGTGGATAGTTGTGCTATGAAGAGAGTGCATAAACTGTTCTATGAAAGGCTGTTCAAAGATCTTGGTTCTTATACCAAGATTTTCATCCCCATCACATTTGATGGACATCACCACTTGTTGTGTCTGTAGACGAACTTTCCTTATTGGATTCATTTTGATTCCTTGTGACCACGGAATTCCAAGGTACTAAGGAATGGGCCTCATTTTAAGGAGGCGCTCAAAATCATCCAGATGTTTAATCTCTGGTTGGATGCAGTTTACGAACTCTCTGAGTACATGCTTGAGAATGGTAAGAGATTCCTTATGGATGACAAGCGGGGAACCTCTGAAGAATTGATGTTAAGGGAGATAAAATTGACTGGCAAGGAGAGGAAAACTGTTAAGTAGGTGAGAAACTAGAAATGTCCATTTGAAGACATAATGGTGAGGGCATGTGACAACTGTCCTCGTCAACCTCCGGGATCGTATGTTTTTCTGTCATCTTATTGTGATTCTAAAACTATGGTGTAGTTCAGTGGTTTTTAGCTGTTTGTGTAGCTGTGGTTCATTGTTTGTTCACTGATGATTAACTGTGTGTTCTCTTATGGTTAACTATGTTGTAGTTGATTTTTTTAGCTTCCCGTGTTAGCTACACTTCATTGTCTGTTCATTGATGCTTAAGTGTGTCTTCACGGATGCTTAAATGTGTTGGAGTTCAGTGATTTTATAGTTCTGTGTAGATGTGGTTCACTATCGTTTCACTGATGGTTAATTATATTTCACTGACACTTACATGTAGTTCACTGATGGTTAACTTTGTTTTCACTAATGGTTAATTGTGTTTTCATTTATGCTTAACTATGTTATAGTTCAGTATTTTTTAGCTGTCTATGTAGCAGTAGTTCACTGTTATCCAACTTTTTATGGTTTTTTCTTTTTAATAGGAATGATTGCGGTATGTTCGTGTGTTACTTCATGAACCAGTTTTCTTGGGATGAGCCTTTTAGCAAACACATGGATGATGAAGATATCTATCTTGTTAAGGCTCAACTTGTTGAATTGTTCATTGACCATGAGCTTGGATGGTGCAAAAGGAACCCTCCAAAGGCACCTAGCAGCAGACTACTGAAAGGGGGCAAATCAATATCTAGTTAGGACTAGTTGGTTATGAGAGAAGTTAAGAATGTGGATTGATTAGTTGAGAAGATGTACTGTAATAGAACACTTTAGCTCCAAAAAACTTTTTGAAGTCTAGGATTTAGGCCTTCAGTCAATCACAACAACCTATCATATTTCTAGTTCCAGACTCAGTTAACAATAGTTAATGACAGTGAACGTACAGTTAACCACAACAACTTATCGTATTTATGGTTCTAGGCTCAATTAAGAGCAACTAATTATAGTGAATCAACAGCAAACAACAGCTTTAGCACATTTTTTAAAGAACAGTGAATCTTGTTATTGTGTGTCGAAATTGATGCTTCGGTGAGTCATATTTGGATTCAGTGAAGCACAATTTTCTTTTTAAACATATAAGGAAATCATGCATATGTAAGATAACAAAATAAATCTCAAAGAGGATTATGACTATAATGTTATAAATCAGAACTAAACCCATGATATACGCATTTTATGCTTGATTCTTAACGCATTTCCCTTTACGTTTAGCTATGTTATAATCTTAGTTTTTATGTTTTTCTTATTTAGTTTGTTATTTTGAGGTTATATTCAGTGGAGATGAATAACGGCGCAATTCGGAGGAATTTCGGCGATTTTGCGATTTTTGCGATTTTGGACCACCGGGAATGGGCCGGCCCAAAAAGCATTTTGTGGGCCCATTTCTCAAAGTTTGTTTCGGCTCAAAAACCAGCCCAAGCCCATTGAATTCGGCAAGGAAGCCACTTGGGGAAGAGGAAAAGTCAAGGTTGTCAAGCTTTGTGACTAGGCTTGGTGACTCTTGCTTTGTGATCATTACAAAGGGTGACAAGGCTTGGTGACTCTTGCTTTTGATCATCACAAATGGTGACAAGCCTTGGTGACTCTTACTTGTGATGATCACAAGTGGTGACTAGGGGAGTGACTTGCCCTTGTGATTATTGCTAGCATTTAATGAAAGAGGCAAGGTGGAAGAGAGAGTGAGCATTTCCCTTGCCTATATAAGACCAAGGAGGCCAGCCATAATACAGATCTCCCATTTTACAAGCCAAACCTCTACATAAATACCTCTCCTCCATAAACACTTCAAGGATCCTCTCCAAGCCGAAGAATTCCAGCCTCCGAAGCCATCGGATCATTCACAATACGCTAAGTCCCTTGTGAATGAGAACCACCTTTAAGAAGTCATCAAGCATTCAAGACAAAAAGTGTAACCATGATCTTCAATCTCTTGTCTTTTGCTTTGTATTGGATCACTTTGATGTATTTAATGAAGAACAAGTTTGGATTTGAGTTATATGTTCTTAAGTCTTTTCGTAAATTGCATGTGTTTATAATTTCAAGCCTTTTATGCATGTTTGATACAATCTTAAAGCTTCGAAAGCATGTGTTAGATAATACGC
Organism: Geum urbanum; assembly: GCA_946800695.1. NCBI lineage: Eukaryota > Viridiplantae > Streptophyta > Magnoliopsida > Rosales > Rosaceae > Geum > Geum urbanum. The sequence continues at coordinate 22,105,752 of OX327007.1, forward strand.
TAAGTCCCTCTCTTTCGCATGTTTCGATGATCGTACTTTTTTTAGGGTGTTTAGACGCTAAGTTGCATTCCTACTCAAATATCAAGCATGTATATTTAGTTGGAAGTTATAAATTTCGCAGCTTACTTAGAGTATTTAGGCATGAAAAAGAGTAAGGTTAATAAGATGAGATGATCACTTGTAATTAGTAGTGTAACTTCTTATTTTTAGTAAGCATAATTAGACTTTAAGGGTTCTTGATTGTAAACTTGTCTATGAGTAAAACATGTTAGAAGTCTAGGAGTTCTTGTTGTGTTTGCATGTTTTTGTACTTTAATTTCGTAGATTAATTAACCAATTTCCAATCCCCCCCAAACCTTTAGATTTCTGCTTAAACGAAACCATGCATACGCCCTTTAATTCCCCGGATAGAACGATCCCTACTCGCCAATATTATAAGGACAAAATAAGGATTTTAAATTGCTTTACGTGTGAGCTGTGTTTTTAGGGTCTACTTTGTGTTAACGTTAAATGCATGTTTTGCGCGTATCAATTTTTGGCGCCGTTGCCGGGGAATTATAAAGTTTTTATATGATTTCGTTGTACATATATAATTAAAAGCATGTCTATAATTTTCGAAATACATACTTGTTTACACTTGTAGAAATTTACATACATGTTTACAATTCATATTTACTTATACGAATTTATTTACACTTCGTATTTACACTTGCATAATTTATTTTCATGTTAAAGGATAGTCTTTGATTTAATTTGAGTACTCGCACTTAGTTATTAAATAAACCTCTATGGAATAAGGAGGTGCCTCTTTTGTTTGTCTATCTCCTTAACCCTTCATGAAGTGTGGATTTCATCACCACACGCCATAACCTAAGTGAAGTTATGGGCATGAGGTTGTGGGCGGAGTTTACAAACATTTGAGATTGTATACTATCTTGTGAATTTGAGTAATAATTGGTCATGATGTCTAGAAGGGTTATGAATGGTGACTGATTTTGAACTAAGAAAACAGAACACCATTGGAGTATATACTCTTACGAGTAAGCCTCGGGGTGTTTCTAAGAACAACAATGGAGTATATACTCTTACGAGTTAGCCTCAGGTTGTTCCCAGAAATTAGTTCTCACCTCTTGCGTTACATCTATCCCAACTGGTTATTTCCAACAATTACGAGAATTAACGATAGTTGGTATACATTTTCGCGCGGGCCGCACGGACAAGAGATTTACTCAATAACTAAATCGTGTATTCCTTTTAAATCTTAGGCGCACTCAATTCGTAGACGCACTTAAATTGATTTACATTGAGTACGAGTATTGGTTATTAAGTTTCGTTCTTTGGAATAGGGAGGTGCCTCTTTTTCTGGTTTATCTCCTTAACCCCTCATGAAGAGTGGATTTCATCACCACACGCCATAACCTAAGTGAAGTTATGGGCATGAGGTTGTGGGCGGAGTTTACTAAGGACTTGAGATTATATATTATCTCAAAAATTTGGCTGATTGTTAGATATGGTGAGTGGGTTTATGATTGGTGCCGGGTTTCGGATCTAAGCAATAGAACACCATTGGAGTATATACCATAACTGGTTAGCCTCGGGGTGTCTCTAAGAACAACAATGGAGTATATACTCTTACGAGTTAGCCTCAGGTTGTTCTAAATATTAGTCCTTACCTCTCGCGTTATCTCTATCCCTACTTGCCATTTCTAAACGTAACATTCATTTGCATAGCCCTTAAATTGATTAGATCATTTGCAATACTTAGTAAATTACATTTAGTGTCTTAAACTTCATACATTTTGTATGTTTTAATAGTTTTTAAGTCTTTGTGAGTTTTTATAGTGTGTTTTGGTAGTTTTACTATTTTATTTGTTATTTGTTTCGCTTTGTTTTCTTTATATGTTTTACGTTTTTTTGGTTAGTATCTCTATATTCATTACATATTCTTTTTTGATACTAACACTTGGTCTTTGGTGGATGCTCAGGCTAATGAATGTCCGATCAGAATCCTGGACCATCTAAAACAAAGTTTGAGGAAATCGCAGAGAGGATAGCTAGACTTAGAGCTCAATCAGAACCGCTGGATTATCCCATTATTGAGGAAGGTTCCGATTCTTCACATTCATCAACTGATCATAATTCAGAGCCGGAAGCACAAGAAGTCAATATGGCCAATGCAGGACAATCCATTCGTCATCACACCTGCTCAACAGAATGGAGCAGCGGGCCTTCAAGCATTGCTTTTCCACCACCGGGGGAAAACATGAAGGACATCGAGCTGAAGAGTGGTTTCCTCCACCGACTGCCCATTTTTCACGGACTTTCAAATGAAGATCCGAATAAGCATCTCAAACAATTCCAATTTGTTTGTAACAGCATGAAGCCAGCCAATGCTGATACGGAGCTCTTCAAGCTTAAAGCATTCCCATTCACCCTAACCGACAGGGCCGAGTCTTGGCTCATGGAACTACCGCCGAACCATATTACCACATGGAAGCAACTTGCGGACATGTTCCTGGCGAAGTACTTCCCGGCCTTAAAGATCACCGTATTGAGGAAGCAAATCACTGGCATTATGCAGAAACCAGACGAGACTTTCGGCCAATATTATGACCGATTCAAAGTTTTGTGTGCCACCTGCCCATGTCATGGATTTTCTGAGACCAATCTCATGAATTACTTTTATGATGGTCTCAAGGCGATCGATAGGGAATTGCTCGATGCGGCAGCTACCGGTGCATTCATGGACTTAAACGAAACCGAAGCTAGAACTCTTCTAGAGAATCGGGCGAACAACGATGCACAGTATGGAATGTTCAACAGAAGAGCAGTCGGCGAAGTTAGTTCTAAAACCGACGCGGATGAAAAATACGACAAACTAGCTTATATGCTAGAGAAGGTTTTAGAGCTCGAAACGACAAGAGCCAAAGCAACTCATGGGCCTGTTTGTGGCATATGTCAAGTACAAGGTCACCATAATGACCAATGCCCTCAAGCGCCGGAGCAAGCAAGCGAAATGGAGCACGCTAACGCCATCGGTGGATATTAAGGAGGCCAACGATACAACAACTACAACAATTTCGGCAACCGAGATCATCCAGGCTTTCGATGGAGCAGCAATGAGGGAACTTTGAATCCTCCGGTACCTCAACAAAGCTACCAACGCCCTCCATTTCAGCCTAGGCCACCGATGCAGCATGGTTCTTCATCTCAACCCTTCACAAATCTGGATTATGACAAGATGTTGTCACAACTTTCGGCCTCCACACAAGTTCTCCTTGATGGAAAATCGAAGATCAAGGAGACATTGGATTCTTATGGCCGAGACATCACCGAAGTGAAGAAGCAACTTGGCCAACTTGTTGATTTCATGGGACAAATCAAAGAAATTGGTCGGCTTCCACCTCAAACCACTCCTAATCAACGAAATGTGAATGCCATTGTCACAAGGAGTGGGAAGATACTAGAAGAACCAAAGACCAAGAGATCTCATCTCGATAACGTAACTATCGAAGACATCACTCAAGAGGAGGAAGATGAGATCGATTCGGCAGCTCAAGCAGCCGAAAAGAAAAAGGTGACGCCTATTGTCACCAAGGCACAATCCCCTCCACAACCCACCCCAATCAAAGGTAAAAGCCCTATTCCTTGAAATACGGTTATTACTAATTCTCTGTTTGCTGTTGCACCTTTCCCTAGCAGATTATTAAAATCAAAGAAGAAAGATGATCAATATGAAGATATCTTGGACATCTTTCGAAAGGTGCAAGTGAATTTTCCCTTGATCGAGTGCATAAAACAAGTGCCAATATACGCGAAGTTTCTAAAAGAATTATGCACACAGAAGAGGCAAACACGAGAGAAGGAGGTTGTGAAGGTGAATGCAACCGTTTCGGCGGTTTTGCAACGACGGCTACCCCCAAAACTGAAGGATCCAGGGAGTTTTGTAGTTCCCTGCGTAATTGGTGACAAACACTTCGAAGACGTAATGCTTGATCTTGGAGCCTCCATCAACGTCATACCTTACTACCTCTACAAGTCAATGGAGCTTGGGGATCTCAAGCAAGACGGTGTTGTCATCCAACTAGCCGATCGTACACACAAGTATCCAAGGGGATACATAGAAGACGTTCTTGTGCAAGTCAACAACCTGATTTTTCCAGCGGATTTTTATATCGTTGACATGGAGGAGAGTCCTTTGAACACCACGCCATTGCTTCTTGGACGACCCTTTATGCGGACTGCAAGAACGAAGATAGATGTTTATCAGGGAACTTTCTCCATGGAGATTGATGGAAAAAGAATTGAGTTCAACATATTAGACGGGATGAAATTTCCGATGTCAAGTGTGGTTTCCGTCTCAACATATGATCTCGTAGATACCTTAGCACAAGGCCACCTTGACACCATCAATGATGATGAACTCGACATGGCCATCAAACTCGGGGATGACGCCCTTTTCGAGGCCTTAATAGAGCTTAAGCCTCGAATTCAAGAAATGGCCATGGTTCTAACTAACGCACCACGAAAAGTAAGTTTTTCTCCCCCTTTACCAATTACTTATGGTATTAATAAAATTGTTCCCTCCATCGTAGAAGCTCCAGTTTTTTGAACTCAAGCTATTACCGGATCATCTAAAGTATGCGTACTTGGGCGAGCATGAAACCTTGCCGGTAATTATTTCGTCTGCGTTAGAGGAGGAGCAGGAGGAGAAACTTGTGAGTGTACTCAAGAGGTACAAAACCGCAATAGGTTGGACGCTTGCGGATATAAAGGGAATTAATCCAACAACCTATGTGCATCGGATTTTCCTAGAAGAAGGCACTAAGCCTACAAGGGAAGCACAACGTCGACTCCACCCTCCCATGATGGAGGTGGTAAAAAAGGAGGTAATTAAACTCATGGACTGTGGAGTTATTTACCCTATTTTTGATAGCCGTTGGGTTTTCCCTGTGCAGGTTGTACCTAAGAAATCTGGAATCACCGTCGTCGAAAATATGGAGAATGAACTCGTGCCACAAAGGACAATCACTGGACACCGTGTATGCATTGATTACAGGAGGCTCAACGCCGCAACTCGCAAGGATCATTTTCCATTACCGTTCATAGATCAAATGCTGGAAAGGTTAGCCGGCCATGCATTTTACTGTTTTCTCGACGGATACTCCGGCTACAACCAAATTAGCATTGCGGAGGAAGATCAAGAAAAGACAACGTTGACATGCCCTTTCGGAACGTTTGCATACCGCCGAATGCCATTTGGATTATGTAATGCACCAGGTACCTTTCAACGCTGCATGCTCTCAATTTTTTCCGATTACATTGAAAAAATTATTGAAGTATTCATGGACGATTTTAGTGTATTTGGGAGTGATTTCGATGCATGTTTAAACAATTTAGAAACTATTTTACAAAGATGCGTTGAAACCAACTTGGTGCTTAATTGGGAGAAGTGCCATTTCATGGTTACACAAGGGATCGTGTTAGGTCATATTATTTCTGAAAAAGGAATAGAAGTTGATAAATCCAAAGTAGATCTTGTGCGTCACTTACCCTCTCCAACTTCGGTTAGAGAGATACGTTCTTTTCTTGGACACGCAGGATTTTATCGAAGGTTTATCAAAGATTTTTCCCACATCTCTCGCCCGTTGTGTAAATTGCTGCAAAAGGAGACTCCGTTCGTATTTGACGAGGAATGCAACGCTGCCTTCAACAAGTTGAAGGAACTTCTCACGAGCGCTCCTGTTTTGAGCAGCCCTGATTGGTCTCTACCATTTGAACTCATGTGCGACGCCTCGGATTATGCCGTAGGAGCTGTTTTGGGTCAGCGGAAGGACAAGAAGCCTTATGTAATTTATTACGCCTCTCGGACGCTTGATGAAGCTCAAAGAAATTATACCACCACCGAGAAGGAGTTTCTTGCAGTAGTTTTTGCTTTAGATAAATTTCGGTCTTATTTACTTCAAACTAAAGTAACTGGTAACTGTGTATACTGAACATGCAGCTTTGAAGTACCTAATGCTAAAAAAGGACGCAAAACCAAGGCTTATTAAGCACAAGGCCACTTCTACTCCAAGAATTCAACATCGAAATCAAGGATAAGAAGGGAGTAGAAAATGTTGTCACTGACCACCTATCACGCTTGATAGGTGAGAATGAGACTGTTGAAATTGAGGAAACTTTTCCGGATGAAAAACTCTTCGGAATTGAGGTAACTGTTTCAGAAACTCCATGGTATGCAGATATCGTTAATTACTTAGTTACCGGTGAGTTTCCATCTACCATGCATAAATTTCAGCGTGACAAACTTAAACATAATGCTAGAACTTTTATCTGGGATGAGCCTTATTTATGGAAATAATGCTCCGATTTAGTGATTAGGAGATGTATCCCAGATAGTGAATTTAAGCCTATTCTAGACTTTTGTCACAATGAAGCATGTGGGGGACATTTTGGTTCGAGGAGGACTGCCCTTAAGATTTTAGATTGCGGTTTCTTTTGGCCTAGTTTATTTTGCGATGCTCATGCATTTTGTGCTGCATGTGATAAGTGCCAGAGATTCGGTAATTTAGGACCTAGAGATCAGATGCCACAACACTACATATTTAATGTCGATATTTTTGATGTGTGGGGTATTGATTTTATGGGACCATTTCCTCCCTCCAATGGTTATACGTATATTTTACTCGCAGTAGATTATGTTTCAAAATGGGTGGAGGCAAAGGCCACCCGTACTAATGATTCGCGAGTTGTTGCAGATTTCCTACGAACTAACATTTTCAGTAGATTTGGAATGCCACGAGTTCTAATTAGCGATGGAGGAAGTCATTTTTGCAACCGCACGGTGGAAGCATTGATGAGGAAGTATGGCGTAAAACACAAGGTTTCCACACCATACCACCCTCAAACAAATGGAATGGCTGAAGTTTCCAACCGTGAGATTAAGAAGATTTTGGAACGAACCGTCCGCCCAAACCGGAAAGATTGGAGTCAGTGTTTAGATGATGCATTGTGGGCTTACAGGACTGCCTACAAGACCCCCATTGGTATGTCACCTTTCCGATTAATTTATGGGAAATCGTGTCATCTTCCGGTTGAATTGGAGCACAAGGCATGGTGGGTCGTGAAGAAATTCAACATCGATCGAGATGCAGCAGGTTTGCATCGAAAGCTACAACTTTGTGAACTTGAAGAAATCAGAAATGATGCTTTCGACAATGCGTGGATTTTCAAAGAGAAGACGAAAAAGATCCATGATAAGATGATTCGCGGGAAGAGTTTTGAAATTGGGCAGAAAGTATTGCTTTTCAATTCAAGACTTAAGCTCTTTCCGGGAAAGCTTCGCTCTCGATGGATGGGGCCATTCATAGTTGCTCAAATTATGCCTCATGGAGCAGTTCTCATTCGATCAATAGACAAGGGCTGTGAGTTCAAAGTAAATGGCCATCGCTTGGAGCCCTATTTTGAGGCATTTGCGGAGCATAACGTGGAGGAGATGCAACTCCAAGAACCGGCCATCTCGAAAGCAAAATGATGCATCACGTCTAAGCTTTAGACGTAAAATGAGCGCTCATTGGGAGGCAACCCAATAGAGAAGACGACAACAGATTTGTTTTCTTCTCCTCCTTTTAATTAATTTAATGGCCTTTTCATTTTAAATTAGAATTTTCGTAGATCCTATACTCTATGTTTAAATTCTATACTTTTACTTCAGTACATTGAGGGCAATGTAGAGTTTAAGTGTGGGGGAAGGGTTTACAATTTAATTGTGTCTAAATTAGTGTTTTTCAGAGTCTTTAGGATGCCCTTAACTAGTCAATGATGAAATTGGACCAATACGAACACATATGGCCTATGAATCACATGCATCGAATTCTTGTGCTAATTGAGATATTCTATATGTTTTTAACATGTAGTAGATATGAATTGCAAAACATGGTACAGAAATCGCATGCTTGAATGAGTTTTTAACCATATGAACCCTATGTGAGCTTTTGAGCTATCTGTTCTTTATTCGAGTGAATATACATCTATTTCGTAGCTACTAGCTTATATATGCCTCATTTGATTGCTTGCCATAAATTTTAATGAACTAGAGAATGCTAGAACTTACTCATGTCAATTTGCAAAGCTTTTAAGTTGATACATACTTTGATTTTGGAAATGATTAAAGGCATTTAGGATTTTCCACCACTTCGCCAAATATCCATGTATCCCATTTGTACGCATGAGTTGCGACACCCCTAGATAAACCAATTGAGCCCACGTTAAGCTTTTCTTTCATCACCATATGTACCTAAACACTTACCCTAGTGTAGAATATCCTTACCTTGGTTCCAGAAACTTGGTGAGAATTTTTCGAAACTAGCACATAATATGATGGTTTGGTAAGAAAGATTGAAAGAGTTAATGTGAGTAAGGGGAAAGACTTGTCCAAATAACTTAAAAAGTATGAGATTGCCAAAAAGAAAAGAAAAATATATATATATATATATTTGAGAGAATGAAAAGAAAAAAAATTATATATCTCTCATGGCCGGCAATGTGTTGTGTTCTAAGTATAAACCCTTTGGATTAATGTCCCCCTTATTTGCGAATTTGGAGATTAAGACAAATTGAAGGCCCAAAAATAGAATAAATATGGCCTTTGTCCTGTCCGAAAAGCTCAAAGGGTAGTTTAGATTGAAGTATACGTGGTAACATTCGAGTGGAGATGGAGGACGAATTTGGTGCTAGACTAAGTCGCTGGAACGTTTTTATCACCACATATCTAAAATTCGAATGCCTTAGCCTTAACCCCATTACAACCTCACTAAAGTCCTTTATGATCCTTAAAATGAGTAGCTTTCAATTAGTAGAGTAAGTTACATGAGTAAGCTTATGGTTTTGGTTCATTTGTGCAAGTAATTAACTCCATTCATGAGGTTTTTGTTTAAATTCATATACACTTTAAGTGAACCCTTTTCATGAGTGAAAAATATGATGAGTGCATCCTTGTGAGTTGATTAAACCTTTATTCAAAGCATGTACAGCTATAACATAACCATTGTTTTCTCTATGTCTTACTTGTTCATTACATAATTATATCGCAATTATCTCTTGAATTCTTTGAGCATACAAGTTGAAAATCATGTGAGCCATTGCCATACACTTAAAATTTTGAGACAAATTTTAGCTAAGGTCTTAGTTGTGTTCTTTCTTTTGTTTTAAATTCGTAGAGAGTCTTAGTTTAACTTAGTGTTTGCTAAGGGACTAGCAAAGTCTAAGTGTGGGGGAATTTGATATATGCATTTTATGCTTGATTCTTAATGCATTTCCCTTTACGTTTAGCTATGTTATAATCTTAGTTTTTATGTTTTTCTTATTTAGTTTGTTATTTTGAGGTTATATTCGGTGGAGATGAATAACGGCGCAATTCGGAGGAATTTCGGCGATTTTACGATTTTTGCGATTTTGGACCACCGGGAATGGGCCGGCCCAAAAAGCATTTTGTGGGCCCATTTCTCAAAGTTTGTTTCGGCCCAAAAACCAGCCCAACCCCATTGAATTCGGCAAGGAAGCCACTTGGGGAAGAGGAAAAGTCAAGGTTGTCAAGCTTTGTGACTAGGCTTGGTGACTCTTGCTTTGTGATCATTACAAAGGGTGACAAGGCTTGGTGACTCTTGCTTTTGATCATCACAAATGGTGACAAGCCTTGGTGACTCTTACTTGTGATGATCACAAGTGGTGACTAGGGGAGTGACTTGCCCTTGTGATTATTGCTAACATTTAATGAAAGAGGCAAGGTGGAAGAGAGAGTGAGCATTTCCCTTGCCTATATAAGACCAAGGAGGCCAGCCATAATACAGATCTCCCATTTTACAAGCCAAACCTCTACACAAATACCTCTCCTCCATAAACACTTCAAGGATCCTCTCCAAGCCGAAGCATTCCAGCCTCCGAAGCCATCGGATCATTCACAATACGCTAAGTCCCTTGTGAATGAGAACCACCTTCAAGAAGTCATCAAGCATTCAAGACAAAAAGTGTAACCATGATCTTCAATCTCGTCTTTTGCTTTGTATTGGATCACTTTGATGTATTTAATGAAGAACAAGTTTGGATTTGAGTTATATGTTCTTAAGTCTTTTCGTAAATTGCATGTGTTTATAATTTCAAGCCTTTTATGCATGTTTGATACAATCTTAAAGCTTCGAAAGCATGTGTTAGATAATACGCTAAGTCCCTCTCTTTCGCATGTTTCGATGATCGTACTTTTTTTAGGGTGTTTAGACGCTAAGTTGCATTCCTACTCAAATATCAAGCATGTATATTTAGTTGGAAGTTATAAATTTCGCAGCTTACTTAGAGTATTTAGGCATGAAAAAGAGTAAGGTTAATAAGATGAGATGATCACTTGTAATTAGTAGTGTAACTTCTTATTTTTAGTAAGCATAATTAGACTTTAAGGGTTCTTGATTGTAAACTTGTCTATGAGTAAAACATGTTAGAAGTCTAGGAGTTCTTGTTGTGTTTGCATGTTTTTGTACTTTAATTTCGTAGATTAATTAACCAATTTCCAATCCCCCCCAAACCTTTAGATTTCTGCTTAAACGAAACCATGCATACGCCCTTTAATTCCCCGGATAGAACGATCCCTACTCGCCAATATTATAAGGACAAAATAAGGATTTTAAATTGCTTTACGTGTGAGCTGTGTTTTTAGGGTCTACTTTGTGTTAACGTTAAATGCATGTTTTGCGCGTATCAACCCATTAATTTTTTTTGTATTTTTTTCAAATGACAACCGCTAGTGACAGCTATCTTCAGTGAACCAATACTTGTAAGTGTTAATTTTGCACTAAAACTGATAAGAAAAATGAAAGGAAGTGCAAAAGGAAAGCTATATAACTGATGCACATGTCCTTTGTTGTGATCAGCATACTTGTGACACCTTGAGCACTTTGTAGGGATCAATTCCTTCTCAGCCTTGGACTTTAGCCTCTTTGTTCTGGGTCTTCCAACTGGCTTCTTTATCAATGGAGGTAACAATTCTGGACCATATGCTATCATGTCATACAGAGGTCTCTCAATTGACGTCATTGGATTCAGGCTGAAAGAGTAGGCATCCCTGAAAGATGTAACATGATAAAAGTTGTGCATGTGGTCGTAGCGAGAATCATTGATTCCCTGGATGACGAGTAGAGCATGTGAGTAGGGAAACCTTAATAGCTGCCACTGTCCACAAGAGCAACTTCTGGAGTTCATGTCCATAACAGTAGAATACTTGTCACATTGCACTTCGTATAGATAACCGTTGGTAGACATCACCCTCCAATGCCTTCATGTGTTTACGAGCTCCCTCAGCTTCTTTTCCATTTTTGGTCCCATCATACTGTGCCATGTTTTTTCCAATTCATTCCTGGCTGCAAGCCTTTCCATCAACTTGCGTCTAAAATCAGCAAAAGGAGAAAAATTGCAATGACAGATAACCACAGTTAACCACAACGTAATGATAGCTAAACCAAACTGTTACTACAGCTCTATGCTTTCTTAAATGACAAATGTAATGACAAAAAAGAAGAAACAAAGATGAATAACATAAAACATACAACATAGACAAGTAAGTTAGGGGAGAGAGAGAGAGAGGGAGAGAGAGAGAGAGAGAGAGAGAGAGAGAGAGAGAGAGATAGAGAGAGAGAGCAGCTAATCACTTTTACATTCAAAACAGTTTTTTTAATTTGATTAGGAAAGAAACGAAGGTTCAGGCGCAAGATGGGAAAAAAAATCACTTTTACATTCAAAACAGTTTTTTTAATTTGATTAGGAAAGAAACGAAGGTTCAGGGGCAAGATGGGAAAAAAATTGAGTTTTGGGAAAGAATGGGTGTTTTAAACATTCGGTTAATATTTTTGGATTTTTTAGAAAGATAGACCTAAAATGTTAGGTTTTTTGAGTGGGAAAAAAAACTATTGAACATTTTAGGGAAGAGAAGGTTTTTCAATCATTTCCCCCAAATTTTACGCTTATTTAATTAATTTTCTCTTCTATATTCAAGATAACGCTACTAACTCCCATCACCTAACCCTCCAAGTTTGTTTTAAAATGTTTGAAATGTTATTCTTATATATATGATGCACTTGATTGGCTAGCTTGTATAAAATTGCATGCATGTGTTTGAATCATTCATGGAGCTTTATCCCTCAGAGAATTTTTGTTTTTAATTTTTATACATTTTCAACCCTAGCTACATGTTCATGATTCTATGATGTATTCTTGACATTTGAATATGTAACACTATGCTTCATATTCGGTATATATATTAGGTGGATAAGGAAAAAATAATGGTTCAGTGACAATTAACAAACCTTAATGTAACTAGGGTTACCGATGATTGTTGTAAAAAAAAAGGATTATGGATGACTTTCTAGCTATGGAGTACCGATAGACCATGTCTAAAGTGCTATGTGGCGTGTCCTAAAATATTACTATTTGGACACTTGAGGATACTTCTTAGACACCTATGGACACTTTTTCGATACTTGGAGACACTTTAATACATCAAATAATATATATTTTTTTAGTTTGAGTCATATTTATTATAGAACTAGAAGATTAAGTTGGAAATATAAATATATTATATAGTTGTGTTAGGCTTAAAAGTATTCAAACACGGACAAAATCATTTTAATCCGTACATACTCTACTGTTGTCTCTATCTTCTTTCTTCGGTTCAATGCGTATATTATTTTATTTTATTTTTGAAGTAATGCGTATATTATTTTCCTTAATGACATATGGATTTTTAAAAGATATGTTCAGGACTAATTTTGAATATTTAACCCTACACTAGTAGAAAAAGTTCAATAAACAACATAGATGAGACGACAGAAGGCCAAATTTCTGCCATCCAGGGTCATCAGATGACAGAACAAAATTTACTTGTTGTCTGAATGTATCTTAAAATCTGAAAATGTCACATTGAAAAGTTTGAATGAGATCACACAACATAATATAGCTTTCTATGTTGTTTGAAATTTCAGAAAAATTCATCAAACAACATAATATAATACTATGTCATCTGATTATTTGATGAAAAATTGTAACACAACTGAAGATGTCTTTGTGTCATATGATTAAATTAGAAAGAAAACCATTAGATGACAGAAGAATTTTTATGTTATCTAATTAAATTGGAAAGAAAACCATCAGATGATAGAAGATTTGTTATGTCATTTGTTTAATTGGGATGAAAAGATTTAGATGACAGAAGATTTGTTATGTCATTTATTGAATTGGAATGAAAAGATTCAGATGACAGAAGATTTATTATGTCATCTAACTGAATTGAGAACAAATCTTTAGATGACTAATTTTTGTTATGTCATGCGATTTTTAGGTTATATTGAAAAATAAACTTTCATATAGTTAATCGCCAACGAGTACTCATTTTCTCAAACTTGATCATTGGATGTAATGATATGAATAATGCAAGCACCCTGTTAAAAAATTAGAACTTTTCGACTTGAATTGAAGCTCGATCAGTGTGTCTCTCTATTGATTTTCCAAGGCATTTTAGACTAAACCTCAATTTGCGACTCCGTAAACAATTATTTTGAGGACCAAGTTCTACACACGAATTCTCGTGGAGTTCATATACATCTTACCATGTTAAAAAAATGACAAAAAAAAGTTGATTTAACTAGTCCTCCCATGGGAGAATGAGCATAAATATTCAAAAAGTTATTTGTCTTTTGGTAATGTTCGACCTCATTGACCGGGATCTCAACAAAATCCGATGAGGCTAATTTTTTTGCGAGATCTCTTTAACCATGAGATTGACGTGTGTACATGGTCACAATTCTCAATACATGATTTCAGTTTCTCTTATTTACTAATTTCTGCATATGACTACTAATGTTATTACATTGTTGATTGGTTATATGGAAAAACAAACTTTTATGAAACTAAATCACTAACAAATAATCATTTTTCAAATATGACTGTTGGATGAGATGATCAAACTAATCTAAGCACGGTATAAAAAAATTAGAACTTTCCGAATTGAATTTGAGCTCGATCTGTGCATCAAATCATTCTGACCATATTGCCCTTGTGAATAAAACCCGATTTGTCCCTCCGTCTAAAATAATTGGAACACAAGAACCTAACACACATTATCGTGGAGTTTATATTTATCTCATCATGTAAAAAAATGATGAAAGCCCTAAATCCTAACTCTAACCCTAAACCCTAACCATAAAAGAATAATAAAAATAAATAAACTTGACATATTATTTGATAATGTTAACTTATTAGTTCATGCGTCTAGATACACTCATACACTTAATCACTCGGTCTCAAACTCTCGTACTCGCCTCTCTCTCTCTCTCTCTCTCTCTCTCCCCCCCTAAATTAGATCGGCTAAACCTCGCCTCTTCCATTCTTTCTCACTCCCTCGAGTTGCATCTCACCTTTCTATGAATTGATTCCCTCCCTGCCCAAATCGATGATACTCAATAGAAAAAACTACCCCAGGAAGATTTCAGCCTGAAGAGGGAGCCACAGCGGCCCTAGACGAGGTTGAGATCGAGGACGGGGTGGGAGTTGACATCAGAGAGAGGGATGCTGAGGGAGGCGGCAAGGTTGTGGGTGTTGAGGGAGGTCGTGATGTCGAGGAAGGTGAAGGAGCTCGTCAATTTTGGTCGAGGGCGTGGCGTATGGTGGAGCCGGAGCCGGAGCCGGAGCCGAGACCGAGAATCATGACTGATTTGTAGGCTGTTATTCTCGTGCTCATCTTGGGTCAAAATTGAAGGTGAATTGAAGATCACTTCTTCCATGACTTTGGTTTTTATTTTACTACTGTAATTTCAGTGTGTGTGTGTGTGTGTGTGTGTGTGTGTGTGTGTGTGTGTGTGTGTGTGTGTGTGTGTGTGTGTGTGTGTGTGTGTGTGTGTGTGTGTGTGTGTGTGTGTGTGTGTGTGTGTGTGTGTGGAATCTGTGGATATGAGGCTAATTGAATTGAAATATGAAATTCATGTTTCAGGGGCTAGTGTTTTCAATTCAATTATATAATTGGATACTTGGGATGTATGAATTTGAATTTGAGGATCTTTGAGTTCAGGGTATCTCATGCTGAATTGGGTTCTTTTACTTTGAATTTGGGTTATGAATTTGATATATATGTGATATGGTTTATTTGGGTGAAAGGATTCAACCCCGATTCAGTTGCCCAAATCGGAATCGAACCCCTTCTGAAAATACGAACCAACAAAAATCTTTCAAAATTTCAGCAGAGTTTCGTTACTAACGTGGAATTGCATAAACCTGCACCCTGAAAATAACACTTCGTCCTATGCCACAAAAGCCAAACCGTGGGCACCAATCCCATCCGGATTTCTCAACATCATAATATAAACAATAAACAGTAAACATACTGTACTATATATAATGTATTCGAGAAAATCCGTATAAACACGTATAAGAGTGTATCAGAGCGACCTCTAGTGTAAATATATACAATATACACATCAGTAGGCGAAACAAGAACCTACTGGAAAACACAGGTAGCTCAGATCACTAGCCTACAACCGCGACGTGAAACACCAGAACCTGAACTGCAAACTGGGCACGGAAACCGAAAAGGCCAGGGGGAAAAACATGAAAATCGTTAGAGTGAGTGGACAAAAATAAATGTCTTTCACCGAGTAATATATGTTATAAAAACATATGCGAGTCGAAATATAAATAAATCAAATAGTATACAAGGAGACGCTGACTCCAACTTGTAAACAGAGCATGCATGGAAAATCTCACGGGGTCACTCATGGACACATCCGTGCTAGTACAGTCAGAATCACGGAGTCCCAGACTTCCACGTGATTCATATCCAGAAAGGCCTCGGTTCCGGGGTACTGCCCCTCGCCGGTCAGGTCGGGGTATTGCCCCTCCTGGTAAGCCTACCATCGGGGATCAGCCGAGAGGCAAGTGTATCGATACAACAACGTAACTGAGACTGTACTCTGTGTAAATCAAATCATAAACAAGTCGATGCAAATGCACGAATCAATATATAAGTGCATATACGTAATATATACTGATATAAGCATAATCATATAACACATGCTCATAATAAACATAATCTCGTATGAAATCTCATGCTCGTAAAACCATGATCATGCTGCATGCTCAAGTTCGTAAAACGTAAATAAAAGACTCGCAATCATTCTGTGAAAAGAAATTGTCCACTCACAGACTCGCTTAACGCGCACTTGCGCTAATCTCGTGGCTCGGCGGAAGATCCCTTGCCAGAAGCACAATCACGATCTCGATCTCGATCTCGATCCCCTGAATATTCACAAAAACACAACTGATCAAAATCATAGCTCACAACCCTGTACTTAACCACGGAAACCATCCGTTCCCGGAAACATATTAAACTAAACAAAATAACCGACTGAATTTCCGAAATCTCCACTCGAAACCCTCAACTGAAAATCCATTACCCAAATCAATCCGAAAACCTCTGGACGATAATCAGGGCGCGATTACGAGAAAAACGACATTAAAAACATCAAAATCTGAAAAGTTGACTTTCTCGCCGGAGCGCCGCCGCCGCCGGCGGCGCGCCGTCAACGGAGACTTTCTCCGGCGGAGAAGCTCCAGATCGCAAGAGTTCCACAAGCCCAATCTGTTTCTCAACTGGCACCAAGGCCAAAACTCACCGGAACAAGGTCAATTTCAGGCCGAACCAAATCGGAATCCTTTTCCGGTAACCTAATCGGGTTCGATCAATTCCTTAACCAAACCCAAAAATAGATCACATGGGGAGCATCACCGAGGTGTGGGGAGGTGAAACCCCAACAACCTCACCTCCATAAATCACCGGAGCACAGCTCCCCGTCACCGGCGAAAAATCCCAGTCGACCTCGAATCGAACCCACTCCAAACCTCATCAATTTCCATCAATCCAAACATCAATCAACTCGAAATCACATAAGGATGCGAACCATAGCTTCCACAACGTCGGAGGTGGCCGGAAAAAGGACGTCGGACGACAAGAACCAAAACGGGAAAGTTTTCCCCTCGGGTCAACGGTGAACTTTCCAATTTTGGAAAGTCAAAGCTCGGTCAACGTCAGTCAAGGCCCAAACTGAGATTTTCGACTATTTTACGACTATTTCCGATATTTATACTCGCGCCTCGGGTCGATCGACGATTCGAAATGGATAATCATCACGATTCGGATAAACACGAAACAATCGGATAAACTCGTCGAAAACTGAAACTTCAAATAATCGTATTATATTCCTCGGTTATCGGAAAAATCATCCGGAATCGCCCTCGAGCTCGAAATCACGTACTCTACAACTTCCATCAAGACACTCAACTCAAATTCTCGGCCGAAAACATAGTCGCGAATAGAATCGACAAACTACACATATATCGTAAAACTGCGACTAAGCATAATCTCGTGAATCGTGCCGAATATTCCTCTGATTCTGGTTCAGGTCGTCACAAATCTACCCCCCTTAAAAAATTTCGACCTCGAAATTTACGTACCTGTCAAGTGAACAGATGAGGATACTGTTCCCGCATACGCTGCTCGGTCTCCCAGGTGGCCTCCTCAACTGAGTGATTCTGCCACAGGACCTTCACTAGCAGAATCACACGGTGCCTCAACTCCTGCTCACGACGATCGAGAATCTGCACAGGCTCCTCCACATACGTCAAATCCTCCCTGATCAGCAACTGCTGTGGGGCTGACACATGTGAAGGATCTGAGATGTACTTCCGCAACATCGAAACATGGAAGACATCATGAACACGAGCCATCTCAGCTGGTAACTCAAGTCTGTAAGCAACAGCTCCAACCCTCTCTGTAATCTCGTACGGACCAATGTATTGCGGTCGAAGCTTGCCACGCTTCCCGAAACGCACAACTCCCCTCCACGGAGATAGTTTCAGGAAGACCTAATCACCAACCTTGAACTCTAAACTCTTTCTCCTCACGTCCGCGTAACTCTTCTGCCGATCCTGGGCTATCTTCAATCAATCCCGGATAATCTGAACGTCCTCCATAGTGCTCTTCACCAGATCAGGGCCAATAAGCCATCGCTCGCCCACCTCACTCCAACACAATGGAGTGCGACACTGCTTCCCGTACAGGGCCTCGTACGGTGCCATTTCAATACTGGCCTGATAACTGTTGTTGTAGGCGAACTCAATCAAATGTAACTGCTGATCCCAATTCCCGCGGAACTGCAACACACATGAACGCAGCATATCCTCAAGGGTCTGAATGGTCCGCTCGGACTGCCTGTCGGTCTGAGGATGAAAAGCTGTACTGAATCGCAACCTCGTACCCAAAGATCGCTGCAACGCCTGCCAAAACTCAGAAGTAAACTGACTATCTCGGTCAGAAACAATGGATACACGCACACCATGCAAGCGAACAATCTCTGATAAGTACAACTTGGCCAATCTGCCCACTGATATCTTCCCCGGAAGTGCAAGAAAGTGAGCGGATTTCGTCAATCGATCTACAATAACCCAAATACCAGTGTTGCCAGCCGAAGTGCGCGGCAACTGATAGACGAAATCCATCGTAATGTGCTCCCACTTCCAAACCGGAATCTCGAGTGGCTGTAGTTTCCCCGTAGGTTTCTGCCTCTCCGCCTTCACCTGCTGACAAATCAAACATCAACTCACGTACGTGCCACAAATAGTACGCTCGAAGTGTACGAAACATCTTCGTACCTCCGGGATGCATCGCATATGTTGAACTATGGGCCTCGTCCAGAATCTCCTTCTTCAGGCTCTCATCTCTGGGCACACACAACCTGCCTCTGAACAACAACGTACCGTCGTCGCTCAATCAGAACTCTGTAGGCACACCATTCCGTATCATGGTCTTCTTGCTCAACAAATAGGAATCTGAATCCTGAGCCTCTCGTACCTGATCAACCAGTACGGGTCGAACCTGGAAACTAGCCAACAAAGCTCCCTCGTCATCATACCCGAACTCAGCACCCGTAGCTCGAAGCTCGGCTAACATCGACACTCTGGCCACACACATATGAAACAACGAGTCTCCAGATTTCTGGCTAAGTGCATCAGCTACAACATTGGCCTTCCCTGGATGGTACTCAAACGTGCAATCATAGTCGTTGATCAACTCCATCCACCGGCGCTGCCTCATGTTCAGATCTGGATGCGTCTGCAAGTAAGTGAGACTCTTGTGATCAGTGTAAATCTTACACTGAGCACCATACAGGTAATGTCTCCAACTCTTCAACGCTAAAACAATAGCGGCTAACTCCAAGTCATGCGTCGGATAGTTGGCCTCATGTGGTTTCAACTGCCTGGAACCATATGCCACAACTCTACCATGCAGCATCAACAAACAGCTAAACCCCAACTTCGACGCATCGTTGTACACTACGAACTTACCACTGTCGTCTGGCGATGTCAGAACCGGTGCGGTAGTCAATCTCTCCTTCAGGAGCAAATAACTCTCCTCGCACGCATCAGACCACTCAAACTTGAAGCCCTTCTTCGTCAATCTGGTCAGTGGTGTAGCAGTCCGGGAGAAATCCTGTACAAACCGTCGGTAATAACCTGCTAACCCCAATAAACTCCGAATCTCTAGTACAGTAGTGGGTTTACTCCAGTTCAGCATGGCCTCGATCTTGTCAGGATCAACACTGACTCCCTCAGCCGAAATCACGTGGCCCAGAAACTTCACACTATCCAACCAGAACTCGCACTTGCTAAACTTCGCGAACAACTGATGGTCCCGCAAAGTCCGCAACACTGGTCCCAAATGCTTCTTGTGCTGGCCCACACTCATGGAATAGATCAAAATATCGTCAATGAATACAATCACAAACTTGTCCAGGAACCGTCTGAACACCCGATTCATCAAGTCCATGAAAGCTGCGGGGGCATTGGTCAACCCAAACGGCATAACCAAGAACTCATAATGCCCATACCGCGACCTAAAAGCTGTCTTGGCCACATCCGAATCCCGAATCCTCAACTGGTGATAACCGGATCGAAGGTCAATCTTCGAAAAGACTGATGCACCCTTCAGCTGATCGAACAAATCATCAATCCGCGGCAACGGATACTTGTTCTTCACCGTCACCTGATTCAGCTTCCGGTAGTCAATACACAACCGCATGGACCCATCTTTCTTCCGCAGAAACAACACCTGAGCACCCCACGGAGAAACACTCGGTCAAATGAAACCCTTCTCTAACAACTCCTGGAGCTGAATCTACAACTCCTTCAACTCCACTGGCGCCATCCGATACGGTGTCTGGGAAATCGGTCTTGTACCCGGCAACAACTCAATAGTAAAATCAATCTCCCGCACAGGGGGTATACTAGGTAACTCTGCTGGAAACACATCCGGAAACTCAGACACAACCTCAATACTACCAAGGTCTGGTACAGCTGCGGTAGTGTCAACCACATGAGCCAAGTAAGCAACACAACCCTTCTTCATCAACCGATCCGCCCTCATCGCAGAAATCAAACATGGTAGTGAAGTGTTCTTCTCACCACGGAACAGTATCTCGGGTAACCCTGGTCGTCGAAACGCGACCTCCTTCTTGTGACAATCAAATATGGCCCAGTGCGTCTCCAAGAAGTCCATACCCAAGATCAGATCAAAATCCACAATATCAAGCAATAAAATATCTACGGCTAATCCATGACCATCAATAAACACCTCACAGTCTCTGTACACCCAACCGATGCTCACAACCTCACCTGACGGATACAACACTCTCCACAATCCCGGAAGTGGAGATGCAGGTACCGTAGCTAATGATGATAGTCTAAATGATATGAATGAATGTGTGGCACCTGGATCTAACAATGCAAGTACTGGAATACCAAAGACATGTAACGTACCGATAACGACCTCCGGTGAAGCTCTGCCCTCACGTAGAGTCATAGCATGAACTCTCGCCTGTCCGGCAGGTCGTCCTCTCTGAAGCTGTCCCTGCTGTCTACCCTGACCTGGAAACTGTGCTGGTCGTGCTCCTGAAGTGGCACCTCTCTCAGCTCCGGAACTCTGGGCCGCCTGATCTCCAGTACCAACTAACTGAGGACACGCCCTCGCATAGTGACCCACCTAGCCACAATGATAACAGTTGAGGGTACCTCGCTGACACAAACCAAGATGATACCTATTGCACAGATTGCACAATGGATACTCCCTCGGTACAGCAAATGAATCACCAGTACGCCGAGGATAACTGGAACCGCTGGAACCTGCACTAGCCTGTGGTCGCTGCGGTATATCTCTCCTCCATCTCGACCTCTGTCTAAGTACACTAGCTGGTGGTCGATATGATCCACCGCCTGAGGATGAAGCTGAACCGGAAGTATCAGAACTCTGCCTCTTTGAAGGCCCCTGACTCGGTCCACCTTCCTCAAACCGTCTCGGCTGGTACCTCTGCTGCCTCTCCTGCTCAATATCCTCGCCTCGGAGTGCTGCACTGACAAACTCATCAAAGTTGTTCCGAGGCATCGTAGTCAGAGTCGCCTTGATATTCATATTCAATCCCAGCTCAAACCTGCGACACTTGGCTTCCTCAGTAGCCACCATATCACGCGCAAAACGGGATAAACAGGTAAACCTGTCCCGATACTCAAGTACAGACAAACTGCCCTGCCTCAAGTTCGTAAACTCCTCATATTTGCGTTGCTGGGTAGCCTGATTAAAATACCTCCGCATAAACAAATCACGGAACAAAGTCCACGGAGTATCAGCTGGAACTCTGTCGGTGCTAACCCACCAAAAGTATGCATCACCCTCAAGTAAATCGACTGCTGCCACTGTCATCTGCTCAAGAGTAAACTGCAGACGCTGACATACCCGTTCAACCTGAACCAACCATGCCTCACATATCTCTGGATCAGCTGAACCCGAAAACACAGTAGCACCAGCTGTACGAGCCTTGACCACTGGGTCAAAACGCTCTTCCAAACGCAACACTCGCATCAGCAAGTCGCGTGTTCGGCGATCCTCATCAGGATCCTCATCCCGATCAACACGGGGACCACGTCGAGGAGGCATCCTACTGATACAAGACAAGCATTAGGTACAAGCAGAAAGAACGTAATCATGAAACCGCAGATATTTGAGAACACAAAACACCCGAAGTATTGATGAGTACCGCTGGCCAGTCGGGTCATCACTCCAGTCATGCTGTATAAACTCAAATACCCTAAGCGTTACAACTACAAGAGACTACAGAATCTGACAACCTAATGCTCTGATACCAAGCTGAAATGACCTAACCCCGATTCAGTTGCCCAAATCGGAATCGAACCCCTTCTGAAAATATGAACCAACAAAAATCTTTCAAAATTTCAGCAGAGTTTCGTTACTAACGTGGAATTGCATAAACCTGCACCCTAATAATAACACTTCGTCCTATGCCACAAAAGCCAAACCGTGGGCACTAATCCCATCCGGATTTCTCAACATCATAATATAAATAATAAACAGTAAGCATACTGTACTATATATAATGTATTCGAGAAAATCCGTATAAACACGTATCAGAGTGTATCCGAGCGACCTCTAGTGTAAATATATACAATATACACATCAGTAGGTGAAACAAGAACCTGTTGGAAAACATAGGTAGCTCAGATCACTAGCCTCCAACCGCGACGTGAAACACCAGAACCTGAACTGCAAACTGGGCACGGAAACCGAAAAGCCCAGGGGAAAACTACGATTACGCTCAAGCTCGTGGATTAAGCCGATTACACTGCTAATTCTGTTCTGGGTCGTCACAAATCTACCCCCCTTAAAAAAAATTTGACTTGCAAATTTCGAAGTCTGCCAACTGAAAAGTAGGAACACCGCCTCTGCATACAGTTCAACTCCCAAGTGGCAACCTCAACTGAACAACTCTGTTAATGGAAAATATCTCTGTACCATCAAATCCCGAATCTGAACTGGCTCCTCCACAAACGCAAAATCTTCCTGTATAAGGAACTGATAGGGAACAAAACACGCAATAAATCTGAAATGTAGTTCCACCACATGGAATACAACAAACATAAAGGCCAACGCTATAGGCAATGCCAAACTATACGGCACAACACAAACTCGCCCCTTGATCACATACGGACCAAAATAACGTGGCAAATTCATAACTCAACCTGCCCACATCAATATAACTCTAATGTCAAACTCGGGCAATTATGAATCTGTTTATGTGACGACCTAGAACAGAATTAGCAGTAGAATCAGCTTGATTGATGAACCTGCGCGTAGTCGCAGAGTTGCGACAGTTATTTTAATCGCAGAAGCTTCTTAGCGACTAAATTATTGGCCGAGAATTGGAGCTGGGTCTCTTCTCGAGAGTCTTTGTACGTGTGATTACGAGTTCGTGGGCGGTTCCGGATCGTTATTTGGACGACCGAGGAATTAATTATGAATATTTGAAATTCGGGTTTAAATGGTGGACTACTTAACGACTAAATTATCGGACGAGAATTTGGCTTCGGATCCTGCACGGAAGTTGTTCAGAATTTAATTTCAAGCTCGTGGGAACTTCCAAAGCATTTTTGTGAGTTACGAAGATTAAGTTGTGATTATTTCCGTTTGTTGATTATTTAGTCGATTTAATGTGTGTTGCTTTGAAGGGTTGAATTTTTATTCGTTTGGCTGATGTGTTTGACTTCGAGTGATATTGGAAGAATATGTCGAGACGAGTTTGTGGCCGCGAGAATTATCGGAATCGGAGTTACGACGCGAAAGTTACGGGTGTTCAAAGTTCGTCGAAATGGATAATTATGAGTTTCCGTTTTGGGAAAGCTTTAAATAGTAACCTGCCTAAAAGGGAAAGTCAAAACTGAAATTATTGAGGTTGACCATGGTTGACTCGGTTTGACCGAGTGGGTGAGGTGAGTTGCGACGGTGGTTCACGGCTCGCCGACGGCGAGGTGGTTTCCGACCACCACCGAGCCCGAGACCGGACCTAATCGAAGCATCTCGGTGTCTCAAGCATGTCTCCGGCCACCCCTCACGGCGAGGGTGGCTGTGGAGAGGTGAATTTCCGGCGAGAAAAGGAGGAAAAACTTGTGAATTCGGGTTCTTGGATTCGGACCGATTCGAGCTATGATTTAGACTGGGTTTTGTAGCTCTCCTCTCAAGGATTCTAACCATGTAAGTATGAAGTTCTAATTCGATTTGTGGAAGGAGAATTTTGGATTTGAAATTTGTGTTTCAATTCGGTTTTTCGTGAAATTGGATGTGTTAGAGTTTGAATTGGCCTTCGTTGCAGTTGACAAAGTTGCTCAGTGGGTGATTTTGCATGGAATAGGGGTAGCTTTGCCGTGAAATTTTCCGGTCAGTGGCGGTGCCGCCGTGGGCGGCGGTCAACGGTCAACGGTCTTTTGGCAAATATTCAGGTGGAAAGTCCGAGAACGGTGGTTTCTCGTGATTTGTTTTGAAATATCGAATTATGGCTTTGAGTATTGGATTTTGTGAATATTCAGGTGTTCATGATCGTTCTTTTGGCGAAGGACTTTCCGCCGGATCACGGGTTAACGCGTATCGCGTTACGCAAGTCTGTGAGTGGACATTTCTTTTCACAGATTGATTGCGAGTCTTTTATAAATGATTTACGAACTTGAGCATGCAGTTGATTATGATTTTACGAGCATGTGTTTTACGATTATGCATATACGAATATACGTATACGAATATACATACGTACATATTATGTTTTATGCATGTGCATGAAAAGGATTTATGATTTGGTTTACACAGAGTACAGTCTCAGTATATGTTGTGGTATCGATACACATTGGCTTCTCTGCTGATCCCCGAATACGCTCCGGGGGGGACAGATATCCTGACCCGAGGCTTTTCTGGCTAGGCATCACGTGTGGGTCTGGGATCCCGTGATTCAGACTGTGCTATCGCGTGGTAGTCCATGAGAGATTCCGCGATACATTTACGTTGCATGCTCTGTACGTGAGTGGTAACCAGTGTCTCCTCACGTACCATTTGATTTTCATGCATTTGACTCGCATATGATTTTATATGTATATATTACTTGGTGAAAGACATTTATTTTCGTCCACTCACTCTAACGTGTTTCATGTCTTTCCCCTGGGCTTTTCGGTTTCCGTGCCCAGTTTGCAGTTCAGGCTCTAGAGTCGTACGTCGTGGTCGGAGGCATAGTGCTCGAGCTACCTTGTTTCTTCCAGTAGGTTTATTGTTCTACCTACTGTGGTATACTTATATGTTTATACGATAGAGGTCGCTCTGAGAAATCTGATGTTATGTTATACGATTTTACTCCGGATTTCAGTAAAGTACGTATATATATTTATTCTTTTACTTTACTGTTGAGATATTGAGAAATCCGGATGGGATTGGTGCCCACGGTTTGCTTTTTGTGGCATAGGATGAATTGTATTTTCCGCGTGCAGGTAATGGTAATTCTACGCTAGTAACGAAACTCTACCGAAATTTCGAAAATTTTTGTTGGTTCGTGTTTTAGAAGGGGTTCGATTCCGGTTTAGGCAGCAAAATCGGGGTTGGGTCATTTCAGCTTGGTATCAGAGCATTAGGTTATAGGTTCTGTAGACTTCTGTAGTCGTGTTTACTAAGGATATTTGAGAATGTACAGCATGTCTGGAATGGTGACCCGACCGGCCGGCGGATAATCATCAATATTCTGGGTGTTGTATACTTTCAAATATTTGAAGTTCCATGATTACGTTCCACTTGTTGTGAACGATGTTTTATTCATTAGGATGCCTCCTGACGTGCTTTCCGTGTCGTTTCAGTTGTGAATCCTGTTGAGGATCAATCGACGCGAGATTTGCCAGAAAATTGTGGGTTTGGATGAGTATTCTGAGTTCAGAGATTTGTGTGGCACGGTTTGCCTGGTTGTGTGTGTATGAGCGTCTGCATGTTGCCTCAGAGTTGAGAATTGTGGCAGTGATGTTGCCTGAGTCAGATTGTTGTATTTGGTGGGCTGTTATTGTGTGAGTTCTGGTTGCGACTCCATGGCCTACATTCAGGGTATTATTTATGTGGTGTGTTTACCCACCTGAGGCAGAGATGCATTGTTCATATGTTTGTTTCCGTTTGCACGTGTTATGTGGCTTCAGAGGAAGCAGTGCACGAGGTTCGAGATAAGTTTGAACCTGAGCATCAGAGAGAGTCTGATTGTTGTGCCTCGAGACATCCAGGAGGAGCTTAATGTGCTGTACTCAGTGGCGAGGCTGTCGAGAAGGAAAGGTGTATGCGGTTTTCGATGTGATGGTTTGAAGAAAATGGATTCAGTCGAGATTTTGATGAGGTTGAGTTCCGACACTTCGGGATCAGTGATTTCATCAGGCTGTGGTCTTTTCGATTATGTTGAGGATCCTCTGCTGATCCGTTTGATGATGGCGGAGATCACTGTGTAGCGGACTTACTCCTGTGGCATGAGTTTGGGTGATCCTTGGTGATCCTTTCACGCAGCAGGTGTTGCGGTGACTTGTGTTCGTGGAGCATTTTCAGTTGCTGTTCCGGTGGCCAGGAGGGTCATGTTACGAGGGAGCGCCCTCAGCCAGCTGTTTTAGCGGTTCGACAGCTCAGAGTTCGCGAGGAGATCCTCATGTTGTTCCTGCAGTCTGATCAATGTACCCTTTTGATGAATTAATCAGCAATGTTGCAATTGATGTGGGCGGCTAGTTGGGCATGTTGGAGTTCGTGCCATGACCTTGTTTGAGGACAGACTTTTCTCCGAGGTTACTGTTGTTTGATATCCATGGCTATTGTACCTGCATTTCCACTTCCGAGGTCTTAGAGAGTGTTGTATCCATCCGGAGGTCGCGAGACCCTTGTTGGAGGATATGGCTTAGCCGCGGATCTGTTATAGCTGGACATCGTGGTTTTTATGTGACCATGAGTGTGGACCGTTTTGACGACGCATTTGGCTGTGTTCGAGTGCCTCGAAAAGGAGGTTGTGTTTCGACGACCAGATTTTCCCGAGGTACTGTTTCGCGGTAATGGTCGAGCGGATGGTGGAGACGAGTTGTGTTGTTGCCTAGCTTATGTTGTGGATACTTCGGTTACTGTACCCGACATTGGTGATATTGAGGTGGTTCCCGAGTTTCCAGGTGTGTTCCGGAGGAGTTACCAGGTGTTCCTCCAGTTCGGGAGACCGACTACACCATTGAGTTTGTACCAGGCGCTGGACTCATTTTACCGGCATTTTGTCGTTCGGAGCCAGCAGAGCTGATGGAGCTATTGTGTCGACTCCAGGAGTTGCTGGAGGAGATTTCATATAACCCCGCGTATTTGCGTAGTGTATTCTTGCATTGTGTGTACGGATGGTGTATGGTTCGACGTGGTGGTGCATTGACTACCTGAAGCCTGATTCGCTTCAGAGGAGAGTGAGTATCCTCCGCTTCGGATCGTCAATTGATTTGATCAGCTTGTGAGAGCTTCAGTCTTGTCGAAGATTGATTTCGGATTCGGATACCATCAGTTGTTGTTCGGTGAGTCAGATGTGGCTATGTTGGCTTTCGGATCTCGATGCGGGCATCAGGAGTTCTTGGTCACACTGTGTGGTTGACCAATGCCCTCGTAGATCGTGTGGACTTGATGGACCAGGTGTAACGTACCGATAACGACCTCCGGTGAAGCTCTGCCCTCACGTAGAGTCATAGCATGAACTCTCGCCTGTCCGGCAGGTCGTCCTCTCTGAAGCTGTCCCTGCTGTCTACCCTGACCTGGAAACTGTGCTGGTCGTGCTCCTGAAGTGGCACCTCTCTCAGCTCCGGAACTCTGGGCCGCCTGATCTCCAGTACCAACTAACTGAGGACACGCCCTCGCATAGTGACCCACCTAGCCACAATGATAACAGTTGAGGGTACCTCGCTGACACAAACCAAGATGATACCTATTGCACAGATTGCACAATGGATACTCCCTCGGTACAGCAAATGAATCACCAGTACGCCGAGGATAACTGGAACCGCTGGAACCTGCACTAGCCTGTGGTCGCTGCGGTATATCTCTCCTCCATCTCGACCTCTGTCTAAGTACACTAGCTGGTGGTCGATATGATCCACCGCCTGAGGATGAAGCTGAACCGGAAGTATCAGAACTCTGCCTCTTTGAAGGCCCCTGACTCGGTCCACCTTCCTCAAACCGTCTCGGCTGGTACCTCTGCTGCCTCTCCTGCTCAATATCCTCGCCTCGGAGTGCTGCACTGACAAACTCATCAAAGTTGTTCCGAGGCATCGTAGTCAGAGTCGCCTTGATATTCATATTCAATCCCAGCTCAAACCTGCGACACTTGGCTTCCTCAGTAGCCACCATATCACGCGCAAAACGGGATAAACAGGTAAACCTGTCCCGATACTCAAGTACAGACAAACTGCCCTGCCTCAAGTTCGTAAACTCCTCATATTTGCGTTGCTGGGTAGCCTGATTAAAATACCTCCGCATAAACAAATCACGGAACAAAGTCCACGGAGTATCAGCTGGAACTCTGTCGGTGCTAACCCACCAAAAGTATGCATCACCCTCAAGTAAATCGACTGCTGCCACTGTCATCTGCTCAAGAGTAAACTGCAGACGCTGACATACCCGTTCAACCTGAACCAACCATGCCTCACATATCTCTGGATCAGCTGAACCCGAAAACACAGTAGCACCAGCTGTACGAGCCTTGACCACTGGGTCAAAACGCTCTTCCAAACGCAACACTCGCATCAGCAAGTCGCGTGTTCGGCGATCCTCATCAGGATCCTCATCCCGATCAACACGGGGACCACGTCGAGGAGGCATCCTACTGATACAAGACAAGCATTAGGTACAAGCAGAAAGAACGTAATCATGAAACCGCAGATATTTGAGAACACAAAACACCCGAAGTATTGATGAGTACCGCTGGCCAGTCGGGTCATCACTCCAGTCATGCTGTATAAACTCAAATACCCTAAGCGTTACAACTACAAGAGACTACAGAATCTGACAACCTAATGCTCTGATACCAAGCTGAAATGACCTAACCCCGATTCAGTTGCCCAAATCGGAATCGAACCCCTTCTGAAAATATGAACCAACAAAAATCTTTCAAAATTTCAGCAGAGTTTCGTTACTAACGTGGAATTGCATAAACCTGCACCCTAATAATAACACTTCGTCCTATGCCACAAAAGCCAAACCGTGGGCACTAATCCCATCCGGATTTCTCAACATCATAATATAAATAATAAACAGTAAGCATACTGTACTATATATAATGTATTCGAGAAAATCCGTATAAACACGTATCAGAGTGTATCCGAGCGACCTCTAGTGTAAATATATACAATATACACATCAGTAGGTGAAACAAGAACCTGTTGGAAAACATAGGTAGCTCAGATCACTAGCCTCCAACCGCGACGTGAAACACCAGAACCTGAACTGCAAACTGGGCACGGAAACCGAAAAGCCCAGGGGAAAACTACGATTACGCTCAAGCTCGTGGATTAAGCCGATTACACTGCTAATTCTGTTCTGGGTCGTCACAAATCTACCCCCCTTAAAAAAAATTTGACTTGCAAATTTCGAAGTCTGCCAACTGAAAAGTAGGAACACCGCCTCTGCATACAGTTCAACTCCCAAGTGGCAACCTCAACTGAACAACTCTGTTAATGGAAAATATCTCTGTACCATCAAATCCCGAATCTGAACTGGCTCCTCCACAAACGCAAAATCTTCCTGTATAAGGAACTGATAGGGAACAAAACACGCAATAAATCTGAAATGTAGTTCCACCACATGGAATACAACAAACATAAAGGCCAACGCTATAGGCAATGCCAAACTATACGGCACAACACAAACTCGCCCCTTGATCACATACGGACCAAAATAACGTGGCAAATTCATAACTCAACCTGCCCACATCAATATAACTCTAATGTCAAACTCGGGCAATTATGAATCTGTTTATGTGACGACCTAGAACAGAATTAGCAGTAGAATCAGCTTGATTGATGAACCTGCGCGTAGTCGCAGAGTTGCGACAGTTATTTTAATCGCAGAAGCTTCTTAGCGACTAAATTATTGGCCGAGAATTGGAGCTGGGTCTCTTCTCGAGAGTCTTTGTACGTGTGATTACGAGTTCGTGGGCGGTTCCGGATCGTTATTTGGACGACCGAGGAATTAATTATGAATATTTGAAATTCGGGTTTAAATGGTGGACTACTTAACGACTAAATTATCGGACGAGAATTTGGCTTCGGATCCTGCACGGAAGTTGTTCAGAATTTAATTTCAAGCTCGTGGGAACTTCCAAAGCATTTTTGTGAGTTACGAAGATTAAGTTGTGATTATTTCCGTTTGTTGATTATTTAGTCGATTTAATGTGTGTTGCTTTGAAGGGTTGAATTTTTATTCGTTTGGCTGATGTGTTTGACTTCGAGTGATATTGGAAGAATATGTCGAGACGAGTTTGTGGCCGCGAGAATTATCGGAATCGGAGTTACGACGCGAAAGTTACGGGTGTTCAAAGTTCGTCGAAATGGATAATTATGAGTTTCCGTTTTGGGAAAGCTTTAAATAGTAACCTGCCTAAAAGGGAAAGTCAAAACTGAAATTATTGAGGTTGACCATGGTTGACTCGGTTTGACCGAGTGGGTGAGGTGAGTTGCGACGGTGGTTCACGGCTCGCCGACGGCGAGGTGGTTTCCGACCACCACCGAGCCCGAGACCGGACCTAATCGAAGCATCTCGGTGTCTCAAGCATGTCTCCGGCCACCCCTCACGGCGAGGGTGGCTGTGGAGAGGTGAATTTCCGGCGAGAAAAGGAGGAAAAACTTGTGAATTCGGGTTCTTGGATTCGGACCGATTCGAGCTATGATTTAGACTGGGTTTTGTAGCTCTCCTCTCAAGGATTCTAACCATGTAAGTATGAAGTTCTAATTCGATTTGTGGAAGGAGAATTTTGGATTTGAAATTTGTGTTTCAATTCGGTTTTTCGTGAAATTGGATGTGTTAGAGTTTGAATTGGCCTTCGTTGCAGTTGACAAAGTTGCTCAGTGGGTGATTTTGCATGGAATAGGGGTAGCTTTGCCGTGAAATTTTCCGGTCAGTGGCGGTGCCGCCGTGGGCGGCGGTCAACGGTCAACGGTCTTTTGGCAAATATTCAGGTGGAAAGTCCGAGAACGGTGGTTTCTCGTGATTTGTTTTGAAATATCGGATTATGGCTTTGAGTATTGGATTTTGTGAATATTCAGGTGTTCATGATCGTTCTTTTGGCGAAGGACTTTCCGCCGGATCACGGGTTAACGCGTATCGCGTTACGCAAGTCTGTGAGTGGACATTTCTTTTCACAGATTGATTGCGAGTCTTTTATAAATGATTTACGAACTTGAGCATGCAGTTGATTATGATTTTACGAGCATGTGTTTTACGATTATGCATATACGAATATACGTATACGAATATACATACGTACATATTATGTTTTATGCATGTGCATGAAAAGGATTTATGATTTGGTTTACACAGAGTACAGTCTCAGTATATGTTGTGGTATCGATACACATTGGCTTCTCTGCTGATCCCCGAATACGCTCCGGGGGGGACAGATATCCTGACCCGAGGCTTTTCTGGCTAGGCATCACGTGTGGGTCTGGGATCCCGTGATTCAGACTGTGCTATCGCGTGGTAGTCCATGAGAGATTCCGCGATACATTTACGTTGCATGCTCTGTACGTGAGTGGTAACCAGTGTCTCCTCACGTACCATTTGATTTTCATGCATTTGACTCGCATATGATTTTATATGTATATATTACTTGGTGAAAGACATTTATTTTCGTCCACTCACTCTAACGTGTTTCATGTCTTTCCCCTGGGCTTTTCGGTTTCCGTGCCCAGTTTGCAGTTCAGGCTCTAGAGTCGTACGTCGTGGTCGGAGGCATAGTGCTCGAGCTACCTTGTTTCTTCCAGTAGGTTTATTGTTCTACCTACTGTGGTATACTTATATGTTTATACGATAGAGGTCGCTCTGAGAAATCTGATGTTATGTTATACGATTTTACTCCGGATTTCAGTAAAGTACGTATATATATTTATTCTTTTACTTTACTGTTGAGATATTGAGAAATCCGGATGGGATTGGTGCCCACGGTTTGCTTTTTGTGGCATAGGATGAATTGTATTTTCCGCGTGCAGGTAATGGTAATTCTACGCTAGTAACGAAACTCTACCGAAATTTCGAAAATTTTTGTTGGTTCGTGTTTTAGAAGGGGTTCGATTCCGGTTTAGGCAGCAAAATCGGGGTTGGGTCATTTCAGCTTGGTATCAGAGCATTAGGTTATAGGTTCTGTAGACTTCTGTAGTCGTGTTTACTAAGGATATTTGAGAATGTACAGCATGTCTGGAATGGTGACCCGACCGGCCGGCGGATAATCATCAATATTCTGGGTGTTGTATACTTTCAAATATTTGAAGTTCCATGATTACGTTCCACTTGTTGTGAACGATGTTTTATTCATTAGGATGCCTCCTGACGTGCTTTCCGTGTCGTTTCAGTTGTGAATCCTGTTGAGGATCAATCGACGCGAGATTTGCCAGAAAATTGTGGGTTTGGATGAGTATTCTGAGTTCAGAGATTTGTGTGGCACGGTTTGCCTGGTTGTGTGTGTATGAGCGTCTGCATGTTGCCTCAGAGTTGAGAATTGTGGCAGTGATGTTGCCTGAGTCAGATTGTTGTATTTGGTGGGCTGTTATTGTGTGAGTTCTGGTTGCGACTCCATGGCCTACATTCAGGGTATTATTTATGTGGTGTGTTTACCCACCTGAGGCAGAGATGCATTGTTCATATGTTTGTTTCCGTTTGCACGTGTTATGTGGCTTCAGAGGAAGCAGTGCACGAGGTTCGAGATAAGTTTGAACCTGAGCATCAGAGAGAGTCTGATTGTTGTGCCTCGAGACATCCAGGAGGAGCTTAATGTGCTGTACTCAGTGGCGAGGCTGTCGAGAAGGAAAGGTGTATGCGGTTTTCGATGTGATGGTTTGAAGAAAATGGATTCAGTCGAGATTTTGATGAGGTTGAGTTCCGACACTTCGGGATCAGTGATTTCATCAGGCTGTGGTCTTTTCGATTATGTTGAGGATCCTCTGCTGATCCGTTTGATGATGGCGGAGATCACTGTGTAGCGGACTTACTCCTGTGGCATGAGTTTGGGTGATCCTTGGTGATCCTTTCACGCAGCAGGTGTTGCGGTGACTTGTGTTCGTGGAGCATTTTCAGTTGCTGTTCCGGTGGCCAGGAGGGTCATGTTACGAGGGAGCGCCCTCAGCCAGCTGTTTTAGCGGTTCGACAGCTCAGAGTTCGCGAGGAGATCCTCATGTTGTTCCTGCAGTCTGATCAATGTACCCTTTTGATGAATTAATCAGCAATGTTGCAATTGATGTGGGCGGCTAGTTGGGCATGTTGGAGTTCGTGCCATGACCTTGTTTGAGGACAGACTTTTCTCCGAGGTTACTGTTGTTTGATATCCATGGCTATTGTACCTGCATTTCCACTTCCGAGGTCTTAGAGAGTGTTGTATCCATCCGGAGGTCGCGAGACCCTTGTTGGAGGATATGGCTTAGCCACGGATCTGTTATAGCTGGACATCGTGGTTTTTATGTGACCATGAGTGTGGACCGTTTTGACGACGCATTTGGCTGTGTTCGAGTGCCTCGAAAAGGAGGTTGTGTTTCGACGACCAGATTTTCCCGAGGTACTGTTTCGCGGTAATGGTCGAGCGGATGGTGGAGACGAGTTGTGTTGTTGCCTAGCTTATGTTGTGGATACTTCGGTTACTGTACCCGACATTGGTGATATTGAGGTGGTTCCCGAGTTTCCAGGTGTGTTCCGGAGGAGTTACCAGGTGTTCCTCCAGTTCGGGAGACCGACTACACCATTGAGTTTGTACCAGGCGCTGGACTCATTTTACCGGCATTTTGTCGTTCGGAGCCAGCAGAGCTGATGGAGCTATTGTGTCGACTCCAGGAGTTGCTGGAGGAGATTTCATATAACCCCGCGTATTTGCGTGGTGTATTCTTGCATTGTGTGTACGGATGGTGTATGGTTCGACGTGGTGGTGCATTGACTACCTGAAGCCTGATTCGCTTCAGAGGAGAGTGAGTATCCTCCGCTTCGGATCGTCAATTGATTTGATCAGCTTGTGAGAGCTTCAGTCTTGTCGAAGATTGATTTCGGATTCGGATACCATCAGTTGTTGTTCGGTGAGTCAGATGTGGCTATGTTGGCTTTCGGATCTCGATGCGGGCATCAGGAGTTCTTGGTCACACTGTGTGGTTGACCAATGCCCTCGTAGATCGTGTGGACTTGATGGACCAGGTGTTTAGACGGTTTCTGGACGAATTACGACCATGTTCGTCGGCAACTTCCTGATTTACTCCAGGAGTGTGAGCCAGTACCTGAAGCAAATACGAGCGGTTTTGCGGACTTCGCGAGACGATTAGCTGTTTGTAAAGTTTAGCCAGTGTGAGTTTTGGCCGATTAGCGTGAAGATTTTGGGCTATGAGATGTTATCCGAGGGAGTTGGCGTGTATCCTGACCAGATTGAAGCCGTGTTGATTTGGGGATTGCCCTACCATTGTACCAGAGATCAGAGGTCTCTTGAGTTAGCAGGCTATTACCGACGGCTTGTGCAGGATTTTCCCGGATTGCCACTCTACTTTCCAGATTGACGAAGAAGGCGTCAAGTCGAGTGGTTCGATGCACGAGAGGAGAGTTACTTACTCCTGCAGGATGGTTGACTGTTGCTTCGGTTTCGACCTTACCTGACGATTGTGACAAGTTCGTGGGTTACGGCGATGCATCGAGGTTTGGGTTTGGCTGTGTTTTGATGCTATGTAGTAGAGTGGTGGCGCATAGTTCCAGGCAGTGGAACTTTGTATAGGTACGTATCCTATGTATGATTTGGGTGTAGCTATCTTTGTGTTAGAACCAGAGAGTTGGAGATACTACTGCTATGGCGTGCAGCGTGGTGTAGGATGTACACTGACCACTGAGTTTCATCCACTTGCATTTTCGGCCAGATTTGGGCTTGAGGCAGTGTAGATGGAGGGAGTCGACTATCGACTATGGCTGCACATTTGAATTTGTTCGAGGAAGGCTAGTGGTTGTACTTTAACCATCCATCTGGGATGTTGTTGCTGATACTTTCAGTCGGAAGACGGGAGCTTCAGTGTTTCATGTGTGTGTGTGGCTCGAGTTTCCGTGTTAGCCGAGTTGCGAGCTATGAGAACTGAGTTCGAGTGTGATGATGTTGAGGCTTGTGGTTTTGCGTGCGTTATGCACTATTGATGCGGAGAGGTATCAGATACTTCAAGTTTATTACTCGTGACGCAACATGAAGAACAATGTAGCAGCTTGTGTGTGCTGATGCCACCTTCGTCGACTAGCGATAGCTAGGAGGCAGAGACTTGTCGAGAAGTGTCAGCCATTTAAGATTTCCGGTTATACGTGGCAATTGTTGCTGTGATTGTGTATGTTTGTATGCACTTTGGTTTGTGATACCAGTTGTTGGACCATTGTGGACCATTTGACGAATTCAGTACGTTTCCTTGTACTTTTGGAGATGATTTCAGTGGCAGGCTGGAATAGCTGTGTTTGACGGAGATTGGCCATTTACGTAGTGTGCCTATGTCCCAGTTCGCTGATCGAGACAATCGGCCACAACTGTGTGTTGGCGAGCTTTGCAGCGAGCATTGGGGACCAGAATACGAGTTAGTACCGGTTCTTGTCCTCAGATTGGTGGGCGATCTTTGAGGACTATTCAGGCCTTGGAGGGCATGTTGTGGACTTCGGTATTGCAGTTCCGGAAGTTTTGGGACCAGCGGTTTCAGTTGTTTGAGATTGCGTGCAGTACCTATTTGTTGACTGCTATGATTTTGTTGTTGCATGATGTCGTTTTGAGGAACGATGTTGTACCCCATTGTGCTGGAGTGAGTTTGGTTTGAGTTTGAGTTGATGTTGATTCTGATTTTGTGGGATGTGTTACCACAGACTGTCAGATTAGTGGAAATGGGTTAATAATTGCTTGAGATCGATGTTTGAGTTTTGTTGGTTTAAGCGGGTCGTATTGTGATTTGCCACTTTGTTTTGATCCGTATGTGGTCATAGGCGAGTTTGTGTTATGCCGTATAGTTCGGCATCGCCTATAGTGTTGGCTTTTATGTGTGTTGTGTTCCGTGTGGCGGAACTATGTTTCAGGTTTATTGCGGGTTGTGTACCCTATATGTTCCTTATGCAGGAACACTTGAGCTTGTGTAGAGCCAGTTCATATTTGTTATTTGAGGGTATAGGGATTTCAGCACGGAGCTATCTCCTATTGTGGAGTTAGTTGTCAGAGTGGTTCAGTTGATGTGATTACTGAGCAGTTGAGCAGTATGCAGAGGCAGTGCTCCTACCTTTTAGTTGGCAGACTCAGAAATTTCGAGGTCAAAATTTTTCTAAGGGGGTGGATTTGTGACGACCCAGAACAGAATTAGCAGTAGAATCAGCTTGATCGATGAGCCTGCGCGTAGTCGCAGAGTTGCGACAGTTGTTTTAATCGCCGAAGCTTCTTAGCGACTAAATTATTGGCCAAGAATTGGAGTTGGGTCTCTTCTCGAGAGTCGTTATACGTGTGATTACGAGTTCGTGGGCGGTTCCGGATCGTTATTTGGACGACCGAGGAATTAATTATGAATATTTGAAGTTCGGGTTTAAATGGTGGACTACTTAACAACTAAATTATCGGACGAAAATTTAGCTTCGGATCCTTCACGGAAGTTGTTCAGAATTTAATTTCGAGCTCGTGGGAACTTCCGGAGCATTTTTCTGAGTTACGAAGATTAAGTTGTGATTATTTCCGTTTGTTGATTATTTAGTCGATTTAATGTGTGTTGCTTTGAAGGGTTGACTTTTTATTCGTTTGGCTGATGTGTTTGACTTCGAGTGATATTGAAAGAATATGTCGAGACGAGTTTGTGGCCGCGAGAATTATCGGAATCGGAGTTACGACGCGAAAGTTACGGGTGTTCAAAGTTCGTCGAAATGGATAATTATGAGTTTCCGTTTTGGGAAAGCTTTAAATAGTAACCTGCCTAAAAGGGAAAGTCAAAACTGAAATTATTGAGGTTGACCATGGTTGACTCGGTTTGACCGAGTGGGTGAGGTGAGTTGCGACGGTGGTTCACGGCTCGCCGGCGGCGAGGTGGTTTCCGACCACCACCGAGCCCGAGACCGGACCTAATCGAAGCCTCTCGATGTCCCGAGCATGTCTCCGGCCACCCCTCACGGCGAGGGTGGCTGTGGAGAGGTGAATTTCCGGCGAGAAAAGGAGGAAAAACTTGTGAATTCGGGTTCTTGGATTCGGACCGATTCGAGCTATGATTTGGACTAGGTTTTGTAGCTCTCCTCTCAAGGATTCTAACCATGTAAGTATGAAGTTCTAATTCGATTTGTGGAAGGAGAATTTTGGATTTGAAATTTGTGTTTCAATTCGGTTTTTCGTCAAATTGGATGAGTTAGAGTTTGAATTGGTCTTCGTTGCAGTTGACAAAGTTGCTCAGTGGGTGATTTTGCATGGAATAGGGTTAGCTCCGCTGTGAAATTTTCCGGTCAGTGGCGGTGCCGCCGTGGGCGGCGGTCAACGGTCAACGGTTTGACTTTTTGGATTTTCGACAAGTTGCATGTCATTTGACTCGAAATCGCGCCCCGATCGCAGTGGGGAGGTTCGTTTTTCGAGTTGAACATCCAAATGTATAGCGAGGTATTGAGGTGTACATATACGGATTTTCGACGATTCGTCGACTTTGAATTACGTGTTTCCGAGAACGGTGGTTTCTCGTGATTTGTTTTGAAATGTCGAGTTATGACTTTGAGTATTGGATTTTGTGAATATTCAGGTGTTCGTGATCGCTCTTTTGGCGAAGGACTTTCCGCCGGATCACGGGTTAACGCGTATCGCGTTACGCAAGTCTGTGAGTGGACATTTCTTTTCACAGATTTATTGGGAGTCTTTTATAAATGATTTACGAACTTGAGCATGCAGTTGATTATGATTTTACGAGCATGTGTTTTACGATTATGCATATACGAATATACGTATACGAATATACATACGTACATATTATGTTTTATGCATGTGCATGAAAAGGATTTATGATTTTGTTTACACAGAGTACAGTCTCAGTATATGTTGTGGTATCGATACACATTGGTTTCTCTGCTGATCCCCGAGTACGCTCCGGGGGGGACAGATATCCTGACCCGAGGCCTTTCTGGCTAGGAATCACGTGTGGGTCTGGGATCCCGTGATTCAGACTGTGTTATCGCGTGGTAGTCCATGAGAGATTCTGCGATACATTTACGTTGCATGCTCTGTACGTGAGTGGTAGCCAGTGTCTCCTAACGTACCATTTGATTTTCATGCATTTTACTCGCATATGATTTTATATGTATATATTACTTGGTGAAAGACATTTATTTTCGTCCACTCACTCTAACGTGTTTCATGTCTTTCCCCTGGGCTTTTCGGTTTCCGTGCCCAGTTTGCAGTTCAGGCTCTGGTGTCGCACGTCGTGGTCGGAGGCATAGTGCTCGAGCTACCTTGTTTCTTCCAGTAGGTTTATTGTTCTACCTACTGTGGTATACTTATATGTTTATACGATAGAGGTCGCTCTGAGAAATCTGATGTTATGTTATACGATTTTACTCCGGATTTCAGTAAAGTACGTATATATATTTATTTTTTTACTTTACTGTTGAGATATTGAGAAATCCGGATGAGATTGGTGCCCACGGTTTGCTTTTTGTGGCATAGGATGAAGTGTATTTTCCGCGTGTAGGTAATGGTAATTCTACGCTAGTAACGAAACTCTGCCAAAATTTCGAAAAATTTTATTGGTTCGTGTTTTCGAAGGGGTTCGATTCCGGTTTAGGCAGCTAAATCGGGGTTGGGTCCTTTCAGTTTATGCTAATCCGAAGGTCTATAGTAGCGCATTCCACTAAATCAGGATCAAACGTCAGCTCAAACCGAACTCGCTCCAACGCAATGGAGTGCAACAATGATTCTCATAAATGATCTCATATAATGTCAAATCAATACTGGTCTGTAAACTGATACTGTAAGCAATCTCGAACAAATGAAACTGCTGGTCCCAAATCCCTCGGAACTGCAATACACAGGACCACAAGATGCCCTCCAAAGACTGAATAATCCTCAAAGATCCCCCACCAATCTGAGGATAAGAAACTATACTCAACAGTAATCTGGTCCCCAATGCTCACTACAATACTTGCCTACACTCAGTTGTAACTGATTATCTCGATCAGCAATCTGGGACACAGGCTCACCACGTAAATGGACAACCTCTGCCAAATACCACTCAGCCAGTTTGCCCACTGAAATCTTTTCCGGAAGTACAAGGAAAAGAACTGATACACAAAATCCACAGTGACAAGCTCAAACTTCTAATCGGAAATCTCTAAGGGCTATAACTTCCCAGCAAGTTTCTGCCTCTCTGCCTTCACCTGCCGACAAATGCGGCATTTGCTCACATAAGTTATTAAATTCCTCTTCATGTTGCGTCACGAGTAGTAAACTTCGAAGTATTTGATACATCTTTGTACCACTAGTGCATAACGCACGCAAAACAATGAGCTTCAACACTATCACACTCTAACTCAGCTCCCGTAACTCGTAACTCGGCTAACATGGAAACTCGAGCCACACACACATGAAACAATGAAGCTCCCAATTTCCAACTGAATGCATCAGCAACGACATTAGCCTCTCTCGGATAAACTCAAATGTGCAGCCATAGTCGATAATCGACCCCATCCATCTATACTGCCTCAAGCTCGAATCTGGCTGAATATGCAAATAGATGAAACTCAAGTGATCAGTGTACAACCTACACTGACTGCACGCCATAACAATAGTGTCTCAGACTCTTCGATGCTAACATAAAGACAGCTACTCCCAAATCATACATAGGATACGTAGCTTCATTAAGTTTCCACTGCTTGAAACCATGAGCCACCGCTCTACTATGCTACATCAAAACACAACCAAATCCCAATCTCGATGCATCGCTATAAACCATGAACTCGTCACGGTCGTCAGGTAAAATCAAAACTAGTGCAACGGTCAACCTCTCCTTCAGGAGTAAGTAACTCTCCTCACATGCATCGGACCACTCGAACTTGACGCATTTCTTAGTCAATCTTGAAACTGGAGTGGCAATCCGAGAAAAAATCCTACACAAAGCACCGATAGTAGCCTGCCAAACCCAAGAAACTCCTGATCTCTGGTACAATGGTAGGTCTACTCCAATTCAATCACAGCTTCTATCTGATCAGGATCCATGCCGACTCCCTCAGCTGATATCACGTGACTCAAGAACTTCACGCTATCCAACCAAAACTCACACTTGCTGAACTTCGCAAACAGCTGATTATCTCACAAAGTCTGCAAAACCGCTCACAAATATTTCTTATGCTGGCCCACACTCCTGTAGTAAATCAGGATATTGCCGATGAACACGATGACAATCTTGTCCGGAAATCGTCTGAACACCCGGTTCGTCGAGTTCGTAAAAGCTACGGGGGCATTGGTCAACCCAAACGGCATAATCAAGAACTCGTAATACCAACGCCGTGATCTGAAAGCTGTCCTGACCACATTTGACTCTCTGATCCTCAACTGATGGTATCCGGTCCCGAAATCAATCTTCGAAAAGACTGAAACTCTCGTGAGCTGATCAAAAAAGTCATCAATCCGAAGTAGGGGATACTTGCTCTTCTCTGAAGCCTGATTCAGCTTCCGGTAGTCGATGCACAACCTCGTCGGACCATCCTTCTTTCGCATAAATAGTACAAGAGCACCTCACGGCGATACACTGGGTCGTATGAAACCCTTCTCCTACAACTCTCGAAATTGAATCAGTAGCTCCTTCAACTCCGCTGGCGCCATACAATAAGATGCCTGTGATATGGGTCCAACGCCCAATAAAAGCTCGATGGTGAAATTAATTTCCCGCACTGGAGGAATACCCGATAACTCTTCCACAAACACATCTGGAAACTCGGGAACCACTGCAATATCACCAATGTCTGGCACAGCTGCCGTAGTATCCACAACATGAGCTAAGTATGTTACACACCCCTTTTCATCATCCGCTCGGCCTTCACCACTGAAATCACACATGGCAATAAAATATTCTTCTTACCGCGTAACAATATCTCGGGAAATCCGGGTCGTCGAAACACAACCTCCTTCTTATGACAATCGAACATGGCCCAATGTGTCGTCAAGAAGTCTATACCCAACATCACATCGAGATCGACGATATCTAGCAATAACATATCCGCGGCTAACTCATAACCTCCAACAAAGATCTCACAACCTCTCCGGATGGATACAACACTCTCCACAACCTCAGAAGTGGAGATGCAGGCATAATAGCCATGGATGCCAAGCAACAGTAACCTCAAAGAAACTCTGTCCTCACATAGGGTCGTGGCACAAATTCTGGCATGTCTAACTAGCCGTCCACGTCGATAGCGACTTGCTGATTGACTCGTCTAGAAGGCTACGTTGGTCAAACTCCAGAAATAGCATCATGATCTCCTCCTGAACTCCGAGCTGTCGAACCACTAAAAGCAGCTGACTGAGGGCGTTCCCTCGTAACGTGACCCTCCTGGACACAAATCACAATGACACCTGCTGTGTGGAAGGATCACCAACGATCATCCAAACTCATGCCACAGGAACAAGTCCATCACTTGTGATCTCCATCACCACCAAACGAATCCTCTACTTTATTTAGATGACCCTCAACATAATCGAAAAGGCCACAGCCTGATAAAGATACTGATCCCGAGGTGCCTGAACTCAACCTCATCAAAATCTCGACTAAGTTCACCTTCCTCAAACTGACATGTCGGAAACCGCGTAAGCCTTTCCTTCTCGATATCCTCACCTCTGAGTGTAGCACATTAAACCCCTCCCGGTTGTCTCGAGGCATAACAGTCAAAATCTCTCTGACGCTCAGGCTCAAACTCATCTCGAACCTCGTGCATTGCTTCCTCTGAAGCCACATAACACGTGCAAACTGGAACAAACATGTGAACGATACATCTCTGCTTCAGGTGGGTAAACACTCCATATTCCGTTGTTGGATAGCCTGATTGAACCATTACCGTAAAAACAATACCCTTAATGTAGGCCATGAAGTCGCAACAGGAACTCACACAATACCAACCCATCATATAAAATGATCTGACTCAGGCAAACCATCAACTGCCACAATTCTCTGCTCAAAAGCAACATGTAGGCGCCCAAACACGCACCACCGGGCAAACCATGCTACACATATCTCTAAATCCAGAATGCTGATCCAAACCCACAACTCACTGTCAAGTCACGCGTCGATTGATCTTTAATAGGATCCACAACCGTATCGACACGGAAAGCACGTCAAGGAGGCATCTTAATGAACAGGACATTATTCACAACAAACTGGACGTAATCATGGAACTTCAAACATTTGAAAGCATAAAACACCAGGAGCATTGATGAGTATCCGCCGGCCGATCGGGTCATCACTCCAGACATGCTGTACATTCTCAAATATCCTTAGTAAACACGACTACAGAAGTCTACAGAACCTAAAACCTAATGCTCTGATACCAAGCTGAAAGGACCCAACCCCGATTTAGTTTCCTAAACCGGAATCAAACCCCTTCTGAAAACACGAACCAACAAAAACCACAAAAATTTTGGCAGAGTAACGCTACTAACGCGGAACTGCCATTAACCTGCACCCGGAAAATACACTTCATTCTATGCCAAAAAAATCAAACTGTGGGCACCAATCCCATCCGGATTTCTCAATATCATAACAGTAATGTAAAGTAATCAATAAAACTATACTTTACAGAAATCCGGGGAAAAATCGTATGAAAGTATAACATCAGAATACTCAGAGTGACTTCTAATATATATATACAAATAGTAGGCCAAACTAAGAACTTACCATAAAAGAAACATCGCTCGAATACTAAGCCTCCGACCGCGCCGTACGACACCCGAATTCAAACTGCAAACTGGGCAAAGAAAACGAAGAGCCCAGGGAAAGACATATAAACCGTTAGAGTGAGTGGACGAAAATAATATATGTTATAAAAACATATGCTAGTCTAAATGAATGAAAATAATATAGTACACGAGGAAGACTATAACTCCTCACGCGTACAGAGCATGCAGCGTAAAACTCTGCGGGGTCACTCATGGACCATGTCCATGCTAGTACAGTCGGAATCACGGGATCCGAGACGCACACATGATTCTAGCCAGAAAGGCCTCAGGTCAGAGGTTTGCCCCCCCCCCCTCCCCGGTAAAGGCCTCAGGTCAGGGGTCACAGCTTCCCCCGGTAAACATCGTCGGGATCAGCCGTGATGCAAGTGTATCGATACAACAATATATACTGTGACTGTACTCTGTATAAACCAAATCATAAATAGTTCTATGCAAGTGTATAAAGCATAATGTAAATGCATATACGTAATACATAATTGTATAAGCATATTCGTCGATGCGTATTCGCAAATGCATAATAGAAAAACACATGCTCATATAAATCATAATCTCATATGCATGCTCATGCTCGTAAAATGTGTATTAAAGACTTGCAACTAATCACTGAAAAGAAATGTCCACTCACAGGTGAGCGAAACGCGCACTCGCGCTAATCACGTGGTCCGGCGGAAAATCCTTCCCCAAACGATCGATCACGATCCCTTGGATAATCATAAAATCTACTGCTCAAAATCATAACTCGAAACCTCGAATCAAATCACGAGAAACAACCGTTCCCGGAAACATATAATTCAATATCGAGAAAATCGTCAAAATCCGATAATCACACCATAAAACCTCGCAACAATTTCCGATGCCCAATTTAAAAAATAAATCTCACCACTGCGATCGGAGCACGATTCCGAGCGAAACGACATATAACTCGTCGAAAAACACGTCGCCGGAAAAGTCGCCACCGCGCACGGCGGCGCCGCCAACGTCGCCGCTGCCGCAGGCCGCTGGCCGCCGGAA
Source organism: Geum urbanum (assembly GCA_946800695.1). Taxonomy (NCBI): domain Eukaryota; kingdom Viridiplantae; phylum Streptophyta; class Magnoliopsida; order Rosales; family Rosaceae; genus Geum; species Geum urbanum. The sequence continues at coordinate 22,149,899 of OX327007.1, forward strand.
AATCACACCGGCCCAGAAAAATACAATCTACACATGGATTTGAAGATCTCGACATTTCAACAACTTTCCAGTTCAAAGTTAAGGCCAATTTTGACCGGAAAAGGTCCAAAACTCACCTCAAAGTCCCTAACCCTTGCCGGAATTTCAAGTACACCGATCTCCTTCTTCCGGCCACGGTAACCCTTGAGACCACTTCCAATATATTCCTCTCCTCAAGGCTAACAAAACCCCTCAAGGTTCCACCACCAACTCGGCCTCCAAGCCGTCACCCGAAGTCGAAGAAAACTCACCGAAAAATACCATACTTTTCCTATTCGATTCTTCCTCCTTCGGCCACCTCACGGGTCAATCCAACTACCAATCTGAAGAGGAGCTCGAGCCCAACATATTCCATGAAGAGACTCCGGCCAACCGTGGCCACAAAGCAGCTGTAACCACCACAGATTCATCTGAACACACCAAGAAACCCGAGCGATGAAAATGGGCAAAACGGGTCGCCTCCTTGACCCGTGGTCAACGCGGGTCACGACCCAGTTTCCTGTTTTAGCAAGTTTCCAAAAATGGCAAGTATTCTCCTGTATTTATACCGTACGCGTATCGAATCCCAAACGGATAAATACGATAATAACCGACGGCTGAAAATATTCACAACTTATTCCTCGTAACTCGGAATAATCCTCCGGAAGTTCCCACGAACTCGAAATTAAATTCTCTACAACTTTCGTGAAGAATCCCAAATCAAATTCTTGCCCGATAATTTAGTCGTTAACGAAGCTGCCATATTAATCAATTATGTCAAAATCGTGACTAATCGCGAAACTCGCAAATCAAGTCGATAACCATTCCAATTTCGGTTCGGGTCGATTGACGGTCCAACACGGATCACAATCATGATTCGGATAGACTCGAATACGAACGGATAAACTCAACGATATTTCGAAATTTCAAATATTCATATTATATTCCTCGGTCGTCGAAATAATAATCCGGAACCGCCCACGAACTCGAAATCACGCGGACAACAACTCACGAGAAGAGACTCAACTCAAATTCTCGGCCAATAATTATGTCGTGATCAAAACCGGCAATTCAATCAATTTACGGAAAACTACAATTACGCGCAATCTCGTGGATTAAGCCGATTACACTGCTGATTCTGTTCCGGGTCGTCACACAAAGTAATTAAGATACGTATATATCATGAATGTATGTATATATTTCGATAAGATAGATCGGTAATGACATTATGACACTTAATATTATAGATTAAGTGTTAATTAAGATTAAATTATCAATATATATGTATACACAGTAGGTTCAAAATTTCCTGTAGTTTATAGGCTAGGTGCATGGCTACTTTAATTGCTTAATCTGAAAACGTCTTCATGTCATTTATTCGTTTTGAGAGAGATTACTTATTATGAACTCTAGCTTGCATTTTTTTTTCTATGTTGAAGCCAATTCTAGACTCTAGACTAGCGTAGCTAGATATACATATACAAACTTTCCCTTAATTTCTTACCGACCAAACTTTGACTTGTATAAATTTCTGATTAAGCTAGTATTAATATATAGTACGTGGACACTCGCGTTCTCTAAGATTTTGCTTCTTAATTTTCGCCTCTAGAATTTAACCTGTAATATGTTGTGATGAAATTTTTCAATTTGCTTCGTGTTCTCTATGTTGTACTACCTAGTTTAAATTTGGTTAGGATCTTATGATCATAATCCTCTTATTTTTTGTCTTTGTACAGTCAGACCTGATGGGTTTATTGTGTTTAATCGAGATAGATCGTGATCATTAGAACTGAATGCAGAATATATACTGTGATATGGAGGCATCAAAGGGCTGGGTGAAAAAGACAAATGGGTCAAAATAGAAAAAGGTCTCTTGTGACAGCTCCGAATTTCCAAGAGCGATAGGGAGACCTACCTTTGCTTGGGTTTTTTGGCGGCTACTTAGTCGACGTCGTTGAGAAGTTTTTTTGTACATTGTGAAAATTGCGTGTTGATCGGATGGAGATGTTGTCGTGGAACATTCGGGGAACGAAGGAAACATCAAAATTATCGGCGCTCTGTTCGATGGTTTTGGCGAATAAGCCATCAATGTGAATCCATAACGGGTCAGAAGACCTTATGTGAATCCCTATCGCCAGAACTTAGGGTTTGTGGAGAGTTGGATTGTACATTGCTCTGTGAAAGGAGGCGGCAAACTAATGTTCTTTTGGTCGAAGGAGATTGATCTTCATTTACGTGACTACAACCATAGTTTCATTGATGCCGTTGTGAGGGTCAGGGCTGGAGAAAGATATTGTTTTTGGATTACGGGTCTTTATGGAGAGCCACAGCCAAAAAATCGATGGAAAACATGGGAGCTACTTCGTACTTTGAGAAACTAAGCAGCCTCGGATGAATGGATTGTGTTTGGAGACATCAACAAAATCTTGTGATCCTCAAAGAAGACGGCACTACAACACAAAATGACTTTTCTAATAAAAAAAATTTTGTCGATTTTTTTTCTTGTCGTAAATAATACTTTTTCCAACAATAAAAGGTTTTTGTCGCAACCAATTAATTGAAATTTCTGACTAGAAAGTTTTGGTCAGAAACTTTGTAGGAAAAGGATAGTTTTAGCGGGTATATTAGGTGCCGATTTTTTTTCTGACAAGACTCAGGTCGGTAATATTTGTATTTTTTTTCTGACAAATTCTCAAAATGGTAAGAAATACATGTGTTTTTCGTCAAATGTTCACTTTGTAGGTAATGTTTTTTTTACATGGAATGACTCGCGCACATAGTGTCGCCTCGACAAAAAAGTATATAGCGATGGCGGATTGGAAACAGCGCTTCCTTGCAACCTTAGTCATGCACCTACAATCTACTGACTCGGACCATGTAGTATATTTCCGTAATAGAGTCACCTCTACTTAGGTTCCCTGGAAAACAACATTTTTTCTACTTTGAAGCTTTGTTGATGGAAGAAGAGACAATTGTGGATGTGGTTCAGGAAGCTTGGAAAGAAGCACTGGTGTTTGAATCATAAACCTTCAAATACCAGCTTGTTAAGTAGATTAAGCATACACGCTTCTTCCTTGAAGACTGGGTTAAACTAACTTATGGTGAGTGGCAAGATGAGCTGAAAGATATACAGAGACAGCTTGAGGATTTAAATCCCAGCCTTTTCATCCGAACGTTGTGACTAAGAGGAAAACATTGTATGATCGACAAGAGGCATTATTAACTCAAGAGGCATTTTATTGGAAACAAAGGGCAAAGAATAAGTGGATAATTGATGGTGACCGAAATACAAAGTAGTTCCATCAATGTGCAACAAACAAGCAGCTAAAGAACTATATACTTCAAGCTTGGTGGATAGTCAAGATAACTAGCAGGAAACTTTGGGCGGTATTGTGTCAATGATAGTGGACTATTATACTGACCTCTTTACTTCGGCTAGCGTTAATAAGGATCAGATAAAGGCTAGGACTATTTTTATCAAACCAGTTGTGACTAAAGAGATGGTGGCTTCTTTGATGCTGCCATACACTACTAAAGAGGTTTGGGTTGCTTGGTTCCAGATGCACCTAATGAAGGCTCCATTCCCTGATGGTATGTCTCATTTATTATTTTAAAACTATTGGGATATAGTTGGTGTGGGTGTTGTGGCTTTTGTTTAGGATATCCTCCATTTTGGGCAGATCCTTTCTTTGGTGAAGTTTACAATTGTCGGGTTAATTAATACCGATGAGTAAAAATCCAAAGAACGTAACAGACTATAGATTGATCGCACTATGTAAAGTGGTCTATCGTGTGGCGACCAAGGTGCTTGCAAATAGGTTGAAACCACTTTTGCGATATATTGTTGATCCTTGTTAGAATGCTTTTATTCTGGGGTGCTTGATCACTAATAACAAGATAGTGGCAAATGAAGTGGCGCATTATTTTTGGCTGAAAAGAGGTATACAAAAAAGTCAGATGGCCCTAAAACTTGATTTGAGTAAGTCATATGATAGGATAGAATGGGCATATCTATACGCTGTGATGCTCAAGTTTTCGACGAGTTGGGTGTCAAATGTGATGGCATGTGTGTCTTCAGTTAGGTATGCTTTCCTGATAAATGACTCACTTAGAGGATATGTGACTCCCAAAAGAGGCCTTTGGTAGGGTGACCCTCTCCCACCCCAATATATTCTTGCTTTGTACTAAAGGAATATCTGCTTTACTGTACCGTGCACAGATCACAAAGGAGTTGGCATGGAAGGTATACGCGTGAGTAAAAATGCCCCTACTATCTCTCACCATCTGTTTGCAAACTTGATTTTCTCCCAGGCCACTACATAGGCAAGCCATAATGTTAAAGAGGTTCTTTAGATGTATGAACAAGCATCTGACCAGTCTATTAATTATTCTAAAAGAAATGTTTGTTTTAGTCAAAATATGGATGAAGGAAAACAAGAGGAATTGGCTTATATTCTAGGTATGGCTCGAGTTCCCAACCATGAGCAATATTTAGGGTTGTCGACTCATGTTTGTGTCAGCGAAAAAATGAGACTTTTGCCTACATCAAGGACCAACTAAGGGATAGACTGAAAGAACGAAAATGATCCATATTGAGTTTGGCTTACAGAGAGTTACTGATCAAGGTAGTGGCCCAATCACTCCCTACTTATGCAATGAGTTGTTTTTTATTATTGCCGATGTCCTTTTGTGATATGTTGCAGCATATTTGTGCAAATTTCTTTTGGGGAGATACAATGGACATAGAAGTATACACTGGGTGTATTTAGGATGTTATGTGCAGGCTGAAGGAATGAGGATGACATGATATTTTAAATCTGCATGCTTTTAATTTATCGTTATTAGCAAAACAGGTTTGGAGTATTGTTCAAAATCTAGATTCCTTGGTGGGACGGGTGTATAAAGCCTGATACTTTGATCAGATACCATTATAGGAGACAACATTAGGTAGGGCACCATCCTACACTTGATGGAGTTTTATGCATGCTAAGGTTGTGTTGGAGAAAGGCGTACGGTGAAAGGTAGGGGCAAGTGATCAGGTGAATATATGGGAGGATAAATGGCTGCCTAAACCACCTAGCTTACAACCAGAGGTGGAGCTTCGTATACTTACAACTTTGAGACGGGTTCCCAAATCATTACACCACAATGTATCTGGGATGTACAACAATTAGAGAAGTTTCTTTCTCCAACTGATGTAGATATTGTTCGTTCCATTCCTCTTAGTTGAATTACATGTCCACACAAATTGGTGTAGTGCTATACAATGAAAGGGGAGTATAAGATGGGCAGTGCATAGCAAGAGGCCCTTACCATATTTAGCTCAACCGGGGACTTACGGTAATTTTTGGAAAACCTTTTGGCGAGCTCAGGCGACAAGCAGCAAAATGTGTGTCGAAGACATGCCAAGGGTATTTACCTACTAGGCAAAGGTTGCATGTGTAACAACCAGAACCTAGATTATGCTACTAATCATTGTTCATCAAGCTTATTAACGAGTCGAGTCAGCTTTGGCGTGGTTATCATGATTCGTCGTTCGTCGCGACCTAAAACTCAACATTTTATACGTGATGAATTTCGATTCAGTTTCTTCATAAAATTCGTAGAGGAAATTGTTACAAACTCGTGCATATTTTTTAGTTTTTTTATTTTTCTGAGGTCCGAGCTAATTGTTACGAATTTTAGAAGTTTGGTGTATTCAAATGATTATTTAAAAATCTACAATTCATCAAAATTTATGGACCGTCAAAGGTTTTGTAGATTAAATCTGGGTCGTTAATTTCGATTTAACCCTAGGTTATAAATTCAAAATTTCCACCCGGATTTGTAGAACTCAAATCGAACGACCCGAATGGCAACCCGACCTAGAAACGTAACACAATCAGTCTTTTCCATCTGGCCATCACGTTGGGTCTTTCTGGTTTGAAAATGATGCTCGCCTTCTCCTCTTTTCTCTTATCCCCTCAAAAAAATTCAGAAGAAGAAGAACGTTAAACTTTAGTTCATGATGCTTCAGCTTTAGTACTAGACGGGTCGAGGGAGTTTCTCGACAAGTTGATTGCATCAATATGTCTCAGTTCAGGTCTAGTTCTCAATGGGTGGAGGGTGGCTCTCGACAGGTTGATTAATGCCTCCTATCACCTTGTGGGTTCACTATTCGATGGGTCGAGAGAAGGTCTCAACGGGTCAAACAAGTTTCATGTACTATTTTCTTCTCGACTTCTATCTTCATGCCTCCTTTCCAACCTCTCCAATTCTTCAAATTCTTCCAAATTTAGAGGATTTCCTTCCTATACACTTCACTCCCCCTGAAGGGAAGACTCTGAAATTCCCCCTGAGTATTAAGGTTCAGATTCATGGAAAGAAACATCCAAAGAAACATGCATTTTGTTCAGAACTGGATCATAACAACGGTAATCTTTTTTGAACTCAGCGTATCCAATAAAGACATACTTCACAACATAAGGATCAAGCTTCCTTCGCAATGTTTTATTGATATGAACATACACAGTACACCCAAAAATTCTTGGCTCAAGATTTGACAAAGATGGCACATTTTAGAACTGATGCAACAATTTATAAGGATTTTAAAACTCAATCACACTAGAAGGTGTGCGATTGATCAAGTATGCAGTAGAACACTGAGCTTTTCCCTATAGATTGTGAGGAACATTCATACCAAACAATGAAGCACGACCGACTTCCATCAACTATCGATTCTTTCTTTCAGCTAGTCCATTTTTTTAGGTGTATATGCAATGAACGTTTTGTGCCTAATCCGATGAGTGCCCAAGTATGTTGACATCTTACGATTCACATATTCTCCACCATTTTGAAATTGAAGTACCCGGATTTGCTATTGATACTGGGTTGCCACCATCTTGTGAAATTCAGTAAATTTGGCAAACATGTCACTTTTATACTTCATCAAGGAGATTCATATCATTTTGGTTTTGGTGTATTTATCAATATAAGTCACAAAGTAATGATATCCAGTAGGAGAAGAAATTCATGTAGGACCCCAGACATCATAATGAATTTTCATGAAGGGAACTGAACATTTCTCCAAAACTTGAGATTAAGTAATACAATGTCTCTTGGCCAGTTCAAAAATATCACATTTGAAATCTGACTCTTCAATAATTGAAACCTAAGATATCCAAAATTCAAATGGCCTAAGTGAGGATGCCATAACCACACCGCTTCTTTGGCTTTATTCAGACTATTGGTATTGTTTACTTGACTCAACTTCTTGTGCCCACTGCTTGTCAACTCCAAGCAGTACAATTTCCTTCTTCTAACACCATAACCAAGAGTGCTTCTTATCAGAATGTCCTGAAAAATATAGAAATCGGGATAAAATGTTACAGTGCAAGAAAGGGCTTTAGTGATTTGACTCACATATAATAAGTTATATGCTAGAGAGGGAACAACAAGGATGGAATCAAAAGTTAATTCATTAGAAAGTTGCATAAATCCTTCACCAAGAGCATGAGAAGGAGAACCATCAACAGTAGAGACAACATGTTCAAGGGAAGTTTTAAGGGTATCAACAACACTACGGTTATTTTTCATATGATAAGTTACACACGCATCAATTATCCAAGATCTACCCGCAGACATTGTGGTGAGAGAAGATGTCATACCCTCTTTACCTTTTCAACGATGAGTGCAAATGATTGTGTTCAGATGAATCTGTGGTGGTTACAGCTGCTTTGGGGATGTTCTTAAGTGGCTTCAGTCTCACAATGCAAGATACCCAACGAGTTCATAGTACCACTCTTTTGTATGACTAACCTCATTCCAATGATCACATACGAGGTTAAGGAATTTGGCTAGAGGCTTGCCACCAAAACGAGGAGGACCCTGGCGTCTCTAAGAATTTGCAGCGTTGGCAGCAGTAGGTGGTGGTCTGGAGGTGGCCATAACAAATGTTTCTGATGGACTTGCAGAGAGCGTAACCTAGTTGTTTTGAAAATGTCTAACATGGGCATAGGTCTACTCAAGATCCAACTTTTGCTCTCTTCTCAAGAGTTCTTCACAAACTTTATTGAATTCAGCATCAAGTCTCATCAAAATATGTGAACTCATTGACGGGCCATATATGAAGATTCATGCACAACGCCATCAATAGTTTCTTGATAGTGTTGCAGGCATTAATTCATCTCATCTAGTTATCCGACAAGTTCATTGTAGTAGGCTGAAAGAGAACAACCATTATATTTTTCTAAAAACATAAGCGATGAAATTCAAAGATTTGGGTTTCATCCGATTCATTGTAGTAGGTCTTGTACAAAGCATCCCAGATTGCCTTGAATTTTGGCAATCCGAGGTACTGATTTTGCAATCCAGGGGAAATGTTTTCAATAAGCCTATATAGACAGATCATATCATCAACAACAAACTAGATTCTAGAAACTTTGGATATGCATATGTTAGATAATTCAACTCTAGTCATTCTTACATAAGATAAGAAGCCACTACAATAAGAATGGTTACATTTCCCATACTTTCACAAGTCCACAAAATAATCACCACACTTATCAACAGAAAGAGTTAATTTCTTTAAAACTACATTGATGTTATGAAAACCTACTAGTTCACCCCTGAACAAGTCATGTATTTGTGGTTTAGGAGTTGTACTTGTTGTGGCTTGTCCAAAATATTTCTTCATTCAAAATGTAGTGACTTCATATCCATTTATCCCCTAAAGCGTTTCCCAACACTGCCCGAAATCGATCGAGATTGAAAGCGAGCGAAATTAAGCAAAGCAAAATTGAGAGCAAGCTGAACTAGATTGTGATTTGTGAGTGAGTAGCGGCTAGGTTTATTGCTTGCTATTCTGAGTACTCCTTTTGGAGCACTCAACATAACCATGGCTAAGGAGGAATTGAAGGACACGAGACCCATAATTGTACCAATTAATAGTGGTTGTGTTCGCACCAAACACCATTCGCGTCTAACAATTCCTCTCTAATTAGTGTCGTACTAAATAAGGATGCACAACAAACGTGCCCTTAAAGGACATTTTGGGTCTCAGATAAGAGTTTTGAGGGTGTTTTGAGAAATGGTTTATTCGTTCTCCTAAATGTTTCTGGCATGTGTCATCGTTACTTTGTTATATAGTTTATTGTCAATGATAATCAAGCACTGGACATGTGGCTACAGTATGACTATAGTGATTTAAGTCTACATATGTATCGATGTTATTCTACTTATGATACAATAAAACGTCTATACAGTAATATTGTTGGGCCGAGCATATTTTATTCATATATAGAGGTTGTTCTTCAATAAAGGTTTAGTTAAAATTTTGATAATAAATATCCCGCAAATATCAAATAAATAATTTATTTGCGATAGAAATTATAAAACATAAATATGAGCTATAAAATACCCGTAATCTCAAATATGTGATAGTAACTATAAAATATAGTGATTATCGAGAGTAAAATTTTTCTCCCGTTTTCTCTTCTTTCCAAAACCCTAGCCGACTAGGATTCCTAGTTTTGATCCCAACCTCTTTCACTTATCTTAATTCTTTCTGCATTTTTGTTCCTCTTCTTTTCATCTTTCGTTTGTTTTGTTTCTTCGTTATAGTTCATATGGCACCAAACCCTAAAAACTCTCCACTGATGGCCTTCGATATTTCGGTGGGGGCATAAGAGAAGTCCGATGATTATGGCTTTGTTGTGCTTAGAATGTTTACCTCGACAATCCTTTTGGAGGCGAGGGCAATCTTTCTCAAGATTTGGATAATTCATCTCTAGCAACGATTCAAGGGATCGAGTGCGATCTCAATATAGAGGGAGACTTCAGATCACTTTGTAGCTAGGTTTAAGGATGAAGGAGCATTGAGAAGGGAAGTTGACTGTGTCCCTTGGTTTTTGAAGACGTTATAGTTGTGGTTGAGGACTTTGATGGCATCGCTCTTGTTGAGTTGGTCCTAGTAGCTAAAGCTAGGGTTTGGGCGAAGATTGAGGTCACCGATGGTGATCTGCATGATGAACAACCAACTATTGGGTGGTGGGAAATGCTTCAAAATCATTGGGTCTGTATATGGATTATGATAAATTTTGCTTAGAGGAAGAGGCGAAAGTTCACCTTTTTATGGAAGTTAACTTGCAGCATGCCCTAACCACTCATTTAAGTGTAACTTTAGGTACTAAAGCATGGATCAAATGCGTCGTGGAGTATCTAACACTGAAGGGATACCATATGGAGTTTGGTAGCTATGATCATTTGTTGAGGGGTTGTCCCATTAAATGTGCAAACTTAGAGGCACAACTTGAAGCCAAAGGGAAGGAGGAAGAGGAGAGACTATGGAGATTGAGAGAGGAGATACCAATGATGTTTGGCTCTGGAGTAGGGGTAGGTAACCGCAAGGAAGAGGTTATGGATAACTGGGATAGTGGCATTAAAGAGGAGCTACAGGAAAGAGCTCGGAAGAGGAAGAAGACGATGGGTAAGGGACCGCAGCCCATGACAGGTATAACATCGATGCAGTAACTGGTGTTTTCCAAACTAACCTGATGTACTCGGGAGTGAAGCTTCATCTACCGAAGTACCAGTGAAGAACTGAGAACCAAAGGCTAAAGCATCGATGTAGAGAAAGTGCCTAGCTAACTAAAGAGTGGTACACCTCAAGTTTGATAGCTACTCATGCTACTTTGGTTTGATAGTCTAGGATTATTTTGTGATTCCCATTGTACTAGTATAGACGTACTATAAGACTTCTTTTTTCGAGCCGGGTAATCCGGTAGAGTTCTGTATTCCTATCATTTTCTCCGTATGGATTTATTGATCAACCCTCTCAAAGAGAAATAAAAAACTATAAAATATAGATCATCGGCTCAAATTGATAAAGAAATTTATTTTAATTTTTCTTAAATCACATTATGTTTTTTTAGTATTGACAATTATTACTATGGGACCAGAAAAGTTTACAACTTATTACAATGTAAAAGTGATTCTCATCTATAGCTAGTCCCGAGTTGGTACGAGATTTTTTATTACTAAAAAAAAGTTATTCCTATATAGAGTATTCTTAAAACAAGGTTTTATTTTATAAAGTTAGCCTACTTATTTATTGAATAAATTTTATAGCCCTTGGCGCCTTAATGTATTGTAAACGAAATGATTAATATGATTTTAATCACTTCGTGTAATTATTTTATCGATCAATACTCTTCTACATAAAAGTCATAAGACTCTTAAATTTGTTGGATATTTTGCATGGGCTATGCAGGAGAATGATGAATGCTTTAAAGATATGTAATAATCATGGTTTTTTCTTTTAGACTCTTTTTGCTCCATTAACACGCAAAGGGGAATGATCAAATAAGTTTTCAAACTACCAGAAAATCACATTTAGATGATTAAATCTTAATAGTTTCATCGTTTAAGTCGTACTTAGATGATGCAAAAAATATTCGTCGCCCAAGACTTTTTTGTCGTCTAAATCAAAGCTAGACGGCGAAAGATGCTATTTGTCATTTAAGTTTGTACTTAAACGACAAATTACACATTTCGTCATTTAAGTTATCTCTTAGATGACAAATTATGTAATTCTTCATCTAAGTGTAGATTTTAAACGATGAATTACATAATTTTTCATCTAAGTTTAACATCTTAAACGATAAAAATATTATTCATTGTCTAAGTGATCACTTAGATGACGAATTATGATCTCTTATACCTAGATGACGAAACTATTTTCGTCGTCTAAGAGATCATAATTTGTCATCTAGGTATATCTAAAAAAACTCAATTGTTTAGATTAGATTTCATTTCCAGATCAGGCATTTCTCAACTTCTCTCTCTAGCACTCAACACCCACCTCCAGCCACAATTTCAATTTCATAGGATTTTCATCCCTCGGAGTTCTAGTTTACCCACTTATCTCCGTATCGATGAAGGTATTAACTCGTTTCTCTCGATTAATTTTTTTAAATTAGATTATGTACGTAATAACGTACGATGATGGAGTGATCCGGTGAAATATTCTGGCGAATATATAATTCCGGCAACCTTATTAAGCTAATTGCATGCCAGTGTTGATTAAATATATATATGATTAAATATGTTAGATTTATTAGTTGAAGAAATATATATATATATAATATATAGATTCATGTTAACATAATAATATAACATATTACATTAATTATAGTATATTAAATTACGTATAGCATGTTAACTTAATTGTATTCTGTAACTTAATAATTAATATAGTAATTAGATTAATTAATTAATTAATTGAAAAATTATACAATATGATAACTATCCTACACAGAATTATGGACAAGAGTTGGATACAGTTGGTGAATAAAAGTGATGAGAGATATATGGACGGAATTAGAGAGTTTAAGCTATTTACGATGCAACATGGTAAAAAAAAGAAGCGTTACAGATGTTCTTTCAAACAACCATCAGTTTGTGGAGATTAATGTTATGTTTCAACATTTGTATGACCACGGTATGATGTGGAGTTACATTACATGGAGTGAGAACGGTGAAGTAGTAGACTTCAACTCAGGAGCAGACTTCACCTTATGGTACAATTACCACGGTGCCTCATCCAGTAGTAGTAGCGCCCCTTCTTGGAACCCCACTGTAGATTTAGTCAATGATGCTTTTCTGGAATTTAGTAATGGTATACACCAACATGAAGAGGGAGGTTATGATACTCCTCATTATGACACAGTTCCTACAACCTTGGCCTCTGACACTACTGCATGCATAAATGCAACAGGATGCTACTTGAAACCTAGACCCCGGTGTACCCTAGATGTCCAGAAAATGTGTTGTGATATGTAATGGAGGAAAATCAAATAAAAGTGAAGAAAAAATTTAGACCGTGCTTTTGAGGAAATGCAGGAGCATATATGTAAATTGCTTCTTGATCATCACAAACTTCCCGAAACCTCTTATAAGGTTAGAAAAATCTTGAGCAGCCTCAACGCAAAGTACAAGAAAATTCATGTGTGCATAAATGTTGTATGCTGTTTTACAAAGAGTATGCACATTTGGACTACTGTCCTATGTGTAACTAGTGCAAATATTTCCACTAAGGGAATAAGAAGAGTTCGAAGAAGCAAATTCTAGTGAAGGTGTTTCGCTATTTTCCGTTGATTCCTTGACTGAAGCGTTTGTACATGTCTCTATACACAGTAAAGGCGATGAGATGGTAGATGTTTGAAATGTTAGACTTTGACTTTCTACAGATGGATTCAACCCTTGGGATAATAATAACGCTTCCATTAACACTTAGCCAGTTATTGTCATGTCTTACAATCTGCCTCCATGGATGTGTATGAACAAGGAATTTAATTTCCCTACTCTACTAATTCCAGGTCATAAATCTCTTGAAAAGTGTTTAGATGTGCACCTCAGACCATTGATTGATGAGCTGAAACTGTTGTGGAAAAATGGAGTCCCAACTTATGACAAGTTTACTAACACAATGTTCATGGTGAGAGCAACAGTAATGTGGACCATCAGCAATTTTCATGCGTATGGGATGTTGACATCTTGCACAACAAAATGGTACAATGCTTGTCATGTCTGCTTGGACGACCTTAACTCTAGTTGCTATGCGGGAAATGTGTGTTACATGGGTCACCGTAGATGGCTTCCTCATGATCACCTGTGGCGGTAGGATAAAGATTATTTTGACAGGACAATAGAGCTAGAATAATCCTAAACCCCGACAGTGGTCTGACAAAGAGATTTTTGGAGGTTAAACAACTTCTATTTTGGTGTGTTAACCAATGACGACGATGTGAAGAAACACAATCCACACCCTCCGCACTATCTTAGTTATTGGTATCACATGAGTATTTTCTTTTAACTCCCTTACTGGTCGATGCTCAAACTCAGGACAACCTAGATGTCATGCACATAGAAAAGAATGTGTACGACAGCATGGTGGGCACAATTCTCGGTATTAAGTTGAAGACTAAGCATACTCCCAAAGAACAAAAAGATTTGGAATCTATCAATTTACGCCGTCCATTGTGGTTAAAGAGAGATAGAAGAGAAGTGTACATCAAGATGTTGGATGCACCTTACACAGTGAAGCCGACACTTGAAGGGGCGTTAGCGTCTGACAATGAAGGGATAGTGACAATGCATATCAAGCTTTTAATACTTCTATCATCCCCGACATACGGGAACTGATTCAATCTAATGAACGCTTACCCATGCCTGATGGCACCACATATCTTATTGAAGAGGAGATCAACGACCTAGAGAAGAATGCCTCTGAAGAAGAGCTGAGGGATAACGACGATGACTTCGAATACAATTAAAACTATGGAGATTATGATTATGAGGATCATTTAATTGAGAGTGAGGAGGATGATTCAAATGATGATGATTATGATGATGCTTTTCTGGTCAAGATGACATCTTAGATGACGAAATCATATAATTTCGTTGTCTAAGGTTCACTTAGACGAAGAAATCACATAAGTTCATATTCTAAGATTGACTTAGACGACGAAATCACAGAAGTTCGTCGTCTAAGGGTGAACTTAAACGATGAAGATATCTTTGTTGTTGAAGAACTACTTAGACAACGAACATATATTGATTTCGTCGTCTAAGTACATGTACAAACCCTAAACTCTAACCTTAAACCCTTTCCCCAAAAACTTGAAAGTGTTAGAAGACGAAAGTAGTATATTTCGTCATCTAAGGTCTACTTAGATGAAAGTAGTATATTTCGTCGTTTAAGTATAATTTCACCATCTGACCTCTATGAGTACAATCATGTGTGCCATCTTAGATTGTGGATTATATTCGTCAAGGGCATAGAGTAAACAATTTCAGTTATGGTTGACTACCCTTAACGAACTTCGTTTTGAATGAAAATTAGTTGAAATTAGTTATATTTAATTATATTGAAATTATTTGTATATATATAATATTTATATATATTATAAACAATTAAGTTATACAACATTAGTAGATGTATAACAAATATTACCGCGTCAATCTAGTTTTTATGTCAAATTTTAATTAATTTATATCTAATTGATATATAAAGTTTCGACGCAAGTGGAAATGCTCGTAATGTCAGACACGGTTTTAAGATTAATAATATTTAAGGTCCTTTCCGTTGTTTAAATTTTTGTGGATATTCACAGAACTGTATCGATCGAATTCCAAACTCTACCGATTTGGCCCCAATTTTTTCTAAAATATTATATCAATGTAATGATTATATCTAAGAGCTGATTTCTTTGTATTTTTAGAAAAATAGCCAAAATATATTTAGGTTTCGTCGATAACTTTGACGATGAAATATCTAGGTTTCGTCGTCTACGTTCCTTCTTAGATGATGAAATCATGTTATTTCGTCGTCTAACCCCAAATATTTGGCGATTTTTTTTTGCCCCAAATATTTTGGGGAATTTTAAAAACAATTTAAACGACAAAATACCTAGATTTCGTCGTCTAAGTGAACTTAGGTGACGAAATATTACTTTTCGTTGTCTAAGTTGATAAATCAAATCGTACAAATTAGGGACAAATCTCTAATTTTCTCGATCGATGTATCAATTATCTCTCTCTCCTCTTGCTGGAAACCGCCCAACCCGTGCCCTCTTTCTCTCTCATCAGAAACCGTCCAACCCGTGCCTTCCTTCAACCCACCCAACCTGTGCCCTTTCTCTCTCCTCTCGTCAGAAATTGCCCAACCTGTGCCCTCTTCTGTTGTCGGAAAGTATCCGACCCGTGCCAACCACCACTACCTCCACGCCACCTCCACCCCACCTTCAACCATCGCCGGTCCTTGGAGTTACTCCACTGCCACCGTCACCAACTCTCCTATTCCACCACTACCTTCAACCCTCTCTTAGTCAATCTCTCTCTCTCTCTCTCTTTCACTGCTATATATATAAGTGGATTTTTTATATATGTATATATAATTTTTTGGAAATTATACGATTTTATAATTTGTTGTATATATATAGTTGTACTGAAATTAATTGTATATATATATTAGTTATATATATATTATAAAATTAGTTGTATTGAATGAATTGTTTGTTGAATGAATTTGTTTGTTAATGAATTGTTGAATGCATTTGTGGGATTGCTGGATTATTGGTGGAGATTATGGATTGTGGATTGAAATATATTAGGAGTATGTATTGTTGTTGATGGATATTATGTGGACTTGTTGTTGATTAAGGAAATTATGTAGAATTGTTGTTGATTAAGGAGACTAGGTAGAATTGTGTTACGAATATGGACATTACTGAGATTATGGTGGTTATGTTATGTCTATAGAGTTTTTGTATAAATTTTTTTGATGATCATTTAATTATGTACTTTGTTGAATGAAAATAGATAAGGCATGAATGTGAGGAGGAGCATGTAATGAGGCTTAAGTTGAATATGTACTCGATTAGATGAAAATTTTGTTTTTTGGTATGGATGTGTTTTGATGAATATGGTTATTTTGAGTAAATATTATTAATTTCCGTTGTCATATAGCTTAATTAAGATGCCTGGGGGTAGCAAGAGGTACACTGCACAAGAGAAGGCTGCCGAATTCCAATCCATTGGATAACAGTTGGGTTGGAGTCAAACCTCAAAGGAGACCGCTATGGCTCTAGCGGCTTCTCAGACAATACTAAATGCTCCAACTGAAGTGGCTATAGCCTATACAGATGAGCCTAAGATTTCTACTTCGGCGGCGGCGTCACAAGGTCCCCTAGAATCCGTCGACGATTCGGTTCACTATAGCACTTGACGCAAAGTAAACAGGAGGAATCCCTCGGCCTCGGTCCCCAAATGCACTCGGGGATTTGTGAAGGGAGATAAAGTTGAGAGGATAGTAAAGTCAACGGAGAAGAAGATCGAGGTGTCGTTCGACGAGTTCACCAGAGATCCTCTGATGCCGGCGCTGAGTAGTTTATGCTCGCACAACATTTGATCTATCATACGGAACAACATACATATGATGGCCTCTTCTTGGGACGAGCTGCCCCAAGCCAAAATGTTCAAGGTGTACCGCGAACTCTCGGTAATAGGGTCTATTTAATTTTATTTAATTTCATAATTAATTACAAAGTATAAAGGCATAGGGTCTAGGAATTTAATTTTTTATTTCTTTTTTCTAGGTACATTATGACTATGAAGGCATACCGAAGATGTGAGAATTTTTAGAGGAGATGGCTACCCGTATTTCCAAGGATTGGAAGTACAACCTACACAAGCACTACAAGAATAAGGAGCCTCACCTGCTCCAGAAGAGTTGCAGAGAAAAAGACAAGGCGAGTGGGAATGATTGGTCAGGCACTTTGAGTCTGAAAAATTTAAGGATCGTCTTACTTTGAAACATTTATTTATTATTTAATATTCTTTGTTGTGAAACAGATAAGGTCGGAGGCCAACAAGACTAATCGTGAGAAGAAGATCGAGCACCATACTTTCAGCTCTAGAAAGATGATTGACATCGCAAAGGCTCACAGAGATGCGGGTTCGAAGCATTATTTTCTTGATGCAAGCTTGTCTGCTCATGTCAGGCCTGGGCAATCCAATGCCGCGAATGAACGTGGCATAAGTAACTATTTTTCTGAAATTGATTGAATTTAATCGTACTTCCGAAATTGATTGAATTTAATCTTATTGTTCGTTTGAAGAAATTTGATTATGATTAAGCATTTAATTACGTGGTGCTCTTGGAATTTGGTTTAGCTAGCTAATTTATAATTCTGAACTTGAGAAATCCGGATGAGAATTGGTTCCCACGGTTAATTTATTATGTTGGAATTGGTTAGTCAAAGTGGTTTCTTTCGTGTAGGTTTTTGTTTTGCTCCATTTTTAGGGGAAACTATGACAAAATTTCTTTAGAAATAAACATCCATATATTGTTCACATGATTAATTTCAGGATAGGTTGATACAAATGGCCCAAGAAAAATTGGCGCACACACATTTGCAAAACTCGGAGCTGACGGCTGAAGAGCTGCCTCGTCTATCAAAAGAGACTCAGATCAATATTGGATGTAGTTTTCGGCCGCTGACCTGGGAAGGAGGTTTGCGGGCTTGGACGGGGGGTTTAGTGAGATTTGACCTAGTCATCTGCATCGGCTAGTAGGCAAAGTGTGGAGGATGCAGAGGCGGTCTGAATCATCCGAGAGGAGGCTCGATCAACCCAGGAGCATATTCAATCGACCCAGACTTAGATGTGATTCATGATCAAGTTTCTCGAGTCGATGGGCAGGCAACCTCCGCCCTATTGTCAACCAGATGCTATGCCTTAGGATCCTGGGTATGATGACGACGATGGTTGAAGCGGCGACGGTGGAATCGGCAAGATCTATACTCTTGCTTTAGTTTCGTAGTTTATGTATATTTCAGTCGATGAATTTTTATGTACATGTTTTATATTTAATATATTCAATGAATATTTTATTAATTTAATTAATTTTTAATTTAATTTTTATTTCTAAAACAATTATGAAGAAAATTAAAAATTGAACTTAGACGACAAAATAAGAAGAATTCGTCGTCTAGGTGTTATACCTTAGACGATGAATATTGATCTTCATCATCTAAGTGATTGAACCTAGACGACGAATTCTAGTTCGTCGTCTAAGTTTCATCATTTAGACGACTAATGTCCTTCGTCGTTTAAGTGTCATTACTTAGACGACGAATATGAATATTCATCGTCTAATGTGCATCTAAGACAATGAACAATTTCGTCGTGTTTTTCAAAAATATTTCGTCGTCTTTTTATTTCGTCATTTAAGGTGCTACTTAGATGACGAAACATTTCTATTTCGTCATCTAAGTACTTAAACGACGACACTTAAATGACGAAACTTAACAACAAAATTTTCATCGCCTAAGTACTTTGCGAAGAAAAAGGCCACTTAGGCAACGAAATTGCTTCGTCACCTAAGTGCCTTTTTCTGGTAGTGTTAAGATTTAATAAAATCTAGCAACTTATTAATAATGATTGTCGTTTTACACTTAGAAGATCAACACAATAAGATAATACTCAATCAAATATTTTTTAAGAGATGGAGATTTTAAGAAAAAGTCTTATTTGTCAGTTTTGGTTAATTTCCAATAGAACGCGCCTTTCCACACGCCTAGGATTTTCTTTCGTTTCTGTAAGTTACTGTCTGGAGTTGGGCGTCCTTGCGGCATTGTCGTCAGATGGGCTATGCTGGCCCTTGTTGGTCAACGGTGTCAGCAAGATGGCATCGATCTCAGTAATAATCAAGATCTGAGGGTATGGTCGAGAGGTTTTGTTGCGGTTTACATGTTTTGGTTCGACTATAGTGACTATTTGGCATGACTTTGTCGCCTGAAAAGATGCTATTGTATGCGAGAAGTGGGCAACGTGGTGGATTGAAAGCCGAGTTGCACGAAGCATGGACATAGGTGGCGTGGTCAGAAGATATTTGTTCTAGCTATGAGATATTTTGGGGTGTGCTTCAGATTGGTGCTAACGTTTTCGTCAAGTCCAATCTGGGTAGCTACTTGTTTTGACCAGACATATCACACCTAGGTAGTGCTGGGTCAGATGAGTGGAGGAGATGGCTCGAGTGTGGCAGTCGTGCGGAAAGGAATACTAGATTAGAAGTCTTGGTTGTGCATGGTATGTAGATTTCTTAGCCTCTTATGGCCCAATAAGGGTAGTCTAGTTTTTGGGCTTGCCATATTTTTTTTTATGTTGATCTTTTATAATAGGTTGTCGGTAAGTTGTGTTTACTCTTTATTGTCTACAATAATTCCCCACTTATATGGAGTTGGACTAGTTGGGCGATCTACCTATGTGTGCACTCTTAGTGCATTGTCTGTCCTACTGATGGTATGGATCATGGTCAAATGGTCGTATCCTCCTAGTGGCAGAATGAAACGTAGTGCTGATGACCTAGTTTTCGTTCGACATCATGGTTGGGAAGTTGTTCTTTTGGTAATGATGCGTCGTCATAGTCACGTTATCTTTCTATTACTATATCGCCATAATGGTAAAGCAGATAGAGTATCCGATGTTGCACTCTCTACTAATTGGTGCATGTGAGAATGCATAGGAGTTCAGAGTGGTCTTACGATTATCTGAGATGCTATGTTGGTTCTCATTGTAATACGGGGTTTAAGTATTATGTCGCCCTCCCCTGGAGATGATTGAAACTGGCATGAACCTTTCTTATTTATTGGAATTGTGATGAATCTTCAATTTGAATCATACTTCTTCACAAAAGGTAACATCCTTCCCGTTACTGTCCTTTGAACAAGTAAAATCACCACGAGTTCCATTCCATCATTCTTTCCAACAGGTCATGTTGGTTAATTACCAACAATCATTGAAAGATACAACTCTTTGATATTTTGATAATAATCCCTACAACATTTGAAAGTAATGTACATTAAACCAAAACATTCGTGGCAAGGCGTTCATCAAAACTGTCTTGGACAAGAATGATGCCATTACCACAAGAGAAGCAGAACATGCTCAACTGCAGGCATCACTAGAAGAGATGAAAGCTCAGTTCTAAGAGCAGCGAGAAGAGGCTTTTGAGATCCTGTGAGTGAGCTCAAGATGCATAGACTCCCTTAATCGAGTTAAGACTCAAGAAGAACAATCCAAGTTAGAAAGTGCTGAAGCATGGACCGAGTGTGAGCACACCAAAATCGAGATCAAGAGACTACTCAAACTACTCAAAAATATGTTTAGTTTGTATTGTTGGACCCCAATGATGGGCCCTTATTTTAAATAGATTAGCAGCGTCTAATATAGTTTTGGTTAAATCTACTTCAACTGCTTTCTTTGGGAATAAATCTACTTCATGGCCCAATAACGCCAAGCAAACTTCTACCTTGAACTTACTCCAAACGTTGCTCCTTGATTAGCGCGAGATTAAATGCCAAATCTTGTCAATGAATGAGTATGGCTTAATTTTTTCACAACCACTGGCACGCTCACATTTATTTCATTAAATGTGTTCAATGCATTGAGACCTAACAATATGGCCTACGCGAAGAGTATCCAACCTTCCCCTATATATAAAGACCACCTCAAATGGAGAAGCAAGGCATCTCAAACACAACCACACAGCTTCCTTCAATATGGCCCATTTCCGTCATTTTCTTATTCATAACTTTAAAGCCAAGCCCCTCTAACTACGAGAACAGCCTCTTGCCCTCTAAGAAGTGATACCGAGGCTTAAACCTAGCGTAAGTAGTGATACTTAGGCTTAGGTGTTTCCGTGTGATCTCGGCCTAGTGGAGGGTACTGGGAAAAAACTTTGGAAGCGCCCGTAGTCTTCCATTCGTCCCCCATGTAAGGGATATTGGTGGGCTAACGGTCTTGGGGATGACGACGCCAAGAGGTCCCTTCTTGCCATAGTCTAACAAGCCTCTGGGTTCAGAATGCTTCAAATGCTCTGGTTTCACCAAGTAGATGACGGTTTCACCAAACAATGGAAGCTCACACTTCATGCTTTAAAGATCTCATCTGATGCTTCCGTTGCTCACCACACCTGTCACTGGACTGGCTTTGTGTCTTCTGCCACAACCTAGCTTTGAGGCGTTCTCTACTCTTCCGAGCCAGAGACAATCTAGCTTAGACGAGGTATGTCCTTTATTTTTGTCTAGTTCATGCATATTATATAAGAGCTTAAGGTCGCAAAGCCTCCTTTAAATAAAACTTTCTTGTTTTGTATTTGTTTTCCACTATATGATCTTGAGCATTACTCTGTCTACCCTTGGCGGGAACCGACATACACGAACATTGAACAATAAGAAACCACTACTTGGAAAAAGTTCAAAAATTGTGTAGGAATTTCTTTAACTAAAAATTTGTAATACATTAATTTTGGTCACAAGTATTTGTCATTATGGTATTGGTTTCCACCCGCCTGCTCACACCCCCCTAGTTTAAGGAAGAAAACAAGCATCTAGGGTAGGCTGTTATGCGAACATAGTAAAACTAAGCACCAAAGATGTATATGTCTGAGACCTCCCTATCCAAGAGATGTTCTAAGCCGATGATGAGAGCCTCATACTCCGCTTGATTATTGATGCAGTGGAAGTCTAACCGGAAGGAATACGCAAAGTTGTTGCCTTATGGGTTGCCCATAGTAATCTCAGCACCAACGAGAGAATTTGTATTTAAGCCAATGAAATATAGTTGCCAAGGTTGTAACACAATTTGAGCTAGCTCCTACTCTCTGACCTCGGGTACTTCCACTATAGGGTGAGAAGCGAGAAAGTCGGCAATTGTCTGGCCTTCCCTGCTTTTTGTGCCACATACCGTAGCGAAAATTTGACAAGGGCAAAACCCACTTACCAATCCGTCCTCTAAGTATAGGGTAAGATAACATGTACCATACTAAGATAGTTTGTGTAAAAACACAAGTGGTGAAGGATAACATATAGTGCCTAAGTTTGCAACCTAATAAATAAAGAGCAAGACACATCTTCTCCATTGGAGAATACCCGGTCTTACAATCTGTCAAGGTGTGGCGGAGATAAAAAGATTGCTCTCTCCATAATTGCATCATCATCTTGAGCCAACAAGTTTCCTCTAGACTCTTCCATTATGGATATGTATAGCTTGAGGGGTATTCTAAGTCTCGGAGGTACCATGACTGGTGGATTAGTAAGATACACTTAATGGTGTTGAAAGCCTCTTGATCGAATAGGCTCCCAGACAAACTCCATTTGACCTTGAAGCTTGAGAAGTGGAGGGAATGGCTGAGTTTTAGCAGCGATGTTAGCAATAAACCTTTGTAGAAAAATGACTTTCCCTAAAATGTGTCGAAGTTCCTTTTTACTCTTTAGAGGAGGCATGTCGATCACAACCTCTTTCTTGTCATCATGAACTTCTAACCCTCGCTCATGGACTAGAAAATCCAGGAAGTCTCCTACTTGCACACCAAAGACATACTTAGCAGGATTCATCTTCAACTGGTGTACTCTCATCTTCTCGAACACACGACGGAGGTCTGGCACATGATCAACTCTCACTTTGGACTTAACCACCACGCTATCAATGTAAACTCTCTTGGTTTGCTTAGGAGGTCATGAAAGATGAAGTGCATGGCCCTCTCCGATAAGTAGCTCTGGAGTTCTTTAATCCAACAGGCATGTCCATATACTTAAAAACCCCAACGACAGGGATTTGATGGTACCCTGCTGTATTGTCCATGAAAGACAAAATCTCATGACATACAACTGAATCTACAAATAGATCAGCCATTGGCATTGGATACACATATTTTGGAGTCACATCTTTATAGTCCACATAGACCCTCATCTTCTCATTATTTTTCTTAATTGAGACGATATTGGATAGCCACTCATTATACTTGGCCATTAGGATCATGCCCGACTTCATTATTTTCTCTACCTCTTCTTTTACTAATATTGTTGTCTCTGTGTTCATCCATTGTGGTTCTTGCTTCACTGGCTTTTTGCCTGGCAAGGTTGGAAGTCTGTGGCACACAAAGTCTGGTGACAAACCTAGCATGTCTTTATACTTGTCAGTAAAGTAATCCTTGAACTCAAGTAGTAAATCAATGAGCCTCTTCCACTCTGTAGGATCAAGAAAAGTACTGATAGCCACCTCCATTGGCTCATCTGTGGTTCCCAAGTTGATTTTCCCGTGGGATTTTTGACATTATGTGGAGTATCATCCAAGGCTTCCAGAGCTAGTTGGAAAACCTCCTCCTCTTCTATTTCTTGCACCATATCATCATTGACACATTTCACCAGTGCAATAGTGGGAAGGTGTTCGTAGGCCCTTTTGGCCAAAAGATAAGTCAAAAATCGTTCGCAAAAAGAAGCACAAGCCTCGGCCTCCTTTTCTAATGGAGGTCGCATCATTGAGTCTTAGTTTTTGGTAGCTTAAGGTAACAAGGACGTGCCTTGTCCTCGCGGGTAGTTCAGAGGTTGTTAGTCCAATAGGTTGGCCTTTATTATCGATGTCGCACACCTCCAATGGTCTCAATGTTCCATTGTAGTAACTAGCATCAAACGCATTAGCGAATACATAGTATGGCCTAGGATCAACACTCACAAGCTCAGCCTCTCCATGTTCTAAAGTAGCAGCTGCTGGTGGAGAGAGGATGAGACATAATAACTCTTGTGTAACCAATCTCACCCCAAGATGACACTGTGAGATGTGGTACAATATTGAACAAAGAAGGTATGTGTTCCCGTTGCGGGTCCAATTTGGGTATGTAAGAGGAGCAAGACTAAGGTCTTGGAGACTGTGTGGTATCTCTTTCCTTTGGTAAAATTAGAAGTATTTCGAGATATTTCAATATTGAGTTAGTATTGATTGATGATAAAGGTTAGAAGGTTTTTAGTTGACTTTTTAGTCAGTTGATTATGTTGGTTGACTTTGAATGGAAGTTATATTATTCATCCAGACGAGCGAGTCAACATATGGAGTGTCGAAAATGGAGTTACGACGAAGAAATTACGATTAACGGAAATTTGACGAAAATATTACCGTGAATGGACCAGTATAAATAGGACTTTCAATTTTGACCCATGATGCGTTGACCCGCATTGACCGAGCTTTGGCGATGTTAATTTTTGCCGAGCTTGGCTCCGGCGAGGCTTCACTGTCCTGCCACCATACCGGGCGATCTTGGTATCGTTTTGATCATC
The DNA here is from genome assembly GCA_946800695.1 of Geum urbanum. Taxonomy (NCBI): domain Eukaryota; kingdom Viridiplantae; phylum Streptophyta; class Magnoliopsida; order Rosales; family Rosaceae; genus Geum; species Geum urbanum. Next base: position 22,174,570 of record OX327007.1, read on the forward strand.
TCAATGTCCTCTTTCATTACCCAATATTTTTCGTCGCCGTTTTCGGACAAGGAAACCTGAATTTTGCGAAGATGTATGGTGAAAACCAAGATGTGTGAGTTGTATTGGGTTGTGAAATTAGATTATTGCAGGTTGATTTGGTGGAGATCGAGTGATCTCCGACGAGACCGATTCGAGTCGCAGTTGTAACCGGCGGTCAACGTCTTTTTGTGTGGGGAGATGATGGGGCTTTGGTTCATCTCTCTCTATTGAGTTGAACGCAATCTGCCACAAGGCCAAGAGTGGCTTAATGGCAAAGTTATGCTGCCAAGAAATTTTTTCGACGAATTTAGGATTTGCGCCTTTCAGCGCATTTTTCGGGTATTTATCAGCCAAATTGACCGTAGTCATAATTAAATAGAATGTTGGGCTTAAGAAGATCTTTTAGTTGGTGCGTTAACCTTCGCCCTTGTTTGTGGCGCATCTGACTGGAAAAAGTTTCCGGAATGTGTTAAGCTATATATCGCACTACTAGAAAAAGGATCATAGACATCGGTTCTGGACCGATGTCTAAACATTTCCAAACCGATGTCTAGGTGGGTAATGTCTATTGTAAAAAAAAAGACATCGGTCCATCAACCAATGTCTATTACCACATAAGACATTAGTTATATTTTCAAAACCGATGTCCTAGCCCTTTTATTTTCATCTTTCTATTTATCTATCTATCGTTAAATCTTCATATATTCAGGTTTTATGCTTAATGAAATAAAAGTCCTGCTAAGAACACTTTTATTTCAAACTAATATATTAGGTACAAGATGTATCACTACCATAAAAACCATGAACACTACACTATATTTACTCAAAAAATTCAAGTCAAACCCAAACAATAGTTATCAAGTCAAACCCAAACAATAGCTACAAAATCTAATGAGAACACTAAGAAATCCACCTCTACACTTTAGGAATTTGCTTTAGCCAAATAGTTATAGCTCTCTCTCCTTACAACTTGCTGTAAATACTACCTGCTTATAAGACGACATAAACTAAGCATTGGCTTTGCATTATCTTCTATTTCAGAACATTCAATCTACACAAACCAAGAAACAATAAACATAGACATCAATATGATTAGCCTGGCAACATAACTATAGCCAAAGTATGAGATAAGAACAAGGATTTCTTGTAGTAATTAAAATAGTTGAACAATTTAAATAAGTAAACACAAGCTGAGTTGGATGTGTACCCTAATTTTGTTCTCTAGACACGTTAAGAAAGATCAAATATAACTATTGATTAGTACTCTTCTAAAGGCCAAAAAAACCATAAAGAAGAAGGCATACCAAGTTTGTGCTTACATATCAATAAGGCCAAATTTTACATGTTACTGATTTAAGACAATGTTTTTAATATGAATGAATCCAGATAACTACCCACTAAAATTTTAGTTTTCTACTGAAAAAAACAAGTAAATGATCAAAGAAAACAAAATATTAGTCTCTACGCAGTTTCAAAATGGGTAGAACTCACTTAGAACAAACAACTTTGAAATCTGATTAGTTAGCTTATGCACAGGTGGTTTGGCAAAATGTGCAGTTCAACGAGTTGAACTAAAATGGGATAGCATTGCCATCAGTATCTTAATATAACAGTAGTAAATTGGATAAATTTGGATATAACAGTTTCTTGAATAATTTTCATATAACAGTAACTTGGATAATTTGTGTATAACAGTAGCATTACATTATGTACATGAAACAGTAGTGACTTGGATAATTTATAATTAGGTATGACTATGTGATTTACAACTGACGGAGGACGCTTACGACAAAACTGCCATTGTCTAGATAAGTAATGTATCTTAGAGTCCAAAAATCCCTTGCACGAGCCAGCGTAGTAGGAGCAAATGTCTAGAGAAATTCAGTTATTAATTCCTCTATAAACGATGATTGAAAAATATAGATGGAACAACAAAGCTAAAGTTTTTAGTGCACCTGTGTATATATGAGTTCTATAGTCCCTCCATTTCCAGCAGGAAACATAGTAAAAACTTTTGAAGCTCTGACAGTCCCAAATCCAAGATGGACAAATCTTTAAGGATATATGCAATCTGTATATATAAGAGTTTGTGAGCCTTATTAAAGAAGAAGTAATCTGCTTAAACAAATGCTGTAGCAAAGAATTATCACATTGTGCACTATGCAAAGATGTTTACACTTACCTTAGTAGGTTCTAAACTTACAAGACCACATGCTCGAGCTGCCACTCCACTGTGACTTTGTCAAATGGCAAAGATCCCAACCGAATTCAGACTGGGCTACCAAAACAATTACACGACAAAATTCAGCATACATGAATGGCAACATAGAGAATCAGTTTGCCCACTAAAAGGAAAAAAAATGGAGATAACATATAAAACCAGTTTGTATAAAACTTTAATCTAACCAGTTTAAATGTTACTGATCTAAGATAACGTTAATCTAGCAGTCAGAGAGTTATATGTACGTTCCTCTACAAATGTGGGAGACAACAAATCCATTTCCACCCAACACAAGCAACTGAATGTTTAGAATTACTGATATATTTGCAGGAAGATGTATCAGAATATCAGATCATAAAGATACATCGTAAAGCCCAAGAATTCAATAATCATACTTGGTTAGCGAGGAAATACCTGCAAAGAATATCTTAGATAACATTACTACAACTGGGATAGGCTTCCACCATAGTATCAACCACAAAGCAATCTGCATCGGTTTAAACAAAGTAATAATGATTATTTAACATATATCACTATTCGTGCAAACCTATAAACAAAGACCTCCATAAAGAACTTGTTCGTCAACTTTCACTTGAGAGTACAAAACACTCCATGGTTTACAAAAACTTTCAATATTCCAAAACAAGGTTATTGTGGAGACACATGTCACAGAGCCACAACAACATCTACATGCCCTCTGAAGCAGTATTTCTTAATAACAAATTCAAAGTGACAAAAGACCAATATAGAAACAATGATATCCAAGTTTTTCCCTTTTAAGGTTATTGTTGCTTGTGTTACCCATATATTTGCATGATAATAAAGATAATAGCATCAAGATGCACATGTTAATTGATAAACCTAATCATCAGGCAGAAATCAATTGAACCATCCCATCCACCAGATATATTTGCACATATTCAACAACTAAATATGTTTCATTTCACATTTTCCAATGATTTAGCGAGCGTGCTGAACCAGAAGGTTGCTAACTAACAAAATCACTGGCCCATTACAATGTTCCCTGCTCCCCTATTAAAATCCAGTCAACTGAAATTGCTGTTTTCGTATTAGAAGGCCAAAAAGCTCCCATTTGTCATGAAGAAAGCACAACACTGGAGAAGACATTTCACCTGAACTACGTAAACTACAACATTGATTGAAAAGAAGTTCAGCCTCAATCCATCGGTTGAGATTGCACGTGCCTGTCAATGTGGGAAACATTAGAATCGTAACATCCACGCAAAAGACACGAAGAATGGTAACACACATTCACATGCATTACAGCCATTACTTGAGATGGAAGTATAACCTGATAGTAAATTTTGGCCCAGAATAAAACTACAAGCGCGTCAGTCATAAAGAAAACAAGACTTGGCATATCAAGCATTATATGTTGCAAAATCTAACCAAAATAAAAAACTCCGCAGAGTTATATAATCAACCAACACCAAATCAATCCTACGTAAAATATCACACTAAAACGAATATCAAAAATTCCAATTTCAAACCTCTGGATGCATCTTCTGTACTTGTCGGCATAAAACAAACACGGCTGATCGAACTACAACACCAAAAAATAGACAAAAAAAATCAAAAAACACCTCAAAAACTTGAAAATTGAAAGCTAAAAAAGAGAGCGCACTACAGACCTGCATTAACAACGAAATTGAGAAAGTGGAACACTTTATGCATGGTCCAGCCATACTCCGGCACTCTCACTTATATCCGAACCAATTGAACCTATATCATTAATTTTGTTCTAGCTTTAAATCATTATCATACATCATATTCTGGTAATAATGACGTCAAAGAATCCGAGAGAGAGAGAGAGAGAGAGAGAGAGAGAATCTATTACTGAAAGAACCCAACCCCGATTTAGTTTCCTAAACCGGAATCAAACCCCTTCTGAAAACATGAACCAACAAAAACCATAAAAATTTCTGCAGAGTAACGCTACTAACGCGGAATTGCCATTAACCTGCACCCGGAAAATACACTTCATCCTATGCCACAAAAATCAAACCATGGGCACCAATCCCATCCGGATTTCTCAATATCATAACAGTAATGTAAAGTAATAAATAAAACTATACTATACAGAAATCTGGGAAAAAATCATAAGAAAGTATAACATCAGAGTGCTCAGAGCGACTTCTAATATATATATATACAAATAGTAGGCCAAACTAAGAACCTACCATAAAAGAAACATCGCTCGAATACTAAGCCTTCGACCACGACGTGTGACACCAGAATCCGAACTGCAAACTGGGCACGGAAACCGAAAAGCCCAGGGGAAAGGCAAATAAAATCGTTAGAGTGAGTGGACGAAAATAAACATATGCCTTTCACCAATTGCATATACAATAAACAATGTAAAGTATAGCGAGTTCGGAAAATATATATGGAGGTGCCAAGCGAATCTCTGAAGCCTGACGGTCAGGCGAATCTCTCAAGCCCGACGGTGATAGGCTAGGGGAATGTTTCAACCTCAGCGGCATGACAGGGGAATCTCTCAACCCTGCCCAGAGGAATCTCTCAACTCTGGTCAGACTACCGGTGATCAGCCGAGTAGCCGAAGCATCGATGCAAGTAATGCCATCACCATAAAATATAAAATAATGCCCCCAAAATTAATAAATAATCTCGACATTGTATATAAATAAATACGAAAAATCACGAACTCGCAACGACAATGAAAATATAAAAGTCCACTCACAGATGAGCGTAACGCAATACGCGTTAATCCCGCGATCCGGTGGAAAATCCCTCCCCAAACGAACGATTACGATCCCCTAGATAATCATAAAATCCACTGCTCAAAATCATAACTCGAAACCTCAAATCACATATCGAGAAACAACCGTTCCTGGAAACATATAATTCAATATCGACAAAATCGTCAAAATCCGATAATCACACCATAAAATCTCACTATAATTTTTTATGCTCAATTCGAAAAATAAACCTCACCACTGCGATCACTACCACATTTGCCATCATTACCGGCGAGATCACCGGAGACAAGGCCGGCGACCGGAAAAGTCGTCGGTAATGTTCATCATTACCGGCGACTTACTCCATCGCCGGTAATGTCTCCGAAAAATCGTCGGTAATGTTTCAAAACATTACCGGCGACTCCAACCGTCGCCGGCAATATCAAGCCGAACATTTCCGGCGATTTTTCGGCCGGAATTTCACCGGAAATGTGTGGGTCGACATTGCCGGCGACGGTTGGAGTCGCCGGTAATGTTTTGAAACATTACCGGCGATTTTCCGGCGTAAAGTCGCCGGTAATGTCTTCATTTCCGGCGACTTACTCCGTCGCCGGCAATGTCTCTTATATTAGACACAGATTGCAGCAGCTCGATCATTCATTCATTTTGATCGAAAAAAATCCAGAGAAATCGAAAGAAGGAAAACGTACGCTCTGAAATCGATCCTTCGATATATTGTCAAAATTAAGGCGCGCGTCGAAAACTCGATCACTCGGGAAGCTATATATATAGGTACGTGTATATATACATATATGTGTATGTATATATATATATGTGTGTGTGTTGATCAAATCCAATTCGTGAGATATATATGAAATGTTGTTGATGTCACCGAAACGAGAAAACTGCTTGTAGTTAATCTTATCTTGTGTCTGAATCAATGACTGGTATTATCGTAGTGTTATCGGTGCCAGGCTTAACAGAGCCTCCTACCTAGTCAAATACGTTTTGAATTGAAAAAAGAAGAATACCATCATCGAGTACTGAATCGAATTCAGAGATTAGATCGATATAAATATATATATATATATATGCATGCATGTGTTGATTTAATTAGAGTTGAATTGAGATATCGCGTCGATTATTAGTAGTGAATGTGTGTGTATATATATATATAATTAATACGTAAAATTGTTAGAATTTTCAGGATGGACAAGAGTTGGATGAGCCTCGAAAGATGGGATGTCAGATATCACCAGGGAATTAGGAGTTTTGTGGATTTTGTGAAGGCTAATTGTGGAGACACTACACTTCATTATTGCCCGTGTAAAGAATGTAAGTGTTTCAGCGATCGATTTCGTTTTCCCATTGATAAAGTCCAGAGGCACCTGAGTAAATACGGGTCTTGGGATAAGTACATTTGTTGGATTTATCACGGTGAAACATCGTTAGCGGGTCCGCATGATCATGGACAATTTGGTGAGAGGGCCAGTCCACGCTATGATCATGGAGATTTTGCTGAGAGGAGCAGTTCATCCTATGATCCAACAGCGATGTTAATCAATGATATGTTTCCTCATGAGAGCGGTGTATTTGCTGATGAAGCACCAAATGTCCCTCCCGTCGTTGAGGGTTTCACCCATATCGAGCCAGTCGAGCCATTACCTGGAGCGCATGTCAACACAAGCGGTATGGACAAGTACAACAACCTGATTGCATTGCAACAGACTCCGTTGTACGAAGGTTGTAGTAAGACTGTTCTTGAAAGTGTGATGGGAGTGATGCAACTCAAAATGGAGAACAAAATGTCTGTCAAAGCTGTTGATTCTTGGTTGAAGTGGACTGCTTCGCTACTGCCACCCGGTCATCGTCTTCCTACCACTCATCATAAGGTGCGACATATCCTGAAAGATCTTGGGCTTTCCTACATCAAAATCCATGCATGCAGATATGATTGTATTCTCTTCTGGGGAAAAGATCTCGAAGACCTTGAAGCCTGCCCGGTATATTTTATAGAAAGGTATAAGTTGACTCCTGCAGGCAACAAGAAAGCTGTGAAGATACTTCGATATTTCCCGCTTATTGATAGGCTGGAGCGGTTGTTCATGTGTGCTTTCACGGCCGAGGCAATGAGATGGTGGGCTGAGAGGAACTTGCCTGACGATGACACCCTTATACGCCCTTCCGACGGAGAGGCTTGGAAGCACATGGTCAGGGAGTTTGATCATTTTGCAGCAGAGGTCCGAAATGTTTGGCTAGGGGTCTCATCTGACGGATTCAACCCTTTTGGCAACATGAGTCTTCAGTACAGTATATGGCCAGTTATTTTGGTACCGTACAACCTTCCACCATGGATGTGCATGAAGAAGGAATACAATATGTTGACTCTGTTAATTCTGGGCCCGGGTTATCAAGGAAAGCGTCTCGATGTGTATTTGAGGCCTTTGATTGAGGAGCTTAAGTACCTGAGTGAGTGTGGCCACCCCACTTACGATAGGTTCAAAAAGGAGATGTTCCAAATGCATGCCATGCTTGTTGGCACCATCAGTGATTTTCCTGCCCGCGGTATGTTGTCGGGCAATGTTACCAGGGGTTACAGGGCTTGTTCAGAGTGCATGACGGTTGATTGTTGCAGTCCTCATTGCAGTAAAATTGTTCAGATGCGTCACCGTTGTTGGCTTCCATATGATCACCCATTTAGGCAGGATCCAGACGTGTTTGATGGGACTGTGGAAACAGGTGTGGTACCCAGGCGATGGACAGGGGAAGAAATTTTGGAAGTGTTGAATGAATATGATTTTGGCCAACTGAGCAATCATCCTGATATAGTCGCGTCGATTCCAGACAAGCCCGAAAGGTATAAGTTTTGGACACACAAGAGCATATTCTGGGAACTCTCATACTGGCCCAGGTTGCCTATCAGACACTACCTAGATGTCATGCACATAGAGAAGAATGTGTGTGAAAGTATTGTGGGCACAGTTCTTAACTTGGAGGGGAAAACAAAAGACATCCCTAAGGCACGCATTGATCTGAAAGCAATGGGTCTGCGGAAACATTTGTGGTTAAGAGATGGTAAGAGAAAAATGCCGCAAGCTCCTTACACCGTAAAGCCGAAGCATAAGCATGAAATTTTTCGGTGGCTAAGTAATGTCAGGTATATATTCTTATGGCTACGCAGGAATTTGGCCTTAAATTTTTACCGGATTATGGTTATATGCGAGAAATATAATTGTTGCCTATGGATATATATATATATATATATATGCAGGTATCCTTATGGCTATGCAGGAAATATAAGCAGGTGTGTTAACTTCCGGGACAATAAGATGTACGGATTAAAGAGTCATGACTGTCATGTACTGCTTCAACGCCTTTTCCCTATTTTCATTCGAGGGTAACTGCCCAAAGAGGTGGTGGAGCCGTTGGTGGCCTTGTCAAGATTCTTTCAGAAGTTATGCACCAGGGAAGTTAAAAAATCAGACCTCAGGGAGATGCAAGATGACATCATTTTTATCATGTGCAAGCTTGAGAGGATATTTCCCCCAAATTTTTTCGACATCATGCCTCACCTGATGATCCATCTTCCCGAACAATTGTTGCTTATCGGTCTCGTACACTACATTTGGATGTATCCCATGGAAAGGTACAAATGATTCATACATTTGGTTTGCCTATGTTTTTATATGTAAATTCTTATTTTTTAAGTAAGTTAACATGCACTTGTTTACTTGTAGACAATTGGGAGTCTACAAGGACTATGTGAAGAATAAATATGCACCTGAAGGGTGTATCGCTGAAGCATATGTTGCGCACGAGTGTGTAACATACACCAAAGTGTACTTGGGAGCGCTTGAGGACCCCCAACAACAGATGCCGATAGATGAACCCCAGTTCAACCTTTCTATCATCTCCAGTGACGTGGTAGTACATGGAAGCTTGCCAAAGTCGTACAAGTTGGATGGAAATGAGGTAGCCATTGCCCACTGGTCGGTACTGATTAACTGTCAAGAAGTACAATATTGGAAAAACTATCATCTTCACTGCCCTGCTATTGTTGGAAATGTTGATTACCACAACAGGACGTTTGCAAACTACTTTGGTCAATGGGTAAGGGTATATGTCTATATGTCTATTTTTATATATATCCTTATATAGCATGTATGTATGTACGTGGTTTTGTGGTTTCAAGATGACATAATTTCTTGTGTACGTATTACTGGACGTTTTCAGATGAACCATGTAGCAGATGATGGTTGCCCAGAGTGGTCAAACGAATTGAGGGTCCTGGCGATGAAACCGATAGCTTCAAAAGTTTACTCGATGTGTCAGGTCAATGGCGTTAAATTTATATGTGAAAATCGAGACGACCGACTGAAAACACAGAATTGTGGGGTGATGGTCCATGGTGGGCAGGATGGCGTTGACTATTACGGTGTCCTTCATTCAGTTGTTGAACTAATTTATGGGAACCGCATGAAAGTGCACTTATTCAAGTGTAGATGGTTTGATACTAGCCCGGAGAACACAAGGACCGATCAGTACGGAACATTTTCGGTGAATACTGCTACTAGCTGGTATGAAGATGACCCTTTCGTTCTTGCCTCATCAGTAAAACAAGTGTTTTTACCTTGACGATCTTCTTAACAAAGTCCCGTGGAAGGTGGTTAACCATGTTGCTCATAGAAACATATACAGTGCTGCCACACTTGGTGAGACCGCAGATGATGAGGAAGTTACTGCATACCAAGAGCCGAACGCTTTGACATTCCGGAATCATCTACGATTCTCCTTAATAATGTGAGATCTGGGAGTGTGGTTCGAATTACTGGAGCAGAACTTCTCGATGTTAATCCATATGAAGTTGACGTTGATTCAGATGACGAGGAGCGGCACATATTGCCAGAGGTTACCTATGAAACCGAGTCAGACTCAAGTGATGAAGATGATTACGATTATCATCCTTAGTACGTTGGAAATTGTAGTCGGAAATTGTAGTCGGAAATCGTGTCGGAACGTTGTCAGAAATTGTAGTCGGAAATTGTAGTCGAAATTTGTACGTAGTCGGAAATCGTGTTGGAAATCGTGGTCGGAAATTGTCAAAAGAAATTGTAGTCGGAAATCGTGTTGGAAATCGTAGTCGGAAATCGTAGTCGGAAATTGTAGTTATATATGGTCGGAAATGTTGTTGGAAATTATTTAGTCGGAAATTGGTCGGAAATAGGTCAATCGGATAATTTTCGAGAAATAATGACATTACCAACGAGTTGATAAGCAACTCGTTGGTAATGACATTACCCACGAGTTAGCAACTCGTTGGTAATGTCATTACCAACGAGTTACCATGTAACTCGCCGGCAATGGTGGCAGTATTTCCAGACCATGCAGCTCGAGCTGCTCCCCATTTCTTCCTCTCCCTCTTCCCTCTCAAACCCTAAAACCTCTCAAAATTCAAAACCTCTCAAACCCTAAAACCCCTCTCTATTCATCTCAACCCTCTCCTCAATCCTCTCTTCCTCTCCTCCCCTCTCCCCTCTCCTCCCCTCCCCTCTCTCCTCCTCCCCTCCTCCTCTTCCTCCTCCCCTCACCTCCGTCGCCGGACAACAGTTGGGTCGAGCTCCACCATGGCAGGTAATAGCTCACTCTCTCTCCCTCTCTCTCTCCCTCTCTCTCTCTCATTCAACATTTTATTTTTATGCATTTTGATTAATAAATTTTTGATAATTGTGGGATGTATGTATGCATGTGGAAAATATTTATAAAATGTAATTTAGGTATGTTTGAAAATTGTGGGAAATTAATGTGGATAATTGTGGGGTGAAGGAGAAATATATGTGATGTATATATGTGAAAAATTAATTAATTTATATGGAATGTATATATATACGTATGTAACCGAAAAATGTGGAAAATTAATTAGCTAGGGTGATTTGGATTAATATGTGATGTATATATATATGTGTGAAAATTATGTGAAATTAAGATGCATGATCGATGTATACAAAGTGTATATGTGATGTATATATATGTGAAAAGTTTAAAGCCGGAAATGATGTATGTATATATGTTAAGTTAGGTGATATAGTTGTTAATTTAACGTATAATAGGTGAAATATCGGCTTCGGAATTTAACGTGTTTGGATTAAGGTGATATAGTTGTTAATTTAACGTATAAATTAAGGTGAAAAATCGGAATCGGAACAGTTTGGAACCACAACGGTTTTAAACCGGAACGGTTTGAAACCGGAACTGTTTGTAACCGGAACCGTTTGTAACATAACGGTTCCAGTTCCAAACGGTTCCAGGTACAAACGGTTCAGGTTCCAAACCGTTCCGGTTCCGATTTGTTATAGAACCGAAACGGTTTGGAACCGGAACTGTTTGTAACCGGAACCGTTATGTTACAAACGGTTCCGGTTACAAACAGTTCCGGTTTCAAACCGTTCCGGTTCCGATTTGTTATAGAACCGAAACGGTTTGGAACCGGAACCGTTTGGAACCGGAACTGTTTGTAACCGGAACCGTTTGTAACATAACGGTTCCAGGTTCAAACGGTTCCGGTTCCAAACCGTTCCGTTTCCGATTTGTTATAGAACCGAATCCATGACTATTACGGTGTCCAGGAGGTTTTGTGGCTAATTGACTTCGGAGAGGTTCCCGAAATAGTGGAGGGAACAGTAGTCAAGCTTCCTCCTCGCCCGCAGTTAGCAACACGCCCAGTGGGCCAATGATGACTGCTCGCAGGAGAGCCTTGCTAGAGGCGCGAGCTTAGGAGGAAGTTGCACGATCAAGAGCCGTGCAACCGGAAGTCGAGGCTCGAGCCTCAGTCTCCAGACGCTCAATCAGCAGACGTCCCTCCGGTGGCAGAGCCTCAGACGAGCGACAGTCAACGGGGGCATCAGAAACTCCCACAATCTGAATGCCCCATATTCGCCCGGTGCCTACTCCCGTTTCACGGGAATCATCTGAGACACATGGTGGTGCTAGCGCCTCATCGTCCAGGCCTCGTCTATCTCCGCCGTCCGGTCTCTTCCTACCCGACGAGATTCCTGTGATCCCTGAATTCAATGATAGGGGGATGCCTGTTTATGTTGAAGGACGGCCGGAGTTCCTGACCGTGGAGGAAGCGTATAACTTCCTCCCGTTCGACCCCGTGTATCTTTGGAGTGTGAGGTGCACCAACCAACAAACGGACGATGCAGGTAAATTTTATTTAACATCAGATTGATTACTTAATTATTACTTAAGACTTGCGATAGGTTCAATTAATGATATCAATTTGTTGACATTGTATTATTAGGCAATTTCGTTAATGGGACTGGAAAACGGAAAGGGGCTAGAGGCACCTGCACCGGGAAGAGACTTGAGCAGGCCACCGGCGGAAGGAAAACGCCCATAAGGGCCAATGAGGATGGCGAGGTGATCGAGGCATTCGACACCACGCGCAAATATGTCAGCATGGCCGGTGCGATTGTGCAGGACAAGGTCCCAATGCTTTGGGCAGATTGGGGATCTGTGCCTATCTACGTGAAGATGCAAGTGCATAATGCACTCAGTGTGAGTAAAATCGTATTTTCATTACGTAAATTTTACATTTATTAATTAAGTCCGAATAAATATATAATTTTACCTTTTATATATTCATATTGCAGGTGTGGTTTGACGTGGATGAAGTTCTTATTCACACGTGGGTAGAGCGTCAACTACATATGAGGTGATGTGCTTCGACTTATTTGAATATATATCGAGTTAGATTTTTGTTTATCAAGTGTTTTAATATCTCTAACTTTTTTTCCTTGTTTTAATATAGGTATAAAGAGTGGAAGAACGAGCTTTCTTCTCATTACACTGTATACAAGGAGCTAGGCCGAGGTTCTACCCCTAGCGAATTCCGATTTAGGGAGTACGAGTGGCAGTGGCTGATAGCCCACTTCGAGCACCCCAAAGCTCAGGTATGCATCCTGAATATATCTTTCCAGCCTAATGTATCGTATCAGATTGAAATAGTTAGTTACTAATTTTTTTCCATATGTTTATCAAACAAGGCGATTTCGAAGACGAACCGGGCGAATAGATTGAAAAACACCAGAGCCCATCATGCAGGTTCACTCAACTACATGGGTTGGTCGACTAAGGCGCAGCAACAACAAGAAGTGAACCCCTTGGTGTATATTCATCAGAAGTTCTATCCGCAGTGCCCTGACGAAGCGGTAAGTCTTTCGCCTCTCCATGTGTTAATAAAACTATTTTTCGATATTAATTTATTTTGTATCCTTAGTACGTTATTCTTTTTTGCTTTTCAATTAGGCGAGAGTGGAGGAGGCGACCGCAGAAGTGACCATGAATATAGCTCGGACTAACCATCCTGACTGCTCCGAGGAAGAAGTCACCCAGTATGTCTCTCAGATCGATCCGCTTGATCGCCCTATTGCGGCTCAGATCATGGCAAAAGCGTGCAGGACTGGGAAGAATACCTACTACTGTAGGGGAATGGGCTCGGCGGGCGAAGGAGTATTGAAGAACACTTCAGAATACTCTACCGGGTCAAGAAGTTCAGCTTCTAGTCGTAACCTCGCAGCGGAACTTCAGAGGACGCAGAGGGAGTTGGAGGAGCAAAAGAGGCAGATGGCCTAGTACCAAAACATGGTCCAGCAGCAGACACAGATGCAGGCTCAGATGTACACATGGATGCGGACGATGTACGAGGCTCAGACTACCGGACAACCGTTCCCCACACCTCCCCCGGTCCCTCCGTTCCCTAGCTATCCACCACCACCACCGCACCAGTCAACGCCAGAGCAAGACCAAGGTAGCCACCGGAATTCAAATGAGTACATGGATTACTTCGACCCTGACCCGCAAGTTCCTGGACCCTGACCTGTAGTTGTAGTTAATTTTCGTATCGTTGTTGCTATTTGTACTGTACATTGGACATTTATGTGTACTGTTGAACTTGTATGATTGTACGGTTTATGTCTTTCAATGCAGGTTCTGGAATTGGGCCCAATCCAGAACCGCGTTTTTTTTTCAAAATTTTTCCACACATTGCCGGCGACATGGACCTAAGTCGCCGGCAATGTCTCACATTCCGGCCACGGCGGCGCTGACATTGCCGGCGACTCAAGTCGCCGGGCAAGACATTACCGGCGACTCAAGTCGCCGGTGATGTCAAGACATTACCGGCGACGTGAAACTCCGTTGCCGGCAATGTTAATACCGGCGGGGAATTTCCGACGACGTCATTGTCGGCGACTTGTCGCCGGTAATGACAATTCCGGCGAAAAAAAAAGGACAAGGCCGGCGACGGCAAGTCGCCGGTATGTCTCCATTTCTGGTAGTGGATCGGAGCGCGATTCCGAGCGAAACGATATATAACTCGTCGAAAAACATGTCGCCTGAAAATTCGTCACTGCCGCTGGCCGGCGGAAAATCATATCGACCCAGAAAAATGCAACCTACACATGGATTTGAAGATCAAATTATTGCACTTTGTAAATAATATTGACTGATGATAAAGGTTAGAAGGTTTTTGGTTGACTTTTTAGTCGGATGGTTATGTTGGTTGACTTTGAATGGAAGTTATAGTATTCGTCTAGACGAGCGAGTCGACATGAGGAGTGTCAAAAGAGGAGTTACGACGAAGGAATTACGATTAACAGAAGTTTGATGGAAACATTAATGGACAAGCATAAATAGGACTTTTCATTTTTAGAAAGTCAGACTTTGCATTTCAAATCATGACGCCTTGACACGCGTTGACTGGGCTCCGTCAACGTGAATCGCTGCCGAGCTCAGCTCTGGCAAGGCTTCACCGTCCAGCCACCATATTGGGCAATTTTGCTATTATTTTGATCATCTCAATGTCCTCTTTCATTACACAATAACTTTCATCACCGATTTGGGTGGAGGAAGCCAGAATTTCACGAAGATGTACGGTGAAACCTAGGTTTTGGGGTCGATGATTTTCCGTCTGATTTGGTCATCGATTGAGTTATGATTGGAGCCCTTGTGATGTGTGGATTGTACTGGGTTGTGAAATTAGATTATTACAGATCGATTTGGTAGAGATTAAGTGATCTCCGACGAGACCAATTCAGGTCGCCGTTGTAACTGGTGGTCGACGTCATTTCGGGGGGCGAGATGATGGGGCTTTGATTCCTCTCTCTCTCTCTTCTGTGTTGAACGCAATCCTCTATGAGGCCAACGGTGGCTCGACGATGAAATTATGCCCCTGGAAAAAAAATTCAGCAAATTTAGGATCTAAGCCTTTCGGGGCATTTTTCAGGTAGTTACCGGAGAAATTGCCCGTATTAGTAGTTAAATAGAATGTTGGATTGAGAAGATCTCTTAATTGGTGTGTTAACCTTCGTTGTCGACGGTGGTCACTAGTGGTGTTGTGTGGGAGGCACGTGATGCCGTTTGTGGCGGCAAGTCTGATCGGAAAAGGTTTCTGAAATGTGTCAAGCATTATATTGTTAGATTTGTATCGATGTTGCGAGCATATTTATGAGGTTAATAATGTATTTAGACTTCGTCGTCCCAGTGGATGGGCGGTGGTGACTAGTGTCGTTGCCAGTGGCAGTGCTGCCAATAGAGAATTAGGTATGCCATATATCGTTATCATTGTATTATCGTATTGGGTTCATCAATAGAATTTTCAACTCGATTTGATTCAGTTTAATCCTAGTGGAGTAATTAGTAGAATTATCTTAATAATTTGTCATTTTAACGATTTTTGACTATGGTCGGGTTATACTGACTGGCCCTGCAAAATTCTTGATAGTCAAGGATGTTGACTAGATAGCAGACCTTGGGATGCCAAGGTGAGTAATGGCTCAGAATGTTATGATATTCACTGCCGCTTCTTAGTCAACCATCATCTTATTAAATGTTATTGCTCATATATTAGCAGTAATGTACAAGGGTCTCATAGGTTGTAAGTCTCTAATTCAGGTTTAGCGAATGCCACTATTAACAATTTGATTGGTCCTTTGCTCGGCTATAGCTTCTTTGACTTTACCACATTCTGAGAAGTCAGCACTATTGTATAGATTTCATCTTCCTCTAAATTAGAATTCCTCGTTGCACCCTCATCAAGATGGACCGTTGCGATTGACCTATTTTGCTCTGGACTATAAGAGGCTTTCAAGGCATATGTACCCTTTGACACAATACGCCTATTGTCCCTCTCCCTAAAGGAAATGTATGCCTTAGAGACAGCATTGATCAAGTCATTCAAGGACGCAAATTTGGTTCCTTTGAACTTGCTATGCATGTGATTTTCTAACTCCCATATGGAAATATCCACGATCTCTTTCATAGTGAGGGAAAGTCTTGCTTTTGGTATAATTGACTCGAAACTAGTGCAAGTAGGCCACTGTTGTTTCTGAAGGTTGCTAATACATTTGACACAGAGTTGAAACATTCACTTCTAGGTCAAGAGCCTTAAAGTGATAAGCGAATAACATCTTCATTGTTGGCCAATCTGGAATAGACCCACGACGTAGTCCTGTGTGCCATACGATTACTGAACTCGAGAGAGATGATCCTAATACTCTAAGTTTGAATCGGTCATCTTTTCCCCAAGGTCCACATTGAAGCTTAAAGCAGGCCATGTGGGTAGCAACACTTTCAGTTCCATTCAGTGCAACACAAATCGACATTTGTGATGGTTAAAAAATGTCACGGAAAGTGATTCGTGACGGTTCTAAAATCATCACGATTGCCACCGTTATGAATAGTCAATTTTTTTGTGACGGTTTAAAAGCGTCACAGATAGTTTTATTGACGGTTAGAAAGCGCCAAGACAAAGAACAGAACCATCAAGAAAAAACATTTATTGACGGTTTTTTATTACTTTAGGGGACGCTTCTACACCATCATGTAATTTTTTTTCATGACGATTTATAACGGTCAACGAAAAAACTAGGGATTAAAAAAAATAAAAAACTATTGATCGCTCATATATGGATGCCCATGTATCCTTTTCATCAGAAATGGATTCACCTTTACGCAATGCAGCTAAAACCTGTACAGAGAAGAGGTTACAGTCAACAATAAAATCACCCAATATAAGTTTTTGTTTTTTCTACTTTTAGTGCTACATGAAATAAGTACCTTATGTTTCAACCAGTCCATGAATGTCCGATTAGGTTCAAGAAGCAACCATCTATTTGATTTTTTTTTGTCCATAATTCTTTAGCTTCATGTATGCCTTATGCTCTCTGTTCAAATTATGAACAAATGTTAACCATATAGTCAGAAGTGAAACAAATATCTATACCAACAACTTTGAAATACCAATATTTAGAACTTACTCTTTATATGGTAAAACCTCATCTGTATTCTCCAAAACATTGAGATGTGCTTGCACCCATTCTTTATGAGTAACCATTCCACAACGTCCACCTTTCAAATGCTTACTAATTATGTTATTCTTTTGAGCATATGGATTTCCAATTCAATCAGTTCCAGAGGAATACTCGGTAAAAAAACTCAATCGCTTCTTCTGCTATGTAACATTCAGCGATGCATCCTTCTGGACAGTTATGGTTTCTCACATATCCCTTTAAGAGCTTCATCTCAAGTTCAAATGGAAACATCCATGTGAGGAAAAATGGTCCACATAATCGAACTTGCCTTACTAGATGAACTGTTAAATGGACCATGATATAAAAAAAAAGACGGTGGAAAGAACCTCTCGAGCAAGCACAATGTGATAACAAGGTCTTTCTGAATTTGGTCCAGCTCAGCCACATATTCTTATAAGAGCACATCTAACACCATTTTTTGACACTCCCCGTATTACTACTGGGAGTAAGCCTTGCATCAAGGAATGACAATCATGTGACTTGAGACCATAAAGCTTTAGATCCTCCATGGAAACAATATTTTTGAAGTTCGAACAATGATCCTTTGGAGGCTTCATATCAAACAAACTTTGACACATCATCTTCTTCTCAGTCGGCATATAAGTCTTTTTCTTAAAAAATCAGGTGCTAATTTTGTCCTTCTACCCATGTCCACAAGGTCTAGCCAGGAGTCAATTTCATCCTTGGTCTTTCCCTTGATGTTAAGCGGTGTACCAATGACACTCTCCCACACGTTCTTTTATATGTGCATAACATCCAACAAATGGTGAACATGATAATGTTTCCAGTAAAGTAGCTCAACAAAAAAAATGGTGTTTTTGAAAACTTTTCTACCTTCATCCACTGATGCTTTACGAATTCCATTTTTCGTCCCCCAACATGTATGAACTTCATTCATCTTTCTCAGTATTTCTTCTCCATTCAATATTTTGGAGGCACACAATGCTCCTCTTAACCATCAAACACCTTCAGTACTCGATACAGATGGTACCTTGGGAGCCATTGCCTATGACAGTCATAAGAATTCTTCTTGTAGTGCTCTAATCTCCATAACTTCGTACCTTCTCCACAAACTGGACAAGTATAATATCCCTTAGTAACACAGCCAGAAAGGTTCCCATATGCTGAGAAATCATTAATGGTCCACAGTAACACAGCCCTCAGAGTAAATGTCTCTTTCTTATATGCATCATAAACTTGAATTCCTTCTTTCCACAAAGATATGTACTCCTCTATTATAGGTGTGAAATAAACATTGATGTTATTTTCAGGCTGACGTGGACATGATATTAAGATTGAGAGCATCAAGAATTTGCGCTTCATACAAAACCATGGTGGAAGATTATAGATAACAATTATAACCGACCAACAACTATACCGGCTACTAAGAGAGCTATGTGGACTTATCCCATCTGCCGAGATAGCCGTACCAAGATTTCTGGGTTCAGCTCCAAAGCTTGGTCACACTTGGTTAACTAGGTTAGCAAATGGTCAGATGGTAATGCCAAGTCATGCCAAGATTTCTGGATTCACCCTCTGACATAACCTTTGCTAATAGATTACTATTGGAACATTCAATTTGTTTTGGCTTCCATCTTGATGTTCCACATGTAGGGCATTCAGTCAAATCCTTGTACTCATTCCAGTAAAGAATACAATCGTTGATGCATGCATGTATCTTCTTGTGTTCCAAGCCCAATGCTCTCATTTTTTTTCTTCGCCTCGTACAATGACGAAGGAATTGTATTTTTTTATCATTCAACAAGCTAGAAAACTCCTTGTCAGACCACCAGTATCTTCCTTTAGTCTTGTAGATTTTCATCAGACTAGATAACTTTGTATACTTTGAGCATCCGAGGTATAGTGGTTGTTCAGCATCTTCAATTACAGCTATAAAAGCATCTAGATCATTGGTGTATTATTCATAAGCATCTAGGTCAACCTGATTGATGTTAGATGACTGACTAAAATCTACATTCATGTTAGGAGACTGCCCAAACTTTATTTTCATGTGTGTGGACCCGTCAACATCAGCTTTCTCGCCATGCCATTTCCATAACACATAACTTGGATCAATGCCTCTTCTATAAAGATGATTTCTTGTTTCTTTGACTGAATGAAACTAAAAATTTCCACAAACTAGGCACATCTTATGAAGAAAGGATTACTTGAATGAAGTACAACAAACTCAAGCAACATTTCAACTCCATCTTCATATGCTTTTGAAATTCTATCCTCCGACATCCATGATTTATCCATTTCAATTAACTTACTAAGCTTGAACAAAGCCACCCAGTCCTTAACATCATAACCAAATGTTGACACACATTACTATCCTTACTATTATATTGACATTAAGAAATAAAACTTCTCAGCCTAAAAAAGAATGCGTTTATTGAACTATTTGAATAGATGAATAATAACTTTACCACTCAGTTAGTTCAACCTTGACCTCGTACAAACTCCACGGTCACAAATGTCGGCGGCAACAACACCCAACCTAATCAAAACCTTGCTACAAAAACTTTGTCAAAGTCCACGATCTCTTCACCATAGACTCTTCCAAAAGCAACAGAGAGAGATCTCTAATCGAGCGACAAGGCGCGACTAGCTAGGGTTCTTAGGGCACGTGTTGCTGGGTCTCTCTCTTTTTCAAAAGTTAGCAGCTGGGTCTGTCTTTGAGTTTGAGGTGCAATTGAAGATGAATGAAACTAAGACTTTTATTTTTTTAATAGATAGAACACATTTGGTGACGGGTATGGCCAAGCATCAAGATACTACATTTTAACATAGATGACGGTTTTTTAAACCGTCAAAGGTTGTATGTTTTTGTGATGGTTTTGACATAACCATCACTAATATAAGCGTACCGAATACTAGTTTTGTTGTACTAATTGCCACTGAAAACTATAAATTTGATTGGTTTACACTCTTTTGGCCATGAGAACTCTTCCTGCGGGAAATGATCAACTTATCTTCCCCAAGTTTTTAGTGCATCAAGGATTCTCTACTCAATGAGCTCTTTCATCCTTTCCTCCCAACCTACTGAAGGGTCGTTATTGAACTGGACACCCCTCTGGTCAAGTTGGTAACTGACCCTGTCAACTCCTTGAAACCCTTGTTTATCTGCTCCCTGAGATTGTTTACATTTACCTTTTAGTAGTGTTGACTTCCAGCTGGTCTTGCCCGCAACGAGGTCGTCGAGGCATTTCTTTTCAACAACCTACTCAACACGATCTTTCACAAGACCTTGCCTTATGGCCATTATCTTGTCAGCTAACTTGTCAACCATCTTGTCTGATTCAGAGAGTTGTGACATGATGCCACCCAACTGTTCATTGATGTTCTTGTCTCGCTGAACAACGTACTCTATAATGAGCAAAATCAAACTCCTTGATTTCATCTGGTGTTCTTGGTATGAAATCCATTTGTGGTGTTTGCATTACCCCGAACATTTCCTAGACTTAAGCGTTTGATAACCCACGATAGTGCCCTGAGTTATGCTCTCGAAAAACTTGTGCTCGGTGCTTTCTCCAACCAGGACGCACCTTCTTGTAAGGGTCTTCTATCGTTGCAGTGAGACACAAAACTCAGTCACATTGGACATGCCAAAGTGTTTGGCTCATCCCTTGTGTTTGGGTTGTACAAACTTTCTCTTTTACTATGTGATGGGCGTGCCACTGCCAAGGGAAGAACGTCAATGAAGAGTTGCACCGCCAAATTTGTTTTTACACAAGCGACTAAAACGAGAGAGCACCAACCTTGCTTGATGAGTTCTTCTTGTCTAGTAGTCTAGGATTTGTGTTCGTGTCTCGCTACTTTACACACCCTGTCTAGTGTAAAGCAGAGCAATCTTCAAGGCGTGTGTTAAAAACAAAGGTATGGTAGCTTTTGTAAATGTCCAGAATTTTCACACCCTTACTGGTGAACATTCCTTCAATCATTGTCATTCGATAAGAGAGAACTTCCAAATCATCATGCTTTGTTCGGTGAGAGTTCGTAATTTGTCGCGGTCAGTTTCTCGCATGGAGAGCTTGTTTACTGAGTGCAAATTTGCGTATGTATATGCAGAGGTCCCGATTTCATCAAAAATCTACCTATATATTCTAATCGGTATACACACCTCTCCTAATCCATATTGAGAAGGAAATCTTAATCCTTAAAGGACTTTGAATATGAGATCCAATCAACCATGCATCCCTTGCTTGATAAAGATTCCCGTTAAGCTACGATTTCCATTATAAACCTAAACTTGGGCCACAGGAATTGGCGTCAGTAGGCTCTAATCATTTCTAAATAACATAAGATTTATTCATGGCCCAACAACTAGTTTGTAGATTTGCTCTGCAATTTACCTCGTTCCACCATTTAATCCTTTTGTACGACCAAATCCATCTCCGGTTTTGGGCAAGGAATGACCAAAGGGAACCATACAGACCAAGAAAAAAAAGTGTTCAAGGCATAACTAGAAAAGAAAGATAGAAAGAAAATGTAAACAAAATAACAAGGTCAACAAAAATAATAGCTAGTTTGAAACATCCATGGGGTCATCAGCAAGGTCTTCCTCCTCGAATGTGTCACAAACAACATCATTAGACGACTCATCAGTAGGCTCCCTCTTAAAAGGTGGATGGAGATCATGAGAAGACGACTCAGAAGAGTGGGAAGAGGGGCTATCCCCAGTGAGAGGAGAGGAAGGACCAAAGCAATCATGGAAGAGAGTGCGAAGCCATCCTTGAAGAACACAAAATAGGCAGCTTAAGCAGCTTTCAATTCAACCACAGTAGCAGTAACCTCGCGGTCAATAATGCACTCCATTTCCAGCTTGAGAAGAGTTTGCTCGAGAGGTTTGACACATACGGAAGACTGAGAGGAGGACTTTGCAATTGTCAGTTTGTCGATAAGGTCTTACGGGGCAGCAAACTCGTCATGTTCCAAAACATGCATACCTGCCTCAAAGCACAACTTTGTAATGAGGCTAGGAAAGACCAAAGAGCAGCTCTTGTACATGCACTAAGAAGCACCAGGGACACAGATAGCCTGACACATAGAGCATTCAGCAGGGAACATAGGCTTGGAGGGTTTCAAGCACGCGTAGGAAATGAGAGCGGCCTGTTTGTAAGGGATTTTACTGGTTTGTGAGGTACGAGTGGCTGGAGAGCAAATGATATATGAATCCCACAGTTTTGTACCACTCAGTCATGTATTGATTAGAGAGGTGTAGTGGGAGCAGTAGTGTACATCTCTAAGGCAAGTTCCTCAAGAGAGATACCAGAGAAGAATGATTTGACTGTTTCCATGACATGAGGTGGAGGAATGGAAAGAACAAGGGAGGCAAGAATCCTAGTGGGTGAGATATCAACAATATGACGCCGAACATTGACAACAACAGGCTCCTTAGACCTAAGCTTTACATTAGTAAAGGTAAAAGGGGGAAAGTTTGCATAAAATTCACGAACCATAGTGAGATTAACAAGGGGAAAGGAATCCAAATTTTTGACCCGTCCTAAATCTTTGATAAAGGACTTAACAGTCGATGGGACAGTGTTGAAAGCCATAGCATATTCTTAGAAAATGAGTCAAAGTAGATTGAGAGATGAAATGAGATTCAGGTGGAATAATATATACCTCACATTTCATAGGAGGAAGGTCTTTAGTGGTATCCTCATCAACGACCTTCTTGCCTTTGGTAATCTCATCTTTGGGAGCACCCTTTCGAGACTTTAGAGTCGGAGAGGGGAATGGTGCACCCGTGGCAGTAGCAGAGCGAGTCACATGCTTTGGCAAGGAGGAGGATGGTGAAGGAAAATCCAAAACCAGCTCAAAAGAGGACTCAGAGTCAGAACCTGATGAAGCAACAGTCCAACAAAGAGCTTGGTGAGACCCAAAAATGGAGTGAGGAGTGTCAGAGACGGAACAATCTAAGTAAGAATGCTCTGAATCTGGGATACCAGAGGCGGATACGTGGTATAGATCTGAGAAAAGGTGACAGGTGAAGGGGATGACAACGAGACACGCGGAGCTTTGGCAAAAGGCTTCAAGATACGAGTTGGGGCCCTTTTTCAGCCCACACTAACGAGACTGGGCCTGCGTCGGTAGAAACCAAGCGGTGATGAAGGAGCGGAAGGAGGTGGTTAATTTGGAGTGACAATTTTGGTTGGTTCTTAAAAGGAGTTAAATAGCAGATCGAAAAGACGCCTAATTTGACGTGAAGAAAAACTCCTCGGTAGACACACCCTACTAACCCAAATAAAGTATGGCAAGTTCAAATGTACTTTTGGGAGAGAACCCTCTTGAGGCACGTGTGCAAGAGATAGTCCTGAGGGTGAAAGCAACCCAACAATTTTGAATAAACCAGAAAACAAAGCCCAAGCTGAAAAGAGCTATAGTAACACACATGTGGACATGTCAGATAACCCACAATGTCTATAGGACACAAGTCCAGCCAAAGAAAAAGTTAAACTTCATATAGTCAAAAATTAACTTTTGGCCAACGCAGTTAGTAGACTTTTTCAAAAACCTTTGACAACCAGATTTTGGCGACTAGAGCATGCACCGATATATACACCATTGCTTTGAAAACTCCCCCTCAGAGTGTGCATCAGATTTAAAGAAAATATTTAAACAACATAATATGACACACTTAGCAAGATAAAATTGACTAAGCAGAGTTTGAGAGAGAGTGAGAGTATCCTATCCCTATTTTACACATGTCTTTGTGGCTTAAATTTTACACATGGATATATAATTGTAGAGATAGCATCATTGTAATGGTCCTAATAATTAAATTTTAGAATATCAAGATGTGTGTGTGCGCGCGCGCGTGAGCAAAATCTTGAGCCATGGAGCAAAGTTTGGAGCGTCAACTGAGATGAGAGATGGATCAACCGTTTGTTACACATGTGACTTTGTCACAGCCAGCCTTGTAACTCCATGAACAACTACTTCACATTTAGAGGCATTTTTGCCATACCGATTCATTTAGTCATGAGATCTTCCGAGAAATCATCCTCTTAGATTCATGTAGCGAAGTAGTTATCATTGACTTCATAAACAAATGCTCTAAGGGGCAATATGTGTAACAAGAACACTCAACGGATGACTAGTTTGAATCCATCGAAGGATAGAATGAATGTGTTTTGAAAAGATAAACACCTTAGATGTGCACCCAGTGAAGGACTTCCTCTTAATTCATTTAAAACTTCACATTTTACGGGGCAACTTATTTACAGCTTAGAGCTTCAACCAGATCACAACTTCTCCAAAGATAAACACTTTCAACACCTCATCTAATCTCAATTTTCTAGCTCAACTTATTGCAACTCACACGTTTATCTTAATGACAATTATAGTCTATTGTCCAAAAGCAATTAAAACGATAAACAATAAAGCCCTTGTAGCACAGATCAATGCATACATGCAAGCGAAAAATACAGCAAATCAGACCAAGATATATGAAATATGGACAAAACACTTAGGTCAAGTTCAAAATAATATCTAGAGATACCTGATGAGACTTATATCCTAGACCCAAAAACTGAAAGACAACACAAACACTTTTTTTTTCTTTTAATACATATAC
The DNA here is from genome assembly GCA_946800695.1 of Geum urbanum. NCBI lineage: Eukaryota > Viridiplantae > Streptophyta > Magnoliopsida > Rosales > Rosaceae > Geum > Geum urbanum. Next base: position 22,199,485 of record OX327007.1, read on the forward strand.
ACAACAACAAAAACTCAGTTGGGGAAGAGCATAAAGTGATGGTCCACACACCAATAGCTTTTCGAAGGCTTTCAAATCGAAGGTTGTCCAAATGCTTTGTAAACAAGTCGGCCAATTATTTTTCAGAGAGACATAAAATTCTATTTCTTGTTGTTCCATGAGACTAAGTTGTTCATCAGAGAGACACAAAATTCTATTTCTTGAGTTTACCACACAGACTTATTTTTAAATTCTTGTTTCATTAGAGTAATAAACTTTTCAACAAGTTTTTGAGAGGTAGATCCAAACACCACATAATCTAGATAGACTTGAGCTATGATGATGTGCTTTGAGGTACTTTTGACAAACATGGTCTTGCCAATAAACCCTCTCACATAACCATGATCTATCAAATTAGTCGACAGTTTCTCATACCAAGCCATTGGTGCTTGTTTATGCCCATAAAGAGCATTATCAAGCCTGAACACATGTTCGGGGTATAACTGACTCTTGAATCTTGAAGGTTGCTCCACATGAACTTCCCCTTTGAGGATTCCATTCAAAAATGCACTTTTGACATCCATTTGATAAAAATCAAATTTTAAAAAATAAGCAATGACTAACAAAAGTTAGATAGAATCTAACCTAACTACTAGAGCAAAAATTTCATCAAAATCTAATCCTTATATTTGAGAATATCACTAAATAACTAGCCTAGCTTTGTTTCTAGTTATGATTCATTTATCATCAGTTTTGTTCTTAAAGACCCATTTAGTTCAAATAACATTTTTATCCTTAGGTCTAGGAGCAAGATGCCAAACATTACTTTTCTCAAATTGATTCAATTCCTCTTGCATGACATTTGTTTCAACCAGTTTCCATAAGGATTCCAGCAGAGGTACGGATGGGGTAAATTTCTGGTGATCCGAGCTGTCGCGCATATAGTCATTTACCTGCTATTAAGAGTAATACACCAAACGGACATTAGGAGTCTTGACGGGGTGTTCCCGCCTTCGACTCTCCGTCGCTCTAGTTAGTGTATGAAGCGTAACAAACAGTATTGGTTGAGTAATGGGCGTAGGATGGTGTACCTTGTAACTGTCGTAAATGTCTTGTATATATTGGCGGTTGAGTATGGGGTCTTTTGTTGCTCTTCGATATGGGATCCTGCTTTGTTCATGTTCTGTTATGGTGCCTTCTGTTTGTTTGTTTCGAGCGCGTGGGCTTTCAGATGGTGTTACTTCCTTGTTTAAAGTTGAAGCCTGTGTTGTTGTCTTGCGTTCGGTCTGAGCTGTTTTGATTTGTTTGGAGTGACTAAGTGTGCGATAATTGTGCTTACAGGATCACGTACTAACAAGTCCCCCAAGTCCCTGATTCGCATTTTTTCAAGCATTTAATTAAACACTTAATCAAACACGAAAGCAATTAAAACCCTTCTTTGTAGATGTAGCATTGGTAAGTAGGGATCGTTCTTAACCGGGGATTGAGGGTGCATGTATAACTATGCTAAGTTTAAATGGGGGTGCGAGATTTGTTTGTTTAATGCCTACAAAATTAAAGACAAAAACGTGGCAATCATACACATAGAGAAACCCTAGGACCCCAACATGCTTCACTCATAGACAAGCAAACAATCAAGAACCCTAGAAACCCTAAACATGCATCATTGCCGAAAAAAACCTAAACTAGTTATTTACAAGTGATCATCACATACTAATTACCTAAGCCGATTACTTCTTCTTTAAACAAGTTCTACGAAATTCATAGCACAAATTAAAACACAAACACATGCTTACATCGAATTAGAGAGCAACCAAATCATCTAGTTAACTTCCTAACTCAATTTTATCTTGATTAATTCGGTGGAACATGCTAGGGTGAACCAAATCATCTAGTGTCATCCTAAACAAGTTTCAAAGCATTAAGATCATAGTAAGCTAGCATATATATTCGAATTCATACTAAGAACACATGGAAGAACTCATAAAAATCCAAAACAATCATCTTTACACTAAAACATGTTGTCTTTCTACAAAAAGTAAAGAAAACCAATACATAACCGAAATTTGATACAAGATGTCATGTTACACTTTTTGCTCCGAGGAATTCGTCTCTCCGCAAGCTCCAAGTATAGCAGCCCCTTGTTGGCGTGAGGGAGGACACAAGTGTTCAAAGCCAAATCTAGCGTAAGAACACTTATGGGTGAAGGAGGGATGTTTTTGAGGTGGTGATGGTGGTGTTTCGGCTAAGGAGAAGAGTTCTTCGACTTTGTGTGAAAGGAGGTAGTGTTTGGACAGAGATTCGGCTCCTAGAATGTGTGATCCTGAAACCCTAGTCAAGCCCTCATTTATATAGGCCAAGCAAAGCCTAATTCGACTCCTTTTAGAACTCTTACTACTCCACCCGGGTAACCTGACCCTTCTCCACTAAAATAGGAGTTTCTCTCGTTCTAGGACTCCAAATCGCTTGATTCCAGTTGCGTTGGAAACTAGACTTCTAGATCTTTCCAACCATATGCTAATCGCGTCTAGATTCATCCGGATCTGTTCACAGTGGCCTTTTGAAGTGGGCTGATCTGCACAGGCAGATTTCCTGATTTCTAGCTTTTGATCCATTTTCTTCTTTTGGGCTTCTTTGTGGGTGAATCTTGACATGATCTTGGACATTCTTGGACACATGAGCATGGTCTTGACCCATCTTAGTGATCTTTGATCCATTCTTTATAAATCGTGGCCCATTCTTCTTCATCTTTCCTCCTCATTTTAGGAACTTCCTCCTTAGTAGGTTTTGAGCTCATTTCTGCCTCCTTTACGGATTCCTCCTTTATTTCTACCTACAAACATAAAGTAAGTTAAAAACATATTTACTAAGCACAAAACAAAGTTAAATATAGAGAGAAAGACATTAATAATCAAGCATAAAATGCGTAGATCAGTCCCCAAGTCAAGGGAATTAGCTCTTGATTGGGGAGTTGTAAGGCTAATGTCCAGATTTTGCACACGTGGTCACTCGAGAATGTGGGGGGGGGGGGGGGGGGGGGGGGGGGATCCTGCTAACCCCGAGTCCCCCAACTCTCCGATAAAGAGCTGATTTTGAGGTCGAGAGTCGAAGTGTCGTGCCGCGATGGTGCGGGCGTTTGTTGCTGTTACGTTATCGAGGTGGACTCCAAAACCTGATGTTGCTGTCTGGAGCCGCCTATGTGGCGACAAGTGATGTTGCTACTCATCCCACGGTAGCGCGAACGTTGTTGCTGTTTGGCTATCGGGTTGGACTCTGAAACCTGATGTTGCTGTTTGGAGCCGCTTATGTGGCGATAATTGATGTTGCTACTCATCCCACGGTAGCGCGAACGTTGTTGCTGTTTGGAGCCGCTTATGTGGCGACAGGTGATGTTGCTACTCATCCCACGGTAGCGCGAACGTTGTTGATGTTCGGCTATAGGGCTGGACTCCGAAACCTGATGTTGCTGTTTGGAGCCTCTTATGTGGCGACAAGTGATGTTGCTATTCGTCCCACGGTAGCGCGAACGCTGTTGCTGTTTGGCTATCGGGTTGGACTCCGAAACCTGATGTTGATGTTTGGAGCCGCTTATGTGTTGGGTGTTGCTCTGTCGGGTGGATGCGTAACGGGAGGTCCCAGACCTCAGTCCGTTAGCCCCGAACGATGGCGCAGGTCATGATGGTATCAACCGTGCCCATGATAGTGCAAGCATAATTGCCACTTTCCTATCGGGTGGATGCGTAACAAGAGGTCCTAGACCTTAGTCCGTTATCCCCGAACGATGGCGCATGTCATGATGGTATCAACCGTGCCCATGATAGCGCAAGCATAATTTCCACTTGCCTATCGGGGGGTCTCCGAAACGGTGTTACTGTTTCTGAAGTGGGCCCCTCTTGTCTTTTCGTATTCCAACATTTTCGTCTTCGTAACGGTTATCTGTCGCTTGAGGTGATCGTGTGTCAGACGGTTTATTTCAGTTGTATGCTGTATGCGTGACGCGTGGCACGTCGAATTTCAAGCGGTAGGGTAATTAATTTTGGCGGGAGCGCGTGAGACACGTGTCATGATCCTACGGTTGGAAGCGCTGAAAATAAATGACAGGCGTTTGCTTAGGGTTAGTTTCGGTGCCTATAAATAGTATGATATTTTCACTTTCACCTTTTACACTTTTGCTGTTCAAGTTGAAGCTCTGCATGAATGTGTTCTCGAATCTACTTGCTATCAATCTTTGAGTGTTTCTTGCGTGCTATCCCGTGAATCTTCATGTCATCTCAAAAGGTAGTCTTTGTTCTTGTTTTTCGAAAATTGAGTGATGTAGTGCCTTTGTATTTGCTTTGGTTTGTGTTTTGTTTTGGGGTAAATGTTGGGTTTTATGTTGCTTTGTGTTGTAATGTAGAGGCGATTTCTGGGTTTTTTCTGGGTAGTGGGAAGAACAGTTTCAAGTTCTTGGATTTTTTGTTGCTTTTTGGCTGTTTGATCGATTTTTGGGTACTGGGAAAGATTTGCACTTGTTTTTCTAGGGGATTAAGGCTGCGATAGTCTGCACGTTCGCCAGTTTTGCCTTATCGCCCGTTTGTTTTTCTCTTGGGATCATGGATTTGGTAGCTGTATCTAGTGATGAGTTACCTCCGTCAACCCCTAGGTTCCGTATAGGGTCCCGGGTTTCATCCTTTAGTGTTTCGGACTCCTCGTCCGATAGCGTACTGAGTGTCTCTCCCCTGTCTGTTAATGCCAGTACTGCCTTGCATAGGTTGTCGGTGCCGATCATGGAGCAACCTCGATCGAGTGTGCCGAACGTTGACGCGGCGTCCTTTTTCAGGGGAATCAGATGGGTATGTCGTACTCCCACGCGGCGGGCAGGCGTCCGGGGCCGCCCTCCCCATTCTTCCTCAAGGCGGGCCCGTTTTGTAGCAACTGGCGGATGGCCAGGTGGTGCAGGAGTCAGAGAGGTCCCCGTCGGTGCGGGAGATCGAGCGATGATATCGGAACTACCATATCCCCCGTACCGTGAAGCTGAGGGCACTCCACCAAGGTGAATCATTTACACGCCCCCCGCGTGGTTACGGTGTGTGAGTGAATTCAGTTGAAGGCCGGGCTGAAGCTTCCCCTTCACCCGTTCTTCCAGTACACGCTCGCGCTCTTCAACATTATGTTAGTCCAATGCGGGCCAACGCTGACGCGCGTACTAATTGCCTTCCACAATATCTGGAAGCTGAGAGGGCTGCAGTTCCCTACACTGGCGGAGATCGGGCATTTCTTTCGTTTGAAGTATTCTCCTCGTATGAAGGACAAGGGTATGATGACGGTCGAGCCCCGAACGAAGTGGTAGTTAACGAAGCCCCCCTCCTCCTCCACTGCCTTGTCGGAGGGAAGTGGGAGTTTGATAAGCCAGATGGCGCTCTCTCGCGCGGACACAATCAGATACATCGAGTCCCCGAGTCTTTCCAACCGCTAGGTGTGATATTGTAGTGCCGACTAACGGCGTTTGCCCTGTTTTCATTTGTATTCGTGCTTGCTAATTCTTTTGTGCTTTTGTAGACCAGAGTTCGTATCCCCTCACGCATTTAGAGGAGAAGCGGTTGGCGAGAGTCAAGTTTGCCTTCGACCCCCCTCCGAACGCGCGAAACTTCTGGGCAGCCAACCACTGGGATCTTGTCGAACGCTGCGGTCTTTCGCGCCCTCCTGGTATGTATCGTGTATAGTGTTTGAGCTATCCGTTTGTGTAGGTTATCGGGCTGACCATGTGTACATTGTTTGCAGCTAAGACGAAGAAGTCCAGATCCTCCTCGAAGCAGGATACTGCCCTTCTGCGTATGCTGGTGCTGATGGAGAGGGCCCGGCAAGCCCGCATGGTCGTTAAAGATCTGAGCGGCCAGCTGGTGCAAGGCGATACCCCTCAAGGTGTCATGCAGCCTCCCAACTGTAATGAGTACCTGGACCCGGTTCTAGAGGGTGAGGAGGAGGTTGAAGCCATGGGCGCGGCTGTCGGAGCCCCAACCATCATCCCAGAGAGACGGGTTGAAGAAGTTTCCCCCGAAGTTCAAAGAGGAGAAGGCAAGCAAGCCCGAAGGGACCACCTCCGGCAGGAGAAGGAGGCGCGCAGCCGAGAGCGCGGCGAGCGTCGTGTCGAACGCGTGGACATGTGCGTGAGCCAGGGAAAGTCTCCCTCCACACATACTGGCTCTTCAATAAGTTAGTTTGAGATTTCCCCCATCCATCAGCCTGGAGGGGCGGATGGTCAGCGGTCCCAGACCTCGGCTAGGAGGCCAGACAGCCAAGGCACCTCCACCCGCCCGCAGAAACGCCTTCGTCTGTTCGACGGTGCCTCCCCTGCCGTGACTGTTGCAGTGGCAGGCGAGACGGCGCTTTCGTCAGAGTTCATTGCTCGTATCCAGAGCTCCATGGGTGCGGGCATTGAGTCTCTCCAGAAGTGGGGTCAGCTGGGCACCAACCCGAGCACATCCCTCAGTGCGGTGTTTGATACCTGCACGCAGCTCCAGCATCAGCTTTTCCTCATCAAGGGGCTTGAGGGGTCGATGTTGTAGACCACCCTGCTGTCGAAGACGAAGGCCAAGAACCGGAAGCTTCAGACTGACGTGGGGAAGCTGCAACAAGCTTTGACCAAGTCCAACGACATTGCCAACCGGAAGATCGCACGGGTGAACGAGCTCGTGCGTGAGACCGATGAGCTAAAGAAGGACTTAGGTGAGGCGCAGTCCGGGGTGGTGATCCTGGAGACCGACCTGGCTGCCCTCCGAACATCCAGCGATACGTGGATAGCGGAGCTGGAGCGTGAGCTGGTGGAGGCCTGAGCTCATGCTGTGATGGAGGAGGTCCGTCAAAGGATTGCGGAGGAAGCTGTGGCCGAGTACAAGGCCTCTTCCGAGTTTGAGAAGGTCAGGGTTGACGCAGTCCAGGCTTTCAAAGATTCGGAGGAGTTTGAGGACTTGGTTGTCGCTAAGGCCAATGTCCAATGTGAGGACTTCTCCTCACTCGTGCTCCCGTTTGTCATGGTGGACGAGTTCGAAGCGTGGCAGGCGGCCGAGGCGGAGAAGCTCAAGCACTCGCTCGAGGAACCAGAGATGGAGGCGTCAGCCAGGGGTGACGGGCCATTTCAGGGGGGAGTGCGGGGGGGGGGGGGGGGGGGGGGGGGTGGAGAAGACGCTGCTGCCGGGGCCAGCTAGTTATCGTTTACTTTTGCTTTCTCTTTTGCTTTTTGCCTTGTACTTTCATGCCTTCGTGCGTTTGATGATTTGTACAACTTTTTGATAATATATCTAAAGTACCTTTGGTTCTGTTTACATTGCTTGCCCTGTTGCGTTTGATGTATACTTGTATTGCTACCGGCACTTAATGAAATGACCCAACCCTGATTTAGCTCCCTAAACCGAAATCAAACCCCTTTCGAAAACACGAACCAACAAAAACCGTAGAAATTTTGGCAGAGTTTCGCTACTAACGTAGAATTACCATTACCTGTACGCAGAAAATACACTTCATCCTATGCCACAAAAATCAAACCGTGGGCACCAATCCCATCCGGATTTCTCAATATATCAACAGTAAAGTAAAACAATAAATATATCTATACTTTACTGAAATCCGGAGTAAAATCGTATAATATATACAACAGAATACTCAGTGCGACCTCTAATGTATAATCATATACGTAAACCACAGTAGGTAGCACAATAAACCTACTGGAAGAAACAGGGTAGCTCGAATACTATGCCTCCGACCACGACGTGCGACACCAGAGTCCGAACTGCAAACTGGGCACGGAAACCGAAAAGCCCAGGGGAAAGACATGAAAACTGTTAGAGTGAGTGGACGAAAATAAATGTCTTTCACCAAGTAATATATATGTTATAAAAACATATGCGAGTCAAATGAATAAATATAATAAAATACGCGAGGTAAACTCATACTCCTCCAGCGTACAGAGCATGCAAGTAAAAATCTCACGGGGCCACTCATGGACACGTCCGTGCTAGTACAGTCCGAATCACGGGATCCCAGACCCACACGTGATTCAAGCCAGAAAGGCCTCAGGTCAAGGTATCTGTTTCCACCCGGAACTGCATCGGCATAAGAAACAGACATTTGTACCTACCCGGAAATACATCAGCACAAGGTATAGAAACCAGTACCCACCTAGAACTACATCGGCATAAGGTACGGTACCCCCCTGGTAGGCACCCTCGGGGATCAGCCGGGATGCGTGTGTATCGATACAACAACATGAACGACAACTGTACTCTGTGTAAATCAAATCACAAATAATCCGATGCAAATATAATAAACAGCATATGAATGCATATACGTAATATAATCGTATAACACATGCTCATATAAATCGAAATCTAGTAAGCATGCTCAAGTTCGAAAATCATATAAAAAGACTCGCAATCATTTCCGTGAAAAGAAATTGTCCACTCACAGACTAGCGTAACGCAGTTCGCGTTAACCCGTGATCCGGCGGAATGTCCCTCGCCAAACAAACGATCACGAACCCCTGAATAATCACAATAACCATTTCTCAAAATCATAATTCAACAATTCAAATCAAATCACGAGAAACCACCATTCTCGGAAACACGAAATCCGATTACGACAAACTGTCGGAAATCCGAAAATCACACATCAATACCTCGCTATAAGTTTGGACGCTCAATTCGAAAAACGAACCTCCCCACTGCGATCGGGGCGCGATTTCGAGTGAAATGACATGCAACTTGTCGAAAACCCAAAAAGTCAAACTGTTGACCGCCGTTGACCACCGCCACGGCGGCGCCGCCACCTGAACTGAAAATTTTCCAGCGGAGCAACTCCTATTCCACTCAAAATCATCCACTGAGCAACTTTCATAACTGCAACAAAGGCCAATTCAATCTCTAACTAGCTCAATTTCATGCAAAACCGAATTGGTACCAAATTTTCAAATCCAAAATTCTCCAAGTACACATCGAATTGGATCACCAAACTTACATGGTAGCTTCCTAGTGATAAGAGCTTCAAAGCCCACTCCAAATTACAGCTCAATTTGGCCGGAATCGGATCACCCCAAAAACTCCAAAAATCCCAAACTTTGGCCGGATTTATCACCTCCTCCGGCGAGCCTCGCCGTGCATGGTGGCTAGGGATGAACTCGGGACGCCAAGACGAAGAGAATGGGACCAACACCATGGCCAACGGAGGCCGGACGGAGCGCCACCGCCGGCGAGCCGTCGTGACTCCTCCACCACCTCGGTCAACCCGAGTTGACCAGGTCAACTCCCAATATGGCAATGTTTGACTTGCCCAAACAGGTAACTTCTATTTATGGACTTTCCCAAAATGGAAACCAACAAACACACTTTTCGGCGAACTTCAAACACACGTAATTTCCTCGTCGTAATTCTGATTCCAATAATTCTCGCGGCCACAGCTCGTCTCGACATACTCTTCAATTATCACCCAAAGTCAAACACATCGACCAATCGGATAAAAAGTCAACCATTCAAACCAACACATATTTAATAGACTAAACAATCAACAATCGGAAATATTCACAACTTAATCTTCGTAACTCAAAATAATGCTCCGAAAGTTCCCACGAGCTCGAAATTAAATTCTGAACAACTTCTGTGAAGAAGTCGAAACCAAATTCTCGTCCGGTAATTTAGTCGTTAAGAGCACTACCATTTAAATCCGAACTTCAAATATTCATAATTAATTCCTCGGTCGTCCAAATAACGATCCGGAACCTCCCACGAACTCGAAATCACACGTAGAAAGACTATCGAGAAGAGACCCAGCTCCAATTCTCGGCCAATAATTAAGTCGTTATCAAATCTGGCGATTCAAATACTGTCGGAACTCTGCGACTACGCAGTAACTCACGTACATAGCTGATCATACTAGTGATTCTGGTCCGGGTCGTCACACTTAACAAAATGTACATATGCAAAAGTTTATAATCACTAGACTAACGTGCGTTTAGATTACAAAAAGGATACTCAAACGCAGGTAGATGAACACTTAGTGGAAATACTTCCTTAAGTGCTGTGTGTTCCGGGGATTGCCTATTCTTCTCCCAAACATGTCTTTGATGTAAAACATACCCGAACTTGCAACTGTGTCGATGATGTATGGGCCTTCCCATGACGGGTGTAATCCCTTGGGCTTCTTTTGAATTGCTTTCATGACCCAGTCCCCCAGTTGAAGTGGGCGCTCCTTCACACGCTGGTTGAATAGTCAAGCGACTCGCTGTTTGTTCGCGGTGTTGTGAAGGTACGCTGTGTCGTGTCTCTCTTCGAGGAGGTTGTTGTCGAGTCTGAGTCCTTCGCCATTGGTGGCGGGGTCGTAGCTTTCTATTCTTGGACTTCTGTACGTGAGCTCGAGTGGCAGTACGGCCTCCGTTCCGAATGTGAGGCTAAACGGAGTTTCTCCTGTCGCTGCTGTTGTCGTCGTTCGGATTGACCACAGTATTTCGGGGAGTAAAGTGGGCCATCGTCCGTACCAAACGTCTACCTTCTCTATGAGTTCAATCTTCTTCTTGATGTCTTCTTTGATGATTTTGTTTGCTGCTTCCAGCTGTCCGTTCGTTTGTCGGTGCGCTGGTGATGCGAATATCAGATTGGTACCTTGCCTTCTACAGAATGCCTTGAGCTCGTCGTTGTGGAATTGAGGTCCGTTGTCGGTGATGATGTTGAGCGGGGTGCCATAGCGGCAGTAGAGGAAAGGCCATGGGAATCTCTTCACCTTTTCGGTTGTGATTTTGACCATCGATTCTGCCTCGATGAACTTGGTGTGGTAGCCGATGATGACTATGATGTATCGGTACTGGCCCTTGGATTTTGGAAGTTCTCCTATGAGATCGAGTCCCTACTGTGCGAACGGAACAGGAGAGGTGAGGATCGATAAGGGAATCGCGGGTTCGTGATTCTTGTGTGCATAGAGTTGGCATTGATGGCATGTCGTAGTGATTGCGGTTGCGTCAGCGTGGATGGTGAGTGATACACACTTCTGCAACCATTAAATTATCACTTAACACTCAACAAACACGTATAAACAATTAAAACCCTTTTGTGTAGATGTAGTATTGATAAGTAGGGTATCGTTCTTAACCGGGGATTGAGGGTGCATGCATATTTACGCTATGGTTTGAAAGGGGGGTTTGAGAAGGTTTGTTTAATACCTACGAAAATAAAGACAGGAAAATGGCATAGCAAACACATCGTTGGCTTCTAAGTTCTAACATGCTTAAACTCATAGACAAGCAAAACAAACAAGAACATAGAATCCTAAACATGCTTACTAAAACCGAAAATAAAGTTTAATTACATATATACATGATCAACTCGTCACACTTACCTCATTTCTTTATAACCTAATCATATTATATGCAACCTAAGTTTTATCTAGGCCTTTACTATGTGGTTCGCATGCATCTTTCATAATTAAGTGACTAAACCAAGATTGCTCGCATTTAGACACATCATTAACCTAAACCAAGATTGCTCCCATTTAGATTAAAGCATTAAGTGAAGAAGACACATTATCTAACATAAACCAAGTTGCTCGCATTTAGATTAGCACACAGAAAAGACTTAGACTCGAAATAGATGACATAAAATAGAATTAGAATTATATTACAAAAACATGTCTTTACACTCTACAAAACTGAAATTCATTACAAGGAGTAAGTAGAGGGATCGAAATACACCCTTTGTGTCGTGATTGCAGTCGCAAAGCTTGCACACGATCCTTCTATGGATGGCTAGATGAACCCTCGGATTGCCTAAGGTTGCTTCTAGGTGGAGGCTGAATGTATATGGTGTGGAGGATGGCGTTCCTTGAAGAAATCTCGAGTATTTGTGGAGAGGAAGTGTTTAAGGCAGAGACTTGGCTTGTATGATGAGTGATGATTGAGAATGAGGCCGAGCTCTTGTATTTATAGGTGAAGAATTCCAACTTTCCTCTCCAAACTAGGGATTCCTAGTTTACCCGGGTAGAACTGACAGCCTGTCTTCCTTTGAGTATTTCGGGAGTTCTAGAGCTCAGAAAATTATGATTTTGGACTCGTTGGTAAGCTTATTCAAAGGGCTATAAAATCCATATAAGGATTGCCATATTTGGAGTTGAATTGTGACTTCGGTGGCCTCTTGAAGTTACAGGTCTGTTCTGAGATCTTCTTTCCTTATTCCACTCTAGATATTTCTTTCTTGATTTCCAAGGAAATATACTCCTTGCCGAAATTCTTCAATATATTCAAGATATTTGGTCTTCAAATGTGGCAAGTGTGATCTCAATATTTCAGCCATGACTTCTTTCCATAAATGTATGCCGACTTGATCTTCCTGGTTCACTTAGGAGAAATGCATTCGTTCTTCATTTGGGAAACCATTTGTGCGTACCATTTTAGTAACTTTTACGAATACCATTTCTCAACCATTTTGCGCGTCTCGGACATTTCGCCACGTCATTCCTAGTTGATTTAGGAAACTTCATTTTTCAGCTCCGCGAAACTTTCCGAGTTGTCGAACCATTTGCATTCCTAACCCGAGTAGGAATCCTAGTCAAAGTAGGAAACACCATTTTTCCTAAGCGAACTAGGAAACCTCCAATTGCTGCGTTTTAAGCTCCATTTCACCTCTTTTATTGTACTCCTTTATTCAAAACCTAAAAACAACAAAGTAAGTAAGAAATGATAGTACTAAGGTCAAAACAAAGCTAAATGTAAAGAGAAAGACGTTAAGAATCAAGCATAAAATGCGTAGATCAAATTCCCCCACACTTAGACTTTGCTAGTCCCTAGAAAATACTAAATAAAAGAAAGACTAAAAATATAAACCAACGTTAGAGCTAACCTCCACGTTGAACAAATCCCATGGACTCAAATAAATAAAAACAACTCCTAAGCCCTTAGCACAATTTGTCTCAGAAATTTTCTTACGTATATGGCGATGGAGTCACAAGATTTCATAGTGAAAAGTTCAAATTTTTTTGAGAGATAAGAGAAATATGATCATGTTATGAACAAGTAGGACTTGGAGAAAACAATGGTGAAGTTAAAGCTATGCATGTTTCGAAAAAGTCTAAATCAATCTCACATGGATGCTCTCATCATATTTTCACTCATGAAAAGAGGTTTACTCAAAATGTATATGTTTTGTATCAAAATACCTCATAATTACTTGCACAAATGAACCAAACCATATGCTTACTCATGTAACTTACTCAACCAATTGAAGGCTACTCATCTTAAGGATCATAAAGGACTTTAGAAAGGTTGTAATGAGGCTAAGGCTAAGGCATTCAAAATTTAGATAAGTGGTGGTTAAAACACGTTCCAAAGACTTAGTCTAGCACTTAAAACTTCTTGAATTCGTGGCTCATCCTTTCTATACTTCTTTTTGTGTCAAACTTCAGAATTGGGGGCCAATTTTCATCTTTTTGGGCCCTAACTTCATTCCAAACTTTACTCGTCCAAAACTTTTACACTTAGAACTTTTGCCGGAGAGCTTTTACACATTTTTTTCTTTTCTTTCTTTTCTTTTTGCTCTCGATTTTTTTTCTTTCTTTTGTAATTTCGGCAATCATCTTTTGGACAAGTCTTCCCTTCTTTTGTATTCTTTCATCACTTTTTTCGCCACTTCTTTTGTGCTAGCTTCGAAACCCTTTCACCAAGTCTTTGAACAAGGTTTGGAAATTCTACACTAGGCTAAGTGTTTAGATATGTATGTGGTGAATGAAAGAAAAGGCTTAACGTAGGCACAAAGGGGTAATCTAAGGGTGTCGCAACTCGTGCGCACAATGGGACACAAGGCCATTTGGTTTAAGTGGTGGTAACCTAATTTGCCTTTAATCATATCCAAAATCAGAGCATATATCAACTTAAAAGCGTTGTAAATCTACATGAGTAAGTTCTAGTAATCTCTAGTTCATTAAAATCTATGGCAAGCAATTAGATGAGGCATGTTTTGTTTTTGAAAACCATATGCACGAAATTCACTCTCAAATGAAGTAATGTAGGCTCGAAAACTCACTTTTAGGTTTGTATGATTTAAAACTTATTCTAACATGCGAATTTTATACCATGTTTAATCAAACCATATCCACTACATGTTATGACAATCAAAATATCTCACTTATCACAAGAAATCAGTTTAGTGCTTATTCACCGCCATATGTATTCTTTTCGGTCCATTTTCATCATAGACTAACTAAGGGCATCCTAAAAATGAAAAAAGACTCTTTAAAAACCCTAAGTTAAATAGAAAGACATAAAATAATTTTTTTTAGGGCATCATCCGCCGGAAAGTTCCATTGTCCGCCCCATTTTGAAATTTTACGACTCAAATAAAGTTGTAAACCCCTCCCCCACACTTAAACTCTACATTGTCCTCAATGTATTTAAAGGAAACATAGAACTAAGTATGAAGAGAGAGACCCACGAAAATTTTAGCTAAGGAAAGTAAATAAGCAATGAAATTAAAAAGATCAGGGAGGAGAGAACAAATCCTTGGCGATTTCCTCCATTGGGTTGCCTCCCAACAAGCGCTTGTTTTTTTAACGTCTTACAGCCTAGACGTGATAGTTCTTCATGTGTGTGAGATGGCTGGATCTTCTAGCTTATCTTCTTCACAACTTCCATCATCGGTTGATGGAGTCTTCTTTGAGCTTCTCTCGAAGGTTTAGCCCCATCTTCGAGTAGAATTCGATGCACGCAAGTGGCCGGATTGATGCCTTTGATGTCGGCAAGGGTCCATCCAATTGCTGTTTTATAACGTTTTAGCATGTTGATGAGTTTGCCCGCTTGTTCTTCCTCCAATGATGATGAAATGATAACCGGCAAAGTGTCATTCTCTCCCAAGTAAGCATACTTCAAATGAGCCGGTAACACTTTGAGTTCTAACTCCGGTGCCTTGATTACGGATGGAACAAGCTTGTTTTCTCCATAGGCCAACGGAATTGGAGGTGGCCTATTAACAATCCGTGGAGCCTCATTGAGTGACATAGCCATCTCAAGGATTCTAGGCTCCAAAATCTCGATAAGTGCATCAAAAAGGGCTTCATCTCCAAGTCGAGTCAGCCCCGCTCCTTCTTGTATGGCAATGTCTAGCACATCATCTCCAATGGTGTCTAAGTGTTGTTGAGCTGCCTCTTCCACCATATCCATCGAAAATATGGCATGTACACTTGCCGCGGGAACCTTCATGGCATCTAATATGTTGAATTCGATCTTTTCTCCATCAATCTCCATGGAAAACGTTCCCTCAAATACATCTATCTTCGTTCTTGCAGTCCTCATGAAAGGTCGTCCAAGAAGCAATGGCGTGGTATTCAAAGGACTCTCCTCCATGTCAACAATGTAAAAATCCGCTGGAAAAATCAGGTTGTTGACTTGCACAAGAACATCTTCAACGTATCCCCTAGGATACTTATGCGAACGGTCAGCTAGCTGAATGATGACGTTGTCTTGTTTGAGCTCGCCTAGATCCATGGATGCAAATAAGTAATAAGGCATTACGTTAATGGATGCACCAAGGTCTAGCATAACATCTTCGAATTTGTTGTCACCAATCACGCAAGGAACAGAAAAGCTCCCCGGATCCTTCAATTTGGGGGGTAACCGACGCTGTAAAACCGCTAAGACGGTTGCATTCACCTTCACAACCTCCTTCGCTCTCGTTTGCCTCCTTTGGGTGCATAACTCTTTGAGAAATTTTGCATATATAGGCATGATACACGCATTTGCAACCATTAAATTAACACTTAACAATCAACAAAAACGCGTAGACAATTAAAACCCTTTTGTGTAGATGTAGCATTGGTAAATAGGGTATCGTTCTTAACCGGGGATTGAGGGTGCATGCATATTTACGCTAAGGTTTGAAAGGGGGGTTTGAAAGTTGGTTATTTATAATCTACGAAAATAAAGAAAGAAAATGGTTAGTAAACATATAGAGAAATCCTAGGTTCTATCATGCTTCACTCATAGACAAGTAGAAAACAAACAAGAACAAAGAACCCTAAACATGCTTACTAAACCGAAAATAAACACTAAACTATTATATACATGTGATCGACGCATTCTTTCATCCTTTGCCGTTTTATACCTAGACTCCCTAAGTGTCAACGAAATTCCTAACTCTAATCAAAACACACACACATGCTTATCATTGAACAAGACAGCAACCAAAGCGAGCTAACTCTCTAATCCAATTTTATCTTTGTTATTAGTTCGTGAAACATGCTTAAAAGAGAACCAAAGCGAGTATCTACTTAAAAACAGTTTCAAGCATTAAGAACATATAAGCACACACATGTATTCGAATCAAAGTTAAAAACACATGGAAGAAACTTAGAAGAATTTAGAAATATAAAGCCTCTTATCAAAACTTGTTCTCAAAATACAAACAAAGGAAATCCAAACAAAAACCGAAACAAAATAAAAAGGGGTCATGTTACACTTTTAGACTCCGTGAAAGCGCACCGCAAATCTTCAAGTGTAGCTACTCCTTAGTTGATGACGAGCCCAAGAATTCCCAGCCAAAGCGAGCAAAGTCCTTCTTGAGGTGGAGGAGAGTGTTTACGGGATGAAGTTGGTGGTGTTTCGGGTTTTGAGGGGATGGCCGAGTGTTTGGAGGTTGAGGAGCTGATCTTTGGCAAGCTTAGAAGTCTAGAATGAGTGATGAGAATGAATGAGTCGAGCTCCCCTTTATATAGGAGAAGAGTAGGGCTTTTCCTACCAAAACAAGACTTTCCTTATGTACCCGGGCAAATCTGACAGTCTATCTTCAAACGCGTTTTCCCGGAGTTTCAGATCTTGGAAAATTCCGATTCTTGTTTCATTGGAAAGCTTATTCAAAGGGCTATAAAATCCATATAAGGAACGCCATATTTGGAATTGAATTGGATTTACTACGGATTTTAGAAGTTAAGTGACCTGGCTGCCCTGTTTTCTTCTTCTTCAAGGAAAAGGAAATCTTCATATCTTCAAATCTTGCATTCCTTATTCCCTAATAATTCTTGGCCGAATATACCATATTCTTGCACATATTTTGGCCCTCAAATCAGGTATTTATCTTCATGGAATATCCTCCAAAATTCGTCCATTATATGCTCCATATATTCCGCCATATTTGCTCTTTCCTTGGGTCGCGCAGGAGAAATGTCTTCATCTTTTTGTCCACCATTTTGGTATCCATTTCTTTTGGCATTTGGTCTTCAATTCTTGACACCATATGGGAATGCATTTTAGTAACCATTTGAAGACCATTCCTCGGACCATTTCTTTTCCGGATTTGAGAACTTCCTCCTTAGCACGCTTTTAGCTCCAAATCGCCTCCTTTATTATTTTCTCCTTTATTTCTACCAAAAAGCATAAAGTAAGTAAGAAATGATAGTACTAAGGTCAAAACAAAGTTAAATGTAAAGAGAAAGACGTTAAGAATCAAGCATAAAATGCGTAGATCAAATTCCCCCACACTTAGACTTTGCTAGTCCCTAGCAAAAACTAAATAAAAGAAAGACTAAAAATATAAAACCAACGTTAGAGCTAGCCTCTACGTTGAACAAATTCCATGGACTCAAATAAATAAAAACAACTTCTAAGCCCTTAGCACAATTTGTCTCAGAAATTTCTTTATGTATATGGTGATGGAGTCACAAGATTCCATAGTGAAAAGTTCAAAAATTTTCGAGAGATAAGAGAAATATGATCATGTCATGAACAAGTAGGACTTGGAGTAAACAATGGTGAAGTTAAAGCTATGCATGTTTTGAAAAGGTTTAAATCAATCTCACATGGATGCACTCATCATATTTTCACTCATGAAAAGAGGTTCACTCAAAATGTATATGTATTGCATCGAAATACCTCATAATTACTTGCACAAATGAACCAAACCATATGCTTACTCATGCAACTTACTCAACCAATTGAAGGCTACTCATCTTAAGGATCATAAAGGACTTTAGAAAGGTTGTAATGGGGCTAAGGCTAAGGCATTCGAAATTTAGATAAGTGGTGGTGTAAAAACGTTTCAAAGACTTAGTCTAGCACTTAAAACTTCTCAAATTCGTGGCTCATCCTTTCTACACTTCTTTATGTGTCAAACTTTAGAATCGGGGGCCAATTTTCATCTTTTTGGGCCCTAACTTCATTCTAAACTTCCTTTGAGCTTTATGAACAGGACAAATGCCATATTTCTTCACTTTTGGGCCTTCAATTCGTAGTAATCTCCAAATTCATAAGTATAGGGGACATTAATCCAAACTTATACAATCTAAACACAATGCCTCGAGATCTTTATACATTTTTCTTCTTTTTCTTTTTTATCTCGAAAATTTTGGCATTCAAATACAAAATTTGTTGGACAAGTCTATCCCTATGCACACATCTTTTCATCATCTTCACGCCACTTTCATTGTGCTAGCTTCGAAATTCTTCACCAAGTCCTTAGAACGAGGGTAGGAATTCTACACTAGGCTAAGTGTTTAGATATAATGTGGTAATGAAAGAAAAGCTAAACGTGGGCTCAAAGGGGTAATCTAAGGGTGTCGCAACTCGTGCGCACAATGGGACACAAGGCCATTTGGTTTAAGTAGTGGTAACCTAATTTGCCTTTAATCATATCCAAAATCAGAGCATATATCAACTTAAAAGCGTTGTAAATCTACATGAGTAAGTTCTAGTAATCTCTAGTTCATTAAAATCTATGGCAAGTAATTAGATGAGGCATGTTTTGTTTTTGAGACACCATATGCACGAAATTCACTCTCAAATGAAGTAATGTAGGCTCAAAAACTCACTTTTAGATTTGTATGATTTAAAACTTCTTCTAACATGCGAAATCTATACCATGTTTAATCAAACCATATCCACTACATGTTATGACAATCAAAATATCTCACTTATCACAAGAAAATCAGTTTAGTGCTTATTCACCGCCATATGTATTCTTTTTCGGTCCATTTTCATCATAGACTAACTAAGGGCATCCTAAAAATGAAAAAAGACTCTTTAAAAACCTTAAGCTAAATAGAAAGACATAAAATAATTTTTTTTAGGGCATCATCCGCCGGAAAGTTCCATTGTCCGCCCGGTTTTATGATTTTAAGACTCAAATAAAGTTGTAAACCCCTCCCCCACACTTAAACTCTACATTGTCCTCAATGTATTTAAGGGAATCATAGAATTTCGTATGAAGGGAGAGACCCACGAAAATTTTAGCTAAGGAAAGTAAATAAGCAATGAAATTAAAAAGATAAGGGAGGAGAGAACAAAGCCTTGGCGATTTCCTCCATTGGGTTGCCTCCCAAGAAGCGCTTGTTTTTTAACGTCTTACAGCCTAGACGTGATAGTTCTTCATGTTGTGTTTGACGGAATTGGGTCCTCAAGCCGTGAATCTTCAATGATGTCTTAGTGTTGTTGAGCTGCCTCTTCCACCATATCCATCGAAAATATGGCATGTACACTTGCCGCGGGAACCTTCATGGCATCTAATATGTTGAATTCGATCTTTTCTCCATCAATCTCCATGGAAAACGTTCCCTCAAACACATCTATCTTCGTTCTTGCAGTCCTCATGAAAGGTCGTCCAAGAAGCAATGGCGTGGTATTCAAAGGACTCTCCTCCATGTCAACAATGTAAAAATCCGCTGGAAAAATCAGGTTGTTGACTTGCACAAGAATATCTTCAAAGTATCCCCTAGGATACTTATGCGAACGGTCGGCTAGCTGAATGATGACGTTGTCTTGTTTGAGCTCGCCTAAATCCATGGATGCAAATAAGTAATAAGGCATTACGTTAATGGATGCACCAAGGTCTAGCATAACATCTTCGAATTTGTTGTCACCAATCACGCAAGGAACAGAAAAGCTCCCCGGATCCTTCAATTTGGGGGGTAACCGACGCTGTAAAACCGCTGAGACGGTTGCATTCACCTTCACAACCTCCTTCGCTCTCGTTTGCCTCCTTTGGGTGCATAAATCTTTGAGAAATTTTGCATAGATAGGCACTTGCTTTATGCACTCGATCAAGGGCAGATTTACTTGCACCTTCCGAAAGATGTCCAAAATGTCTTCGTATTGATCATCTTTCTTAGATTTCGTCAACCTATGTGGGAATGGTGCACGAGCAAACGAAGCATTAGTATTAACCAAACTTGAAGGGATAGAGTTAATACCTTTGTTTGGGGCAGATTGTGATGATGAGGGTTGTGCCTTAGTGGCGTGAGGAGCCACATTCTTCTCGGCTTCTTTAGTAGCCGGATCTTCTTCTAAGTCTTCCTCCTCAAAATAGTGTTAGTATCAAAATAATATACAAGTAATGCAAGACACTAACCAAAAACGTTGAAAATTAAAAGAAAGCAATAAAAACACACAAAATCACACCAAAACAAATCACACGAAGAAAAACAAACCAAAAACACACCAAAAGCACACAAAAGCTGTAAAACACTAAGTTAAGACACTTCAAGAATTGTAAACGTGAATGCAAGGCTTTAGACTCCCTAAAATGAATGCAAAGTTTATAGAATAAGTTAAGACTCAATTTACACGTTTTCTGCAAAATTAGGCATATTTACAATGCAAAGATTTAGAAACATATATAGTAATGCAAGCACATAACGTTTCATTCAAATTCATGCTCAAAACACTTAAATCGTCATTCAAATGCATTAAACAAGAGCCTAAGTGAAAAATGACGTGAATGCATAAGAGAAAAACGTTAGAACCTGCAGAAAACACACAAAGTTACGTGTTAAATACATGATGCAACGTGACCATACGTTTGGCCTCATGCCCCTAACTTCACTTAGGTTAGGGTACCCGGTGATGAAATCCGAGTATCACAAAGCCGCCGGCAGGTTATGCAAGCTAAATGCAACGTGGTTAATTCTTTACAAGTTAAAAGGCACACGAAATTTACAAGTAATATGCACAAGTATTTTGTTCATTGAGTTTCGCCCTTGATTTAAAGAGAATACGTTCATTGAGCCTTTAGGTCTTTCATTGGACGTGCGACCCGCGCGATAAAATGTACATTCTCAATCAATCGGCCTTGGTTCAATCGAAAAACATGGCCAGTTGGGGATAGAGATAACGTGAGAGGCAGGACTAATTTCGACGATACACCCCGAGGCTAACCTGGCCAACCGGTATATACTCCAATGGTGTAAGTCTTTCTTAGATCCAAAACCTGTCACCAGTCATAACCCGTTTCTAGACACCATGTCCGACATTCAGCCAAAATCTCGAGAAAGACATTCCCTCAAGTTCTTGTAGACTCCGCCCTCAACCTCATGTCCATAACTTCACTTAGGTTATGGTGTGCGGTGATGAAATCCACACATCACGAGGGGTTAAGGAGATAAACAAGAAAAAGAGGCGCCATCTATTCCAATGAGTGAGACTTAATCGCCCAAACTTGCGTACTCAATGTAAATCGAAGACTTCCTTTAATATGTACCTATTTACATGGCTGCAAAACAAAAGGTTAGAATGAAACTTATTATGAACATGTATAACAATTTTCGACACTTTACATATACATATACACACTTATTTACACAGATTCACATATTTACAAGCATAAACACACAATTCTTTACAATCCCCGGCAACGGCGCCAAAATTGATACAACGCATTTGCAACCATTAAATTAACACTTAACAATCAACAAAAACGCGTAGACAATTAAAACCCTTTTGTGTAGATGTAGCATTGGTAAATAGGGTATCGTTCTTAACCGGGGATTGAGGGTGCATGCATATTTACGCTAAGGTTTGAAAGGGGGGTTTGAAAGTTGGTTATTTATAATCTACGAAAATAAAGAAAGAAAATGGTTAGTAAACATATAGAGAAATCCTAGGTTCTATCATGCTTCACTCATAGACAAGTAGAAAACAAACAAGAACAAAGAACCCTAAACATGCTTACTAAACCGAAAATAAACACTAAACTATTATATACATGTGATCGACGCATTCTTTCATCCTTTGCCGTTTTATACCTAGACTCCCTAAGTGTCAACGAAATTCCTAACTCTAATCAAAACACACACACATGCTTATCATTGAACAAGACAGCAACCAAAGCGAGCTAACTCTCTAATCCAATTTTATCTTTGTTATTAGTTCGTGAAACATGCTTAAAAGAGAACCAAAGCGAGTATCTACTTAAAAACAGTTTCAAGCATTAAGAACATATAAGCACACACATGTATTCGAATCAAAGTTAAAAACACATGGAAGAAACTTAGAAGAATTTAGAAATATAAAGCCTCTTATCAAAACTTGTTCTCAAAATACAAACAAAGGAAATCCAAACAAAAACCGAAACAAAATAAAAAGGGGTCATGTTACACTTTTAGACTCCGTGAAAGCGCACCGCAAATCTTCAAGTGTAGCTACTCCTTAGTTGATGACGAGCCCAAGAATTCCCAGCCAAAGCGAGCAAAGTCCTTCTTGAGGTGGAGGAGAGTGTTTACGGGATGAAGTTGGTGGTGTTTCGGGTTTTGAGGGGATGGCCGAGTGTTTGGAGGTTGAGGAGCTGATCTTTGGCAAGCTTAGAAGTCTAGAATGAGTGATGAGAATGAATGAGTCGAGCTCCCCTTTATATAGGAGAAGAGTAGGGCTTTTCCTACCAAAACAAGACTTTCCTTATGTACCCGGGCAAATCTGACAGTCTATCTTCAAACGCGTTTTCCCGGAGTTTCAGATCTTGGAAAATTCCGATTCTTGTTTCATTGGAAAGCTTATTCAAAGGGCTATAAAATCCATATAAGGAACGCCATATTTGGAATTGGATTGGATTTACTACGGATTTTAGAAGTTAAGTGACCTGGCTGCCCTGTTTTCTTCTTCTTCAAGGAAAAGGAAATCTTCATATCTTCAAATCTTGCATTCCTTATTCCCTAATAATTCTTGGCCGAATATACCATATTCTTGCACATATTTTGGCCCTCAAATCAGGTATTTATCTTCATGGAATATCCTCCAAAATTCGTCCATTATATGCTCCATATATTCCGCCATATTTGCTCTTTCCTTGGGTCGCGCAGGAGAAATGTCTTCATCTTTTTGTCCACCATTTTGGTATCCATTTCTTTTGGCATTTGGTCTTCAATTCTTGACACCATATGGGAATGCATTTTAGTAACCATTTGAAGACCATTCCTCGGACCATTTCTTTTCCGGATTTGAGAACTTCCTCCTTAGCACGCTTTTAGCTCCAAATCGCCTCCTTTATTATTTTCTCCTTTATTTCTACCAAAAAGCATAAAGTAAGTAAGAAATGATAGTACTAAGGTCAAAACAAAGTTAAATGTAAAGAGAAAGACGTTAAGAATCAAGCATAAAATGCGTAGATCAAGGCACTTGCTTTATGCACTTGATCAAGGGCAGATTTACTTGCACCTTCCGAAAGATGTCCAAGATGTCTTTGTATTGATCATCTTTCTTAGATTTTGTCAACCTATGTGGGAATGGTGCACGAGCAAACGAAGCATTAGTATTAACCAAACTTGAAGGAATAGAGTTAATACCTTTGTTTGGGGCAGATTGTGATGATGAGGGTTGTGCCTTAGTGGCGTGAGGAGCCACATTCTTCTCGGCTTCTTTAGTAGCCGGATCTTCTTCTAAGTCTTCCTCCTCAAAATAGTGTTAGTATCAAAATAATATACAAGTAATGCAAGACACTAACCAAAAACGTTGAAAATTAAAAGAAAGCAATAAAAACACACAAAATCACACCAAAACAAATCACACGAAGAAAAACAAACCAAAAACACACGAAAGCTATAAAACACTAAGTTAAGACACTTCAAGAATTGTAAACGTGAATGCAAGGCTTTAGACTCCCTAAAATGAATGCAAAGTTGATAGAATAAGTTAAGACTCAATTTACACGTTTTCTGCAAAATTAGGCATATTTACAATGCAAAGATTTAGAAACATATATATATATATATATATATATATATACAAGTAGAGTAATGCAAGCACACCACGTTTCATTCAAATTCATGCTCAAAACAATTAAATCGTCATTCAAATGCATCAAACAAGAACCTAAGTGAAATATGAAGTGAATGCATAAGAGAAAATGTTAGAACCTGCAGAAAACACACAAAGTTACGTGCTAAATACATGATGCAAACGTGACCTTACGTTTGGCCTCATGTCCCTAACTTCACTTAGGTTAGGGTACCCGGTGATGAAATCCGAGCATCACAAAGCCGCCGGCAGGTTATGCAAGCTATATGCAACGTGGTTAATCCTTTATAAGTTAGAATGCACGCGAAAGTTACAAGTAATATGCACAAGTATTTTGTTCATTGAGTTTCGCCTTCAATTTAAAGAGAATACGTTCATTTAGACTTTAGGTCTTTCATTGGACGTGCGACCCGCGCGATAAAATGTACATTCTCAATCAATCGGCCTTGGTTCAATCGAAAAACATAGCCAGTTGGGGATAGAGATAACGCGAGAGGCATGACTAATTTCGACGATGCATCCCGAGGCTTACCGATCATGGAAAGTAGATTTAGTCCTTGTCTTCTTTGGGCAACTTTAATAAGCTTGGCCAGTTGGCAAGAGAGACCACGAGAGGCAGGACCGATTTGAGATCTCGAATCCAGAACCCGTCATAGAAACCGTCACCTTCTAGACACCAAGTTACCAAAGATTTCTTACTCAAAGACAAGTATTCCTCCACTTACCGGATCATTGGTATATACTCCATTGATGCAAGTCTTTCTTAGATCCAGAACCTGTCACCAGTCATAACCCGTTTCTAGACACCATGTCCGACATTCAGCCAAAATTTCGAGAAAGACATTCCCTCAAGTTCTTTGCAAACTCCGCCATCGACCTTATGTCCATAACTTCACTTAGGTTATGGTGTGCGGTGATGAAATCCACACATCACAAGGGTTTAAGGAGATAAGAAAGAAAAAGAGACGCCATCTATTCCAATGAGTAAGACTTAATCAACCAAATTCGCGTACTCAATGTAAATCGAAGACTTCCTTTAATATGTACCTATTTACATGGCTGCAAAACAAAAGGTTAGAATGAAACTTATTATGAACATGTATGAAAATGTCGGCACTTTACATATTTACTTGCATATTCCGACATATATGTATACACTTATTTACACATATTCACATATTTACAAGCATAAACACACAATTCTTTACAATCCCCGGCAACGGCGCCAAAATTGATACACGCTTCTGCAACCATTAAATTATCACTTAACACTCAACAAAAACGTATAAATAATTAAAACCCTTTTGTGTAGATGTAGCATTGATAAGTAGGGTATCGTTCTTAACCGGGGATTGAGGGTGCATGCATATTTACGCTATGGTTTGAAAGGGGGGTTTGAGAAGGTTTGTTTAATACCTACGAAAATAAAGACAGGAAAATGGCATAGCAAACACATCGTTGGCTTCTAAGTTCTAACATGCTTAAACTCATAGACAAGCAAAACAAACAAGAACATAGAATCCTAAACATGCTTACTAAAACCGAAAATAAAGTTTAATTACATATATACATGATCAACTCGTCACACTTACCTCATTTCTTTATAACCTAATCATATTATATGCAACCTAAGTTTTATCTAGGCCTTTAATATGTGGTTCGCATGCATCTTTCATAATTAAGTGACTAAACCAAGATTGCTCGCATTTAGACACATCATTAACCTAAACCAAGATTGCTCGCATTTAGATTAGCACACAGAAAAGACTTAGACTCGAAATAGATGACATAAAATAGAATTAGAATTATATTACAAAAACATGTCTTTACACTCTACAAAACTGAAATTCATTACAAGGAGTAAGTAGAGGGATCGAAATACACCCTTTGTGTCGTGATTGCAGTCGCAAAGCTTGCACACGATCCTTCTATGGATGGCTAGATGAACCCTCGGATTGCCTAAGGTTGCTTCTAGGTGGAGGCCGAATGTATATGGTATGGAGGATGGCGTTCCTTGAAGAAATCTCGAGTATTTGTGGAGAGGAAGTGTTTAAGGCAGAGACTTAGCTTGTATGATGAGTGATGATTGAGAATGAGGCCGAGCTCTTGTATTTATAGGTGAAGAATTCCAACTTTCCTCTCCAAACTAGGGATTCCTAGTTTACCCGGGTAGAACTGACAGCCTGTCTTCCTTTGAGTATTCCGGGAGTTCTAGAGCTCAGAAAATTATGATTTTGGACTCGTTGGAAAGCTTATTCAAAGGGCTATAAAATCATATAAGGATCGCCATATTTGGAGTTGAATTGCGACTTCAGTGGCCTCTTGAAGTTACAGGTCTGTTCTGAGATCTTCTTTCCTTATTCCACTCTAGATATTTCTTTCTTGATTTCCAAGGAAATATACTCCTTGCCGAAATTCTTCAATATATTCAAGATATTTGGTCTTCAAATGTGGCAAGTGTGATCTCAATATTTCAGCCATGACTTCTTTCCATAAATGTATGCCGACTTGATCTTCCTGGTTCACTTAGGAGAAATGCATTCGTTCTTCATTTGGGAAACCATTTGTGCGTACCATTTTAGTAACTTTTACGAATACCATTTCTCAACCATTTTGCGCGTCTCAGACATTTCGCCACGTCATTCCTAGTTGATTTAGGAAACTTCATTTTTCAGCTCCGCGAAACTTTTCGAGTTGTCGAACCATTTGCATTCCTAACCCGAGTAGGAATCCTAGTCAAAGTAGGAAACACCATTTTTCCTAAGCGAATTAGGAAACCTCCAATTGCTGCGTTTTAAGCTCCATTTCACCTCTTTTATTGTACTCCTTTATTCAAAACCTAAAAACAACAAAGTAAGTAAGAAATGATAGTACTAAGGTCAAAACAAAGCTAAATGTAAAGAGAAAGACGTTAAGAATCAAGCATAAAATGCGTAGATCAGTGAGCCACCAGAATTCGCAACGGAGTGCCTTTTGTGTTATAGATCGTGCTCTTGCATGGTGGCCGCAAACGCCCAAATGGATTTCTCTGAGTATCTTGTCGCCCTGTTCTGGTATAACGCATTTGAGGTTGGCCCACTGTGACGACCCGAACCTGAATCAGTTGATTAAACGGCTTAGTTCACGAGATTATGCGTAATCATTGTTTTCCGTATATTGGTTGATTTACCGGTTTTAATCACGACTTAATTATCGGCCGAGAATTTGAGTTGAGTCTCTTCTCGAGAGTTGTTGTACACGTGATTTCGAGTTCGTGGGCGGTTCCGGATGATTTTTCCGATGACCGAGGAATATAATATGATTATTTGAAGTTTCTAAATATTCACGAGTTTATCCGTTCGTATCGAGTTTATCTGAATCGTAATGGTTATCCGAGTATAAATATCGGAAATAGTCGAAAAATTGTCGAAAAAACTATTGGAAGTTTGACCGGCGTTGACTTTTGGTGTTGACCGTTGACTTTGAGCTATCCGGTTCTCCACCGCGCTGTCGCCGTCAGATTTGACGATTCCGGCCACCTCCAGCCGAGTTATTGGTGTGAATCGATTCCTCTTTCAATTTCCTACAGTTTAGAACTTGGAACTGTTGAAATTGATGCCGGAATAAGGTTGAACGGAGAGGTTGAACTTTGGGGATTTTCGCCGGAATCGGCCTTAAACGGGGACGGTGCTCCGGTTGCTTTCCGGCGACGATATTTGGTGGGTTTTGTTGGGTTTTAGCTCAGGATCATTTCCCCTTTTGTTTGGAAGGACGAGGTGGCGCGACGGCGCCGGAATCGGTCCGGGAAGTTTTCCGGCTAGTTTGGGGTTTGAACTTTTGAGCTGTTTTCCGGCCACGGTGGTGGTTCGATGATGATGGTGCCTTGAGGAAAGTTGCTCGACTTGAGGGGTAGAACAGTTTGGTAGCTTGGTCGCCGGGAAATCTCTCCGGTTGACGGAGCGCCGCCGCCGCCGCCAGCGGTCAACGGCAGAGCTCCGGTGACCTGTTAACTTTTTGGAATTTAGTGATTTTAATGTCGTTTTACTCGTATTCGCGCCCCGATCATCGCCTTGAAGTTTTCGAGTTGATTTGGGTATCGGATTTTCAGTTGAGGGTTTTGAGTGGAGATTTCGGGAATTTTGTCGATTATTTTGTACTGTGTTATATATTTACGGGAACGGTTAGTTTCCGCGGTGTGATACAGTGTTGTGAGCTGTGATTTTGATAAGATATATTTGTCATTATTCAGGGGATCGAGATCGTGCTTCGGGCGAGGGATCTTCCGCCAGACCACGTGATTAGCGCGAGTGTGCGCTTTGCTCTTCTGTGAGTGGACAATTTCTTTTCACTGATAATCGCGAGTCTTTAATATACGTTTTACGAGCATGAGCATGCATATGAGATTATGATTTATATGAGCATATGTTATATAATTATGTATTACGTATATGCATTTACATTATGCTTTATACACTTGCATAGAACTATTTATGATTTGGTTTACACAGAGTACAGTCACAGTATATATTGTTGTATCGATACACTTGCATCCCGGCTGATCCCCGCGGATGTTTATCGGGAGAGGCTGTGACCCCTGACCCGAGGCCCTTACCAGGGGGGGCAGACCTCTGACCTGAGGCATTTCTGGCTAGAATCACGTGTGGGTCTGGGATCCCGTGATTCGGACTGTACTAGCGCGGATGTGTCCATGAGTGACCCCGCAGAGTTTTACGCTGCATGCTCCGTACGCGTGAGGAATTTGAGTCTCCTTCGTGTACTATGTCATATTCATTTATTTAGACTCGCATATGTTTTTATAACATATATCATTCGGCGAAAGACATTTATTTTCGTCTACTCACTCTAACGGTTTTCATGTCTTTCCCCTGGGCTTTTCGGTTTCCATGCCCAGTTTGCAGTTCGGATTCTGTTGTCTCACGTCGCGGTCGGAGGCTAGTTGTTTGAGCTACCTTTCTTTTCCAGTAGGTTTCTTGTTTTGCCTACTGTTGTATATTTTGAATATATACACTAGAGGTCGCTCTGATACGTTATAGATACATGTTTTTATGTGATTTTCCCCGGAGTTTCTATAAAGTACAGTTATGATTACTGTTTATTGTTATTGTTATGATATTGAGAAATCCGGATGGGATTGGTGCCTACGGTTTGGCTTTTGTGGCATAGGATGAAGTGTATTTTGCGGGTGTAGGTTAATGGCAATTTCGCGTTAGTAGCGTTACTCTGCCGAAATTTTTATGGTTTTTTTTGTTCGTGTTTTCAGAAAGGGTTTGATTTCGATTTAGGAAACTAAATCGGGGTTGAGTCCTTTCAGCTTGGTATCAGAGCATTAGGTTGTCAGATTCTGTAGACTCTTGTAGTTGTGAGGCTTAGGGTATTTGAGTTGGTACAACATGACTGGAGTGATGACCCGACTGGCCAGCGGTACTCATCAATACTTCGGGTGTTGTGTGTTCTCAAATATCTGAGGTCTCATGATTACGTTTCTTTTGCTTGTACCTAATGCTTGTCTTGTATCAGTAGGATGCCTCTTCGACGTGGTCCCCGTGTTGATCGGGAAGCGGATCCTGATGAGGATCGCCAGACGCACGACTTGCTGATGCGAGTGTTGCGTTTGGAAGAGAATTTTGACCCTGTGGTCAAAGCTCGTACTGCTGGTGTGACTGTCTTTTCAGGTTTAGCTGATCCAGAGATTTGTGAGGCATGGTTGGTTCAGGTTGAACGTGTATGTGAGCGTCTGCAATTTACCCCTGAGCAGATGATAGTGGCAGCAGTGGGATTACTTGAGTCAGATGCATACTTCTGGTGGGTTAGCACTGATAGAGTTTCAGTTGATACTCCGTGGACTTTGTTTCGAGATTTGTTTATGCGGAGATACTTCAACCAGGCTACTCAGCAACGGAAGTATGAGGAGTTCATGAACTTGAGGCAGGGCAGTTTGTCTGTGCTTGAGTACCGGGACAGGTTTACCCGCTTATCTCGTTTTGCGCGTGACATGGTGGCTACTGAGGAAGCTAAGTGCCGCAGATTTGAGCTGGGTTTGAACTTGAATATCAAGGGGACTCTGACTACGATGCCTTGGAACAACTTCGAAGAGTTTGTCAGTGCAGCACTCCGAGGTGAGGATATCGAGAAGGAGAGGCAGATGAGATATCAGCCTAGACAGTTTGACGAGGGTGGACCGAGTCAGGGGCCTTCTAAGAGGCAGAGTTCTCATACTTCCGGTTCGGCTTCATCCTCGGGCAGTGGACCATATCGACCACCAGCTGGTGCACCGAGATAGAGACCAAGATGGAGGAGAGATCGACCGCAGCGACCACAGTCTAATGGGGGTTCCATCGGTTCTAGTTATCCTCGGCGTACCGGAGGCACATTTGCCATACCGAGGGAGTATCCACTATGCAACTTCTGCAATGCTGCATCAGCACACAACCAAGTCCGAACTTCGACGTATCAATATAAACCATAAACTCACCGCTGTCGTCTGGTAATGTCAGAACCGGTGCAGTAGTCAACTTTTCCTTCAGGAGCAAATAACTCTCCTCACATGCGTCGGACCACTCAAACTTGACGCCCTTCTTCGTCAGTCTGATCAGTGGAGTAGCAATCCGAGAAAAATCCTGATCTCCTGATCAACATGCGTCTGTACAAACCGCCGGTAATAGCCTGCCAAACCCAAGAAACTCCTGATCTCCGGTACGGTGGTGGGTCTACTCCAATTCAGCACGGCCTCGATCTTGTCAGGATCTACGCCGACTCCCTCAGCCGATATCACGTGCCCCAGAAACTTCACGCTGTCCAACTAAAACTCGCACTTGCTGAACTTCGCAAACAACTGATTATCCCGCAAAGTCCGCAAAACTGCTCGTAAATGCTTCTTATGCTGGCCCACACTCCTGGAATAAATCAAGATGTCGTCAACTGCACTGGTCGAGTCCCCGAAGTGGCACCTCGCTCTTCTCAGGAACTCTGGGCCGCCTGTCCACCAGCACCATCAAGCTGGAAACACTCCCTCGTATAGTGACCCACCTGGCCACAACGGAAACAAGTGACAGGGCATCGCTGACACGGACCATAGTGATGCCTGTTGCAAAAGTTGCATAGTGGATACTCCCTCGGTACGGCAAACGTGCCTCCGGTACGCCGAGGATAACTGGAACCGCTAGAACCCCCACTAGACTGTGGTCGCTGCGATCGATCTCTCCTCCATCTCTGCCTCTGTCTCGATGTACCAACCGGTGGTCGATATGGTCCATTACCCGAGGATGAAGCCGAACCGGAAGTATCAGAACTCTGCCTCTTTGAAGGCCCCTCACTCGGTCCACCCTCCTCAAACCGTCTAGGCTGGTATCTCATCTGCCTCTCCTTCTCGATATCCTCACCTCGGAGTGCTGCACTGACAAACTCATCGAAGTTGTTCTGAGGCATCGTAGTCAGAGTCCCTTTGATGTTCAAGTTCAAACCCAACTCAAATCTACGGCACTTAGCTTCCTCAGTAGCCACCATGTCACGCGCAAAACGAGACAAGCAGGTAAACCTATCCTGGTACTCAAGCACTGACATACAACCCTATCTCAAGTTCGTAAACTCCTCATAAACAAATCACGGAACAAAGTCCACGGAGTATCAACTGGAACTCTATCGGTGCTAACCCACCAAAAGTATGCATCTGACTCAAGTAATCCGACTACTGCCACTGTCATCTGCTCAGGGGTAAATCGCAGACGCTCACATACATGTTTAACCTGAACCAACCATGCCTCACATATCTCTGGATCAGCTGAACCCGAAAAGACAGTCGCACCAGCAGCATGAGCTTTGACCACAGGGTCAAAATGCTCCTCCAAACGCAACACTCGCATCAGCAAGTCGTGCGTCTGGCGATCCATATCAGGATCCTCTTCCCGATCAACATGGGGACCACATCGAGGAGGCATCCTACTGATACAAGACAAGTATTAGGTACAAGCAGAAGGAACGTAATCATGAGACCTCAGATATTTGAGAACACACAACACTCGAAGTATTGATGAGTGCTGCTGGTAAGTCGGGTCATCGCTCCAGTCATGTTGTACAAACTCAAATACCCTAAGCGTCACAACTACAAGAGTCTACAGAATCTGACAACCTAATGCTCTGATACCAAACTGAAAGGACCCAACCCCGATTTAGTTTCCTAAACCGGAATCAAACCCCTTCTGAAAACGTGAACCAACAAAAACCATTAAAATTTCGGCAGAGTAACGCTACTAACGCGGAATTGCCTTTACCTGCACCCGGAAAATAACACTTCATCCTATACCACAAAAGCCAAACCGTGGGCACCAATCCCATCCGGATTTCTCAATATCATATCATTAACAGTAAACAGAAATTACAACTGTAATATATCGTATATCCGGGAAAAACCATATAAAACATGTATCAGAACGTATCAGAGCGACCTCTAGTGTAAATATATACAAAATATACAACAGTAGGCGAAACAAGAAACCTACTGGAAAACACAGGTAGCTCGAACAACTAGCCTCCAACCACGACGTGAGACACCAGAATCCGAACTGCAAACTGGGCACGGAAACCGAAAAGCCCAGGGGAAAGACAAATAAAACGTTAGAGTGAGTGGACGAAAATAAACATATGCCTTTCACCAGTTTCATATACATAATCAATATAAAACAATGCGAGTTCGGAAAGTATATATATGGAGGTTGCTAGACGAATCTCTCAAGCTTGACGGTCAGATAAATCGCTCCAACCCGACGGTGATAGACCAGGGGAATCTCTCAACCCCGGTGGCATACAGGAGAATCTCTCAACCCTGCCCAGAGGAATCTCTCAACTCTGGCGGACTACCGGTGATCAGCCGAGTAGCCGAAGCATCGATGTAGTAATGCCATCACCAATAAATATAAAATAATACCTCCGAAAATAACATATATCTCAACAACGTATAAAGTAAATGCGGAAAATCACAAAAAATTACGAACTCGCAACAACTGTGAAAATATAAAAATGTCCACTCACAGATCAGCAGAGCGCGCACTCGCGCTAATCACGTGGTCCGGCGGAAGATCCCTCACCCGAAGTACGATCTCGATCCCTTGAATAATCACAAAACATATCTGATCAAAATCATAATTCTCAACATTGTACCACACCGCGGAAACCAACCGTTCCCGGAAATATACAACACAGTGCAAAATAATCGACGAAATTCTCGAAATCTCCACTCAAAACCCTCGACTGAAAATTCGATACCCAAATCAACTCGAAAACCTCAAGGCGACGATCGGGGCGCAATTACGAGAAAAACGACATTAAAAACATCGAAATCCAAAAAGTCAACCGGAGAGTTTTCCCGGCGACCGAGCTCCCCAAAGCTTCATCTCGATGAGTAGAACACATTTCACTTCTATGGCAAGGATCAATTCCAGCGGGATTGGTCGGAAATCAGCTCGAAAGCCACGGTTTCCCCCACCTCCAGCGAACCTGTCCACCGCCGTTCCTCCGCCTACGGCGCATGGCAGCCCTGGAGGCCTGTCCCAAAAGGACCATCGTGGTCCCACGAGTAGAATCCCTCAACTCTCCGGCCACCACCATGGCCGGAGCACCTCCGTCACCGAAACCCAAAACCGGCCGGAAAACATCCAATTTCAAACCGTAATTTCTCCCTCAAATCAAAACCAAATCAAGCAATTCCAAGTTCTAAACAGTTGCAAATGAAGAGAGGAATCGATTCATACCCAAATCGAAGCCAGAGATGGCCGGAAAATGAAATTCCCCGGCGAGTCAAACGGTGGCCGGTTTCTCCTCCTCGGTCAATGCGGGTCAACTCTCCAAATTTGGTCAAACGTCGGTCA
The DNA here is from genome assembly GCA_946800695.1 of Geum urbanum. Taxonomy (NCBI): domain Eukaryota; kingdom Viridiplantae; phylum Streptophyta; class Magnoliopsida; order Rosales; family Rosaceae; genus Geum; species Geum urbanum. The sequence goes on from OX327007.1 coordinate 22,233,316, forward strand.
AACTTCCAAACAGTGCATTTTCGACTATTTCCGATATTTATACTCGCGCCTCGGGACGATTGACGGTCCAAAATGGATAACCATTACGATTCGGATAAACTCGATACGAACAGATAAACTCGTCGATATTTCAAAACTTCAAATAATCATATTATATTCCTCGGTCATCGGAAAAATCATCCGGAACCACCCACGAACTCGAAATCACATGTACTACAACTCTCGTGAAGAGACTCAACTCAAATTCTTGGCCAAAAATTAAGTCGTAAACAGAACCGGCAAACCACACAATAATCGATAAACAGCGATTACGCACTAACTCGTGGATTACGCTGATTACTCTACTGATTCTTGTTCGGGTCGTCACATTATTACATTTTGTACTTTTCGGTATTTTTTTCTTATTATAAATAGCTAATTTTCATACAGGGAAACTAACCAGCTTCCATTTTTGGAGAGTTTTCTCTCTTCTTTCCCGATTCTCTCTCTCTTATCTTCCTTCTCTCATGCGCGGGCTGCCGGAGAAGCATCGTCGCGGGCAAGCCACTAAACTGGCCATTCAAGGTGTCAATCTCTTCGTCTTCATCCTATCTTTCTTAATTTTATAGCCCCAGATCCTATCTCCTCTTGGTTTTGATCGAATTTAGGGAAGAAGGTTTAAAACCTCAAGAACCCTAGAATTTTGGGGTTGATTCATTTGGCTTCAATTCAGCCTAGGAGACCTACTAGACTTTGTAGCCTTCTTCCTTGTGAGTCTATACATAGCAAGAACACGTCTTAATTCCATCCGAGGAAGAAGAATCAAAGATTTGGAGATTTTTTGGTGTTCTTGACTTCAAAGGTAAATTCAACAATTTCCATGATGATTTGGGCTTAGGTATAGTTTAGAAAGTTGTTGTTGGCTTGATTTTGGACAGGTTGAGCTTCACGTCACTGGAATTCGAGCAATGTTGCCTCCTCCGGCGAAAGTTTTTGGGCAGAAGTTATATGTCGTTTCGATTAGGGGTGGGAATCGAGCCGAACGGTTCGGTTTTTAGTAAAACCAAACCAAACCGTAATATATTTTTTGGTTCAGTCCAGTTCGGTTTGGTTCGGATTTTTCTCCGGATTTTTTCAATTTCTTTCAGTTTTTTACATGATGAATAAAAATAAATTTTGTCAAAAAATAACTAAAAAGTTGTCTATAAAAGTCTTATTTTTAAGTCGCATAAAATTTTAATTCGTTTAATTATATGAGAGAATTTGTCAAGAATTACGCATAATGAGATTAGAATTTTAGAAGTTTAAGTTTATTATATTACATATATTTATATAATATATTACAAAATACCTAAAATGATGTCATTTTTTGCATACTTCGATTTTTCGGTTTGATTCGGTTTTTGTAAATCAAAAATCAAATCAAACCAAATGTTTTGGTTGTTTTCTGTTTCGGTTTTTATCGGTTCGGTTTGTATCAGGTTCGGTTTTTTTCGGCCATGGCTCCATTTCGGCTCGAATTTTTTTCGGTTTTCAGTTACAATGTTCCACCCCTAGTTTCGATCGTAATAATGTGCCAATTTTAATGATGAGGTTATTACTTCAATTAGACTTAGTTTATTGTGAGTATTAGACTTAATCAGATTTAACTAAATGTTTTACGATTTTCAAGTCAAGCATTGATTCGACCTCAAGTGGTGTTGCGATTTTGAAATGAGTTACATATATTCTAATTATGTTTAGTTTAGTAACTCGTCGAGAGTTTAGAAAATCATAAAATTCGAGAATGCGATGTTCTCGATGGGAATACTCGCTGGTTGAATAATGTTCGTTGTGACAGGATAACGTGTTGAGGTATTTGCTAAGGAGTATTCAGCAAGGCTGGAGACGTGAACCCAGTACTGTGAGTGGACTTTTGTTTTGAAATCATAAATACATGTGATTACTCAATTTCTATTTTTGAATTTAGTTTCTGTGACATTCTGTATTACGATTTAAGCATTGTCATTTATTAAACATAGATCGTTGATATTGGTTAATTTATGCCTTAGTTATTGACTTTCAATTCTAGAATTGAGTTGGTCATTTTAATAAGTTCAGCATATAGTCTTAGTATTTGAGTCAGTTACTCATTGGATGATGTAAGTTTCAGAAGTTAGTTCTAGTGACAGTTACTTCATTTTGTGATGTCATTAGAGATATGACTCGATTTCATTGTCTTGTATTACTCAATCATATATTTTCGGAAGTTGGTCTCCGTGTCAGTTACTCAATCTTATGTTATTGAGATTCAGTATCCATGTCTAGCATTCGGTATTAAGCTTCAGGAAGTTAGCTTCTATGTTAGTCACTTAGCCTTATGTCTCAGAATATAATTTTCGGTCACAGTCTGTCAGTTATACGTTATATTCGGAGGTTAATATTGTTATACTATTATTATATGTATACATACATGTAATAGTCACTTGGTCTGGCCTCCAAGTGACACTTTTGGTTCACCCAGCACCTACTAGGTGATCCAAAGATGATTGGTTCATCCAGCACCTACCAATCATCGCCTCCGTAGTTATACAAATATTTCTGTCAGTAATCATTGTCTAATGATGATTGGTTCAACCAACACCGGTCAATCATTGCCTCCATTTACGTAGATAGTTCTTTCAGTTGTAATCACCTAGTGATGATTAGTTCAGCCAGTATCTGCCAATCATCGGGGTCATCATAAGCTCTAATACATGTTACTTTTGATCCTACTGCATACTAGCTAGCTTTGTCGTATGTCGAGTCCGGTGTGTTAGATTATCAGGTATTTCATGTGTTATCTGATGTGTTGGATCATCGAGTTTGTTAGTATGTTCAGTTTGATGAGTTGGATCATCAAGTTTAGTACCACTTTGAATCTGGTGTGTTGATCATCAGGAATCCTCATCTTGAGTCTAATGAGTTAATTATTGGGATTTTGTTATATTGAGTCAGACATGTTGAGTTGTCAGACTCCCAAGGCAATGAGTAAACTGTGGTATTATGATTTCACATTAAAATCGCATGCCAGATTTAAAGTTTAGCTTATTGTTAAAAATGCAGAGTCAATCGCTTTTCATTAGCAGATTATTTACTTTTGTCCACTCACTCTAACGTTTTAAAGCTGTATTTTTTGGGCTCTTTGTTTATATGTTGCCCAGATCTCAGGTTAAACTGCTAAAAGAGTGTCCATTCAGTTGGCGAGGCTTAGAAATTCCACTGCTTCTATTTTGTTACGAGTAGGTGTTCTAGTAACCAACTTATGTATATATTTTAGTTCGATTTGTCATAGATTCTCTGAATACTGACTTTTGTAAAATGTGTCATTTTTGTAAGTTGCAAAGTTTGAGATACCTTAAATCGTATAAGTCAATGGTCAAGTAATTCTAAAGTTGATTTTCTTTCGAACCATCGCCACTTTAAACGACTACTCTTGGACCTCTAGCAAAGTTATCGGCCTATACAATCGCACTATGGGATAACGACACCCATTCTCAGTATTCACATTGACCTCCTGGGCTAGATCGACAACTCAAAGTCACCCAAGTCGGGATCAAACCCCACTACAGCTATGCAGTCCACGACATTGTCGATGTCCTCTGTCATGAGAAAGGAGAGGAGCGACGAGGAAGAAAAGAAAGAGCCCAAGCAGGCTGGCGGTGCCACTGAGGCTAGGGTTTGAAGAAAAGTCAAAAGGAGGGGGGGTGTTGCTCAACAGGACTCTCAATTCTTTAATGTCTCAATTTTTTTAAACAAAAATTGGGTACGATAGAAGGGAGTACTAGAATTCGAACCTAGCTCATCAGTGGATAAGTTCAATGCAATGGCCATGAAGCAACCCCAATGCTCAAATATGCAATATTTAGAGAAAATAATCTTTAAATAAGAAATACAGGAGTTCAAAACTGGTTCCTCAGTGAATAAGTACACCGCCTTGACCAAAAGAGCAATAACCCCTGTGCTCTAAACCATTTATTCATTTAGAACGTTACGTGTCTATATGTCTAGCTAGTTTAATCTCTTGGTTTCTTCTTGAAAACGACTTCTTCTCATCTTCTTCATTCTTAGTTTTTCAAACTTAATTGATCAATTTCAAGAATTTAGATGACTTTTTTGGTAGAGTCAATCATATACATTTATTGAAGAAGAAAATAGTATTAGTTATACAATTAAGTGAGTAGGCCGGATCGTCTATAAAATATATAAGGATATTCTCGCCCTACTTGGATACAATTTTTGGCTTCGCATTGTTAACATTCATAATAGATGAGTCACAAGCAAGGAATAAAATATCGGATATCGATGAAATATCGATGTTCCAAAATAAGAATATTTCGAATGATATATCAAGAAAAAATCGATACTCGTAAAATTTTGAAAGAATTTATCGAGAGATTTGAGCTTAAATTTTATTAGGAGATACTTATATATTGATAATAGATGGAAGTTAATAACAAACAGACATGTAATAACAATGGCTGAGGTGATAGCATATTATACTGGCCACCTGGGTTCGAATCTCGTTGGTGGTTGGCCTTATTTTGTTTGAATATTCAACTCTACACTTAGACAATTGGGCTTTGTGGGGTTTAATCTTCTGGCAGTGGGCCAAACATACTAAAATTCGGGGAGAAGCTCAATATATCAAGATTTCACAATTTTACTCCGTTTTGAATATCAAGAGAACCAAAAAATGAAAATATTGCGGATATTTCGACGATATTTTCGATTTTGCATACCTTGGTCACAAGCATAAACACGGGTTATAGTCAATTGTCAGACCAAAACATGCTCTGCAGTATCTCTCTTTAGGTGCTTTTGATGTGTCTTACATCCAACTAACCTCAAACCCACCAAACCCACAACCCACACATCCAACAAACAATCTCAACCCACCAAACCCACAACCCATTAGAATATTATTCTCTTCGAAAATTTCACCAATTTCAATCAAGAAGAATTTTTGAGATTTGGATCCAAAATAGAATCAAAAGGAGGATCTTCTTTGAGCATTGTTAGAACCACATGAATCTACTACTATCGTTTATATTAATTGGGAAAGAAGTAATGAATAACAATTGTGTGCATCATTGTTTCGATTTCGCTCATAATTTTTATTTTTTTATGTTTTCTCCCATTATGAGAAAAGATTATGAAGAGATAAGTTTTTTTATGTTTTTGCCATTTATGGGAAAAGATTATGAAGAGATAAGACTATAAGACTAGAAAATATCTAAAAGGATTGTGAAATTATTACCCAGCATGTGGTGAGTGTGCCTACTGGTTTCTATTGTAGTGGGAATGATACATAGATTTGGAGAGCAGTTTCTAATGGAAAATTTTCTGTGAAGTCATCTTATTCTTCTAATTTTGATTTCACTAAAGCTTCTGCTAAATGGAAGATTTTATGAAAATTAACAGTTCCTCCTAAGCTGAAAACCTTCTTGTGGGTGTTTTTCCATGTGAAATTGTTGAGTAATGTCCAGTGAAAAAGAAGGGTTATGTGGTTACTGCATAAGTGGTAGTGAGTCTCTTCTACACTTATTTAGGGATTGTCCTAGGGCTAAGAAGATTTTGGAAGAGTTGAAGTTGCCTAAGATAATCAAGGATTCTTTTTCCCTAAGCTGGAATGATTGGATTTTTGGGCAGCTATACTGTTCTAGATTGGTGAAGGATATTCCTTGGTGTATTTTGTTTGTATATGTTTGTTGGCACATCTGGAATTGGAGGAATAAGCATATTTTTTATGCTTCTTTTGGGATGCAAGGCCAGGTGACACTTCTTTGGTAATTGTTAAAGCTGTTAATGAATGACAGAGAGTTCATACAAAGGCTGGTTATGCTAGGTAGGTTGGCACTGTCCTTTATCACTACATCAAACCAGACTATTCTACTGTGAAGTTGAATGTTGATGGAACAAGAAACAGTGCTGGTTATATTGGGGTAAGAGGCATTTTAAGGGACTCTTCTAGGAACTGGATCTTTGGTTTCCAAGTCAACTTAGGTAAAGGTGAAGTGCTAGAAGCTGAAGCCTGGGGGCTTTATTATGGTATCCAGTTAGTGATTAGAATGTTGCATAGACTCGGAGGTGTTGGTCCATTTGTTCCACAGTAAGGACTTAAAACATCATCCTCTGGAATCATTGATCTATGGTTGCAAAACTCTCTTTGAAAAGGTGACTAAAGTAGAGATTGAGCATATCATGAGAGAAAAAACATGACTACAGATGCGTTGGCAAAGTGCAGTACTGAGCATGGGTTGGGATTGGTGTGACGACCCGGACCAGAATCAGCAGTATGATCAGCTGTATACGTAAGTTACTGCGTAGTCGCAGGTTTACGACAGCTGTTTGAAGCGCCGAACTCGTTAACGACTAAATTCTTGGCCGAGAATTGGAGCCGGGTCTCTTCTCGAGAGTCGTTGTACGTGTGATTACGAGTTCGTGGGCGGTTCCGGATTGTTATTTGGACGACCGAGGAATTAGTTATGAATATTTGAAGTTTCGACGGAAACGGATTTAAATGGCGGGTTTGTTCGCAACTAAATTATCGGACGAGAATTTGGTTTCGGCTTCTTCATGGAAGTTGTTCAGAATTTAATTTCGAGTTTGTGGGAACTTCCGGAGCATGATTTGGAGTTACGAGGAATTAGTTGCGAATTTTGCCGATTGTTGATTGTTTGGTTGATTTAATTGTGTGTTGGTTCAAAGGGTTGACTTTTTGTCCGTTTGGTTGATGTGTTTGACTTTGGGTGATTATGAAAGATTATGTCGAGTCGAATTCATGGCCGCGAGAATTATCGGAATCGGAATTACGACGAAGAAGTTATGCGCGTTTGAAGTTCGTCGAAATGGATAAACATGAAGTTTCCGTTTTGGGAAAGGCTATATATAGTAACCTGCTATTTTGGGCAAGGGGAAGACTTTCCAGTTTGGGTGTTGACCGAGTTGACTCGGTCAACTCGGTGGAGAGTGAGATTTCACGTTGGCTTCATGGTGGCTCCACGGTGGTGGATCGATTCCGGCCACCCTAGGCTTCGGCCTAGGGCTAGTTATGCTCGGCGTGGTTCCCTCGTGGTGGTGCCGGCCACCGTTTGCGGCGAGGCTCGCCGGAGAGAGAGAAAAATCCGGCCAAGTTTGCAAATTTTTGGGTTTAATGGTGAACTCCGATTTCGGCCGAATTGAGCTACAACTTTGAGTGGGCTTTGAAGCTCTCATCCCCTTGATGCTTCCCTGTAAGTTTCGTGTTTCAATTCGATGTATACATGGAGAATTTTGGATTGGAAAATTTGTGTACAATTCGGGTTTCATTGAAATTGGATGTGTTAGAGTGAGAATTGGACTTCGGTGCAGTTGACAAAGTTGCTCAGTGGGTGATTTTGAGTGGAATAGGGGTGGCTCCGCCGTGAAATTTTCCGGTCAACAGTGGCGCCGCCGTGGACGGCGGTCAACGACGGTCAACGGTCAACGGGTTGACTTTTTGACTTTCGGCAAGTTGCATGTCGTTTGACTCGAAATCGCGCTCCGAACGCAGTGGGGAGGTTCGTTTTTCGAGTTGAGCGTCCGAACATAAAGCGAGGTATTGAGGTGGTATATACGGATTTTCGACGATTTGTCGACTTTGAATTGTGTATTTCCGAGAACGGTGGTTTCTCGTGGTTTGATTTGTATTGTCGGATTATGACTTTGAATATTGGACATTGTGGATATTCAGGGGTTCGTGATCGTTTGTTTGGCGAGGGACATTCCGCCGGATCACGGGTTAACGCGATACGCGTTACGCCAGTCTGTGAGTGGACAATTTATTTTCACGGATTGATTGCGAGTCGTTTATATACGTTTTATTAACTTGAGCATGCAGCATGATTATGGTTTTACGAGCATGAGATTTCATACGAGATTATGATTATATAAGCATGTGTTTACAATTATACGAATATGTTTATACGGCTATACGTATACGAACATGCATACACTTTTATGCTGTTTCATGCATTTGCATCGATTTGCTTGTGATTTGGTTTTCACAGAGTACAGTCTCAGTTACGTTGTTGTATCGATACACCTTGCCTCGTCGGCTGATCCCCGACGGAGGGCCGCCTGGAGGGGCGTTTCCCCAACCAGACCGGTGAGGGGCGTATTCCCCGGAACCGAGGCCATTTCTGGCTTAGAATCACGTGGTAGTCAGGGACTCCGTGGTTCAGACTGTACTAGCACGGAGGTGTCCATGAGTGACCCCGTGGGATTTTACTTGCATGCTCAGTACACTGGAGGAGTATGAGTTTTACCTCGTGTACTATGTTGTTTATATTTACCTGGACTCGCATATGTTTTTATAACATATTTATTATCTGGTGAAAGACATTTATTTTCGTCCACTCACTCTAACGTGTTTATTGTCTTTCACCTGGGCTTTTCGGTTTCCGTGCCCAGTTTGCAGTTCTGGCTCTGGTGTCGCACGTCATGGTCGGAGGCATAGTGCTCGAGCTACTTTGTTTCATCCAGTAGGTTGATTGTTCTACCTACTGTGGTATGCGTATACGATTATGTATTAGATGTCGCTCTGAGCTTCCTATTGAATACGTTATACGATTTTACACTGGAATTCGGTAAAGTGCATATATATTTACTACTTTACTTTACTGTTGATATATTGAGAAATCCGGATGGGATTGGTGCCCACGGTTTGCTTTTTGTGGCATAGGATGAAGTGTATTTTCAGCGTGCAGGTAATGGTAATTCCACGCTAGTAACGAAACTCTGCCCAAATTTCGAAAAGTTTTTGTTGGTTCGTGTTTTCGAAGGGGTTTGATTCCGATTTAGGAAGCTAAATCGGGGTTGGGTCCTTTCAGCTTGGTATCAGAGCATTAGGTTATAGGTTCTGTAGACTTCTGTAGTCGTGTTTACCAAGGATATTTGAGAATGTACAGCATGTCTGGAATGGTGACCCGACCGGCCGGCGGATAATCATCAAATTCCTGGTGTTGTATGCTTTCAAATATTTGAAGTTCCATGATTACGTTCCACTTGTTGTGAACGATATTGTATTCATTAGGATGCCTCCTGACGTGCTTTCCGTGTCATTTCGGTTGTGGATCCTGTTGAGGATCATTCGACGCGTGAATTGCCAGAGAACAGTGGATTCAGATGAGTATTCAGAGTTCAGTGAACTATGTGGCACGGTTTACCTGGGGATGTGTATATGGGCATCTATATGTGGCCTCAGAGCGGTGAGTTGTGGCAGAGATGTTTGCCTGAGTCAGATTGTTGTATTTTGTGGGCTGGTATTATGTGAGTTCCGGTTGTGACTCCATGGCCTACATTCAGGGTGTTGTGTATACAGTGATGGTTTATCAGGCTACCCAGCATTCGAATGTGGAGTGCTTACCCACCTGAGGCAGAGATGCATTGTCCACGTGTTTGTTCTTGTTTGCACGTGTTATGTGTCTTCAGAGGGAGCTATGCACGAGGTTCGAGATGAGTTTGAACCTGAGTATCAGAGAGAGTCTGATTGATGTGCCTCGAGATATCCGTGAGGAGCTTAGTGTGTTGCACTCAGTGGCGAGGTTATTGTGAGGGAAAGATGTGTACGGTTTTTGATGTGATGGTTTGAGGAAAGTGGACTTAGTTGAGATTTTGATGAGGTTGAGTTCTGACACTTCGGGATCAGTGACGTCATCAGACTGTGGCCTTTTCGATTATGTTAAGGATCCTCTGCTGATCCGTTTGGCGAAGGCGGAGATCACAGAGTAGCGGATTTGCTCCTGTGGCATGAGTTTGGGTGATCATTGGCGATCCTTTCACGCAGCAGGTATTGCGGTGATTTGTGTTCGAGGAGCACTTTCAGTTGCTGTTTCAGTGGCTAGAAGGGTCACGTTACGAGGGAGTGCCCTCAGTCAGCTGTGTTAGCAGTTCGACGGCTTAGAGTTACGAGGAGACTCTCATATTGTTCCTACCGTCTGATCAATGTACCATTTTGACGAGTTATTCAGCAAGTCACAATTGATGTGGGCGACTAGTTGGGCATGTTGGAGTTCGTGCCATGACCTTGTTTGAGGACAGACTTTTCTCCGAGGTTACTGTTGTTTGATGTCCATGGTGATTGTGTCTGTATCTCCACTTCCGAGGTTTTGGAGAGTGTTGCATCCATCCGGAGGTTACGAGATCCTTGTTGGAGGATATGGTTTAGCCGTGGATTTGTTGTAGCTGGATGTTGTGATTTTGGTGTGTTTGTGAGTATGGACTTACTGACGACGCATTTGGTTGTGTTCGAGTGCCTCGATGAGGAGGTTGTGTTTCGATGACCAGATTTCCCCGAGATACTGTTTCGTGGTGATGGTCGAGCGGATGGTGGAGACAAGTTGTGTGGTTTGTTTAGCCCATGTTGTGGATACTATGGTTGTTGTACCCTACATTGGTGACATTGAGATGGTTTCCGAGTTTCCAGATGTATTCCGGAGGAGCTACCAGGTGTTCCTCCAGTTCGGGAGACTGACTACACCATTGAGCTTGTACCAGGCGCTGGACTCATTTTACCGGCATTTTGTCGTTTGGAGCCAGCGGAGCTGATGGAGCTATAGTTCCGACTCCAGGAGTTGCTGGAGGAGGTTTCAGGAGATTTCATGTGACCTAGTGTATTTGCGTGGTGTACTTTTGCATTATGTGTACGGATGTTGGTTGGTTCGACGAGATGGTGCATTGACTACCGAAGCCTGATTCGCTTCAGAGGAGAGTGAGTATCCTCCGCTTTGGATTGACGATTGGTTGATCAGCTTGTGAGAGCTTCAGTCTTGTCGAGGATTGATTTCGGGACTGGATATTATCAGTTGAGGTTTGATGAGTCAGATGTGGCTGCGTTAGCTTTCAGATCGTGGTGCGGGCATTACGAGTTATTGGTCACGTGTTTGGTTGACCAATGCCCCGTAGATCGTGTGGACTCGATGGACCAGATGTTCAGGTGATTCTGGACGAGTTGCGGTCATGTTCGTCGACAATATCCTTATTCACTCCAGGAGTGTGGGCCAGCACCTGAAGCAATTGTGAGTGGTTTCGCGGACTTTGCGAGACGACCAAGTGTTTGCGAGGTTTAGCCAGTGTGAGTTTTGGTTGATTAGTGTGAAGATTTTGGGTTGTGTGACGTTATCCGAGGAAGTTGGCGTGATTCCTGACCAGTTAGAAGCCGTGTTGGTTTGGGGTTGCCCTACCCGTGTACCAGAGATCAGGGGTTTCTTGCGTTTGGCAGGCTATTACCGATGGCTTGTACAGTATTTTCCTGAATTGCCACTTCACTTTCCGGATTGACGAAGAAGGCGTCAAGTTCGAGTGGTTCGATGCACGCGAGGAGAGTTACTTACTCCTGCAAGATGATTGACCGTTGTTTCGGTTTTGACCTTACCTGACGATCGTGGTGAGTTCGTGGTCGTGAGTTACGGCGAGGCATCGAGGTTTGGATTTGGTTGTGCTTTGATGATGTGTAGCAGAACGGTGGCTCATGGTTTCGGGCAGCGGAAACCTTATGTAGCTACGTTTCCTGTGTATGATTTGGGAGTAGCTATGTTTATGTTAGCATCAGAGAGTTCGAGACACTACTACTACGGCGTAAAACGCAGTGTAGGATGTGCACTGATCACTTGAGTTACATCCACTTGCATTTTCGGCCAGGTTTGGGCTTGAGGCAGTGTCGATGGATGGAGTTTATTAACGACTATGGCTGCACCTTTGAGTTTGTTCGGGGAAGGTTAGAGGTTGTACTTTGGTCATCCGTCTGGGATGATGTTGTTGCTGATGCATTCAGTCGAGAGTCAGGAGCGTCAGTGTTTCATGTGTGTGTGGCTCGAGTTTCCGTGTTAGCCGAGTTGCGAGCTATGGGAGCTGAGTTCAAGTGTGAGATGTTAAAGCTAATTGTTTTGCGTGCGATGTGCACCAGTGGTACGGAGATGTGCCTGATATTCCAAGTTTACTACTCGTGACGCAACATGAAGAGCAATGTAGCAGCTTGTGTGTGCTGATGCCACATTCGTCGACTGGCGATGGCTAGGAGGCAGAGACTTGCCGAGAAGTGTCAGCCATTGAAGATTTCCGATTAGAAGTGGCGATTGTTGTTGTGTTTGTGTATGTTGTTTGCACTTTGGTTCGTGATACCAATTGTTGGGCCTTTGTAGGTCGTCTGACGTACTCAGTACAGTTCCTTGTACTTTCGGAGATGGTTCCAGTGGTTGGCTGGCATAGCTATGTTTGACGAAGATTGGCTATTTACGTGGTGTATCTGTGTCCCAGTCCGCTGATCGAGATAATCAGCTACGACGGAGTGTTGGCAAGCTTTGCAGTAAGCATTGGGGACCAGATTACGAGTTGGTACCAGTTCTTATCCTCGGATTGGCGAGCAATCTTTGAGGACTATTCAGGCCTTGGAGGGCATGTTGTGGACCTTGGTATTGTAGTTCCGGAGGATTCGGGACCAGCAGTTTCAGCTGTTCGAGGTTGCTTGCAGTACCAGGTTGTTGTCCACTGTGATTTTGATATTGTTTGACGTCGTTTTGAGGAACGATGTTGTACTTCATTGTGTTGGAGTGAGTTTGGTTTGAATTTGAGTTAATGTTTGTTTCCGATTTTGTGGAGTGTGTTACCACAGACTGTCAGATTAGCGGAAATGGATTGGTTATTGCCCGAGTTCGATGTTCGAGCTATGCTGATATGAATATGTGAGATATATTGATGTGTGAACTGAGTTGTGATTGCCTTGATATTTTGATCCGTGTGTGGCCATATGCGAGATTGTGTTATGCCGTGTGGTTCGACATCGCCTATAGTGTTGGCTTTTATGTGTGTTGTGTTCCGTGTGGCGGAACTGTGTTTCGGGTTTGCTATCTATTGTGCACCCTATCTGTTCATTATGTAGGAACACTTGGCGATTGTGTGAGCCAGTTCAGATTTGTGATTTGAGGGTACAGGGATTCCAACACGGAATTATCTCCTATTGTGGAGACGGTTGTCAGAGTTGTTCAGTTGAGGTTGCCGTTGGTGAGTTGAGCAGTATGCAGAGGCAGTGCTCCTACCTTGTAGTCGGCATACTCGGAAATTTCGAGGTCGAAATTTTTCTAAGGGGGGTGGATTTGTGACGACCCGGACCAGAATCAGCAGTATGATCAGCTGTATACGTAAGTTACTGCGTAGTCGCAGGTTTACGACAGCTGTTTGAAGCGCCGAACTCGTTAACGACTAAATTCTTGGCCGAGAATTGGAGCCGGGTCTCTTCTCGAGAGTCGTTGTACGTGTGATTACGAGTTCGTGGGCGGTTCCGGATTGTTATTTGGACGACCGAGGAATTAGTTATGAATATTTGAAGTTTCGACGGAAACGGATTTAAATGGCGGGTTTGTTCGCAACTAAATTATCGGACGAGAATTTGGTTTCGGCTTCTTCATGGAAGTTGTTCAGAATTTAATTTCGAGTTTGTGGGAACTTCCGGAGCATGATTTGGAGTTACGAGGAATTAGTTGCGAATTTTGCCGATTGTTGATTGTTTGGTTGATTTAATTGTGTGTTGGTTCAAAGGGTTGACTTTTTGTCCGTTTGGTTGATGTGTTTGACTTTGGGTGATTATGAAAGATTATGTCGAGTCGAATTCATGGCCGCGAGAATTATCGGAATCGGAATTACGACGAAGAAGTTATGCGCGTTTGAAGTTCGTCGAAATGGATAAACATGAAGTTTCCGTTTTGGGAAAGGCTATATATAGTAACCTGCTATTTTGGGCAAGGGGAAGACTTTCCAGTTTGGGTGTTGACCGAGTTGACTCGGTCAACTCGGTGGAGAGTGAGATTTCACGTTGGCTTCATGGTGGCTCCACGGTGGTGGATCGATTCCGGCCACCCTAGGCTTCGGCCTAGGGCTAGTTATGCTCGGCGTGGTTCCCTCGTGGTGGTGCCGGCCACCGTTTGCGGCGAGGCTCGCCGGAGAGAGAGAAAAATCCGGCCAAGTTTGCAAATTTTTGGGTTTAATGGTGAACTCCGATTTCGGCCGAATTGAGCTACAACTTTGAGTGGGCTTTGAAGCTCTCATCCCCTTGATGCTTCCCTGTAAGTTTCGTGTTTCAATTCGATGTATACATGGAGAATTTTGGATTGGAAAATTTGTGTACAATTCGGGTTTCATTGAAATTGGATGTGTTAGAGTGAGAATTGGACTTCGGTGCAGTTGACAAAGTTGCTCAGTGGGTGATTTTGAGTGGAATAGGGGTGGCTCCGCCGTGAAATTTTCCGGTCAACAGTGGCGCCGCCGTGGACGGCGGTCAACGACGGTCAACGGTCAACGGGTTGACTTTTTGACTTTCGGCAAGTTGCATGTCGTTTGACTCGAAATCGCGCTCCGAACGCAGTGGGGAGGTTCGTTTTTCGAGTTGAGCGTCCGAACATAAAGCGAGGTATTGAGGTGGTATATACGGATTTTCGACGATTTGTCGACTTTGAATTGTGTATTTCCGAGAACGGTGGTTTCTCGTGGTTTGATTTGTATTGTCGGATTATGACTTTGAATATTGGACATTGTGGATATTCAGGGGTTCGTGATCGTTTGTTTGGCGAGGGACATTCCGCCGGATCACGGGTTAACGCGATACGCGTTACGCCAGTCTGTGAGTGGACAATTTATTTTCACGGATTGATTGCGAGTCGTTTATATACGTTTTATGAACTTGAGCATGCAGCATGATTATGGTTTTACGAGCATGAGATTTCATACGAGATTATGATTATATAAGCATGTGTTTACAATTATACGAATATGTTTATACGGCTATACGTATACGAACATGCATACACTTTTATGCTGTTTCATGCATTTGCATCGATTTGCTTGTGATTTGGTTTTCACAGAGTACAGTCTCAGTTACGTTGTTGTATCGATACACCTTGCCTCGTCGGCTGATCCCCGACGGAGGGCCGCCTGGAGGGGCGTTTCCCCAACCAGACCGGTGAGGGGCGTATTCCCCGGAACCGAGGCCATTTCTGGCTTAGAATCACGTGGTAGTCAGGGACTCCGTGGTTCAGACTGTACTAGCACGGAGGTGTCCATGAGTGACCCCGTGGGATTTTACTTGCATGCTCAGTACACTGGAGGAGTATGAGTTTTACCTCGTGTACTATGTTGTTTATATTTACCTGGACTCGCATATGTTTTTATAACATATTTATTATCTGGTGAAAGACATTTATTTTCGTCCACTCACTCTAACGTGTTTATTGTCTTTCACCTGGGCTTTTCGGTTTCCGTGCCCAGTTTGCAGTTCTGGCTCTGGTGTCGCACGTCATGGTCGGAGGCATAGTGCTCGAGCTACTTTGTTTCATCCAGTAGGTTGATTGTTCTACCTACTGTGGTATGCGTATACGATTATGTATTAGATGTCGCTCTGAGCTTCCTATTGAATACGTTATACGATTGTACACTGGAATTCGGTAAAGTGCATATATATTTACTACTTTACTTTACTGTTGATATATTGAGAAATCCGGATGGGATTGGTGCCCACGGTTTGCTTTTTGTGGCATAGGATGAAGTGTATTTTCAGCGTGCAGGTAATGGTAATTCCACGCTAGTAACGAAACTCTGCCCAAATTTCGAAAAGTTTTTGTTGGTTCGTGTTTTCGAAGGGGTTTGATTCCGATTTAGGAAGCTAAATCGGGGTTGGGTCCTTTCAGCTTGGTATCAGAGCATTAGGTTATAGGTTCTGTAGACTTCTGTAGTCGTGTTTACCAAGGATATTTGAGAATGTACAGCATGTCTGGAATGGTGACCCGACCGGCCGGCGGATAATCATCAAATTCCTGGTGTTGTATGCTTTCAAATATTTGAAGTTCCATGATTACGTTCCACTTGTTGTGAACGATATTGTATTCATTAGGATGCCTCCTGACGTGCTTTCCGTGTCATTTCGGTTGTGGATCCTGTTGAGGATCATTCGACGCGTGAATTGCCAGAGAACAGTGGATTCAGATGAGTATTCAGAGTTCAGTGAACTATGTGGCACGGTTTACCTGGGGATGTGTATATGGGCATCTATATGTGGCCTCAGAGCGGTGAGTTGTGGCAGAGATGTTTGCCTGAGTCAGATTGTTGTATTTTGTGGGCTGGTATTATGTGAGTTCCGGTTGTGACTCCATGGCCTACATTCAGGGTGTTGTGTATACAGTGATGGTTTATCAGGCTACCCAGCATTCGAATGTGGAGTGCTTACCCACCTGAGGCAGAGATGCATTGTCCACGTGTTTGTTCTTGTTTGCACGTGTTATGTGTCTTCAGAGGGAGCTATGCACGAGGTTCGAGATGAGTTTGAACCTGAGTATCAGAGAGAGTCTGATTGATGTGCCTCGAGATATCCGTGAGGAGCTTAGTGTGTTGCACTCAGTGGCGAGGTTATTGTGAGGGAAAGATGTGTACGGTTTTTGATGTGATGGTTTGAGGAAAGTGGACTTAGTTGAGATTTTGATGAGGTTGAGTTCTGACACTTCGGGATCAGTGACGTCATCAGACTGTGGCCTTTTCGATTATGTTAAGGATCCTCTGCTGATCCGTTTGGCGAAGGCGGAGATCACAGAGTAGCGGATTTGCTCCTGTGGCATGAGTTTGGGTGATCATTGGCGATCCTTTCACGCAGCAGGTATTGCGGTGATTTGTGTTCGAGGAGCACTTTCAGTTGCTGTTTCAGTGGCTAGAAGGGTCACGTTACGAGGGAGTGCCCTCAGTCAGCTGTGTTAGCAGTTCGACGGCTTAGAGTTACGAGGAGACTCTCATATTGTTCCTACCGTCTGATCAATGTACCATTTTGACGAGTTATTCAGCAAGTCACAATTGATGTGGGCGACTAGTTGGGCATGTTGGAGTTCGTGCCATGACCTTGTTTGAGGACAGACTTTTCTCCGAGGTTACTGTTGTTTGATGTCCATGGTGATTGTGTCTGTATCTCCACTTCCGAGGTTTTGGAGAGTGTTGCATCCATCCGGAGGTTACGAGATCCTTGTTGGAGGATATGGTTTAGCCGTGGATTTGTTGTAGCTGGATGTTGTGATTTTGGTGTGTTTGTGAGTATGGACTTACTGACGACGCATTTGGTTGTGTTCGAGTGCCTCGATGAGGAGGTTGTGTTTCGATGACCAGATTTCCCCGAGATACTGTTTCGTGGTGATGGTCGAGCGGATGGTGGAGACAAGTTGTGTGGTTTGTTTAGCCCATGTTGTGGATACTATGGTTGTTGTACCCTACATTGGTGACATTGAGATGGTTTCCGAGTTTCCAGATGTATTCCGGAGGAGCTACCAGGTGTTCCTCCAGTTCGGGAGACTGACTACACCATTGAGCTTGTACCAGGCGCTGGACTCATTTTACCGGCATTTTGTCGTTTGGAGCCAGCGGAGCTGATGGAGCTATAGTTCCGACTCCAGGAGTTGCTGGAGGAGGTTTCAGGAGATTTCATGTGACCTAGTGTATTTGCGTGGTGTACTTTTGCATTATGTGTACGGATGTTGGTTGGTTCGACGAGATGGTGCATTGACTACCGAAGCCTGATTCGCTTCAGAGGAGAGTGAGTATCCTCCGCTTTGGATTGACGATTGGTTGATCAGCTTGTGAGAGCTTCAGTCTTGTCGAGGATTGATTTCGGGACTGGATATTATCAGTTGAGGTTTGATGAGTCAGATGTGGCTGCGTTAGCTTTCAGATCGTGGTGCGGGCATTACGAGTTATTGGTCACGTGTTTGGTTGACCAATGCCCCGTAGATCGTGTGGACTCGATGGACCAGATGTTCAGGTGATTCTGGACGAGTTGCGGTCATGTTCGTCGACAATATCCTTATTCACTCCAGGAGTGTGGGCCAGCACCTGAAGCAATTGTGAGTGGTTTCGCGGACTTTGCGAGACGACCAAGTGTTTGCGAGGTTTAGCCAGTGTGAGTTTTGGTTGATTAGTGTGAAGATTTTGGGTTGTGTGACGTTATCCGAGGAAGTTGGCGTGATTCCTGACCAGTTAGAAGCCGTGTTGGTTTGGGGTTGCCCTACCCGTGTACCAGAGATCAGGGGTTTCTTGCGTTTGGCAGGCTATTACCGATGGCTTGTACAGTATTTTCCTGAATTGCCACTTCACTTTCCGGATTGACGAAGAAGGCGTCAAGTTCGAGTGGTTCGATGCACGCGAGGAGAGTTACTTACTCCTGCAAGATGATTGACCGTTGTTTCGGTTTTGACCTTACCTGACGATCGTGGTGAGTTCGTGGTCGTGAGTTACGGCGAGGCATCGAGGTTTGGATTTGGTTGTGCTTTGATGATGTGTAGCAGAACGGTGGCTCATGGTTTCGGGCAACGGAAACCTTATGTAGCTACGTATCCTGTGTATGATTTGGGAGTAGCTATGTTTATGTTAGCATCAGAGAGTTCGAGACACTACTACTACGGCGTAAAACGCAGTGTAGGATGTGCACTGATCACTTGAGTTACATCCACTTGCATTTTCGGCCAGGTTTGGGCTTGAGGCAGTGTCGATGGATGGAGTTTATTAACGACTATGGCTGCACCTTTGAGTTTGTTCGGGGAAGGTTAGAGGTTGTACTTTGGTCATCCGTCTGGGATGATGTTGTTGCTGATGCATTCAGTCGAGAGTCAGGAGCGTCAGTGTTTCATGTGTGTGTGGCTCGAGTTTCCGTGTTAGCCGAGTTGCGAGCTATGGGAGCTGAGTTCAAGTGTGAGATGTTAAAGCTAATTGTTTTGCGTGCGATGTGCACCAGTGGTACGGAGATGTGCCTGATATTCCAAGTTTACTACTCGTGACGCAACATGAAGAGCAATGTAGCAGCTTGTGTGTGCTGATGCCACATTCGTCGACTGGCGATGGCTAGGAGGCAGAGACTTGCCGAGAAGTGTCAGCCATTGAAGATTTCCGATTAGAAGTGGCGATTGTTGTTGTGTTTGTGTATGTTGTTTGCACTTTGGTTCGTGATACCAATTGTTGGGCCTTTGTAGGTCGTCTGACGTACTCAGTACAGTTCCTTGTACTTTCGGAGATGGTTCCAGTGGTTGGCTGGCATAGCTATGTTTGACGAAGATTGGCTATTTACGTGGTGTATCTGTGTCCCAGTCCGCTGATCGAGATAATCAGCTACGACGGAGTGTTGGCAAGCTTTGCAGTAAGCATTGGGGACCAGATTACGAGTTGGTACCAGTTCTTATCCTCGGATTGGCGAGCAATCTTTGAGGACTATTCAGGCCTTGGAGGGCATGTTGTGGACCTTGGTATTGTAGTTCCGGAGGATTCGGGACCAGCAGTTTCAGCTGTTCGAGGTTGCTTGCAGTACCAGGTTGTTGTCCACTGTGATTTTGATATTGTTTGACGTCGTTTTGAGGAACGATGTTGTACTTCATTGTGTTGGAGTGAGTTTGGTTTGAATTTGAGTTAATGTTTGTTTCCGATTTTGTGGAGTGTGTTACCACAGACTGTCAGATTAGCGGAAATGGATTGGTTATTGCCCGAGTTCGATGTTCGAGCTATGCTGATATGAATATGTGAGATATATTGATGTGTGAACTGAGTTGTGATTGCCTTGATATTTTGATCCGTGTGTGGCCATATGCGAGATTGTGTTATGCCGTGTGGTTCGACATCGCCTATAGTGTTGGCTTTTATGTGTGTTGTGTTCCGTGTGGCGGAACTGTGTTTCGGGTTTGCTATCTATTGTGCACCCTATCTGTTCATTATGTAGGAACACTTGGCGATTGTGTGAGCCAGTTCAGATTTGTGATTTGAGGGTACAGGGATTCCAACACGGAATTATCTCCTATTGTGGAGACGGTTGTCAGAGTTGTTCAGTTGAGGTTGCCGTTGGTGAGTTGAGCAGTATGCAGAGGCAGTGCTCCTACCTTGTAGTCGGCATACTCGGAAATTTCGAGGTCGAAATTTTTCTAAGGGGGGTGGATTTGTGACGACCCGGACCAGAATCAGCAGTATAATCAGCTGTATACGTAAGTTACTGCGTAGTCGCAGGTTTACGACAGCTGTTTGAAGCGCCGAACTCGTTAACGACTAAATTCTTGGCCGAGAATTGGAGCCGGGTCTCTTCTCGAGAGTCGTTGTACGTGTGATCACGAGTTCGTGGGCGGTTCCGGATTGTTATTTGGACGACCGAGGAATTAGTTATGAATATTTGAAGTTTCGACGGAAACGGATTTAAATGGCGGGTTTGTTCGCAACTAAATTATCGGACGAGAATTTGGTTTCGGCTTCTTCATGGAAGTTGTTCAGAATTTAATTTCGAGTTCGTGGGAACTTCCGGAGCATGATTTGGAGTTACGAGGAATTAGTTGCGAATTTTGCCGATTGTTGATTGTTTGGTTGATTTAATTGTGTGTTGGTTCAAAGGGTTGACTTTTTGTCCGTTTGGTTGATGTGTTTGACTTTGGGTGATTATGAAAGATTATGTCGAGTCGAATTCATGGCCGCGAGAATTATCGGAATCGGAATTACGACGAAGAAGTTATGCGCGTTTGAAGTTCGTCGAAATGGATAAACATGAAGTTTCCGTTTTGGGAAAGGCTATATATAGTAACCTGCTATTTTGGGCAAGGGGAAGACTTTCCAGTTTGGGTGTTGACCGAGTTGACTCGGTCAACTCGGTGGAGAGTGAGATTTCACGTTGGCTTCATGGTGGCTCCACGGTGGTGGATCGATTCCGGCCACCCTAGGCTTCGGCCTAGGGCTAGTTATGCTCGGCGTGGTTCCCTCGTGGTGGTGCCGGCCACCGTTTGCGGCGAGGCTCGCCGGAGAGAGAGAAAAATCCGGCCAAGTTTGCAAATTTTTGGGTTTAATGGTGAACTCCGATTTCGGCCGAATTGAGCTACAACTTTGAGTGGGCTTTGAAGCTCTCATCCCCTTGATGCTTCCCTGTAAGTTTCGTGTTTCAATTCGATGTATACATGGAGAATTTTGGATTGGAAAATTTGTGTACAATTCGGGTTTCATTGAAATTGGATGTGTTAGAGTGAGAATTGGACTTCGGTGCAGTTGACAAAGTTGCTCAGTGGGTGATTTTGAGTGGAATAGGGGTGGCTCCGCCGTGAAATTTTCCGGTCAACAGTGGCGCCGCCGTGGACGGCGGTCAACGCGGTCAACGGTCAACGGGTTGACTTTTTGACTTTCGGCAAGTTGCATGTCGTTTGACTCGAAATCGCGCTCCGAACGCAGTGGGGAGGTTCGTTTTTCGAGTTGAGCGTCCGAACATAAAGCGAGGTATTGAGGTGGTATATACGGATTTTCGACGATTTGTCGACTTTGAATTGTGTATTTCCGAGAACGGTGGTTTCTCGTGGTTTGATTTGTATTGTCGGATTATGACTTTGAATATTGGACATTGTGGATATTCAGGGGTTCGTGATCGTTTGTTTGGCGAGGGACATTCCGCCGGATCACGGGTTAACGCGATACGCGTTACGCCAGTCTGTGAGTGGACAATTTATTTTCACGGATTGATTGCGAGTCGTTTATATACGTTTTATGAACTTGAGCATGCAGCATGATTATGGTTTTACGAGCATGAGATTTCATACGAGATTATGATTATATAAGCATGTGTTTACAATTATACGAATATGTTTATACGGCTATACGTATACGAACATGCATACACTTTTATGCTGTTTCATGCATTTGCATCGATTTGCTTGTGATTTGGTTTTCACAGAGTACAGTCTCAGTTACGTTGTTGTATCGATACACCTTGCCTCGTCGGCTGATCCCCGACGGAGGGCCGCCTGGAGGGGCGTTTCCCCAACCAAACCGGTGAGGGGCGTATTCCCCGAAACCGAGGCCATTTCTGGCTTAGAATCACGTGGTAGTCAGGGACTCCGTGGTTCAGACTGTACTAGCACGGAGGTGTCCATGAGTGACCCCGTGGGATTTTACTTGCATGCTCAGTACACTGGAGGAGTATGAGTTTTACCTCGTGTACTATGTTGTTTATATTTACCTGGACTCGCATATGTTTTTATAACATATTTATTATCTGGTGAAAGACATTTATTTTCGTCCACTCACTCTAACGTGTTTATTGTCTTTCACCTGGGCTTTTCGGTTTCCGTGCCCAGTTTGCAGTTCTGGCTCTGGTGTCGCACGTCATGGTCGGAGGCATAGTGCTCGAGCTACTTTGTTTCATCCAGTAGGTTGATTGTTCTACCTACTGTGGTATGCGTATACGATTATGTATTAGATGTCGCTCTGAGCTTCCTATTGAATACGTTATACGATTTTACACTGGAATTCGGTAAAGTGCATATATATTTACTACTTTACTTTACTGTTGATATATTGAGAAATCCGGATGGGATTGGTGCCCACGGTTTGCTTTTTGTGGCATAGGATGAAGTGTATTTTCAGCGTGCAGGTAATGGTAATTCCACGCTAGTAACGAAACTCTGCCCAAATTTCGAAAAGTTTTTGTTGGTTCGTGTTTTCGAAGGGGTTTGATTCCAATTTAGGAAGCTAAATCGGGGTTGGGTCCTTTCAACTGGTGGTTTTAAGGATCCTCCCATTCATGCCTTGAAGAATTACTTAGATAATTGTGCTGGAGTATCTTTTCCTAAGCGTACTAGGATAGTTGATGTTACCTAGACTTTTTTCTATTTGCTAGGCCATGTTGACCTCTTTTATTACCAAAAAAAATCATTACCCAGCGTGAGAGTCAAATTACAAGCTGTAGAGGAAAGATTAATGACGCTTGCAGTCGTGGAACTTTTATGTTGGTGTCACATATGTGTCATCCTCGCATTGAGCGACCTGATCAATCTTGTGGTTAGATTGCTTGACCCAAGACTTGGTCTTGGTAGAAAGGGGCTAAGTGACAAATATGCCCTTGAGGACTAACTGTAAATTCAAGATCTAAAAAAAAAATTTAATGGTGTTCAAATTGACCAATGTTTTTACAAAATTATTGAGTCATTTAGTGATCAACAAAGCTACACGTACTAATGCACTTCTACAAAAGGTGTCAAGAGAGATAGCCTAAGAAAGATTACCTTTGTAATTAGGCATACTCAAACACATGAAATCACAGAATCCAAAGACACCATTTCCAAAAGAAGCATAGCTCCCCTACGCCTAAGCCTATCTTTCTATCTCAGAATCCATAAGCCTCTAACCCGCCCACCCCTCACAGTACCTCTGGGACAATATCCATGAGTGTGGCCATTGTCCTTAAAAATCAGACAACACCAAGAAAACAAACATTGTTTGTATGTCTCGTATAGACAATGGTTATCAGTTGACTATTGTAGTAATGATATTCAAACAATTGTCATTTTTTCTTCTTCTGTTGTTTGCCTTTGGGACTTTAGAAAATAGGCTTGTTCTAGATGTTGTGTGATATTCTGCTCTAGACATTGGTCATTAGTGATTGTTTTTGTATTCAGTGAATACATTTAGAATTTTTTTTTTCATTGTGTCTCGTATAGACAATGGTTATAAGTTGACTATTGTAGTAATGATATTCAAACAATTGTCATTTTTTCTTCTTCTGTTGTCTGTCTCTGAGGCTTTAGAAAATAGGCTTGTTTCTGAATGTTGTATGATATTATGCTCTAGACAATGGTCATTAGTGATTGTTTTTGTATTGAGTGAATACATTCAAATAATTGTCTTTTTCATTGTGTCATTTCAGGCAATGGTTTATCTTGCCCATTGTCTGAATTCTTTTTAGGCAATGTTGTTTATGTCAATTTTCTAGGCGAAAGATCTTTTACTAGGCGGGAGGCATGTTTAAGGTTTTCCTCCCAACACTTGGTCAAATTTTGATTTTCCTCCTTCTTGAATTTTCATTTTTATCTGACCTTTGATTTTAAATGAAAATTTGATCTCCCATTTCCTTAAGAAACCTATACTTTCCTCTCCATACCATCGGCCTCACTTCTCTCTCTCTTTCTCTCTCTCTCTCTCTCTCTCTCTCTCTCTCTCTGTCTCTCTCTCTCTCCCCGGCAGCTCCGGCAACCATCACCAACCTCAAATGTTGGTTGTCGTCGAATGGTCCTCGCCCTCGCCTCCAAGCGGCACTACCCTCGTTTCCAAGTTACAGCCGCTGCCCCCAACTGTCAATCTGTTCAATTTCTTCGCATATTCCCTCGCCGCCGCAAAACCCTGGGCCTCACCTCTTACAAACCCGGCTTTCACTCAATGCAGATCTTCATGCTGCCCCTGCTGCATAAATCTCAATCAACGCTGGCAAAACGATGTCGCCTCTTTGCCCGTCCTAGTCCTAGCAGAAAAACCAGAACTTACCTCCTCTTTTACTGACCCACAAATATGCATGGGCACTGGCCTCCGGCGATGTCGATGTTCCTTGGAGGGTAACCACGATTAGCTAGAAATGATGTTAGCTCTCTCTCTCTCACACACACATCTCAATTTCCATATTTACGCAACTTCTCAATTTATGAAACTTGATTTTGATTTCTCTCTCTCTCTCTCTCTCTCTCTCTCTCTCTCTCTCTCTCTCTCTCACACACACACACACACACACACACACACATCTCAATTTCCATATTTTCGCAACTCCTCAATTTATGAATCTTGATTTTGATTTCAGCTTTAGGGTTTCATTTCAGCAGCTTGAACTCTTTGATTTTTACCACATACATTTTGATTCAATGGTTGTTGTTGTTCTATATGGAGCACTTGGAACTTATTGCTTTAAGGAGTTTCATGTCACCCTAGTTGAAGCTGCAAAAGAGGTACACCATGTTACATACTTTATCTTTTGTTAGGAGGCACTCGAGTAAACAACCATTCTATTTTATATTTTGGAGTTATCTTTCCTTTGGAATAATTTGTGCTAGCTTCGGGGTATCAATCTTACTCTATTCATTCCATTATCATTTGAGATCACAATAGGCAAACCTATTTACAGGCTTTAGACTCCATAGGAAACTAAAAGACTCCTTGAAGACTCTATTTAGTAATATGAGGCCCTTGAAAAGTTACATAGAGAAGAGTTACTTATACCTAAACATACTCTTAAAAACACTAGACTCATAAATGTTCTTCATACACCTGGATATGTGTTAAAATATTTTTGTCCCCTGACCTTTTGACTATTAATTAGTCTAAGGCTAAGTGAATTTTCCTTACCCACAAGTATACGGGGTCAAGCAATATAATTTGTATAGAAATCAAGTGCTGAACCCACGAGGATTGACTAACTCGATTCCCTAGCTTTTCCCGATTAAGTCTTTTAGGTGCATGAAACACAAACAAGTGATGCGACAAAGAAACACAAAATATGGAAATGAATCTTACAAACGTCATGTCCTTTGGAGACATGACATCGCAAATGATGATTAGACTATGGTGAATGACTTCATGAAAGGTTGATTGGTTGATTGCGACTAATGCAAAGATGGTAAATAGAAATGATCACAAATTCAAAACAGAAGAATGGTTGTGGTAATGCGTAAAACATGCATCAAATATTAACACAAAGTAGACACTCAACACATATCTCACACGTATGCAATTTAAAACCCTTCTTTGTAGATGTAGCATTGATAAGTAGGGATCGTTCTTAACCGGGGATTGAGGGTACTAATGCATGACAACGTTTGTAAACATAAAATAAAAAGTATGGGGGGTGCAAAGTTTGTTGTCTAAGTTCCTACAAATTTTAAGGTAAAACGTCCTAAGCTAATATATTTACAAGGATCGACTCATCTTTCACCTAACTCTTTAGAACCAACCAAATTACATGCAACCTATTAGTTCTAAGTCTTTAGCGACTAATTTCATGCATATCTCTCGAAAGTAAAGTGTAGGGATTGCCCTGACACTTCCATTGATTTAAGGTAGGATTGCCATGCAATAAATCAAAGCGTTAAGCACAAAATATAGCATGAAAACCAAAGACTAAAACATGGAAGGTTCACGTGAACTTGATAAAATTACAAACCAAAAACACTTCAACAAATTTGTCCATACAAACCAAGAAATAATACAAGAAGTAAAGAGTAGAAGTCATGGTTACACTTTTTTATGTCGGGATTGCCCTAGTCTACTTGATGTAAGCCACGCCTTCAATGAATGGAGGAGACAGTTAGGATTGCCATGAAAGTCTCGATGGAGGAAGGTAGATGATGGATTTTGGTGTGAACGGCTTCTTGGTATTTCTTGGAGAGATTTTGGACGTGTGGAGGTGTTTAGAGGCAGAGCTCTGGCGTCTAGAATGAGTGATCCCCTTTTCTCTTCCCCAAAGCTCTCTTTATATAGAAGCTGATTTGAGACTCTCCCTTTGCAAATGGTATGTTCCTCATGCCATTAAATTGTGCTTTATGTCAAAATTTGTTCCATGCAAAACCATTCAATTGAGCAATTATGTAGGCATGTTTTATATAGGCATCCATGTGTTTCATCCATTCATGTGCATTCATCTCCTTTTTCAAATTCATGTCGATCCGTTAATCATCCATGTCAATTAAGCCCTCCAATTAAACTCTCTTGAAAATGCAATTAAACCCCATTCCAAATCCGTTTCAGTACGTAGACTTCCATGCATTTGAGCTTGATTCATCCATTTCATTACATGCAATTATACATCCTTTCATCATGCTCCATGCAAGCCATGCAATCACTAATTTAGCTCATCTTCATGCAAAGCTCCATGTAATTCCACGTGACCATTTATTCTTCGGAATTTAGGAACGTCTTCCTTAGCACACATTTTGCTCCAAATCGCTTCCTTTATTATTTCTCCTTTATTTTCTACCTAAAAACATAAAACAAGTTAGAAACATATTTACTAAGCTCGTAACAAAGCAAAATGTAGAGAGAAAGACATTAATAATCAAGCATAAAATGCTTAGATCAAATTCCCCCACACTTAAACTTTGCTAGTCCCTAGCAAATACAAATCAAAGCAACATACTCGAAAAAAGAAAAATAAAAGAAAAATAGAAAACGTCACACTTTATGTACAAAATACTTAGAAGTCTCAATGTTTCAAAGCCGCAAATTTGCATGTTATCATGTTTGAAAACGTAAGAGATACTAAGTAAAACAACACTAAGCCCTTAGTCAAAATTTGTCTCAGAAATTTCTTAATGTATATGGCAATGGAATTACATAACTTCAAATGATAACCAAGATATGATTCATGCAATGAACAAGTAAGATGTGGTGTAAACAATGGTGATGTTAAAGCTGTGCATGTTTCGAATAAAGTTCAAATCAACTCACATGGATGCACTCATCATATTTTCACTCAAAAATGGATATAAATAATTGAAAACCTCATGAATGAAATACTTGCACAAATGAACCAAACCATATGCTTACTCATGCAACTTACTCAACAGATTAACTGCTACTCATCTTAAGGATCAAAAAGGACTTTCGAAGGGTTGTAATGGGGCAAGGCTAAGGCATTCGAAAATTTAGATAAGTGATGGTTAAAAACGTTCCAAAGACTTAGTCGAAATATCACAAACTTTGTAAAACCAGACTCCTTCATCTTTTCCACGCCTCCATGGTCAATCTTCTATAAACAGGGGCCAAATTTCATTTTGTTGGACCCTAACTTCATTCTAAACTCCCATTGAGCTTTGTGAACAGGACAAAGGCCATATTTCTTTATTTTTTTGGGCCTTCATTTCGAAACAAACTCCAAACTCACAAATATGGGGGACATTAATTCAAACAATGTACATTTAAAACCTATTGCCGGAGAGCTTTTGATCTTTCTTTTCTTTTCTTTATTTTCGGCAATTTCTACTTTAACAAGCTATTTGAACAAGTCTATCCCCATATTTGATCTTTCTTTTCTTTTCTTTATTTTAGGCAATTTCTACTTTAACAAGCTATTTGAACAAGTCTATCCCCATACATACATTCTCCTTTGTGTTTCACACGCTAATCTTATGTACTTAGCTTCAAAAATCCCACCAAGTCTTTATAACAAGGGTGTATGGACAATCTACACTAAGTTTAAGTGTTTAGATGTATATGGCAATGAAAGAGAGGCTTAATGTAGGCTCAAATGGGCTCATCTAGGGGTGTCGCAACTCGTGCGCACATATGGGACACATGGCTATTTGGCAAAGTGGTGGAAAACCTAAGTGCCTCTTATCATATCCAAAATCAGAGTATATGTCAACTATAAGCTTTGCAAATTCGACATGAGTAAGTTCTAGTAATCTCTAGTTCATTAAAATCTATGGCAAGTAACCAAATGATGCACATGCATAGTTTTGAGACTAATATGCATAAAATTCACTCAAAAGAAATGTATAGGCTCAAAACTCACGTTTAGGGTTCATATGACTTAAACTTATTCTCACATGCGAAATCTGTACCATGTTTAACTATCCATATCTACTACATGTCATGACACTCAAAATAACTCAATTAACACAAGAAATCATGAATGCAGTGCCATATGTATGTTCAAATTCAGTCCATTTTCATCATAGACTAACTAAGGGCATCCTAAGACTCTTTAAAAACACTAAGTTAAACAAAAAGACTCAAAATACACTAAGTTCAACAAAAAGACTCAAAAATACACTAATTATGACTCAAAACAAAAAAATTTTTAGGGCATCATCCGTCGGAAAGTTCCATTGTCCGCCCGATTTTTTTTATTTTATGACTCAACAAAGTTGTAAACCCCTCCCCCACACTTAAACTCTACATTGTCCTCAATGTACTAAAGTAAAACATAGAATCAAGCATGAAGATAATGATTTACGAAAAATCTAACTAGGAAAAATAAAAGCTATGAAAAAAAAAATAAAAAAAAAATAATAAGGGAAGAGAAAGCAAATCTTGTTTGTAGACTCCTCCATTGGGTTGCCTCCCAACAAGCGCTTGTTTTTTAACGTCTTATAGCCTAGACGTGTTGCTTTTCTCCTTCTTCACTTTTGACTTCCAACATTCTTGACGTTTTCTTTGCATGTGCACTTGCATGTATATGTTGGTGTCGATCATCTCCTCTAACTCCTTTAGCTCGGCCTTCTTCTTCTCTTTACGAGCTTGTTAGAATTCATGATCCACGAAAAGATACATTAGTTAGTGATCAATTAACTAATTAATCATAAACGTAGCTCATGGAGCATTTACAACAAGTAGGTTTATCTTTTGTTACAAATTCATTACAACATGGTAGACAAACACAATACCAAACAATGTCCAAATTGATTTTTCGCCAAAGATATATGATTATCACATGCATCTAGAATTTAAATTAAGGCTTAGATGATTAAATTGTGTAATGGCTCGAAATCCGTTCTACTCCTTTGGGCAAGTTCGGAAATGGCCAGTTGGGATAGATGTAACACGAGAGGTAGGACTAATTTCGAGAATATTCTCTTTCTTAGATCCAAGTCCCGTCACGAGTCATAACCCTTCTAGTCACCATAACCGAAAATTTCTTACTAAGAGAAAAATTTCAATACGATATTACATCAACTCTTTCAATCAAAATCCAACTTAAAAACTAAATAACAAGTGATAAAAACATAGTTAAGACTATTTATTTAACATTTTACAAAATCGGAGAAACTGAATACAGCTATTTGCAGAATTTATGTAGAATTAATCACACGTTGGAATTTCACGAAATTTTATGAGAGAATACTAGACACATATATACATAACTCTGTAAAATTTCATAATTTTCCAAGACCTGCAACCATATCAGATAAATCTCACAAAATAGCACATATCACAGTCCCGAATTAAAATTAATACTAAACTTAAACAATTATAATCACATTATACAATAACAATAATGAATATTTTTACAGCAAAAATGACTCTTTGACCTCATACATATTGACTCTTTGACCTGCAAAAACAAAAAACAAAAACAAGGTTACAACATGCCTGGAACTCAAGAACACAAGAAAATTTCTAGATTCGCACAAAATTGAACATAGCAGATTGTCAGATTTTTCCAGAATTGTTGGCTTGTCCGAATTACAGGCATAAACACCACACAAAACGCAACACGTCTGAAAATTTTCAGATTTTTCCAATACCTGCAGCTATGTCAAATAAATTGTACAAAACAGGTCAGTGAACAGTTCCGAAAACAGAGAAAAAAAAATTATGCACAAGTATAATAGTAACACGATATGAACATATTTACACAAACGAAATCACACAATAGATTTTTCAATCCCCGGCAGCGGCGCCAAAATTGGTAACGCGTAAAACATGCATCAAATATTAACACAAAGTAGACACTCAACACATATCTCACACGTATGCAATTTAAAACCCTTCTTTGTAGATGTAGCATTGATAAGTAGGGATCGTTCTTAACCGGGGATTGAGGGTACTAATGCATGACAACGTTTGTAAACATAAAATAAAAAGTATGGGGGGTGCAAAGTTTGTTGTCTAAGTTCCTACAAATTTTAAGGTAAAACGTCCTAAGCTAATATATTTACAAGGATCGACTCATCTTTCACCTAACTCTTTAGAACCTACCAAATTACATGCAACCTATTAGTTCTAAGTCTTTAGCGACTAATTTCATGCATATCTCTCGAAAGTAAAGTGTAGGGATTGCCCTGACACTTCCATTGATTTAAGGTAGGATTGCCATGCAATAAATCAAAGCGTTAAGCACAAAATATAGCATGAAAACCAAAGACTAAAACGTGGAAGGTTCACGTGAACTTGATAAAATTACAAACCAAAAACACTTCCACAAATTTGTCCATACAAACCAAGAAATAATACAAGAAGTAAAGAGTAGAAGTCATGGTTACACTTTTTTATGTCGGGATTGCCCTAGTCTACTTGATGTAAGCCACGCCTTCAATGAATGGAGGAGACAGTTAGGATTGCCATGAAAGTCTCGATGGAGGAAGGTAGATGATGGATTTTGGTGTGAACGGCTTCTTGGTATTTCTTGGAGAGATTTTGGACGTGTGGAGGTGTTTAGAGGCAGAGCTCTGGCGTCTAGAATGAGTGATCCCCTTTTCTCTTCCCCAAAGCTCTCTTTATATAGAAGCTGATTTGAGACTCTCCCTTTGCAAATGGTCCGTTCCTCATGTCATTAAATTGTGCTTTATGTCAAAATTTGTTCCATGCAAAACCGTTCAATTGAGCAATTATGTAGGCATGTGTTATGTAGGCATCCATGCGTTTCATCCATTCATGTGCATTCATCTCCTTTTTCAAATTCATGTCGATCCGTTAATCATCCATGTCAATTAAGCCCTCCAATTAAACTCTCTTGAAAATGCAATTAAACCCCATTCCAAATCCGTTTCAGTACGTAGACTTCCATGCATTTAAGCTTGATTCATCCATTTCATTACATGCAATTATACATCCTTTCATCATGCTCCATGCAAGCCATGCAATCACTAATTTAGCTCATCTTCATGCAAAGCTCCATGTAATTCCACGTGACCATTTATTCTTCGGAATTTAGGAACGTCTTCCTTAGCACACATTTTGCTCCAAATCGCTTCCTTTATTATTTCTCCTTTATTTTCTACCTAAAAACATAAAACAAGTTAGAAACATATTTACTAAGCTCGTAACAAAGCAAAATGTAGAGAGAAAGACATTAATAATCAAGCATAAAATGCGTAGATCAGGTTGGCCAGGGAAACCCCTGTTAACCATTTGATGCTCAAACAATGTCCAATTTATGGTCATGAGTTGTTCACTCTAGTTTACATGCTCAAATGTCATTTGGATCATAAGAACAAATCCTTTCATTGTCCAAATCATGCCATCTCGGGTCATGCATTGTTATGGGCCGAAGCTCCTAGGCCTTTTGAGATTCTAGAAGGTTTTGGTCCATTCATGAAGCACAAAGTAAACCAAGATTAGGAGCTAGACTTTTGGTGCTAGACTCCTAATATGTTTCATGCGTAATGAATTTGGTTGCAAGCACATGTGACAATTATGGATGGTTTCCCTTTCCAAGCCTCTATTGGAGTGCTTGGACATGGGTTCTAATAAATCCTCCCAACTTGCACCTAATGGGTTACAAGTCGAAAGAATTAACACTACCTACAAAGCCTCTCAGCATATTGTAAGCTTAATCGATAATCCTTAAGTCGTTTGAACCTCAAGAGTGTTCTGATTGATGCTCAATCACAAGGAAACCACACCTTAACCTTAACATTTTAAGTCTAAGCCTAAGTCATGTTGTATGCTTATGTATTTCCTAAGTGAATGGATAGTTCTCTTAACAATCATTTCGTAGTTCCTTTCAGCAAATCCTAACTTAGCCAAAGCTAAGACAGGTGAAGGTGAAACTAATAAATAAGCTCAAGCATAACAACATACCATAATCACATCACACATATAAAAAACTCATTCAATACCATAGAACACTCAAAACATACTCATAAACACAAATCAAATATCATTGTTTACATCAAATGGCCAGGGTTTGACCCCTAGCCTCCCGTAGAGGTACTACTCACTACACATACTTGGAAATGAGTTTAAAAACATCAATAGAGTAAATAAGGTGAAGAAATAACCCAAGACTCTCCCCGATGCAAGCCAAGCTTCTTCACGTCCTCTCTTATGCTTCTAACTTCATCTTCTTTCTTCTAAATGCACCCAAGCTTGTAGAGGAGGTAATTCAGACCTTTAGGACCCCAAGAGGGAAATGGGAAGAGGGAAAGGCTTGATTGCATAATGAGGGACGTACAATCAAGTGAGGAGGAGAAGGAAAGGGAGAGAAACATCAAGGGAAGTATGGTAGCTCCACCTTAAAGGGCTTATTTAGTGGTGGTACAGAGGGTGTTTAAGGTGGAGGAGAGGGCTAAAGAGTTGGGGAGTGAGTGAGGGTTATCTCTACATGCAAAACCTATGAAGAAAAAAAAGTGAAATGAGATAAGTTGTGTGCTAGGGTTGTAGGGAGCTCGAAAATAGCATGTATATAGAGATCTAGAAACCAAATTCAGATGGTTTGATCCAGATTCGGTGCTAGCATGTATATGGAGATAACAATTTTTTTTCTTCTGAATTATCCAGAAACCAAATTCACATAATCACCTGAAATATAGTACGAATGGTTTGATCACTCCAAAAGGTATGTAAGTGATCTGGCTATCATCTAGATGCAACTGCTACTTCAACCAGAACCCATAAATTTACTAGTCACATTTGGTCATCCCAAATACTGAACTTCTACGCATATGGCTGGAGCACCACAAACGATCAAACCAACCCTAGAAATCACCATACCAAAGTTGAACCCAAAAATCTCAAATCCATGAACTACGAGTGACTTCATCTCTTAAAGGGTATGTAGACAACCTACAAAAATTTTGGATGCTACTGCCAAAATAAACAAACAACAATTTTCTCAGTTGGTTTCTCGTGAATGGATTCAAAAGTTTTTTCTCTGTAATAAGGGATCACAATGAAGAGAGGCATTTTGTCTTAATATCTCAAACCCGAAAATAATAAAAACTCTATTTTTCTCATGAATATGATTAAAATTATGTTGGGTGAAATTTATGATCATCATGTGTGATTTTTAAGCAACAATTCTTTGCAAAAAATGACTTTACTCAATAATAAAGTATGAGTAAACTTTCAATCCAATGAATCTTGTAGCACACAACACCACAACTATATAATGCACCACATGAATCCCAAATCCATATCTAAATTAAACTAAAAGCGCAAAGATGGACAAAACCCAGCCACAACACTTAAGGAATCACCAAACTTGGCCCAATCCAACATATCCACCCAACCCAAAGGAGAAAATCCCCACATGGACCAAGAAACCTTAAGGTGGGCAGAAGGCTCCTTGCCAGATTCCTTGTCAACGATAGGCCATACGTCACTAACGTGTGCTGCAATTGACTTCACCATTCTATCGTCTACCCATCGTCTCTCGGGACTCGCCCCCACTTCAAGGACCACCCAATTGACCTCGCCACATGTCATCCTATAGCTAAGCAATGCTTGATAACTCCCGTTGTAAAATTTCCCTAACCAACAAGCTTATGCCACTTACCCATTGCTCGAACATAAACCAATAGAAGCAAATTTGGAAAACAATAATCACCGACGTACGCCCTGGTCAAGTTGTGCATACCAAAAATCCACCATCAAAACTCTAATACGCCATCTCCACCAAACCACTACAGTCCCAGATTAGACGTTGCGGCAAAGGATGACGTGATGCCCCATGAACTTGTTCTTAATTGCACAGTCGAATAAGTTCATATTTTTCCGAAGACCAAAGCTCTCACCTTCACCAAGACTGGAATAAGTGCGTGGGAGGCGCATTTCTCACTGGCGAATATAGGAAGCCACAACGACCTTGATGCCACGTCAGAAATGGTCGATGATATTACTAGTGAACGACAAAGACAAAATATGGCCAATATCACTCGCATAACTAAATTCGAAAGCGACCATTAACACACCATAGATTGTTTGTATTTGTTTGTTTATTTGTGTGGAAGGATGAAGAATGAATTATGAAACTGTACTTTAATTAATTCATATGGAGGCCTGAATATAGGCATTACAAATAGTATCTCAAAGGATAAAGGGTTCCTAGATTTTCTATTCTAATCTAATATGAGAAGACACACATCCATAAGATACTGAATATAATTTCCTTAAACACTCGCACTTTTGTTGAGCTCCTAATATGATGCATAACTTTTTGTCTCCTTAAAAACCTTGCCAAGCTAACAAAATATGTCTTGAGAAAAATGAAAGTTTGGTCAAAGGGAAAAAGAGTATAATACATCAACTACAGATGATACTACCATGTGATGTAGACTCCCCCCAATGTCTATAAAAATAACTCCCCATGATTTCTAACTTAATCTCAGAGTTCAGATAAACATTGCATTCCAATAAAATTATTCCTCTCTCTCCCTAAATAGGTTCTAAATAGCGGACAATCATTGGAGCTTTATAGCCAACATACCTAATCATCTCTGGGAACCCATTTTCGTACATAGCAGAGGCGTAATAGGCACGTAAACTGTGCAACAAAAAATGTGTAAGTGTGAAATCTGTGACGACCCGGACCGAAATTGGTATAGTAATCGGCTTAATCCGCAAGTTTTACGAGTAATTGTGGTTTAGCGTAATTAATTGGATATACAACTTAGTTCATGACTTAATTTTTGGACACGAATTTGATTTGGGTTTGTTCGTGGGAAATGTAGAGAATTTAATTTCGAGTTCGTGGGAGCTTTCCGAGGATTTTTCGGATAATCGAGGAATATAAAATGAATATTTGAAATTATCGCCGAGTTAGTCGTGTTTATCCGTTCGAGTTTGAGTTATCCGAATTGTGGATAGAGTTGTTTCACGACGTATAAATAGCCGAATAGTCGTAAAGTTGTCGCAAGAGTTCGAAAATGGGTTGTTTGACCGAGTTGACTGATTCTGGCCGAGTTGAACGAGTCAACCCGTGGTTGACTCAATGAGTCCGTGACTCGCCGTCGAGGTGGCTGCCGGTGTACGGCACAATTGACAGAAATCAAGGTAAGGTTTTGAAGCTTAGGATCTAAGCTTTCGATTGATATATATATATATTTATGGTTTGATTTGGTGGCGATTTGGTTGGAAATTTTTGAGGAGAAAGGTGGCCGGAATCGGGTTTGATGGAGGGTGGCGCTCCGGCGTGTTTCCGATGGGTTCTTGGGTTGGAATAGTTTGGGCTCGAGCCAAGGGTGAAAACATCCTTGGTTTGAAACGTTTTGGTGTCGTGACGGTGCCGGAATCGGCTGAGAAAGTTTTCCTGCGATTCTTGGCCGTGGGGCTTTCGAGATTATTTTGTTATCCGAGTTATATGTTTCCGAAAATGGTTGGTTTCCATGGTGTGGTTTAGAGTAATGAATTGTGATTATCAGTGATATTTTGTGATTATTCAGGGGATCGAGATCATACGTTGGGCGAGGGATCTTCTGCCAGATCTAAGAATTAGCGCGTCTGTGCGCTATGCTTATCTGTGAATGGACATTTATTTACACTGTCGTAACGAGTTCTTGGTTTCAGTATTCATTTCCAGTACAGTATTGAGATTATTTATTGTTTTGGAGGTATTGTTTTATGTTTTATTGGTGATGGCATTTACTTAACATCAATGCATTGACTACTCGACTGATCACCGGTAGTCCAGTTCCAGGCTTGAGAGGTTCACCTGATGAGCCCACTAGGCTGAGAGATTCGCCTAATCTATCACCGTTGGACTTGAGAGATTCGCTCGACACCTCCATTTATTTTAAGAACTCGTAATATTTTTATGTAATGTAAATGGTGAAAGGCATATGTTTATTTTCGTCCACTCACTCTAACGATTTTATTCGCCTTTCCCCTGGGCTTTTCGGTTTCCGGGCCGAGTTTGCAGTTCAGATTCTGGTGTTGCACGTCGCTGTTGGAGGCTTAGTGTTGGAGCTACCTTTCTTTCTCAGCAGGTTTCTTGTTTAGCCTACTGCTGTGTATTTATGTATATATATATACTAGAGGTCGCTCTGAATACTCTGATGTTTATATTTTCCTATGATTTTCCCGGATTTCTGTAAAGTTACAGTTTTACTTATTACTTTATATTATGATGATATGATTTTGAGAAATCCGGATGGGATTGGTGCCCTCGGTTTGGCTTTTGTGGCATAAGATGAAGTGTGTTTTCGAGTGCAGGTTAAAGGTAATTCTGCGATATAGTGAAACTCTGCCGAAATTTTTATGGTTTTTGCAAGTTCGTGTTTTCAGAAGGGGTTTGATTCCGGTTTAGGAAACTAAATCGGGGTTGAGTCCTTTCAGCTTAGTATCAGAGCATTAGGTTTTAGGTTCTATAGACTTCTGTAGTTGTGATATTAAGGGTATTTGAGATTATACAGCATGTCTGGAGCGATGACCCGACTGGCCAATGGTAACTCATCAATGCTTCGGGTGTTGTATGTTTTCAAATGTCTGAAGTTTCGTGATTACGTTCCTTGTGCCTTGTGACTAATGTTTTTCTCTTATCATTAGGATGCCTCCTAGACGTGGTCCCCGTGTCAATAGTGATATAGATCCTGATGAGGATTGCCAGACGCATGATTTGCTTATGCGAGTATTGCGTTTGGAGGAGCGTTTTGACCCTGTGGTCAAAGCTCGAACTGCTGGAGCGACTGTTTTCTCGGGTTCAACTAATCTAGTGATATGTGAAGCATGGTTAGTTCAGGTTGAACGAGTTTGTGAACGTCTGCGTTTTACTCCTGAGCAGATGACAGTGGCAGCAGTTGGTTTACTTGAGTCTAATGCATACTTCTTGTGGGTTAGCACTGACAGTGTTCCGATTGATACTCCATGGGCATTGTTCAGGGATTTTTTTATGCGAAGGTATTTCAACCAGGCTACACAGCAGTGGAAGTATGAGGAGTTCACCAACTTGAGACAGGGTAGTATGTTAGTACTTGAGTACTGGGATTGATTTACTCGTTTATCTCGGTTTGCTCATGACATGGTGGCTACAGAGGAAGCCAAGTGCCAGATATTTGATTTGGACTTGAACCTGAACATCAAGAGAACACTGACTACGATGCCTCAGAACAACTTTGATGAGTTTGTGAGTGCTGCACTCCGGGGCGAGGACATAGAGAAGGAGAGGTAGATGAGATTCCAGTCTCGACGATTCGAGGAGGGTGGACCAAGTCAGGGACCTTCCAAGAGGCTGAGTTCAGGCACTTTCGGATCGGTATCATCATCTGGCAGTGGACCATTTAGACCATCAGTTAGTATGCCTAGACAGAGACAGAGATGGAGGAGGGATCGGCCACAGAGACCACAGTCCAGTGAGAGTTCTAGCATATCCAGCTATCCTCGACGTACCGGTGGCACTTTTGCTGTACCAAGGGAGTATCCATTGTGCCATCTCTACAATATGCATCACTTTGGTCCTTGTCAGCGAGGCCCTATCATATGTTATAGTTGTGGGCAAGTGATTCACATCTTTTCAAGCATTTAATTAAACACTTAATCAAACACGAATACAATTAAAACCCTTCTTTGTTGATGTAGCATTGATAAGTAGGGATCGTTCTTAACCGGGGATTGAGGGTGCATGCATAACTATGCTAGGTTTGGTTTATGGGGGTGCAAGGTTTGTTTTTACTAATTTTCCTACAAGATAGAACCTAAATCTACTATTTACATGTGATCATCTCAATTGTTCACTCAACTCTTTACACTAAGTCATATTATATGCAACCTAAAAGTTTCTAAGTCTTTAGCTCACATGTGATTCGTTTTCATGCTTCGGGAATTTGCCCTATGACATATCTATCAACTTGACAAGGAATTTGCCTTCGACTTAGTTGATGCATTAAGCACACATGCTTTGCTAAAAGAAATAAACACAAGGTTAGATTACACAACATATTCGAAGAGTGTTTAACCAAAATACAATCATCCAATCCATCAAAAACTGAAGATAAATACAAGGAAATAGTAGAAGGAATCATGTTACACTTTTTGTAAGGGAATTTTCCCTTTACAAGAGTTATGCAACGACCCTTCAATGGAGATGGATGCACAGAGCCCTCAAGGAATTTGCCTTCGAGTTGCGTCGGTGATGGAGACGATTTGTGACGATGGAGGAGGCGGATCCTTGTAGACCTTTGGCTTTGGGAGGAGAGGGAAAGTGTTTTGGTAGAGATTTTGCTAGTAAATTGAGATATCCCCATGAAAGAGTCGAGCTCCCCTTTATATAGAAGAAGATTAGGAAACTTCCCACCTTGTGAAATCTGTCAAATCTGACCCTTCTGTATTAAAAATTGCTTTTCGGATGTTTCGAAATTTCAAATGGCGTGATTCTTTCGGCACTAGAAAATAGACTTTCAGGGTTTCCAGCTATGCATCATTTGTGCCAAAAATTTTCTTGACACGCTTTCAGAGCCCATTTTAAGTTGGTTGTTAGGCAGAATGACCTGTACCCACTAAATCCGGGATTTCTGAATATCTACACATTGTAACGGCATAATTCCAGTGGGGTTGGAAACTAGACTTCCATATCTTTCTAAACATGCCTCACTTGTGTCCAAATTCGTTTTCAATTAATTTTGGTGGCCTATTGAATTGGGCTGATCTGCATCGACAGATTTCCAGATTTCTAACTTTCGGTCCATCTTCTTCTTTTGGGCTTCTTTCTCTCCAATTCTTCCTTAGACGAAAATACCATATAATTACACGCATTTTGGGCTTTAAATCATATCCATATCATCTTGGAATGGTCTCCAAAATTTTGGCCCAATTACCCTTCATGAATTTGGCAAGAACATGCTTTCCTAGACCGCGCAGGAGAAATGTCTTCATCATTTCTTTTCCGGAATTAGGAACCTCCTCCTTAGCACACTTTAGCTCCAAAACTCCTCATTTATTGTTCCACTTTTATTTTCTACCTAAAAACATAAAATAAGTTAGAAACATATTTACTAAGCTCATAACAAAGCAAAATGCAGAGAGAAAGACAATAATAATCAAGCATAAAATGCGTAGATCACCAGGAGGGTCACTATGCGAGGGAATGTCTCCAGTCTACTGGTGTTGGTTGGACAGGTAGCTCAGAGTTCAGGAGGAGATCGAGGTAGTACTTCTGGAGCTCGACCAGTACAGTCTTCTGGTCAGGGCAGACAGCAGAGTCACCATCAGCGTGGACGACCAGCTGGGCAAGCTAGGGTTCATGCTATGTCATTACGCGAGGGCAGAGCTTCACCGGAGGTTGTTATTGGTACGTTGCAGTTTTTTGGCTATCCAGTACTTACTTTGCTAAATCCAGGTGCTACGCATTCATTCATATCATTTAGATTATCATCTTTAGCTACTATGCATGCATCTCCACTTTCGGGGTTGTGGAGAGTATTGTATC
Organism: Geum urbanum; assembly: GCA_946800695.1. Lineage (NCBI taxonomy): Eukaryota > Viridiplantae > Streptophyta > Magnoliopsida > Rosales > Rosaceae > Geum > Geum urbanum. The sequence continues at coordinate 22,273,196 of OX327007.1, forward strand.
CATCTGGTGAGTTTGTGAGTATCGATCGGGTGTATAGGGATTGTGAGATCTTTGTTGGGGTTATGGGTTAGCCGCGGATTTGTTATTACTGGATATTGTCGATTTTGATGTGATTTTAGGGATGGACTTCTTAGAGACACATTGGGCTATGTTTGATTGTCACAAGAAGGAAGTAGTGTTTCGACGTCTAAGTTTCCCAGAGATATTGTTTCGCGGTGAGAAGAATACTTCATTGCCATGTGTGATTTCAGCGATTAAGGCCGAGCGGATGATGAAGAAGGGTTGTGTTGCATACTTAGCTCATGTTGTGGATACAAAGGCTGCTGTACCAGACATTGGTGACATTGAGGTTGTTTCTAAGTTTCCATATGTATTTCCAGAGGAGTTACCAGGCACTCTTCCAGTTTGAGAAATCGATTTTACAATTGAGCTTTTACTAGGTACTGGACCTATATCACATGCACCTTATCGTATGGCGCCGGCGGAGTTGAAAGAGCTACAGATTCAACTTCAAGAGTTGCTGGAGAAAGGTTTCATACGACCCAGTGTATCACCATGGGGTGCTCCTGTACTATTTGTGCGGAAGAATGATGGTTCCATGCGGTTGTGTATTGATTACCCGAAGCTGAATCAAGTCACCGTGAAGAACAAGTATTCGTTGATGCGGATTGATGATTTGTTTGATTAGCTCAAGGGAGCTTCAGTCTTTTCAAAGATTGATATCAGGTCTGGATACCATCAGTTGAGGATCAGAGAGTCAAATGTGGCCAGAACAGCATTCAGATCATGGTATGGGCATTATGAGTTCTTGGTTATGCCATTTGGGTTTACTAATGCCCCTGCAGCTTTCATGGATTTGTCGAACCTGGTGTTTAGGCAATTCCTAGAAAAGTTTGTGATCGTGTTCATCAATGACATCCTGATTTACTCCAGGAGTGTGGGCCAGCACAAGAAGCATTTGCGAGCTGTTTTGCGGACTTTGCGAGATAATTAGCTGTTTGCGAAGTTCAGCAAGTGTGAATTCTGGTTGAACAACGTAAAGTTTTTGGGTCATGTGATATCTGCTAAGGGAGTCAGCGTAGATCCTAACAAGATTGAGGCCGTGTTGAATTGGAGTAGACCTACCACCGTACCAGAGATCAGGAGTTTCTTGGGTTTGGTAGGTTATTATTGGCGCTTTGTGTATGATTTTTCACGGATTGCCACTCCCCTTACCAGACAGACGAAGAAAGACGTCAAGTTCGAGTGGTCCGATGAATGTGAGGAGAGTTACTTGCTCCTAAAGGAAAAGTTGACTACTGCACCAGTTCTGACTCTACCTGACGATAGTGGAGAGTTTGTGGTTTACAGCGATGCATCGAAATTGGGACTTGGTTGTGTTTTGATGCAGCATGGCAGAGTAGTGGCTTATGGTTCCAGGCAGTTGAAACCACATGAAGTCAATTATCCTATGCATGATTTAGAGTTAGCTGCTATTGTTTTAGCCATGAAGAGTTGGAGACACTACTTGTATGGAGCTCAGTGCAAGATATATACAGATCACAAGAGTCTCACTTATTTGCGCACGCAGCCAGATCTGAATATGAGGCAGCGCAGATGGATGGAGTTGATCAATGACTATGATTGCACCTTTGAGTACCATCCAGGGAAGGCTAATGTTTTAGCTGATGCACTCAGTCGGAAATCTGGAGCCTCATTGTTTCATGTGTGTGTGGCCAGAGTTTCCATGTTAGCAGAGTTACGAGCTACATGAGCTGAGTTAGAGTGGGATGATGATGGAGCCTTGTTGGCTAGCTTCCAGGTTCGACTGGTATTGGTTGATCAGGTTCGGGAAGCTCAAGATGTGGATTCCTATCTGTTGGACAAGAAGACCATGATTCGGAATGGGGTGCCAACAGAGTTTCGGTTGAGTAATGATAGTACATTGCTATTCAGAGGAAGATTTTGTGTACCCAGAGACGAGATTTTAAAGAAGGAGATCTTAGACGAAGCTCATTATTCTGCTTATGCTATGCATCCCGGCGGTACGAAGATGTTTCGTCCAGATTCTCGATCGACGTGAGCAAGAGTTGAGACATAGAGTCATACCGTTTGTGAAGGTCTTATGGCAGAATCATTTGGTTGAGGAAGCCACTTAGGAGACCGAGCAGCATATGCGGGAGCAGTACCCTCATCTGTTCACTTAGCAGGTACGTAAATTTTGAGGTCGAAATTTTTCTAGGGTGGTAGATTTGTGACGACCCGGACCGGAATTGGTATAGTAATCGGCTTAATCCGCAAGTTTTACGAGTAATTGTGGTTTAGAGTAATTAATCGGATATAAAACTTCGTTCACGACTTAATTTTTGGACACGAATTTGGTTTGGGTTTGTTCGTGGGAAATGTAGAGAATTTGATTTCGAGTTCGTGGGAGCTTTCTGAGGATTTTTCGGATAATCGAGCAATATAAAATGAATATTTGAAATTATCGCCGAGTTAGTCGTGTTTATCCGTTCGAGATTGAGTTATCCAAATTGTGGATAGAGTTGTTTTGTGACGTATAAATAGCCGAATAGTCGTAAAGTTGTCGCAAAAGTTCGAAAATGGGCTGTTTGACCTAGCTGACTGATTCTGGCCGAGTTGACCGAGTCAACCCGTGGTCGACTCAGTTAGTTCATGACTCGCCGTCAAGGTGGCTGCCGGTGTACAGCGCGGTTGACGGAAATCAAGGTAAGGTTTTGAAGCTTAGGATCTAAGCTTTCGATTGATATATATGTGGTTTGATTTGGTGGCGATTTGGTTGGAAATTTTTGAGGAGAAAGGTGGCCGGAATCGGGTTTGATGGAGGGTGCGCTCCGGCATGTTTCCGGTGGGTTCTTGGGTTAGAACATGTTGGGCTCGAGCCAAGGGTGAAAACCCCCTTGGTTTGAGACGTTTTGGTGCCGTGACGGTGCCGGAATCGGCCGGGAAAGTTTTCCAGCGATTCTTGGCCGTGGGTCTTTCGAGCTAGTTTCGAGCCAGTTGACATCTGATTTGGGTTATGGTGCAGAAGGGTTTTGGACTGGGCTTGAAGAGAAGAAGATGCGGTGGTCTTGGTCGTCGGAAAATCTCTCCGGTGACGGTGCGTCGCCGCCGCCGGCGGCGGTCAACGGCAGAGCTCCGGCGAGGCGTTGACTTTTTGGATTTTGACAAGTTTTATGTCGTTTTATTCATAATCGTGCCTTAATCGTCGCCTTGAGGTTTTCGAGTGGATTTGGATGCTGGATTTTAAGTCGAGGGTTTATGTGGAGTATTTTGGGATTTTCGGAGATTATTTTGTTATCCGAGTTATATGTTTCCGGAAATGGTTGGTTTCCCAGGTGTGGTTCAGAGTAATGAATTGTGATTTTGATCAGTGATATTTTGTGATTATTCAGGGGATCGAGATCATACGTTGGGCGAGGGATCTTCCGTCAGATCTCAGAATTAGCGCGTCTGCGCGCTGTGCTTATCTGTGAGTGGACATTTATTTACACTGTCGTGGCGAGTTCTTGGTTTCAGTATTTATTTCCAGTACAGTATTGAGACTATTTATTGTTTTGGAGGTATTTTTTTATGTTTTATTGGTGATGGTATTTACTTAGCATCGTTGCATTGACTACTCGGCTAATCACTGGTAGTCCAGTTCCAGACTTGAGAGATTCGCCTGATGTGCCCACTAGGCTTGAGAGATTCGCCTAGTCTATCACTGTCGGGCTTGAGAGATTCGCCCGACACCTCCATTTATTTTAAGAACTCGCAATATTTGTATGTAATGTAAATGGTGAAAGGCATATGTTTATTTTCGTCCACTCACTCTAACGATTTTATTCGCCTTTTCCCTGGGCTTTTCGATTTTCGTGCCCAGTTTGCAGTTCGGATTCTGGTGTTCCACGTCGTTGTCGGAGGCTTAGTGTTCGAGCTACCTTTCTTTCTCAGTAGGTTTCTTGTTTAGCCTACTGTTGTGTATTTATGTATATATATACTAGAGGTCGCTCTGAATACTCTATATATTTTCCTATGATTTTCCCGGATTTCTGTAAAGTTACAGTTTTACTTATTACTTTATATTATGATGATATGATTTTAAGAAATCTGGATGGGATTGGTGCCCACGGTTTGGCTTTTGTGGCATAGGATGAAGTGTGTTTTCGGGTGTAGGTTAATGGTAATTCCGTGATATAGTGAAACTCTGCCGAAATTTTTATGGTTTTTGCAAGTTCGTGTGTTCAGAAGGGGTTTGATTTCGGTTTAGGAAACTAAATCAGGGTTGGGTCCTTTCAAAATCTCATTCTCATACCAGTAACCAACTGATACAAACTAAATGGATGATGAGTGATGGGTCTGAAACGAATAAGTATATCTACATATAAAATTTCATATCCTCACGTAGAGATGGGTAAGTTGGTATAAATCACCAATGTTTGCGCCACAAGATGTAACAACTTGATATGTGGTTTTGCATGACCATTTTGTGAATCAACATAGGAAATGAGATGTTCAACATCAATCTTAACAGACATGCAATAATCATCAATAGACTTTAATGTGAACTCTCATGTGTTATCTAATATAATAGACTTGATTGGGTGATTGATAAAGCTCAAACTGACTACCAAATAAGCAATTAATAATCAGGAATAACGCATTCAATTTAAAACTCTTTCTTCTAGATGTAGCACTGATAACTAGGGGTCGTTCTTAACCGGAATTAAGGGTGCATGTATGATTACACTAAGTTTAGGGGGTGCATAAGAGTTTTATTAATTATCTGCGAAAATAAAGACATAAACAGTGCAAGCAAACACATCCAGAATCCCTAGATTCTATCATGCTTCAATTCATACACAATCAAAATAAACAAGAACATAGAATCCTAAACATGCTTACTAGACCGAAAACAAAGATATACTAAACTAACATATAAACAAGTGTTCAACTCACCTTTTACCTATCTCGTTATAACCTAGAAAAATATATGCAACCTATTATGCATATATGAATCTAAGTCTCTTACTACATTTTTTATGCATCTCACACAGTTAAGTATTTAAAAAAAGATTGCTCACATTGAAACACATCAATAACCTAGGCCAAGATTTCTCACAGCTAAATAAAGCATTAAGCATAGAAGACACATGCATCGAAAAAGACCAAGACATATAATAAATCACAAAAACTTGTTAGAATCATATAACCAAAAGACTTCTTTAAATTCTTCCATAAAAACCAGAAATTTATACAAGAAGAAAGAAAATGTAGAAGGAATCATGTTACACTTTTTATGTCTAGATTTCTCTAGTAACTAGTGTAGATGGCCTTCTATAGATGCAGAGCAAACTCCGTGAATTGCCTAAAGTGTTCTTGATGGAGGATTAGTTGAATAGCTTGTGGAGGAGGACGGCTTCTTGAAGTACTAGAGAATTTTGGAGGAGAGAAAGTGTTTTTGGGCAAAGGGTTGGCTACTAGATGAGAGATGATGAATGAGAAGCCGAACCCTTTATTTTATAGATAAAGATTAGGGATTTTCCTCTCAAAACTAGGTTTTTCTAGTGTACTCGGGTAAATATGGCAGTCTGTCTTCAAACGAGTATTTCGGGAGTTGTAGAGCTCAGAAAATTATGATCTTGGACTCGTTGGAAAGAGAACTTCAAGAGCTTTCTAGGGAGATATAGAATAACTATGTTTGGAGTTGATTTTCATCTTCAATGATTTCTTGAAGTTGGCTGAGCTGCTGTCCCTATTTCCTCTTCCTATTAGGAGTTGAAAAATCTTCATCTTTCCATATATTGTATCTCTTCTTTTCCAAGGAATATAGACTAAATAATATCATTAGGGAAACACATTTTGAGCTTTAAATCAGGTAAATTTGGTCTTCATTTGGATCACCCTCAAATGGTTCCATTTTTTCGTCCACCATCTTTCCTACTCTAAGAAGGAGAAATGTCTTCCTTCTTCATTTTCACCATTTGGCATCATTTTCATTTGTCATTTTGAGTTGCTATTCCTTAATACCATTTGGAAACCATTTTCACATCACTTCTTGTCTTTCCTAGTCCGAGTAGGAATAGACCATTTTTCCTAGTTGAAGTAAGAAATCTCTACTTAGCACATTTTTAGCTCCATTTCGCTTCATTTATTCATCTCCTTTATTAAAAACCTAAAAATAACAAAGTAAGAATAAAGAACACTAAGATAAAAACATAGCTAAATAATATGTTAAGAATCAAGCATAAAATGCGTAGATCAGTGATCCTAGTGCTGAGCCCAGAGTTTAATATTTTGAGTTAAGAGTTTAACAAATACAGCATTGTTGGAAGTTTTATCCCCTCACACTTTCTGAACTATGAACTAGCCCATAAGTGCAAAGAGTTCCGCCACCCACAAGTATACGGGGTCAAGTTATAGTATTTATAAGAAGTCAGGTGTCGAACCCATGAGGATTGACTAATCCGATTCCATAGCTTTTTCCAGTTAAGTAATTTATATGCGTGATAAACAAACAATTGATGTGACGAAGAAACACAAAAAGGTGAAAATGTGAATCTTACAATATCAAGTCCTTTGGAGACTCAACATAGTAAGGGATGATTAAACTATGGTGAGTGATTAAACGAAAGATTGCTTGGTGTATTCTAACTAATGCAAAGATGACAAATAAAAACTATCACAAATTCAAAATAAAAGTATGGTTGGCTAGGTATGCTCCTATTAACCATTTGATCATCAATCAATATCCAATTTTAGGTCATAAGTTGTTTAGTCAGGTTTACATACTCAAATGTCTTTTAGATCATAAGAACAAATCATTTCATTTTCCAAATCATGCCCTCTAGGGTCACTCTTTGTTATGGGCCAAAACTCCTAGGCCTTTTGGGACTCTAGAAGGTTTTGGTCTATCCATGAAGCACAAAGTAAAGATTAGGAGCTAGACTTTTGGTTCTAGACTACTAATGTATTTCATGCATAATGAGTTTGGTTGCAAACACATGTAAAGATTATGGATGGCTTTACTTCCCAAGCCTCTTTTGGAGTACCCAAAAATTGGTTCTAATGAATGCTCCAAACTCGCCCTTTTGGGTTACGAGTCTAAAGAATCAACAATAGTTACAAAGCCTCTCGGTTCAGTGTAAGCTTAACCGAAAATCCTTAAGTCACTTGGACCTCAAGAGTGTCTTGATTCATGCTCATGTTATATTCTCATCTATTATCTAAGTGAGTAGCTAATTCCCTTAGGTGTCATTTCTTAGTTCCTTAGAGAAAACCTAACATAACTAGAGCTAAGACATGCATAGGTGAAACTAATCAATAGGCACAACCATAACAACATGCCACAATCATATCACACATATAACAAACTCATCCACTAGCATAGAACACTCAAAACATACTCATAATCACAAATTAAACATCATTGTTTACATCAAATGGGTAGGGTTTGACCCCTAACCTTGCCCAAGGGAATTACTCACACATCATAACTAAAAACAAGTTTGAATACATAATTAAAGTAAATAGAATGAAGGAATAACCTAAGACTCTCTCCAAATAAAGCCTAGCTTTTTCAAAGTCTTCTCTTGTGCTTCTAGCTTCACCTTCTTTGTTTCAAATACACCCAAGCTTATAGAGGAGGTAAATGAGACCTCAGGACCCCAAGAGGAAAAGGAGAAGAGGAATTACTTCTCACCTATTTGAGCTCTAGAAATCTCACTAAACCCTAAGATAGAGAGAAGAGGAGGAAATGCTTGATTTCAAAAAGAGGGATATACAATCAAAGGAGAAGAAGGATGAAATGGAGAAGAACCTCAAGGGAAAAAAAGTAGCTCCACCTTAAGGGGATGTTTTAGTGGTGGTAGAAAAATTTGTTTGGGGTGGAGGAGATAGCTAAAGGGTTAGGGAGTGAGTGAGGGATATCTCTAGATGCAAAAATTATGAAAAAGATGAGAAATGAGATGTGTTGTTGTGGTGTATAAGGGGGAGCTCGAACAAGATGGCATAAGGATGAGAAAATTAGGTGTTTTTTGAGCCCTTAGATTTGCTAGAGTGGCCATGAAGTTTGATCTAAAGGCTACAAATTGTGATACCTTTTTATTGGCTTCTAGGCTAAAGTCCAAACCTTGCATAATACTTCCAAAATTCAAATATGTGCCTCCCCTAATCAAATCAGCTAGGGTTTTTATCTAGGTGGTTTAGGCTTCCATTGGCCTAGCACAAAGTGTTTGGGCCTTACTTGGTGATCCGCTGGTAATGGACAAATTTGGCGATTTTCTAGCAGCTTCCGACGACTTCCGGCAACCACTTTTTGTCCTTTTCGTAAAGTTGCTCCAAATTCTTTTATGACTTCAAAAATGTGCTTGGCTTCTCCAAAACGTGATTAATTACCATGTTTAACAGCATTTCCATGCCAACTCCCAATTTCCTATCATAAATAGGAAACGTTATAAGAACGATATTTTATTCATAGAAGTCAAGTTATGAGCATGAAGTTAGGGACATAATTGACACATAAATATGGACCTAAAAAACTACCTCACACTTAATCTTTGCTTGTCCTTAAGCAAACAAAGAAGAAAAGAAAGAAAACTAAGCTTGACTCAAAGCACAAAAGAAAACACAAGACTAAACACAAAAACACGTAAGTGTCCCGAATGGTGAATATTTTTTCTCAAAGAACCATGACTAATGGATTAAATTACTTCCCTTAAGCACAATTAGAATATGAAATCAATGCATGTATAATAAGTCAAACATGCTACATGTCAAACCAAATGCATGTATTGAGATGTATTCAAACCAACATGTTCCTAACCATCTAACTCACAAGATATCACTCAATGCACTCAAGTGTTTAAGAGGTTAGTGTTTGCACTCAAAAATCAAATTGATCACATGTTCTCCATAAGCTTGATTTTCAACCAAATACTCCAAAAATCCACAAACACAAGAATTTCAAATCAAGAGAACTTATTAACGGTTGTAATGGGGTTAGGGCTAAGACATTCGAAATATGAGTATTTGGTGCTAAAATATGTTCCAAAGACTTAGTCATAGCCTTGAAACTTATCAATCCTGCACTCCTCCCCTTCCAAAGCATCACCATGGTCAACCTTTAATGGCAAGGGCCGAATTTCAACTTGTTGGGCCCAAGCTTCATTCTAAACTACCTTTGGACTTTGTGGATAGGACAAAGGCTAAAATTCTTCACTCTTAAGCCTTTTTTTGGTGATAAACTTCATATCCACAAATATGAGAGACATTAATCCAAACCTATTACATTTAAACCTATTGCCAGAGAGTATCACATATTTTTACATTCTTTTCCTAGCTCTCAACATAACTCTTTTTTTTCTTTTCCTTTTGGCAATCTAACATACAAGTTGTTTGAACAAGTCTATCCTCATACACACAATATGCCTTAGACAACATCATTTTCACTCCATTTCTTGAATGCTCGCTTTGAAATCTTTACCAAGTCTTTAAAACAAGGGTAATGATTACTATACTAGGCTGAGTATTTAGGTACATGCATGAAAATGAAATAAAGGCTAAACGTGGGCTCAAAAGGGCTATCTAGAGGTGTTGTAACTCGTGCGCACTCAAGGGACCATGGCTAATTGGCAAGAGTGGTGATAGTCTTAAATCCCTCTATCATATTTGGAATAACTCATGATTGGAAAATGATTTTCACTATTTAAAGTAAGTTCTAGATCACACATAACCAATTAATATCACACATGAAAGAAATGATGCATTATATAAGCTAGTCATGCACAAATTGGCTCAAAATCTCACATAGGTAATGATAGTTTTGAAACATGTTAATCCTTCTTTTTCTCAAATGCACACATTTTGAAGGACATGTGCTTTTCAACCGATGAAAAATGCATTGTTTCCATTTTTTTACACATGCTTAAAATCATGCAATCCACTAGCCATTAGCTGAATTTCATTATCGAGGACCATTATTAGGACACAAAAAAAGCAAAACACACATATTTTTGCATTACTTTTTCTCAAATTTTTCAAATTTTTATGGATTTAGGATAAGGAGTGGTACGACTTAGCTTACTATCTCACACTTTAAAACCAAATTGTCCTCAATGTGCATCAAGACATACATCACATAAGTGCACAAGAGGTACATAAGCATCATCACTTCACATTTTATTCCGCTAACACATGTTTTCCTAAGCATAACAACTAGCATTTATTCACACTTAAAGGGTCATATAGTCTCTAAGAAGTAATGAAGCTATTAAACACCTAACAACCACAATGGGGGTATGCATACTAATCATATTTCAAATGAAAACGACATTGTAATCAAGCACATAATATGAGGGGATCTCACACTTACACAAGATGACCACATTCTACGTGACTCCAAACAATACACTAATAGGACTTAAGTATCATTCTTAAACATGTCCATATGAAGCAAGGAATTAAGAGAGTTGATAGAGAGGGGATGTAAATGCTTTTTCGCTCGTCTCCAAGCTCCATATATGCAAATATGTAAACCAACGAAGGCCAAGTTAGGCCTCGCCATCCAAGGGCGCATACAGATTAGTTATAAGATGCCACCAGTGCTCTTAGACTTGGTTCGGCCTCGCGGTATTGCTATATGATCCATGCCTCAAAGCCTCAAGCTCCTTGGTCTCCAACGGTCAACTGTGGTAGGACATTCCTCAATGGGTCGAGGGATATGACTTGACAGGTCAAGGAAGTGGCAATGTCTGGACAGAAGCTTGCACTCAACGGGTCGATCAATAACCTCGACGGGTTGAGCAATGATCAGGAATGCAGTCGACAGGTTGAGGAATATGACTCGACGGGTCGAGGGATATGACTCGAAGGGTCGAGGAAGTGATAATTTCTGGATAGAAGCGTGCATTCGACTGGTTGAGAAAGACCTTCAACCTGTTAAGAGTTCCCAGAAATTAAGCTCAAAGTTTAAGACCACAGTGCTTCATTCTTCATGTCCAATGGTCCCCTATCTTACACTTATTCTTCTTGCATACCAATGGTGTCCGACCATCTCAGGTTCAAGTTTAACTACATTAACACGGTCAGGTGATGGAAGCTATGAATTCAAAGCACCATGGTCGGTTCCTTAGAGGGATGGAGCTCCCCATTCCATTTCATTGTTAACTCCTCTAAAGCTACCACTTCTTCTTCATGAAGCTTAAAATATTTCTCATTCTTCAAGTTTCTAAACGCACTACTCCATTTGGACAAATCTCAAGTAGTTTGTAACATGCATCTCTTGAGGGGTCAGATTTCTTCAAGGTGACTTTGCTTCCAATGACTAGCTTGATCAGCTTCAACTTCTTCTTTCCACGGCTCATTCCCTTGGGCGGTGCCTCCTTATCTTTGGCACTCAACTTTTTGGATTCCTGCTTCTCATAGCTCAAATCTTCGTCATCCTTGGCTTTATCATCCATAACTACAATGCTCATGGCTTTTAGAGTCGGAATTGGCTTTGAGTCCTTGAATATCCTAAATGTCTTGGTCTTCTCGAAGACCATCATGGTGAGCACACCCACCTTGACAACTATCTTTGTTCCGGCCGTAGCCATAAAGGCTCTTCCATACATGGCACGGTAAGATCTTCACATCCTTTAGGATCCTTTATATCAAGTATCACAAATTCGGTTTGTATCACAAGTTCACCAATCATCACTAACACATCTTCAACTATATCCCTCGGATGCACCACACTTCGATTGGCAAGTTACAATGACATACTTACCGGTTTGATTCTCCCTAGACCGAGTAAGGCATTAAATTGATAGAAGCACCAAGATGCATCAAGGTCCTTGGAAAGTACTTTGTTCCAATGGTACATGGCACGGTAAAGCTTCCTGGATCCGCTAACTTCTTATGTGCCTTGTTTTGGATAATCGATGACACCGTGGCATTAAGTTTCGCTTTCTCGGATCTTTCCTCCTCTTGTAGCTTATTCTTTGATCTCTGGTTTGTGTAAATGTCCTTGAGAAATTTGGAGTACATTGGTATAATTTGGATAGCCTCAAGGAGATGGATGTTGATTTCCACTCTGTTGAATACATCTAAGCACTCCTTGGTCTTTCGATCCAAATTAGCTTTGGCTCTCTCCTTGTTCTTCCCTTGAGGGAAGGGTAGGAATACATCCTCATCTCGTTGGACCTTCTCGGAATACCCATTGGAAGTGTCATGCTGCTTGCCTTCGATGGGTCGAGAAAACTGAGGAATGTTGTCCGACAAATCTAAGGGCTTCCTTCGATGGGTCAAAAGATTCTCTTGACCCATCGAATTAGTTCTTCTACATCCTCTTTCAAATCCTGCTACACCAAAATCAGTCACGAGATGCTCTCTATCCATTTCGACACCTTCTAACCCTTTTCCAGCATATCAATGGTGACTCAAACCCTTCTTGGAACTCACTTGCTCAATCTCTAACTCGTCTTCCTCACAATCCAACTCATCGACATCTTTATAAGGAATCAACATGGTCTTTTCTTGGAATCTCCCCACATTATCTCTACTTGTGGTGCCCTTCTTAACATTGGGATAGACACAAGTGGTGTGTCTAAGTCCTCTTCATCATCACTCTCCACTATGGGAGCATCTCCATAGTTCTCAAACCCTTTTCTGGATCATAATACCACATTCACCACTTTCATGTGGTGCTTGGGATTCCTTTCGGTGGTGGAGGGAAATTCATGAGTTTTGTCACCCCCTTGGCTTTGTTGTGCCTTAGCGAATTGACTCACTTGCATCTCGAGCTTATGAATGGCGTTTTGATTCTCATTTCGAAGTGCTTGGTTATCCCCTTTCATACTCATGAAGATCTCAAGAAAGGTCTTCTTATCATCCACGTGAGTCTTCGCTAACTCATCTTGGCTCTTCACTAGCCTAGCTAAAACCACGTCCGTGTTAGACTTGGGTGCCTCCAATTGTGGTGGAGGAATTGGTGCTTGGAGTAGAGGTGGTTGTTAAGCTCTTGGCACAAAAGGTGCTCGTGGTTGGTAAGTGTTACCAATGGAGGCATTGGCAAACCCTCCATTTTAGGTATAAATCCGAGAGCTCCTTGATAACTCGAGAACCCTTTATTTCCACTCTTTGAAGCACCAAAGTTGCCTTGGTTTCCTCCTTCAATATACCTTCCTCCTTGCCCTTGGAAACCACCATTTGGTCTTGGCAACCTACCTTGGCCTCTCCATGAAAAGTTAGCGTGGTTCCTCCATCTCGGATTATAAGTGTTTGAATATGGATCATTCCATTGTTAGTCACAGAAGACTCCCTAACACTCTTCAAAAAATTCAGGCTAATCCTCTTGGTAGGGACAACTTATAGTCTCATACACCGTGCTCTCACATATCATGCATGTCACTAGTTCTACGCTTATCTCTGAGACTTAGTTAACTTGGCCTCATTTTCAGTGTTGCTTCATCAAGATGTCAAATTTCTTGTTCATTCACTCCTTGTTAAGACCATAATTATGTGCCTATTACGCTCCTAACTTTATGCTTATAGCTTGTTTTCTATGAATAAAGCATTGTTCTTATGACGTTTTCTGTTCTTGCTTGGAAATGTACGTGGAATTGGCTAAGAAATGCATTAAATATGAAGAATTACATACTTATTAGAGAAGAAGTATACATTTCTGAGGTCATGAGAGAATTTGGAGCAACATTGGGAAAATGACGAAATAGCTTCACCAGAAGTCGCCGAAATTTGCCACAGCTGGCTGGCCCACCTTGGCCGTCCCAATAACATGAAGTTAAGTCCAATGGAGGCCCATTCGGACCATTTATGCTTACCAATCTAATTTGGAGAGAAAGAGAAGAAGTTAGACCACATGATGTCACTAATTTGGAGCATAGCCTACCACAGCCTAAAATAGTGAATCATGGTTTCCCTAATTCAAAGCTAACCCCGAGATCTCCACCTCCTCTTTTATTATCATCCTAGGGTTGAAATGAAGTCTCCCAACTCAACCAAATTCGAGCTCCCTTCTCCTCACTCACACAACTCACCTCATTTTAAGATTTTCCATAGTTTTACACTCTCTTTAGACCCCTTATCCATATACCAACCCTTTAGCACTCTCTTCTACCTGTAACCCTCCCTTTCTATGCCAAAATACCTCCATTACCATTACTACTAGAGACCTAGATCTTCCCTCTCTTGGGTAGAGCCAAACCTCTTCTCCACATCTCCACCACTTTGGCTTAGTTTTAGTATTCCTCCTCTCATCCTCACCTCCTAGGGTTTGGCTAAGCTTTTAGAGTTCAAAGGAGTAGGAAGTAATCTGTCTTCCCCTTGATTCTTGGAGTCCTAAAGGTTTACCTTACCTCCTCTTGAAGACTTGGTGCTTGTGGAAGAAAAAAAGTGGAGCTAGAAGGCTTGGAGTCACTTGGTGAAGCTTTGGCTAGGGGACCCTTGGTTATTTCTACTCTATTCCTACTTTAAGCATGTATCAACCCTTGTATTTAGTTAAGTGTAGTGAGTAGTTTGAATTGGGAGGCTAGGGTTAGAACCCTAGCCATGTGATGAATAAATGCTTGTCTTTGTTCCATATGATACTTTGGTAGGTGTATTGCGGTGAAATTGTGTTAAGATTTGTGCTCTAACCTTTATTACTGGATAATTTTCGATTCATCGAAGGGTACATTTCGACTCATCGAAGCTTATGTGCAAAACAGTCTAGGGTGCCTCCTTCGATTGATTGAGAATTTTGTCTCGATCCATCGAAGGTGTTCAGTCAATCATCCAGGGTAGCTGTTTCGATCCATCAAAGGTATACCTTCGACCCATCGAAACTGGGCTATGCTTGAGGTTGTTTCACTTGATCTCTCATCTCTTTCCCTTGGTTATCTATATCCCTTTGGAGCATATTTCAATAGTGACTTACTTTTATGTATTGTAGTTAGTGATCTACGCATTTTATGCTTGATTATTAATGTATTTCTTTTTATATTTAACTTTGTTTTATGCTTAGTAAATATGTTTCTAACTTACTTTATGTTTTTAGGTAGAAATAAAGGAGGAAATAATAAAGGAGGCGTTTCGGAGCTAAAAGTTGGCTAAGGAGAAAAGTTCCTAATTCCAGAAAAGAAATGGTCCGAGAAATGGTCTTCAAAATGGTTACTAAAATTCTTTCCCACATGGTGTCAAGAATTGAAGACCAAAAGCATGTCCAAAGAAGCCCAAAGAAAGAAGATGGATTAAAATGAATTATCAGAAATCAGCCTTTGTACATCAGCCCACTTCGAAAGACCACTGTGAACAGATCCGGATGAATCTAGATGCGATTAGCATATGGTTGGAAAGATCTAGAAGTCTAGTTTCCAACGCAACTAGAATCAAATGATTTGGAGTCCTAGAACGAGAGAAATTTCTATTTTAGTAGAGAAGGGTCAGGTTACCCGGGTGGAGTAGTTAGAGTTCTAAAAGAAGTCGAACTAGGCTTTTCTTGGCCTATATAAAAGAGGGCTCGACTAGGGTTTCATTATCACACATCATAGACATCAAAGATCTGCCCAAAACACCTCCCAAGTCGTCATAAGCCTAATTTCCTCCAAGGCCGAAGCTCCCTCCTCACGGATCAAGAATAATCGGCGTTCTTCGTCTTGTTCTTGAGAATCCATCCACTCGAGGCGTTGTTAGTGCTCTTCACAGACTCCAAAAGTTTAACCATAAACCTTCTATCTTATCTTTTGTCTTGTAAATAATTCAGTTTACGACTTGTGATTTGTTTAATAAAGGCTATACGTTTTTACTTACTTATGTTACCTTCCATGTGTTCTTAGTTTTTGGTCTTTGCTTGTATGCATGCTTGTATGCTTAAAGTTTCTTAATGTGTTGGGTGATACGCTCTTCGTTCCTCTCTAGCATGTTTTGTATCAATCTTAGATAAATTAAGGTGTAGGCGCTCTTCGTCGCACTCTTAAAAGCATGTGTATAAATTGCAGGTTGAAAGGTAAGAATTTTATTGATACTGGGTAAGTGAAGCATGAAAACGGTGGAGGTAGACATGATGTGATGATCACGTGTACATAGTAGGATTAGGTTTAAATTTCGTAGGTTATTAGTTAAACAAACCAAATCTCGCACCCCCATAAACAAACCTAGCATAGTTATGCATGCACCCTCAATCCCCGGTTAAGAACGATCCCTATTTACCAATGCTACATCTACTAAAAAGGGTTTTAATTGACTCATTGTTGTTGAGTGTTAAGTGTTAATTTAGTATTTAGTAATGGTGAGTATCAATTTTGGCGCCGTTGCCGGGGATTGTAAAGAATTGTGTGATTATGCTTGTACAATATGTTTATATTTTTCTGTTTTCAGAACTGTGCACTGCCATGTTTTGTGTAAATTATTTGACATAGCTACAGGTCTCATAAACATCTGAAAATTTTCAGGATTGTTTGGTTATGTGTTTAGTTTGTTCCTGTAAAATTGTATTGAATTCCGCTGAGCCAATAATTCTGGAAAAAATTGACAAGCAGCTGTGCTCAAGTTTGCACGAATCTGGAATTGCATGTGTTCTTTGTAAATATGTGAAATTGTGTAAATATTAAGTATGTATATAAAACCCATGAAATTTTTGTTTATATTTGTGTACTAACACTTGTTCATATTGTATTTTAATTTATTTATTTATTTATTTATTTATTTATTTTTGCAGCAATGTATACACCTTAAAGGAAAGCTTTGGATTTACATTAAGTACATGAGCTTGGTTGATTAAGTCGCACTCATTGTGAATAGATGGAGCCTCTTTTCCAAAGTTTATCTCCTAAACCCCTTGTGATGTGTGGATTTCATCACCACACACCATAACCTAAGTGAAGTTATGGACATGAGGTTGAGGGCGGAGTCTACTATGGACTTGAGGGAGTGTAAATTTTCAAAAGATTGGTTGAATGTCGGACATGGTGTCTAGAAACGGGTTATGACTGGTGACAGGTTCTGGATCAAAGAAAGACTTGCATCAATGAAGTATATACCAATGATCCGGTGAGTGGATGAATACTTATCTTTGAGTAAGATATCTTTGGTGACTTGGTGTCTAGAAGGTGACGGTTTCTATGACAGGTTCTGGATCCGAGATCTCAAATCGGTCCTACCTCTCGTGGTCTCTCTTGCTAACTGGCCAAGTTCATTAAAGTTGCCCAAAGAAGATAAGGACTAAATCTACTTTCCATGATCAGTAAGCCTCTGGATGCATTGTCGAAATTAGTCCTGCCTCTCGCGTTATCTCTATCCCCAACTGGCCATGTTTTTCGATTGAACCAAGACCATTCGATTGGAATTTTATACTTTATCGCGCCGGTCGCACGTCCTTTGAACGACCTAAAGATCAAGCAAGTGTACTCTCTTTAAATCCGAAGCGCACTCAAAATGACCTATACTTGTGCATAAAAACGTGGACATGTGTGTTGCACCGAATTTTGTAATTAAACACTAATTAAAACGTTGTATTTAGTCTGCATAACCTTCTGGCGGCTTTATGATGCTCGGATTTCATCACCGAGTACCCTAACCTAAGTGAAGTTAGGGACATGAGGCCAAAAGATATGTCACTTTGCATCATAAATTAGCACGTAACTTTTGTGTTTTCTGCAGGTTTCTAACACTTTTCTCTTATGTATTCACTCCATACTTCATCTAAGTTCTTGTTTGATATGTTTGGGTGACGATTTGAATATATGATGCATGAATTTGTTGAAGTATTGTTTGATTGCATTTGTGTGATTTATGTACATATGTGTGTTCCTTTAAACCTTCCATCTGTTTATACACTAACCTCATCTACTCTTGCAGGAAACCATGTAAATATGTGTGTTAACTTGTTCTAGATTTTTCATACTACGTTTCATATCATCTAGGATATTTAAAGCCCTTGCATTCATAACTTATAACTTTTGAATTGTCGAGAAACTCTAGTTTTCGACCGGTCGATTATTCCATGCCTATTAATTTTGACCGGTCGATTCCCCTGTCTCAGTGTGCTCGTATATTTTTCATGAGTTTTTGTGTTTTGTGTACTTTTGTGTGATTTTCGTGTACTTATGTTTGTGCTTTGTTTTTGTTTCATTTTTGGCTTAGTATCTTGTTTTTCTTGTGTATTCTTTTGATACTAACACTTGGTCTTTGGTGGATGCCCAGATTTATGAATGACCAGACCTACTCCACGTGAAGTTCAACTTCGTAATCGCACTGTGATCATTTCTAACAACGCGGTGGAAGACCTTGATCGACCTATTGTTGAGGACGAAGTTGACTCGCCTAGATCCCGGCACTCCGAGGATTTGGTAACAGAAGGAGAACAAGAACAAGAGCACGTACCAATGGCCAACGCAAACAATGCTCAACAATCACTTTGCCAACGCACTTGTTCTACTGATTGGAGTGCCAGCCCCTCATGCATCAGATTTCCGGAACCTCAAGAGGAGAAGAAGGACATTGAGCTGAAGAGCGGATTTCTCCATCGCCTACCTATCTTTCAAGGGATGGCGCATGAAGATCCCAATATGCATTTAAGGCAATTCCAGTTTGTGTGCGCAAGTATGAAGCCTGCGGATGCTGATGAAGAACTCTTGAGACTCAAGGCGTTTCCTTTCACCTTGAAAGAGAGAGCACAAACTTGGCTTATGGAACTCCCACCGAATCACATCACCACATGGAAACAACTAGCGGATGCTTTCTTAAGCAAGTACTTTTCGGCCTCAAAGATCACTGTTTTGAGGAAGAAGATCACTGGAATTGCACAGGCTGCGGATGAGTCTTTTGGCCACACTACAAGAAAATGAAACATTACCGGCGAGATTCCGGCCAACAAGGCCGGCGACCGGAAAAGTCGCCGGTAATGTCTATCATTACCGGCGACTTACTCCGTCGCCGGTAATGTTGCCGGAATCTCGCCGGTAATGTTCCAAAACATTACCGGCGACTCCAACCGTCGCCGGCAATGTCTAGGCACACATTTCCGGTGATTTTCCGGCTGGAATTTCGTCGGAAATGTGTGCCTAGACATTGCCGGCGACGGTTGGAGTCGCCGGTAATGTTTTGGAACATTACCGGCGAGATTCCGGCGTAAAGTCACCGGTAATGTCTTCATTTCCGGCGACTTACTCCGTCGCCGGCAATGTGTCTTATATTAGATGCCGGATTGGGCAGCTCGATCATTCAATCATTTTGATCGAAAAAAATCCAGAGAAATCGAAAGAAGGAAAACGTACGCTCTGAAATCGATCATTCGGTATATATATTGTCAAAATTAAGGCGCGCGTCGAAAACTCGATCACTCGGGAAGCTATATATATAGGTACGTAGGTGTATATATACGTATATGTGGTATATATATATATATGTGTGTGTGTGTTGATCAAATCCAATTCGTGAGATATATATATATGAAATGTTGTTGATGTACGGTCACCGAAACGAGAAAACAGCTTGTAGTTAATCTTGTGTCTGAATCAATGACTGGTATTATCGTATTGTTATCGGAGCCAGGCTTAACAGAACCTCCTACCCAGTCAAATACGTTTTGAATTGAAAAACACCAGAATACTATCATCGAGTACTGAATCGAATTCAGAGATTAGATCGATATATATACATATGCATACATGTGTTGATTTAATTAGAGTTGAATTGAGATATCATGTCGATTATTAGTAGTGAATGTGTGTATATATATATAATTAATACGTAAAATTGTTAGAATTTTCAGGATGGACAAGAGTTGGATGAGCCTCGAAAGATGGGATGTCAGATATCACGAGGGAATTAGGAGTTTTGTGGATTTTGTGAAGGCTAATTGTGGAGACACTACACTTCATTATTGCCCGTGTAAAGAATGTAAGTGTTTCAGCGATCGATTTCGATTTCCCATTGATAAAGTCCAGAGGCACCTGAGTAAATACGGGTTTTGGGATAAGTACACTTGTTGGATTTATCACGGTGAAACATCGTTAGCGGGTCCGCATGATCATGGACAATTTGGTGAGAGGGCCAGTCCACGCTATGATCATGGAGATTTTGCTGAGAGGGGCAGTTCATCCTATGATCCAACATCGATGTTAATCAATGATATGTTTCCTCATGAGAGCGGTGTATTTGCTGATGAAGCACCAAATGTCCCTCCCGTTGTTGAGGGTTTCCCCCATATCGAGTCAGTCGAACCATTACCTGGAGCTCATGTCAACACAAGCGGTATGGACAAGTACAACAACCTGATTGCATTGCAACAGACTCCGTTGTACGACGGTTGTAGTAAGACTATTCTTGAAAGTGTGATGGGAGTGATGCAGCTCAAAATGGAGAACAAAATGTCTGTCAACGCTGTTGATTCTTGGTTGAAGTGGACTGCTTCGCTACTGCCACCCGGTCATCGTCTTCCTACCACTCATCATAAGGTGCGACATATCCTAAAAGATCTTGGGCTTTCCTACATCAAAATCCATGCATGCAGATATGATTGTATTCTCTTCTGGGGAAAAGATCTCGAAGACCTTGAAGCCTGCCCGGTATGTTTTACAGAAAGGTATAAGTTGACTCCTGCAGGCAACAAGAAAGCTGTGAAGATACTTCGATATTTCCCGCTTATTGATAGGCTGGAGCGGTTGTTCATGTGTGCTTTCACGGCCGAGGCAATGAGATGGTGGGCTGAGAGGAACTTGCCTGACGATGACACCCTTATACACCCTTCCGACGGAGAGGCTTGGAAGCACATGGTCAGGGAGTTTGATCATTTTGCAGCAGAGGTCCGAAATGTTTGGCTAGGGCTCTCATCTGACGGATTCAACCCTTTTGGCAACATGAGTCTTCAATACAGTATATGGCCAGTTATTTTGGTACCGTACAACCTTCCACCATGGATGTGCATGAAGAAGGAATACAATATGCTCACTCTGTTAATTCCGGGCCCGGGTTATCCAGGAAAGTGTCTCGATGTGTATTTGAGGCCTTTGATTGAGGAGCTTAAGTACCTGAGTGAGTGTGGCCACCCCACTTACGATAGGTTCAAAAATGAGATGTTCCAGATGCATGCCATGCTTGTTGGCACCATCAGTGATTTTCCTGCCCGCGGTATGTTGTCGGGGAATGTTACCAGGGGTTACAGGGCTTGTTCAGAGTGCATGACGGTTGATTGTTGCAGTCCTCATTGCAGTAAAATTGTTCAGATGCGTCACCGTTGTTGGCTTCCATATGATCACCCATTTAGGCAGGATCCAGACGCGTTTGATGGGACTGTGGAAACAAGTGTGGCACCCAGGCGATGGACAGGGGAAGAAATTTTGGAAGTGTTGAATGAATATGATTTTGGCCAGCTGAGCAATCATCCTGACATAGTGACGTCAATTCCAGAAAAGCCCGAAAGGTATAAGTTTTGGACACACAAGAGCATATTCTGGGAACTCCCCTACTGGCCCAGGTTGCCTATCAGACATTACCTAGATGTCATGCACATAGAGAAGAATGTGTGTGAAAGTGTGGTGGGCACAGTTCTTAACTTGGAGGGGAAAACAAAAGACATCCCTAAGGCACGCATTGATCTGAAAGCAATGGGTCTGCGGAAACATTTGTGGTTAAGAGATGGTAAGAGAAAAATGCCGCAAGCTCCGTACACCGTAAAGCCGAAGCATAAGCATGAAATTTTTCGGTGGCTGAGTAATGTCAGGTATATATTCTTATGGCTATGTAGGAATTTGGCATTAAATTTTTACCGGAGTATATATGGTTATATGCGAGAAATATAACCGTTGCATATATATGGCTTTATCTATATATATGCAGGTATCCTTATGGCTATGCAGGAAATATAAGCAGATGTGTTAACTTCCGGGACAATAAGATGTACGGATTAAAGAGTCATGACTGCCATGTACTGCTTCAACGCCTTTTCCCTATTTTCATTCGAGGGTACCTGCCCAAAGAGGTGGTGGAGCCGTTGGTGGCCTTGTCAAGATTCTTTCAAAAGTTATGCACCAGGGAAGTTAAAAAAGCAGACCTCAGGGAGATGCAAGATGACATCATTTTTATCATGTGCAAGCTTGAGAGGATATTTCCCCCAAGTTTTTTCGACATAATGCCTCACCTGATGATCCATCTTCCCGAACAATTGTTGCTTACCGGTCCCGTACACTACACTTGGATGTATCCCATGGAAATGTACAAATGATTCATACATTTGGTTTGCCTATGTTTTTATATGTAAATTCTTATTTTTTAAGTAAGTTAACATGCACTTGTTAACTTGTAGACAATTCGGAGCCTACAAGGACTATGTGAAGAATAAATATGCACCTGAAGGGTGTATCGCTGAAGCATATCTTGCGCACGAGTGTGTAACGTACACCAAAGTGTACTTGGAAAATGTAGAGGACCCCCAACAACAGATGCCGATAGATGAACCCCAGTTCAACCTTTCTATCATCTCCAGTGACGTGGTAGTACAGGGAAGCTTGCCAAAGTCGTACAAGTTGGATGGAAATGAGGTAGCCATTGCCCACTGGTCGGTACTGATTAACTGTCAAGAAGTACAATATTGGAAAAACTATCATCTTCACTGCCTTGCTATTGCCGGAAATGTTGATTACCACAACAAGACGTTTGCAAACTACTTTGGTCAATGGGTAAGTATATGTGTATATGTCTATTTTTATATATATCCTTACATAGCATGTATGTATGTACGTGGTTTTGTGGTTTCAAGATGACATAATTTCTTCTGTACGTATTAATATATGGACGTTTTCAGATGAACCATGTAGCAGATGATGGTTGCCCAGAGTGGTCAAACGAATTGAGGGTCCTGGCGATGAAACCGATAGCTTCAAAAGTTTACTCGATGTGTCAGGTCAATGGCGTGAAATTTATATGTGAAAATCGAGACGACCGACTGAAAACACAGAATTGTGGGGTGATGGTCCATGGTGGGCAGGATGGCGTTGACTATTACGGTGTCCTTCATTCAGTTGTTGAACTAATTTATGGGAACCGCATGAAAGTGCACTTGTTCAAGTGTAGATGGTTTGATACTAGCCCGGAGAACACAAGGACCGATCAGTACGGAACATTTTCGGTGAATACTGCTACTACCTGGTATGAAGATGACCCTTTCGTTCTTGCCTCATCAGTAAAACAAGTGTTTTACCTGGACGATCTTCTTAACAAAGTCCCGTGGAAGGTGGTTAACCATGTTGCTCATAGAAACATATACAGTGCTGCCACACTTGGTGATACCGCAGATGA
The DNA here is from genome assembly GCA_946800695.1 of Geum urbanum. Classification (NCBI taxonomy): domain Eukaryota; kingdom Viridiplantae; phylum Streptophyta; class Magnoliopsida; order Rosales; family Rosaceae; genus Geum; species Geum urbanum. Next base: position 22,296,449 of record OX327007.1, read on the forward strand.
TGAGGAAGTTACTGCATACCAAGAGCCGAACGCTTTTGACATTCCGGAATCATCTACGATTCGCCTTAATAATGTGAGATCTGGGAGTATGGTTAGAATTACTGGAGCAGAACTTCTCGATGTTAATCCATATGAAGTTGACGCTGATTCAGATGACGAGGAGCGGCACATATTGCCAGAGGTTACCTATGAAACCGAGTCAGACTCAAGTGATGAAGATGATTACGATTATCATCCTTAGTACGTTGGAAATTGTATTCGGAAAATGTACGTAGTAAAATGTACGTAGTAAAATGTACTCGGAAATTGTAGTCGGAAATTGTACGTAGTCGGAAATTGTAGTCGGAAAATGTACTCGGAAATTGTATGTAGTCGGAAATCGTGTTGGAAATCGTAGTCGGAAATTGTAGTCGGAAATCGTAGTCGGAAAATGTACTCGGAAATTGTACGTAGTCGGAAATTGGTCGGAAATTGGTCGATCGGATAATAGTCGACAAATAATGACATTACCAACGAGTTGCTTATCAACTCGTTGGTAATGTCATTACCAACGACGTTGACCTACCTCGCCGGCAATGGTGGCGGTATAGGCAGCTCGAGCTCGATCTCCTTCTCCCCATTTATCTTCGGCCTAATTCTCTTCTCTCTTCCCTCTTCCCTCTTCCCTCTCTTAGGACGAAATTCTCACCTCTCCCCTCTCCTCAATCCTCTCTTCTCTCTTCCCTCTCCCCTCTCTTCCTCTCCTCCCCTCTCTCCTCCTCCCCTCCTCCTCTTCCTCCTCCTCCTCTCCGTACACCGTCGCCGGCACAGTTGGGTCGAGCTCCACCATGCCAGGTTTGAGCTCACTCTCTCTCCCTCTCTCTCTCCCTCTCTCTCTCTCTCATTCCACAATTTTTTTTGTGTATTTTGATTAATTAATTTTTGATAATTTTGGGATGTATATATGTATGCATGTGGACAATATTTGTAAAATGTCATATCGGTATATATGTTTGAAAATTGTGGGAAAAAAATGTGGATAATTGTGGGGTGAAGGAGCAATATATATGATGTATATATGTGAAAAATTAATTAGCACGGGTGAATTGGATTAATATGTGATGTATATATATGTGTGTGAATTAAGGTGAAATTAAGGTGAATGATCGATGTATACAAACTGTATATTTGATGTATATATATGTGAAAAGTTTAAAGACGGAAATGATGTATGTATATATGTTAATTTAGGTGATATAGTTGTTAATTTAACGTATAAATTAAGGTGAAAAATCGGAATCGGAACAGTTTGGAACCACAATGGTTTGGAACCGGAACGGTTTGAAACCGGAACTGTTTGTAACCAGAACCGTTTGTAAAATAACGGTTCCAGTTACAAACAGTTCCGAAGCCAAACCGTTCCGGTTCCAAACCATTGTGTTCTATAACAAATCGGAACCGGAACGGTTTGGAACCGGAACTGTTTGTAACTGGAACCGTTATGTAACAAACGGTTCCGGTTACAAACAGTTCCGGTTTCAAACGGTTCCGATTCCACACCGTTCCGGTTCCAAACTGTTATAGAACCCCAGTCGGTTCTGAACCGGAACTGTTTGTAACCGGAACCGTTTGTAATATAATGGTTCCAGGTTCCAAACGGTTCCCGTTCCAAACGGTTCCCGTTCTGATTTGTTATAGAACCGAATTCATGACTATTACGGTGTCCATGCCAGGGGGTTTTGCGGCTAATTGGCTTCGGAGAGGTTCCCGAAATAGTGGAGGGAACAGTAGTCAAGCTTCCTCCTCGCCCGCAGTTAGCAACACGCCCAGTGGGCCAATGATGAGTGCTCGCACTCGAGCCTTGCTAGAGGCGCGAGCTGAGGAGGAAGCTGCACGATCAAGAGCCGTGGAACCGGAAGTCGAGGCTCGAGCCTCAGTCTCCAGACGCTCAATCAGCAGACGTCCCTCTGGTGGCAGAGCCTCAGACGACCGACAGTCAACGGGGGCATCAGAAACTCCCTCAGTCCGAATGCCCCATATTCGCCCGGTACCTACTCCCGTTTCACGGGAATTTACTGAGGCACATGGTGGTGCTGGCGCCTCATCGTCCAGGCCTCATCTATCTCCGCCGTCCGATCTCTTCCTACCCGACGAGATTCCTGTCATCCCTGAATTCGATGATAGGGGGATGCCTGTTTATGTTGAAGGACGGCCGGAGTTCCTGAGCGTGGAGGAAGCGTATAACTTCCTCCCGTTCGACCCCGTGTATCTTTGGAGTGTGAGGTGCACCAACCAACAAACGGACGATGCAGGTAAATTTTATTTAACATCAGATTGATTACTTAATTATTACTTAAGACTTGCGATAGGTTCAATTAATGATATCCATTTCTTGACATTGTATTATTAGGCAATTTCGTTAATGGGACTGGAAAACGGAAAGGGGCTAGAGGCACCTGCACCGGGAAGAGACTTGAGCAGGCCACCGGCGGAAGGAAAACGCCCATAAGGGCCAATGAGGATGGCGAGGTGATCGAGGCATTCGACACCACGCGCAAATATGTCAGCATGGCCAGTGCGATCGTGCGGGACAAGGTCCCAATGCTTTGGCCAGATTGGGAATCTGTGCCTATCTACGTGAAGATGCAAGTGCATAATGCACTCAGTGTGAGTAAAATCGTATTTTCATTACGTAAATTTTACATTTATTAATTAAGTCCGAATAAAAGCACACATTTTACCTTTTATATATTCATATTGCAGGTGTGGTTTGACGTAGATGAAGTTCTTATTCACACGTGGGTAGAGCGTCAACTACATATGAGGTGATGTGCTTCGACTTATTTAAATATATATCGAGTTAGATTTTTGTTTATCAAGTGTTTTAATATCTCTAACTTTTTTCCTTGTTTTAATATAGGTATAAAGAGTGGAAGAACGAGCTTTCTTCCCATTACACTGTATACAAGGAGCTAGGCCGAGGTTCCACCCCTAGCGAATTCCGGTTTAGGGAGTATGAGTGGTTGTGGCTGATAGCCCACTTCGAGCACCCCAAAGCTCGGGTATGCATCCTTAATATATCTTTCAAGCCTAATGTATCGTATCAGATTGAAATAGTTAGTTACTAATTTTTTTTCTTATGTTTATCAAACAAGGCGATTTCGAAGACGAACCGGGCGAATAGATTGAAAAACACCAGGGCCCATCATGCAGGTTCACTAAACTACATGGGTTGGTCGACTAAGGCGCAGCAACAACAAGAGGTGAACCCGTTGGTGTATATTCATCAGAAGTTCTACCCGTAGTGCCCTGAAGAAGCGGTAAGTCTTTCGCCTTTCCATGTGTTAATAAAACTATTTTTCGATATTAATAGATTTTGTTAGCTAATACGTTGTTCATTTTCCCTTTTCAATTAGTCGAGAGTGGAGGAGGCGACCGCAGAAGTGACCATGAGTATAGCTCGGACTAACCATCCTGACTGCTCCGAGGAAGAAGTCACCCAGTATGCCTCTCAGATCGATCCGCTTGATCCCCCGATAGCGGCTCGGATCATGGCAAAAGCGTGCGGGACTGGAAAGAATACCTACTACTGTAGGGGAATGGGCACGGCGGGCGAAGGACTATTGAAGAGCACTTCAGAATACTCTACCGGGTCAAGAAGTTCAACTTCTAGTCGTAACCTCGTGGCGGAGCTTCATAGGACGCAGAGGGAGTTGGAGGAGCAAAAGAGGCAGATGGCCGAGTACCAAATGCAGCAGACAAAGGTGTAGGCTCAGATGTACACATGGATGCGGACGATGTACGAGGCTCAGACTACCGGACAACCCTTCCCCACACCTCCCCCGGTCCCTCATATCCCTAGCTATCCACCACCACCACCGCACCAGTCAACGCTAGAGCAAGACCAAGGTAGCCACCGGAATTCAAATAAGTACATGGATTACTTCAACCCTGATAACCCGCAAGTTCCTGGACCTGACCTGTAGTTGTAGTTAATTTTTGTATCGTCGTTGCTATTTGTACTGTACGTTGGACATTTATGTTGAACTTGTATGACTGTCTTTGCTATGTGTACTGTTGAACTTGTATGATTGTACGGTTTATGATAGCTTCAATGCAGGTTATGGAATTGGGCCCAATCCAGAACCACGTTTTTTTTTTTCAAAATTTTTTCCCACATTGCCGGCGACATGGACTCGAGTCGCCGGCAATGTCTCACATTCTGGCCACGGCGGCGCTGCCATTGCCGGCGACGCCGTCGCCGGTAATGTCCGAGACATCACCGGCGACGTCATTGCCGGCGACAAGTCGCCGGTAATGTCAATTCCGGCGAAAAAAAAAGACAAGGCCGGCGACGGCAGGTCGCCGGTAATGTCTCCATTTCTGGTAGTGCCAATACTATGACAGATTTAAGGTTCTCTGCGCCACCTGCCCATCACATGGATTCTCTGAGACTAACCTCATGAACTACTTCTATGATGGTCTCAAACCAATTGATCGAGAGCTTCTTGATGCCGCTGCAAATGGAGCATTCATGGATTTCACTGAGGTACAAGCTCGTGCACTATTGGAGAATCGAGCCAACAATGATGCTCAATATGGGATGGCACCACGCAAGACAGTAGCTGAAGTAAGTTCTAAGCCAGCACCGGATGACAAGTATGACAAACTCTCCGACTTGATGGAGCAAGTGCTTGAATTAGAAGTTAAGAGAGCCAAGGCAGCTTTGGGACCAACATGTGGCATTTGCCACATTCAAGGACATTATAGTGAGCAATGTCTGACAACAATGGAACCGCCTACTGAAGAACAAGTCAACGCCATTGGTGGATATCAAGGAGGCCAGTGTTACAACAACTACAACAATTTTGGCAACCGTGATCATCCTGGTTTCAAGTGGAGTAGCAATGAGGGATGTCTTAACCCTCCAGCACCTCAACAACAACAATTCCAACGTGCTCCCTATCAACAAAGGCCACCAATGCCTCAAGCGTCCATGCCACCACCACAAGCTCCTCTGGTCCAACAATTTACAAATCCAGACTATGACAAGATACTTGCTTATCTGTCCAACTCCACACAAGCTCTAATCGATGGACAAAACCAAACAAAAGCCACGTTGGAGTCTCATGGATAGGATATCTCTGAAATGAAGAAGCAAATGGGTCAACTTGTGGATTTCATGGGGCAATTTAGGGCTTCCGGACAACTTCCATCTCAACCTCAATCACCACCAAGGAATGTGAGTGCGATTACAACAAGAAGTGGAAGGATTTTGGAGAGTCCAACGTTGGACGGAGCTAAGCTGAAGGCAACACCATTAACTTATGATGTTGTGGAGGATGAAGATTTAGAAGAAGATCCGGCAACCAAAGATGCCAAGAACAAGAAGAAAGTGGCGCCACTTTTGAGGCCACAATCACCAACGCCACCTACCCCAACAAAAGGTATTAACTCTATCCCTTCAAGTTCTATTAATACTAATGCTTCGTTTGCTCATGCACCATTCCCACACAGATTATCAAAATCAAAGAAGGATGATCAATACGAGGAAATCCTGGACATCTTTCGGAAAGTGCAAGTAAACCTACCCTTGATTGAGTGCATAAAGCAAGTGCCGATATATGCCAAGTTTTTGAAAGAGTTATGCACCCAGAGGAGGCAAACAAGAGCGAAGGAGGTCGTGAAGGTGAATGCAACAGTTTCGGCTGTGTTGCAGCGTCGGTTACCCCCAAAATTGAAGGACCCTGGGAGCTTTTCTGTCCCTTGTGTTATTGGTGACACCAGATTTGAAGATGTCATGCTCGACTTGGGTGCATCAATCAATGTGATGCCTTACTATCTTTATACATCCATGGAGCTTGGCGAGCTTAAGCAAGATAATGTCATCATACAGTTAGCTGACCGATCTCATAAACATCCCAGGGGATATGTTGAAGATGTTCTTGTACAAGTCAACAACCTGATCTTTCCTGCTGACTTTTACATTGTTGACATGGAGGAAAGTCCGTTGAACACCACACCATTATTACTCGGACGACCTTTCATGAGGACTACAAGAACAAAGATTGATGTGTTCGAGGGAACGTTTTCCATGGAGATTGATGGAGAAAGGATTGAGTTCAACATTCTTGATGCCATGAAGGTTCCCACTGCTTGTGTCAATGCATGTTCTTCATATGATATAGTTGAAGATTTGGCGCAGCAGCATCTCGACACACTTAGAGAAGATGAGCTCGACACTGTGATTCAAGAAGGAGTTAGGTTGAACCGACTAGATGAAGAAGCTCTCTTGGATGCTTTGATCGAGATTTTTGAGCCTAGGGTGAAGACGATGGCGTCACTCCTCAATGAGCAAGCCAACGTGATTTCCAAGGCAGCCCCTATTCCCTTGGCTTATGGTGAAAACAAGCTAGTTCCATCCATTGTTCGAGCACCGGAATTAGAACTCAAGGTGTTACCGGACCATTTGAAGTTTGTTTACTTAAGAGACAATGAGACTTTACCGGTTATCATCTCTTCATCTTTGGAGGAAGAACAAGAAGTGAAGTTAGTTCATCTGCTTCAACAATACAAAACCGCCATCGGTTGGACACTTGCGGACATCAAAGGTATCAATCCTGCAACTTGTGTTCATCAAATTTTACTTGAAGATGGAGCTAAGCCCTCTCGTGAAGCTCAAAGAAGGCTCCATCCATCTATGATGGAGGTTGTGAAGAAGGAAGTCATCAAACTCTTAGATTGTGGAGTTATCTATCCAATTTCGGATAGTCGTTGGTTCTCACCTGTGCAAGTTGTTCCTAAGAAATCTGGAATTACTGTTGTGAAGAATGCGGAGAATGAATTAGTGCCTCAACGAACCATCACTGGCCACAGGGTTTGCATTGACTATAGGAAGCTCAACGCCAGCACTCGAAAGGATCACTTTCCTTTGCCATTCATTGATCAGATGCTTGAGAGGTTGGCTAGTCATTCTTACTATTGCTTCCTTGATGGATATTCGGGTTACAACCAGATTAGCATTGCTAAAGAGGATCAAGAGAAAACAACGTTCACATGCCCTTTTGGAACGTTTGCTTATCGTCGCATGCCATTTGGACTTTGTAATGCCCCAGGTACGTTTCAACGTTGCATGCTCTCTATCTTTTCTGATTACACTGAGAAAATAATTGAGGTTTTCATGGATGATTTTAGTGTATTTGGGAAGGATTTCGATGCATGTTTAGATCACTTAGAACTAATTTTGCAAAGATACGTTGAAACGAACTTGGTACTTAATTGGGAGAAGTGCCATTTTATGGTCACTCAAGGGATTGTCTTAGGTCACATTGTTTCGAAAAAAGGGTATAGAAGTTGATAAATCTAAGGTAGATCTTGTGCGGTACTTACCCTCTCCAACTTCGGTTAGAGAGATTCATTCTTTTCTTGGACACGCAGGTTTCTACAGGAGGTTCATCAAGGACTTTTCCCACATCTCACATCCCTTGTGCAAGCTGCTTCAGAAGGACACTCCCTTTGTTTTTGATGAAGAATGTGGCGTTGCATTTGAGAAGCTTAAGGAGTTATTGACAAGTGCCCCTATTCTTTGTGCTCCGGATTGGTCTCAACCATTTGAACTTATGTGTGATGCATCAGATTATGCTGTTGGAGCTGTATTGGGACAACGAAGAGATAAGAAGCCATACGCCATTTATTATGCTTCTAAGACACTTGATGATGCTCAAGCCAACTACACAACAACCGAGAAGGAGATGTAGGCAGTGGTGTTTGCATTGGACAAGTTCTGATCCTATTTACTTCAAAGTAAGGTTATAATTTACACTGATCATGCAGCTCTGAAGTATTTGATGCAGAAAAAGGATGCGAAACCGAGGCTCATACGTTGGATAATACTTCTACAAGAGTTTGATGTGAAAATCAAGGACAAAAAGGGAGTAGAGAACGTGGTAGCCGATCACCTCTCTAGGATTGTTAAAGAGAAGTCCAACGTTGCAATTGAAGAGAATTTTCCGGATGAACAACTCTTCGGACTTCAGGTAAGTGCCTCTGAAACTCCTTGGTATGCGGATATTGTAAACTATTTAGTTACCGGTGAGTTTCCATCATTTATGCACAAGGCTCAACGTGACAAACTTCAAAGTAATGCTAGGACTTTTATTTGGGATGAACCTTACTTGTGGAAATAATGTGCTGATTTAGTGATTAGAAAGTGTGTTCCGGATGATGAGTTTGCATCTATTCTTGAGTTTTGTCACAATGGTGCATGTGGCGGTCATTTTGGTTCGAAAAAGACAGCCCTTAAAGTGTTAGATTGTGGTTTCTTTTGGCCTAACTTATTTCGTGATTCTAATGACTTTTGTGCTAAGTGTGATAGGTGCCAACGATCCGGAAATATTGGTGTTAGAGATCAAATGCCGCAGTTCTATATATTGAATGTCGAAATTTTTGATGTTTGGGGCATTGATTTTATGGGACCTTTTCCTTCATCTAACGGTTTCACTTACATTTTACTCGTTGTTGATTATGTTTCGAAATGGGTGGAAGCAAAAGCCACCCGTACTAATGATTCGCGAGTTGTTGCAGATTTCCTCAAAACGAACATATTTTCAAGGTTTGGGATGCCGCGCGTTCTAATCAGTGATGGAGGGAGTCATTTTCGCAACAAGACAGTTGAGGCATTGATGAAGAAATATGGAGTCAAGCACAAAGTTTCTACACCTTATCATCCACAAACAAATGGCATGGCAGAGGTCTCAAATCGAGAAATCAAGAAGATCTTGGAACGTACTATCAAGCCAAACCGCAAAGACTGGAGGCAGTGTTTGGATGATGCTTTGTGGGCATATAGAACAGCGTACAAGACCTCTATAGGCATGTCACCATATCAACTTGTTTATAGGAAGTCTTGTCATCTTCCAGTAGAGCTAGAGCACAAAGCTTGGTGGGCAGTGAAGAAATTCAACATGGACAAGGATGAAGCTGGATTGCATCGAAAATTGCAGTTATGTGAGTTAGAAGAAATCCGGAACAAGGCATTTGACAATTCATGGATCTACAAGGAGAGGACAAAGTGCATTCATGACAAGATGATCCGTACAAAGAGTTTTGAGGTTGGGCAAAAGGTTTTACTATTTCATTCAAGACTTCGACTCTTTCCGGTGAAAGGACCCAACCCCGATTTAGCTCCCTAAACCGGAATCGAACCCCTTCAAAAACACGAACCAACAAAAACCATAGAAATTTTAGCAGAGTTTCGTTACTAACGTGGAATTACCATTACCTGCACGCGTAAAATACACTTCATCCTATGCCACAAAAATCAAACCGTGGGCTAATCATCTCGCAAAGTCTGCAAAACCGTGGACTCGCAAATAGCTGATCATCTCGCAAAGTCCGCAAAACCGCTCACAATTGCATCAGGTGCTGGTCCACACTCCTGGAGTGAATCAGGATATTGCCGACGAACATGGCCGCAACTAGTCCAGAACCCATCTGAACACCTGGTCCATCAAGTCCACAAGATCTACGGGCATTGGTCAACCAAACATCGTGACCAAAAACTCCTGATGCGCACACTGAGATCCGAAAGCCAACAAAGCCACATCTGACTCACCGAACCATAACTGATGGTATCCGGATCCGAAATCAATTTTCGAAAAGAGTGAAACTCTCGCAAGCTGATCAAACCAATCATCAATCCGAAGCGGAGGATACTCACTCTCCTCTGAAGCAAATCAAGTTTCCGGTAATCAATACACCACTTCATCGAACCATCCATCATCCATACACACAATGCAAAAGCACACCACGCAAATACGCGGGGTCGCACAAAATCTCCTAAAACCTCCTCTAGCAACTCCTGGAGTCGAAACTGTAGCTCCATCAGCTCCGCTGGCTCCGAACGACAAGACGTCGGTAAAATGAGTCCAGCGTCCGGTACAAACTCAATGGTGTAGACAATCTCCCGAACTGGAGGAACACCTGGTAACCCTCCGGAATACACCTGGAAACTCGGGAACTACCTCAATGTCACCAATGTCGAGCAGAACAACCGAAGTATCCACATCATAAGCTAAGCAAGCAACATAATCCGTCTCCATCATCCGCTCGACCATCACCACGAAACAGTATCTCGGGGAAAGTCTGGTCGTCGAAACACAACCTCCTTCTCGAGGCACTCGAACACAGCCAAATGCATCGTCAGTAAGTCCATACTCATAGTCACATCAAAACCACGATGTCCAGCTATAACAGATACGCGGCTAACACATAACCTCCAACAAAGATCTCGCGACCTCCGGATGGATGCAACACTCTCCAAAACCTCGGAAGTGGAAATGCAGGTACAATAGCCGTGGATATCAAGCAACAGTAACCTCGGAGAAAAGTCCGTCTTCAAACAAGGTCATGGTACGAACTCCAACATGCCCAACTAGCCACCCACGTCAATTGCGACTTGCTGAATAACTCATCAAAAAGGCTACACAGATCAAACTTCAGGAACCACATGAGGATCTCCTCGTAAACTCTGAGCTATCGAACCGCTAAAGCAGCTGGCTAATGGCACTCCCTCGTAGCGTGACCCTCCTGGCCACTACAATAGCAACTGAAAGTGCTCCACGAACACAAATCACCGCAACACCTGCTGTGTGATAGGATCACCAACAATCGCCCAAACTCATGCCACAGGAGCAAGTCCGCTACTCTGTGATCTGCGCCATCGTCAAACGGACTCTCTGCTTTGATCTGATGGCCCACAACATAATCGATAAGGCCACAGCCTGATGAAGTCACTGATCTCAAGGTGCCTGAACTCAACCTCATCAAAATCTCGACGAAGTCCACTTTCCTCAAACCAACACATCGGTAATCGCGTACACCTTTCCTTCTCAATAGCCTCGCCACTGAGTGCAACACACTAAGTTCCTCACGGATGTCTCAAGGCACAACAAACAAAGTCCCTCTGATGCTCAGGTTCAAACTCATCTTGAACCTCGTGCATAGCTCCCTCTGAACCCACATAACACGTGCAAACGGAAACAAACATACGAGCAATGCATCTCTGCCTCAGGTGGTAAACACTCTACATTCGATCGCTGGATAGCCTGATAAAACCATTACCGTATAAACAACACCCTGATTGTAGGCCATGGAGTCGCAGCAGGAACTCACACAATACCAGCCCACCAAATACAATGATCTGACTCAGGAAAACATCAACTACCACAATTCTCAGCTCTGAGGCAACATGTAGACGCTCATACACACACAACCAGGAAAACCGTGCCACACAATTTACTGAACTCGGAATACGCATTCAAATCCACAGTTCTCTGGCAAATCGCGCATCGATTGATCCTCGACAGGATCCACAACCGAAACGACACGGAAAGTACGTCAGGAGGCATCCTAATGAATAAAACATCGTTCACAACAAGTGGAACGTAATCATGGAATTTTAAATATTTGAAAGCATACAACACCCGGAATATTGATGAGTATCCGCCGGCCGGTCGGGTCACCATTCCAGAGATGCTGTACATTCTCAAATATCCTTAGTAAACACGACTACAGAAGTCTACAGAACCTATAACCTAATGCTCTGATACCAAGCTGAAAGGACCCAACCCCGATTTAGCTCCCTAAACCGGAATCGAACCCATTCGAAAACACGAACCAAAAAAAACCATAGAAATTTTGGCAGAGTTTCGTTACTAACGTGGAATTACCATTACCTGCACGCGTAAAATACACTTCATCCTATGCCACAAAAATCAAACCGTGGGCACCAATCCCATCCGGATTTCTCAATATATCAACAGTAAAGTAAAATAGTAAATATATATGCACTTTACTGAAATCTGGTGTAAAATCGTATAACATAAACAACAGATTTCTCAAAGCGACCTCTAATGTATAAACATATAAGTATACCACAGTAGGTAGAACAATAAACCTACTGGAAGAAACAATGTAGCTCGAGCACTATGCCTCCGACCACGACGTGCGACACCAGAGCCCGAACTGCAAATTGGGCACGGAAACCGAAAAGCCCAGGGGAAAGACATGAAATACATTAGAGTGAGTGGACGAAAATAAATGTCTTTCACCAAGTAATATATGTTATAAAACATATGCGAGTCGAAATATAAATAAATCAAATCAAATCGCATACGAGGAGACGCTGACTCCAACTCGTAAATAGAGCATGCACGGAAAATCTCACAGTTAGAACCACGGGGTCCCTAGCCCACACGTGATTCAGAACCACGGGGTCCCTAGCCCACACGTGATTCTAGCTGGTAAACATCCTCGGGGATCAGCCGGGACGTAGTGTATCGATACAACCTTATAAACTACGACTGTACTCTGTGAAAACCAAATCATAAACAGTTCGATGCAAATGCATGAAACAACATATAAGTGTTTGTATACTCGTATACGCATAACCGTATATGTATAATCGTAAAACACATGCTCGTAAAATCATAGTCAAACTGCATGCTCAAGTTCGTAAATCATATATAAAAGTCTCGCAATCAATCCGTGAAAAGAAATGTCCACTCACACGCTTGCGTAACGCAGTTCGCGTTAACCCGTGATCCGGCGGAAAGTCCCTCGCCAAACAAACGATCACGAACACCTGAATATTCACAATGTCTAATTCTCACAAACATATTTCGACAATTCAAAACAAATCACGAGAAACCACCGTTCTCGGAAACACATAATCCGATTACGACAAATTGTCAGAAATCCGGAAATCACACATCAATACCTCGCTGTAATTTCGGATGCTCAAATCGAGAAACGAACCTCTCCACTGCGATCGGGGCGCGATTTCGAGTGAAATGACATGCAACTTGTCGAAAATCCAAAAAGTCAAACTGTTGACCGCCGTTGATCACCGCCCACGGCGGCGCCGCCACCTGACCGGAAAATTTCACGGCGGAGCAACCCCAATTCCACTCAAAATCATCCACTGAGCAACTTTGTCAACTGCAATAAAGGCCAATTCAAACTCTAACTCATCCAATTTCACGAAAAACCGAATGTACACACAAATTTCAAATCCAAAATTCTCCATCCACAAATTGAATTAGAACTCCATACTTACATGGTTAGAATCCTTGAGAGGAGAGCTACAAAACCCAGTCCAAAACATAGCTCGATTCGGCCAATTACATGCAACCCGAATTCATACAAAAACCACCTATTTCTTGCCGGAAAATCTCCTCTTCACAGCCACCCTCGCCGTGAGGGGTGGCCGGAAACACACTCGGGACACCGAGACGAGTCGTTTGGGTCCGGTCTCGGTCTCGGAGGTGGCCGGAAACCCCTCGCCGCCATGGAAGCCGTGAGCCACCGTTGAACACCTTCATCTCCACTGTGTTGACCAGTCAACACAGTCAACACATTAATGCCTCTTTGACTTTCCACAAATGGCAACTTACTATTTATAGACTTACCAAATAAGGAAACTTTCTCAATTAATTTGCGACAAACTTCGGATACCCGTAACTTCCTCGTCGTAATTCTGATTCCAATAATTCTCGCGGCAACAAACTCGTCTCGACATATTCTTCAATAATCACCCGAAGTCAAACACATCGACCAAACGGATAAAAAGTCAACCATTCAACCCAAAGACATAAATAATCCGACTAAACAATCAACAATCGGAAATAATCATAACTTAATCTCCGTAACTCGAAATAATGCTCCGGAAGTTCCCACGAGCTCGAAATTAAATTCTGAACAACTTCCATGAAGAAGTCGAAACCAAATTCTCGTCCAATAATTTAGTCGTTAAGTAGCCCACCATTTAAATCCGAACTTCAAATATTCATAATTAATTCCTCGGTTGTCCAAATAACGATCCGGAACCGCCCACGAACTCAAAATCACATGTACTACGACTCTCGAGAAGAGACTCAGCTCCAATTCTCGGCCAATAATTAAGTCGTTAACGAGCCTGGCGATTCAATTAACTGTCGGAAATCTGCGACTATGCGATAACTCACGTATACAGCTGATCATACTGCTGATTCTGGTCCGGGTCGTCACACCGGGTAAGCTGCGTTCGAGATGGATTGGTTCTTACATTGTGGTGAAAGTTTTTCATCATGGAGCCATAGAAATCATGTCCTTAGAATCCGGCAAAGTGTTCATGGTGAATGGTCAACGGTTGAAGCCATATTATGACAATTTTGAGGAGCACAACGTTGAAGAAGACAAACTCATGGAGCCATCATCTTCAACCACATGAAGAATGCATCATGTCTAGGCTGGAAGACGTTAAACAACAAGCGCTACTTGGGAGGCAACCCAATGGAGGAGTCATCAACAGATTTGCATTCTCTTCCCCAATCTCTTTTTAATTCCGTTACTTTAATTTAAATAAGTAGAATTTTCATGAGTCCTTCCTTCATGCTCGAATTCTATGCTTTACTTTAGTACATTGAGGACAATGTAGAGTTTAAGTGTGGGGGAGGGGTTTACAACTTATTTGAGTCATAAATTGTAAAAACGGGCGGACAATGGAACCTTCCGGTGGATGATGCCCTAAAAAAATTGTTGTGAGTCTTTTTGTTTAACTTAGTGTTTTAAAAAGTCTTTAGGATGCCCTTAGTTAGTCTACGATGAAATTGGACCGAAAAGAATACAAAAATGGCGTTGCATATCATTAAGGATGAATTCATGTGCTAATTGAGATATCTTTTGAGTGTTATGACATGTAGTAGATATGGTTTGATAAAACTTGGTACAGAAATCGCATATGAGAATAAGTTTTGAATCATATGAACCTTAAGTGAGATTTTGAGCCTTAAACACTTCTTTTGAGTGAAATTTCGTGCATATTAGATATAGGTCTAAAAATCATGCATATACTCACTTTCCATAGATCTTAATGAACTAGAGAATACTAGAACTTACTCATGTCAATTTGCAAAGCTTATAGTTGATACATACTCTGATTTTGGATGTGATCAAAGGCACTTAGGATATCCACCACTTTGCCAAATTGCCATGTGTCCCATTTGTGCGCACGAGTTGCGACACCCCTAGATAACCCATTTGAGCCCACATTATACCTTTCGTTCATTACCATACATATCTAAACACTTTAACCTAGTGTAGAATATCCCGTACCCTTGTTCAAAAGACTTGGTGGGGATTTTGAAGCTAGAATCATGGAGATGGTGTGAAGATCATGAGGAGATGTGTGTATGGGGATAGACTTGTCCAAATACCTTGAAAAAAGTTTGCAATTGCCGAAAATAGAAAGAAAAAAAAAGAAAAAAAATCGAGAGCAAGAAAAAGAAAAGAGTAAAAAGAAAAAAATCCAAAAGCTCTCCGGCAATAGGTTTTTAGTGTACATTGTTTGGATTAATGTCCCCCATACTTGTGGATTTGGAGTTTGTATTGAATTGAAGGCCCAAAGTGAAGAAATATGGCATTTATCCTGTCTACAAAAGCTCAAGGGAAGTTTAGAATGAAGTTAGGGTCCAACAAGATGGAATCTGGCCCGTGTACGTAGGATTTGACCATGCATGGTGACGTTGGTGAGAGGAGAATGAACGAAATTTATGAAGTTTTTGGTGCTTTGACTAAGTCTTTTGAATGTTCTTAACCACCACATATCCATATTTTTGAATGCCTTAGCCTAAACCCCATTACAACCCTTAAAAGTCTTTTGTGATCCTTAAGATGAGTAGCCTTCAATCTGTGAAGTAAGTTGCATGAGTAAGCATATGGTTTTGGTTCATTTGTGCAAGTATCTCTTCCCATGCATGAATTTTCATTGAAATTAACAAACACTTTGAGTGAAACCTTTGCATAAGTGAAAATATGATGAGTGCATCCATGTGAGTTGATTTGAACTTTATTCGAAACATGCACAGCTTTAACATCACCATTATTTTTCTCCACGACTTACTTGTTCATGACATGATCATATCTCTATTATCTATTGAATTCATTGAACATTCATGTGAAAACATTATGATTCCATCGCCATAGACTTGAAGAATTTTCTGAGACAAATTTGAGTAAGGGCTTAGTTTTGTTCAACTTAGTATTTCTATCGTTTTCAAACATGATTACATGAGAATTTGCGGCTTTGAAACATTCAAATATCTAAGTATATTTGTATATAAGTGTCACGTTTACCTTTGTGTTTTTCCCTTTATTATTTTTCTTTTATCGAGTCCATTGCTTTGTTGTGTATTTGCTAGGGACTAGCAAAGTCTAAGTGTGGGAGAATTTGATCTACGCATTTTATGCTTGATTATTAATGTCTTTCTCTCTATATTTAACTTTGTTTTATGCTTAGTAAATATGTTTCTAACTTACTTTATGTTTTTAGGTAGAAATAAAAGAGGAAATAATAAAGGAGGCGTTTCGGAGCTAAAAGTTGGCTAAGGAGAAAAGTTCCTAATTCCAGAGAAGAAATGGTCCGAGAAGTGGTCTTCAAAATGGTTACTAAAATGCTTTCCCACATTGTGTCAAAAGTTGAAGATCAAAAGCATGTCCAAAGAAGCCTAAAGAAAGAAGATGGATTAAAATGAATTATCAGAAATCAGCCTTTGTACATCA
Organism: Geum urbanum; assembly: GCA_946800695.1. Classification (NCBI taxonomy): domain Eukaryota; kingdom Viridiplantae; phylum Streptophyta; class Magnoliopsida; order Rosales; family Rosaceae; genus Geum; species Geum urbanum. Next base: position 22,313,027 of record OX327007.1, read on the forward strand.
GCCCACTTCGAAAGACCACTGTGAACAGATCCGGATGAATCTAGATACGATTAGCATATGGTTAGAAAGATCTAGAAGTCTAGTTTCCAACTCAACTGGAATCAAACGATTTGGAGTTCTAGAACGAGAGAAATTCCTATTTTAGTGAAGAATGGTCAGGTTACCCGGGTGGAGTAGTTAGAGTTCTAAAAGGAGTCGAATTAGGCTTTTCTTGGCCTATATAAAAGCGACTAGGATTTCATTATCACACATCATAGACAGCAAAGCTCTGCCCAAAACACCTCCCAAGTCGTCCTAAGCCTAATTCCCTCCAAGGCCGAAGCTCCCTCCTCGCGGATCAAGAATAATCGGCGCTCTTCGTCTTATTCTTGAGAATCCATCCACTCGAGGCGTTGTTAGTGCTCTTCACAGACTCCAAAAGTGTAACCATAAACCTTCTATCTCATCTTTTGTCTTGTAAAGAATTCGGTTTACGACTTGTGATTTGTTTAATAAAGGCTATACGTTTTTACTTACTTATATTACCTTCCATGTGTTCTTAGTTTTTGGTCTTTGCTTGTATGCATGCTTGTATGCTTAAAGCTTCTTAATGTGTTGGGTGATACGCTCTTTGTTCCTCTCTAGCATGTTTTGTATGAATCTTAGATAAATTAAGGTGTAGGCGCTCTTCGTTTCACTCTTAAAAGCATGTGTATAAATTGCAGGTTGAAAGGTAAGAATTTCATTGATACTGGGTAAGTGAAGCATGAAAACAGTGGAGGTAGACATGATGTGATGATCACGTATACATAGTAGGATTAGGTTTAAATTTCGTAGGTTATTAGTTAAACAAACCAAATCTCACACCCCCATAAACAAACCTAGCATAGTTATGCATGCACCCTCAATCCCCGGTTAAGAACGATCCCTATTTACCAATGCTACATCTACTAAAAAGGGTTTTAATTGACTCATTGTTGTTGAGTGTTAAATGTTAATTTAGTACTTAGTAATTGTGAGTATCAGTTAGTGTGCGTCTACATTTAGCAAACTTAATTTTCCCTACACCTTAGATTCTTAGGAATTTATTTGGCAATTCCGGTATATTGGATAATGCACGCCTTTACCTCAGTTCACCTCTGTGTCCGTAGCATAGTGAATGCCATTGCGCCATGTACCAGAATCTCATTCGAACTCTTAGAGTGCTCATTGATGTTTCCTTGAGAGGGGTGTCAAAGAAGCACCGTGGAAGGCCCTAAAGGCTTTAAGTACTTTGAGAGTTTGGAGGCCTAATATCAAGTGGTTGCTTAGTGTGATTTTCAGGTTTATGCCCTTTCATCATCCACGTCTATACATGTCATCTTCTAATTCATCATCTATTTTGTGAAAGACCAATTTGGGGTTTAACATCGGCTTCGTTAAGAAAAGGCTAGTAGTAAAGAAAATGAATAACTAAGAAGCACTTTAGAGTTTGTTTGATCTTACCGTAGAGGCACAACGCGAGAATCTGGGTTGCGCACCTCGGGTGTTTATAATTCAAGTTGATCCTCAACTTGAGGAAAAAGAAGATCCACCACTTGAAAATCTACCATTTGAAGAGGAGGAACCGCAAGTAGAGCGAATCACTATGAATGATGAAGTAAATGAAAGGTGACCATTGAGGGAGTGTGCTCTTCCCTCTTTGGTGGATCACACGGGGTGCATCGTGCTACAACCATTAGTGGGCGAGTCGTTTGAGATCAAGCCAAATTTCTTGCAAAATGCTCATTTGTTCCTTAGCCATACCAATTCAGACCCTTACTTGCGCTTATTAGAGTTCGTGGAGGCATGTGCCCGCCTAAACATCCACAATATAGACCTCAGACAATTGAGGTTGAGGGTGTTTCCATCAAACTTGCGGGAAAAAGCAAAATATTGGCTCAACAAGCTCCCTCATAACTCTATCAACTCATGGAAGGTCCTCCAAAGAAAATTCATCACTAAATACTTCACTCCGGGCAAAATTAACGAAAGAAGGACAAGCTTGTTGACCTTCGGTGAAGAGAATGGGGAGTTTTTTTGTGAAGCATAAGAGAGATTCAAGGACTTAAAGTTTGGTTGTCCAAACCACGGGCAATCCCAAGACATACTTATGTCCCTTTTCTATTAAGGGCTAAGCATGAAGATGAGAAGAAAGGTCGACAATGCATGTGGTAGAGATTTCATGGACAAGACCGCGGAAGAAGCCCATATCTTGCTTGAGAAGTTGGCAGAAAGGTCGGCATTATGCGATATCAAGTCTAGTATAAAGAAGCCGGTGGTATCAATGAGGGAGGCCAACCAAACTCATAGGAGTGATAATTATGAATTCAAGGGATCCCATCAATAAGAAGATGCTATTAAGCGGTTTGAGGAATCAATGAATAGGAAGTTGGAGCTCTTAATGAAGCAAAGTAGAAGTGGGGGCCAAGCCCACCAAGTGTCAAAAATTTGTGTAGAGTCAGTCACTTGTTTGATATGTGAAAGCACGGTGCATAAGACTTTGAGTTGTCCTCGTCAAGAGGATTATCCGAAAATTATTGAAGAGTGCAAATGAATCTTCTATGACCAACAAAAGAATGATCCATACTCTAACACCTATAATCCGAGATGGAGGAACAAGCCTAACTTCTCATGTGGTGGTCAAAAATCAAGGTAATCAAGGAGGGTTGCAAAGGCCTAATAGTAGTTTTCAAGTAGGTTTTCAATGATCAAATGAAGGATACAACAATCAAGGTAGAGGTCAAGGCAATTTTGATGCTTCGGGAAGTGGAAGCAAGGGAGTCTCTACTTATCAAGGAGCTCGCGGATTCACACTAAGAACTGGTGGGGGTTTTTCTAATGCCTCTGGTTGTAACCCTTACCCATCACGAGCGCCATTTGTTCCACGAACCCAACAACAACCTTTGCTACAAGCGCCAATTCCTCCACCATAATTGGAGGCGCCCAAGTCCAACACGGATGAATTGCTTGCAAAGTTTGTCAAGAATCAAGAGGAGGACAAGAAGATGTATCTTGACATTTTTATGAGCATGAAGAATGAGAATCAAGTCCTCCGCAATGAGAGCCAAAACGTCATTCATAAGTTGAAGATTCAAGTTAGTCAATTGGCAAAAGCAATCACTACTCAAGGGAATAAGAAAGCCCATGAGTTTTCCTCCACAACCAAGAAGAATCACAAACACCAAGTCAATGTAGTCAAGGCAGTGTTGAGATCCGAAAGGGGATTTGAAAACTATGACGATGCTCCTATTGTGAATAATAATGATGAAGATAACTTGGACACACCAATTGTGTCTAAGAACCATGTCGGAGTTGAAGAGGCTACCACTAGTGGGGAAAATGTAGTGAGATTTCAAGAGAAGACTACTTTGATTCTGTATGAAAATGTTAGTAAGTCAAAAGATGAAGATGATGAGCTTGAGGTTGAGCATATGTATTCTGAGAGTAGAATGAGTCGACATGGGGCTGCTGGAAAGAGTCTAGAAGGAAGAGACATGGTTAAAGAGCATTCTGGGGCAAGCTTGAAGAAGGATAGAGGAAACAGTTCTATTCCTTCAATAGGTCGAGATAATCCTTCGACCCATCGAAGGAATCACCCTGGGTAGCAAGACAATCCTTCTTCGATGGGTCAAGAGAAATCTTTGACCCATCAAAGCTAGCTTCCTGAGTTGCCAGACGAAATTTTTTGATGGGTCGAGAAGAATCTTCGACCCATCGAAGGTTCAGTTCAAGGGACTTCCAAGGGGACTTTCGAGAAGGGTCCAAGTGATGAGAAAGCATGCCTACCCTTCCCCTAAGTAAGGAAAAAGAAAAGGGCTCAAGTAAAATTGGATCGAAAGACCAAGGAGCGTTTGAATGTCTTTAAGAAGGTTGAGATCAATATCCCCCTTCTTGATGTCATTCAAAAAATTCCTATGTACTCCAAGTTCTTGAAAGACCTTTGCACGAACCAAAGATTGAAGAACAAGTTGTAAGGTGAAGAAAAGATGGAGAAGGTGAAGCTCAACGCCATGGTATCGGCCATTATACAAAGGAAAGTACCCAAGAAGTTACAAGATCCGGGAAGCTTCATCGTGCCATGCGCTATTGGCACCAAGCGTTTCCCAAGAAATTTGATGGATCTCAGTGTCTCTATAAATTTGATGTCATGCTCCATTTACAAGGAGATTGGATTGGGGAAGATTAAACCGGTTAGCATGTCACTCAAACTTGCTGATATGAGTGTGGTACATTTGAGAGCCATTGTAGAAGACGTATTAGTGATGATAGGCGAACTAGTGATCCTGGAAAATTTTGTTATCCTAGATATAGAAGAGCCAAAAGGGTATGAGGATCTCCCAATCATCTTCGAGAGAGCCTTTATGGCTACAGCGGGCACTAAAATTGATGTCAAGGGCGGTGTGCTTACTATAGAGGTTTTCAACAAGATGGAGACCTTCGAGATCTTCCATGATAGTGGTCCTATCCCCAAGCTACAAGCATTCATGGTTAGGGTGATTGAGAAAGAGTTTGATATCCATATTTTGAACAGTCGATATATATTCGATATTCGATAACGGTTGAGAGCAGCCAAAGACATAAAATCCATAATCAAATACCAAAATTCAAAAACAGTTCCTCTCCTCTGGCTCCCTGTTTCTTTTATAACTCTGGCAATTGTTTTATTTTCCCTATGTATCCGCCGATTCTAGAAGATTTTTAATATTTCACACACACAGAAACAACAGAAAAGAAAGAAAAACATACTCCCCAAAATTTTCCGAAATTTTAAACCGCCATCTTCTTCCCAGATCATCCTCTCTCTCTCTCTCTCTCTCTCTCTCTCTCTCTCTCTCTCTCTCTCTCAATTTCGATTCGCCTCTCTCAGTTTGAAATCCCCCATTGTAATAGAAAAACCCTAAAACCTATCATCGGATTTCGACGCGATTTGAGGTTTGGGTGAGGACTGTGTCTGTGTGTGAATAATGCAATGCAAATTCGATGAAGTTCGAAATCTTCGACTCTGTTCCTGCGTAGCCTAGTCTGGATTGTCAAAGCGCGTCGAGTTCTCTCATGGCAAAACGCGTCTATCAAGTCTGGAAAGGAAGTAATGTAAGGCAACCTCTCTTCTTCTTCTGCTGCTTTCATGTTCACTTTTGGATCTTGTAGTCTGGGCGTGCTTTGAATTTTATTGGGCAGTGTGTTATAGTGTTGAATTGGGTAAAATTAGGGTTTTTAGAGCTTATTGGCTACTTGGTATTGGGTTTTCGGAACTTCACACAGTTAAGTGGTGTTGATATCTTTGTTTGTTTTTGGTTGCCTACACTCTTATTGGCATTGCTTGTTTGTTTGTTTCCTGTGCATTCTTCTTTTGATTGTTCCTCTAGGTTTATTATATACTTTGTATCTGTTCGTAGCCTGAGTAGTAGAGGAAACGAAGTGGATTGGAGATTTGGTGAAAGAATCTGTCTGCAGTTTTAAGAACAAAACTTTGGAACTTAAACTGTGATGAATTGATATATGCTTGTTAGGGAAGTATATGAAACACTTGCTCTTGTTGGGTTTACATGAGGAGGTACTCCGATGGTTTATTAGCATTTTACTTTTATCTCCTGTTACAGTCCTTTGTGTAGTGCATTCCTGTAATGGAGTGTTTAGTAGCAATTTATGTAAACTCATGGGTCTTCTTTATTAGTTTGCTTATCCAACCAGGGAAAAGAGTGCATTGCCTGTTCAGTGATGTGCTGTTTGGGGTTTCACGTTCAGGGTAGGGATGCTTTGATGGTCTTTTGGCCCCATGTGAATTGGTTGTTTCAAGATTCATATCCAAGTAGTGAGAATGAGGTAATTGCATATATGATTGAGCATGCGGTCGTGGACAAATGGACGTCATAAGCAAGACCTTGACGTCTTTGTATAGGGTAGCATACAGATATGATGCAGTTGGTAAGAGCGGGGTTGAGGTTTAGATTATAAAAGATGAGTTGACTGTCAACTTACCTTGTATGCACTAGCAGTACTCAAGTAGTTCTGTAATACCTATTGCTGGTGAAGTATGCATTTAGATATAAACCATTGATGGTCATAGATTACACTTCACTAAATGCAGATACAATGACTGCATGTTGGAAGTTTCATTACTGTTAGTCAAGTAGTTTTGTAATCTGTTTTATGATAATCTGCAGTTTTACATATCTTTATATTGCTTCTCTGATTCACTGATGAAGTTGAACAAAACATTTTTTCATTTTCAATACTTTGGATTTGCCTTTTGGTGGAAGACCGCCAAGGTTTAGATGGGCTTACTGTTGGAACATTCAGATATAGTTATTAATGTCTTCTGAAATGTGTTTTTTTCTTTCTGTGATTTGGAATAAATGTGAAAGCAGAAAAGTGCTTAAAAGGTTCAACATTTGAATCACTGCATGCTTGCTGCTGGACTTATTCTCAGCTTATGCATATCATTGGCAAATATGGTTTGTTGTTTAATGTGTTGATCAGGGTATTTGCAGTATGCATGTGATCTGTCATGATAACATGAAGGTTTTTACAATTTAACTGTGGGGCAGCATTCTTATAGCAATACAAATGGTGGAAAGTAGAGACGATTCTCAGGAACATATGTCTGATGAATGTAATTAAACATTAGAATATAAAACTAGAGCACCATTATGATAAAGTGGTACATGGAAAACGGTACATGGAAACCATACATCGGTGATTATCATTCGTTCCTACGGCCTACATACATGATGTGGGCATTTTTTGGCTTTGGGAAAGTGGTCTTTTGGTATACTTGAGGTTTGATAGGATGAATTTATGGGTTCTTATCAATGGATTTAGTGGGGCCGTAGGTGCTAAAGTTTAGAATCATGGTTATCGGAGAAAGGCAGAATGATGCTAAGCTTGATGGTGTTGACAGTAGTATGGTCCTCGAGGGGACCTAATGTTGGCTGCCGTGATAATGTTTGCTGTGGCTGATTGATTTGCTCTAGGAGATTGTTAGAGGCATATTCGTTTGCTTTTCTGTGTCAGATGTTGGTATGGTTTAAATGGGCAAATGGATGAAGAACAAATAATTGTGTTGGTGAATGGGCTTCAAACTATTTCCTTGGCAATTGTAATAATTACAATTTTACAATGATAATGGGAGATGCATTCTTATTTCTGCAACATCTGTTGCATTCATCTTCTTTTTTCACATATAGTACAGAGTCCTCAACTTTGAAGTATATAACACCTCCTTACTGCTAAAGGTTGGAGGATCAATACAACTAATGTAAACGTGGATCATGGTAGTGATACTGATCCATATGTTGGGGGTCTAATTGAGTTTCATAAAGTCAATAGTAACTTTTATGGTTAAGCTCCTGACTATGTTACTTTAAAGCACCTTGTCATGAATCTTTTGCTTATGTTTGCTGATATGGTTATTATATTTCTTTCAAGCCTTCTGATTTGTGTATTACTCTCCTGACCTGATCACACTGTTTAAATAACGTTTCTTATTTTACAAGCAAGGTTTGCGACTAATTTGGTTAGTTTTCTTATTGGTGGATCCCACTAGTAGAATTGTATAACTGCATTAGGGCCAGTAGTTTCACTTGTACCTGAATGTGTTATCTTGCAGGATTCTTACTTCATAATTCATATGACATGTATTTGCTAATAAAACATAAGTAATTCCAAGAATCAAACATGGTTGTTTATTTATTTATTCTCTTTCGGTAAAAATGGGAGATAACCAACATATTTGGTTTCTCTGCTGAATGTTTCTTTGCAATTCTTTCATGTCTGCCCAGTAGATAGTTGTGGCTCTTTTGTAATCAAGAAAATCAGACCTAGTGGATAATATGCAAGCTCACAATCACTTGGCCAACTGTCGGATCAAAGTGTAACGGTTTATATTCAGACTAAGCACAGCGATAATTAAACTATCAACTATTGTATCCTTGCCTTTAAGCTCCAAAACTGGCTAAATTTATACGCTCCTATAATGTTTTGATCCTGAGTTTGGTTTGTATATTCTTTCTTTATAGAAAATACTGTCATATTTCTTTATGAAGCAGTTTAATAGACCTCAGCAGTACAATTTTTTTATGACTAACATAGCTTGATGGTTGACATTCAAATGACATGATAACAGGAGTTGTACTGAGGTCTCCTTCATATGATGAACTATGATATACCCTGAATTTGTCTATTGTGGCTGTTATAGTCTAACTTAACCAAGTCACAGATATTAGATATTTATTTTCTTCTACCTGTCCTTTGCAGAAATTCATCCTTGGGGGAAGGTTAATATTTGGGCCAGATGCCAGGTCACTGCTCGTCACATTACTGTTGATCATTACTCCAGTTATCATCTTTTGCGTATTTGTCGCATGGCATCTTCGGCATGAATTTTCATCATACAATGCAGGATATGCCATTCTGGTGGTAGCCATTGTATTTACTATATATGTATGTCCCCTTTACCTTTGTAATTCTTTGAGTGATCCCATAGAGCAATAATAAAGATCATGTGTTCTGATGTCTGAACGTGCAAGTAGGAACTAAGTGATTTTAAAAGAACGTGCTTTTACTGATTTGAGAAGCAATCCTGAGATGCATTGGTTCAGTATCATGAATTTTTTGGATTGTATATATTTTGTAATTGATATCAAGTGTAAGTATTGCCTTAGAAGTTACGGTGGTTTTCAGAACCCTCTTTATTGTGTATACCTTTTTTAAAGGGTTGTTTTGAATGCCATTCATGTGATAGTTCTCATAGTTTGCCATGAGTTAATGCTTTAGTTGATCTTGGTAGGTGTTGGTGCTTCTTTTTCTTACTTCTGCTCAGGACCCTGGGATTATTCCACGAAATTCACATCCACCCGAGGAAGAGTTTTGCTATGACTCTTCAGTGTCTATTGATGTTGGTGGCAGACCAGGTGGTAATGTTGGCGGAAGGCAAACTCCAAGCCTTCAGTTTCCTAGAGCAAAAGAAGTGATTGTGAATGGGCTTCCTGTAAGAGTGAAGTATTGCGATACTTGTATGCTATATCGCCCTCCACGTTGTTCCCATTGTTCTATATGCAACAATTGTGTGGAGCGCTTTGATCACCACTGCCCTTGGGTGGGGCAATGCATTGGACAGGTATCTAAACATGTGATTCATTCTTTTGTTACTAGTTAATTTGTTCTTCTCTTTTGGATGCCTTTTTATTTGGAATCTAATTGCCCAAGTATGTATGCAGTGCAATTATCGTTACTTCTTTATGTTCGTCTCCTCGGCAACTCTTCTTTGCATCTACGTGTTCTCAATATCAGCTCTGTACATTAAGGTGTTGATGGATGATCACCACGGAACAGTCTGGAAGGCCATGCAAGAATCTCCTGTGTCAGTGATACTAATGGTGTATTGTTTCATTTCTCTTTGGTTCGTTGGTGGACTAACTGGCTTCCATCTGTACCTTATAGGTACCAACCAGGTCAGACATCTTCTTTGTATATATGTTAGTTTTTTGTTACACGAGTAAGACTTACTGAACATCATATGTGAGTAACAGGGGTAGACTTAGGCTTGAGTTTTTTTATTTTTTATTTTGAAATTGGTCCATGTGGGAGTACAATTTCATAATCATTTACCTGCTTTTCATGAAATTGATAACCACAATTTTGTCTCACTTGCTGTTAGTGAAAAATATCCTTATAATACTTTAGCATCACTTTGACCCTTTTTCTTGGTAAACCATATTCATTCCTTTAGCAGTCTACTTTGTTCCCTTTGCTAGTTAGACTAAATACAGTTTATATCTTTTGCAGACTACATATGAAAATTTTAGATACAGAGCTGACAACAGGATCAATGTTTACAACCGTGGTTGTGTAAATAACTTTCTCGAAGTATTTTGCACAGAAGTTAAACCCTCAAGAAATAACTTTCGGGCTTACGTTGAAGAGGAGGTGCAAAGGCCGCCTCCTTTGCCCACTGCACGGGAACCTGAACCTGAACCTGATGATTCCGGTGGGGATCCACGTTCAAAGGTTGAGGATGATTTAGATATTGGTGAAGATCTGTTGAAGATCTCACAGCGCCGTAATATTGAAGCAATTGACGAGGACATACGCAGTAGAGGGAGCAATGGACCGCATAATATCTCTGAAGCAGACTCTGTTTTGGGCTCTGATCATCGAGCTACCACCAATCGAGTTGATGCTCGGTACTCGAGTTGGGGAAGGAGGAGTGGGAGCTGGGAAATTGCACAAGACGACTTTGCTAATGAAAATGTCACTGAGAGTAGAAGTCATGTCACTCCAAATGATGCGTGTCAATGATTGGGTAGTTTGTGTAATTGTTCTTTGAGATGACACGCATTCAGGTGCTCTGTGAGTATTGGAGGTTGATTTTGAGGCGTGGGATGGAAAAACTATTGATCAGACTTAAAATTTATGTGAAGGGTGTTGCAGGAGATGCCCTTTAGGTGTAAAACGTATATTACTTATATTTTTTATTTGTCGTGAGAATGCCTGTTTTCGATTTGTTTCCTACAGAATAGGAAGGTGTGTTTGTAATTGTTAGGGAATGAAGGAAGAAGATAGCGTGGTGATCATTTTTTGTATAAATTTTTTCTTTTCTCACCTGTTTCATCTCAGTATTAAGATTACTTCTGACTGCTAATGCGGTTTTGGCTGTCCGGTTTTAATGCTGTTTGTCCTTGATTTCTTACTTCTCTGGATCGACGTCAGTTGGGGTTGTGATTTTGTTCGAATATCAGAAACAGCATTCTCTGATATTGGAAATCAGCAATGATACTAGCAAGATGCTCTGGGCGATGTTGCACATTACAAACATTGCGGTTAACTAGTGAGAAAATCCTCCATTTACCTTGTACTATTGCTTTTTGCACATTTTAATACCAAGACAAATTGTACCTGAACATATAACATGTGAATACATATAGGACGTAACAATTTGAAAGAATTGTTGTGGGAAACCTGTTGGAGTGAGTTACACTCCTACGCTCTTTGTATATTTATAAAGTGTATATTCTGTAATTAAGTAGGATTCTGTAATTGATTAGGTTTCTTTCTAAAACTATAAGTATACTTGTATATATACCTAATTTGGGATTGATCAACATATTAGAAAATTCTCAAACATTTGTGTTCTATTTGACTTGGCATCAGAGCCTAAGTTTCGATCCTAGAAATCTTGAAGACTTGACCTGTTTCTGCTGCGAATCTGTCATTGTTTCTTGACGAAATCACCCTGTCTTGATTTGTTCAACGTGTCGAAAAGATTCTTTTGACCTGTCAAAAACTGTTATGTCCGACTATTTTTTTTGGTGATCTGATCAATTGCTTGAATTTGTTTGAAGATTTGCTCTTGTTCCCTGTTCAAGATCGTCTTTTCCTGAATTGTTCCTGTCTTGATCAATAGACGCCTCCGTTTTTCTAATATGTTTGTTGCTTGTCTTGTTTGCTTATGAAGAATTTATTATGGCTTTGGATATTTCGTTTGAAAAATCTGTTTTCTGTGACATGGAGAGTCAAGACCACATGGAAGGTAATGTTTCTCTAACTGAGAAATATCAAGGTAAAATTGGTATTGCTTAGAAAGTTTCTGACTTTATTGGTGGTGATACATGGATAATTGATTCTAGTGTGTGATCATTTGACTCTTGATAAGTCCTTGTTTTCGATTCTGTCACCTTCTCCTGTACCTGAAGTGTCTAATGAATATAGTGTGTCTTTTTCAGTCATAGGTATTGGGTCAATCCAAGTTACTCCATCTCTCGTGTTACATAATATTTTTTATGTTCCCACTCTATCCCATCATCTGTTGTTAGTATCCGAGTTGAATTGCCAAAACAAATGTTCTGTTACTTTTTATTCAAAATCTATGTACTCAAGCAATAATAGGCAAGGGAGATCAAAGGGGGAGAGTGTTTCACTTGGATTACATGTATAGCGGGGAGACACAATCGCCATCAAGACTTGTTGCTTTGACATTGAATTCTGATTGAGTTAAAGACATTTTGTTATGGCATCGCCGATTGGGTCATATGTCCTTTGGTGTTATGAAAAAGTCCACGCCATTCTTGTTTCTGGAATAAGAGAATATAGTTTCCATTGTGAAACTTGTGTGTTTGCTAAAAGTCGTAAGTGCTGTTACTCTCCTAGTTCTCATTCTAGTTCAACACTATTTAAGTTGATACATTCTGATGTTTGGGGGCCATCGAAGAATCCAACCTTGACAGAAATGAGATACTTTGTTCTGTTTATTAATGATTTTACAAGAATGACATGGGTTGTGTTGCTAAAAAAGAAGGATGCTATGTTTTCTGCCTTTACTACGTTTCATAATCTGATTCGAACTCAGTATGATGCTTGTGTGAAAGTATTTCGGTCTGATAATGGAGGGGAGTTTGTCAATCATTATTTCCAAGATTATTTTTAGTAGTATGAAATTATTTACCAAACTACTTGTCCGCAGACACCGGAGCAGAATAGAGTTTCTGAGAGAAAGAATCATCATCTTCTAGACATGGGAAGTATCCTCTTACTTAGTGCCAACATACCAAAATATCTTTGGGGAGAAGCTGTATTGTGTGCCTCTCATCTCATCAATCACTTACTATCAACTCTTCAGAATTAGATTCCATTTCAGGTACTGTTTCATTATGTTGCCATCCCATCTCTCAACAAACTTCCTGCTCGTGTCTTTGGTTGCGTGGCATATGAATCTTCATAAGAATAAAAGATCTAAGTTGGAGGTTCATGCTTTTAAGTGTTTGTTTGTTGGCTATGACACTCACCAGAAAGGATACAAGTACTACCATCCCCGTTCTCAACGTTTTTATGTCACCATGGATGTCACCTTTAGTGAAGACGTGTTATTTCCCCCTATGGCGTCTTAGAGTGAGGAGGAGAAGAATGTGTTTTATGAAGATCAGTTTGAAGGATCAGAAGTCACTGTTACAGTTGAAAGTGCCCCAGTTGGAGCAATTGTTTGACCTGTCGAGGAGGGGCCTCGACCTGTCGAAGGGTGTTCTCAGGCAGTTCCCATTTCTGAAGATCTAGTTTGACCCGTTAAGACAGATACTCGACCGATTGAATGTGGCATTCTGGACCTTTCCATAGCTATTCTTCGACCCGTCGAAGGTATGGTTCGACCCATCGAAAATACCCAGGCAGAAAGTGACGGGTCTATTCCAAGTTTTGAAAGTATTCGACATGTCGAACAAGTGTCTGACACGTTGAAAGGAGAAGAATTAGTCAGTAATAAGTCGCCAGTTGTTGAATATGTACATGCAAGTCCAGTCTTTCCCTCTCCATCAACGATCTCTCCTGGCTTGTTATCACCTGAGGTATGTAGTATTGTTCTTTTGTCTAGTTCTAGTGTATCTGATAGAGTCTTGCCTACTAGGTCAACATGTGGTCAACCTTTGGAATGATATGAACCTCTCTTGTCAGCTAAAGCCAAGTATCCTGTAGCTAATTATGTGTCGACCGATAGATTGTCAAAGCCTTATGTAGCCTTTGTGAATCAATAATCCACTGTGTATTTTCCTAGTAAAGTGTAGGATGAAATCAAGGAGGAGAAGTGGCACTACAAGAAATTGACCCATTGCCGGCGACTTTTATGTCGCCGGCAATGTTTTGGACATTACCGGCGATTTTTGCCGGAAAAATCGCCGGTAATGTCTTTTTTTTTTACATTACCGGCGATTTTTTTCGCCGGTAATGTCCGTCGCCGGCAATCTCTCGATGGTAATGTAAAAAAAAAAAAAAAAAAGACATTACCGGCGACTTCATTTATGTCGCCGGTAATGTCTTTTTTTTTTTTTTTTTTTACATTACCGGCGACATACATTTATGTCGCCGGCAATGTCATTACAATCGAGACATTACCGGCGACATAAATGTATGTCGCCGGCAATGTCTAAAAAAAAAAAAAAAAGACATTACCGGCGATTTTTCCGGCAAAAATCGCCGGTAATGTCCAAAAACATTGCCGGCGACATAAAAGTCGCCGGCAATGGGAAGAAATGTTGTAGTGTGGGCCAAGGAAATGGAGATTG